>CM043323.1:12828839-13428839 GCA_023736055.1 Quercus glauca | reverse complement strand
AAACTAAACAGTAGCCACAACTAATTCAGGTCAGCTATTTGGAATCTTGGATCCCTTAACCACTCAGCAATATCTATGGTCATGTCCCCAATTACCCCCAATCCACGTCATATTTTGCCTCCCTTTTACTCTTTTTGCTCATTGAACTTTAATATGATCATTCTTTCTTATGGGACTATTTGTAGGCCTCTGTTGTACATGTCCGTCCAAACCACCTCAAATAGTCTCCCTTCATTTTATCCTCAATGATGCCAACCCCACAAATTCATCTCGCTACAGTCATTTTAAGGGCATGTTGCTTCTTGATTGTCAAACAGTGACCCATAAAACATAGATGGCCTTATGAGAATTCCATAAAGGCCCTTTAGTTTCACATGGATCCTGTGATAACTAGAACCCAAATGCACCTCCCAATTTCATCCACCTTCCCTTAGTTCTATAAGAAACATCCTCCTCAGTCTTCCCATCTATATGTATAATTGAACCAAGTTATAAAAAAATGACCATGTTTCATATCTCGACCATACTGCTTGTATTTTCAAATTACTTATAGTAAATTGAAAGTAAGTGCCTTATGTATGATAACTTACCAAAGGGAACTTCAAGAAAAAAAAATCATGGAAATATCACACCTATCAATCCCCACAAAAATAGAAATGAAAAAATCACAAATCTAAAAAATTTAGTAATCATTGCTACAAATAAATAATATAAGGGGCAAGGAGAACCCCCTTTTTTGTAAAAATGAAAAAATAAAGTAGCATTTCATGACATTTGTACCCTGTTTTTATAAGTACAAAAACAACAACGACGACGACAACAACAGCAACAACAACAAAAGCCTTAGACCCAAAATTTTGAGGTCAGCTATAGATCCTCAATAGATTAGCTAGATTAGCTAAGTTATGTATTCTTTTCCTCCATTCTATTCTATTTGAAGTCATACACTCCGTTACTTCTTTAATTGACATGTCATTTTTTTATTAATTCTACTAATGTTATTTTTGGTCTTCCTTTTTGTTTTCTCAACTTGGATCAACTTACTCTTTCTTACCCATGCATTAGTCACTCTAACATGACTAAATCATCTCAAGCGAATCTCCCTCATCTTTTCATCAATAGGGGCTACCCCTATCTTTAAGCAGATTTCCTCATTTCAAATCCTATCTTTACTTGTATTTCCACTCATCCATCTTACCATTCTCATCTCAACTACACTCATTTTATGAGTATGTTTCTTCTTAACAGCCCATCTCCATTCCATTTTTATAAGTAACAAAGAAATTTATCAAAGAAAGGAAAGCTCAAATGGTGAGCTTTGAGCAAAATGAGTTACAAGATACCCCCAAGCATAGAACAACATTCATATAAAAGACACTAGAAGATAGAATTGATCTCAATGATAGGTCTCTCAACTCCTTTGAAAGTTTGGTTGTTCTACTCCCTCAAAATCACCCACAGCAGACAATGATGAGCCACATTCCACATAATGCCACCCATATAACCCTTTCCAGCAAGACTAGACATCTATCATCCTTTTCGCATACCCAATGCACCCCAAAAGTCACACAAAAAAGGACCACAAATCACGAGCAACTGAGCAAAAGCAAGAGATGGTCTGCAAATTCACCACTAACCTTGTACATAAAACAGCAATTGATCAGAACTATATTCCACTTAATAAGTTTGTCTATAGTCCATGTCTATCCAGAGCAAACATCCTCACAAAAAAGGCCACATTCTTAGGCACTTTGCCACTCCAAATACTATTCCACAGGAAATGTTTTCTACTAGCTCTTTCAAAAAGTATTTACACCCTCGACTTTTAGGTGTTTCTAATCTTGGAAGGATTTTTCTTTGCCAAGTCTGAAATCTCAACTAAAAAGGAAAAACAAAATGAACACTAAAAATCTCCCCTGGGCAAGTGCTAACAAGGGGGAAAGAACAAATGAAAATAAACTATGTCTTTGGAAATCCAAGTTTCATGCGCCTAACAATAGCCATGAACCATATGACCAAGTGTTAATAATCTGCATCAAATTTTAAACACTCACTTTCTGCTAATAGTACCTTATATCATCCACCTCCGCAATGTCTTTTATAGAAGATAATCTGATAGTTCATTGTTGATGTGAGCGTGCCCTTGAATTCAGTTAGGCTTTACAATTCTATTTGTATAAGGATTCCCCAACTATGCTGATTTATTTTCACTTATAGAAGTCCCTAATGCCAACTCTAATCATCTATTTATACCAGGCCAAACTTTAGTTTTGAAGAGCCTTTGTAATCTCCTATTTTCTTAGTGAAACTTTCTCCTCATTGCCATCTATGGATGTAGGCAATTTGCTGAACCACATAAATTATTGTGCTCTCTATGTATGTGCTAGTGGATTTGTTTTTGTATTCACTGTGATTAGTTTAAATCTTGGAGTGTCATTGCACAAAATACATTAAAGATCACAACAGTCCTATAGAGTAAAATATCCAGTTGAAGAAAGGTTCCATGGTGTAGTGGTTAGCAATCTGGACTTTGAATCCAGTGACCTGAATTCGACTCCAAGTGGGACCTCTTTCACTTTACTCATTATTTTTACTTATCAAAAAAAAAAAAGGACCAAAATATCCAATCTCCAACACATCAAAACTTAAAATGGCAACAGTAACCCAAAATTCAATCTAAATTATGAGAAAAGATGAAAAAATTAATTCATTCATACAAATACACAAAACGACCCTTCTAGTTTTATAGGCACATACACAAATCTATCGTCATTGCGGGATTTTTCTCAATCTTTGTTATATTTAGAATTGGATCACAAATCCAGCCAGAAAATAAAGATTAATAAATCAGCTCACTACCCTAGTCCTATAAACTCAATACTCAATCCTCAACTCCAAAAAGTTTTTGAAATTACAACCAAAAAAAAAAACCCAGATAAGACTGAGAATCATATCAAAAAACAACTAAATAATTATTTTATACAGAATTATAGCAACCATGCAAAATGGCCACAAAATGTACCAAATCAAATCTCACTTTTTTCTCTTCACCATTTTACTTTCCCACACACCCTTTTCAACATACTCCCCAAAAACACACAAAATCGAAGAGTAAAGAAACAAAGCTAAAAAGCATTTCACAGACTCAATTCACCAACTTCAAAGACTAACTTTTTTTTTTCCAAAATTGAACAAAAAAATGTTGGCCATGGATCTACAGGAGCAGAGGATTCAGAATACTCTTAACGGTCAAATTTCAGTTACACAATTTGAATTCCAATCATTGAATGCTTTTCAAAAAAACTGAAAACCCTAGATTCTGTGATATTCTCAGACAGTACACACAAATTTAAAAGCCAAAAAAGATGTGTTCTTTGAGGCAAAAATGGAAAAACAGAGAGTTTAGTAAATACCCATTTGGAGAAAGTACCTGTCTTGAAGAAATTTGGAATCTGAGAAGACCATCAACCATGCAGAGTCACCCATTTGTCAAAACCGGTTGAGAACATGGGAGAGTGAAAGGAATTCTCAAATGCCCAAATAACTTTTTTTTTTTTTTTGTTTTTTAATAAATAATATTATTAATAATAATAACAATAAATAGAAAAATAAAGTAAGTATGGGTTTGGTTTAATATTTTTTTTTTTGGTTAACCCTAATGAAGTTTATTTTATGTAGTGTTGAATGCTTAACTAGGGTTAAATTTTAACTCTGTGATTGAGTTTGCAGGATGCTAAAAATTGTGAAGCATTCATGGTTAATTTTTTTACGAAATTGAATTGATAAATATTTTTTTTTCCTTTTTGAAGATATATATTTTTGGAATTTTTAAGATTTTTTTATTAAAATAATAATACAATACTCATGTAGGGCCTTTAAAAATATATTCCAATCAAAGAATGTTTAGGAACACATCTAGTGCCATAATTTTTGTCACAACTCTAAAGTGGTCTATTATAAATAGTATAGAAAAATAATTAACTCGCGTGAAAGTGTTCGTTCACCCTTCACCAAAAAAAAAAAACCACTTGATTAAGTTATAGAAAATTGTGTGGTCGTAGAAGAACTGTTTTAAATATATTTGTCATGGTTTTATATATATATATATATATATATATATAAATTTTCATTTTTAGTACGTGTATACTGTTCTGATGCTAATTTTTTTTTAATTTGATAATAAGAATGTTTGTTTTGTATATATGTGAAATAATAGTATGAATTAATTAATTAAAAAATTATGTGAAATGAAAAATTATATATTTGCAAATATTATGATTGATGATTAATGTAATCAAAATAAATATTAAATTGTATTTTAGAGTTCTTGAAATTTGTAAAAATAAAATTTTAGTCTGGGTAGGATTATAATTTTTTTTGAAACTAGATAATTATCTCATATAATATAGTTTTAACTAAATTAAACCGTCTCAATAATTAATAAAACAATTAAAATTTAGTTGGAGTGGAATTTTTAATTTGTTGAAACTTAAGTAATAGAATTTTATCTAAATTAAACTATTATAATCATTAATAGAATAAAGTAATTTAATTTAATGATTAATGAGAGTGTAGCTGCTTGTTATAAAGATAAGATAATTATTTGGGGCAATCATGATACGGATTCTAAATCTTAATAACTTCAATAGCTTAAACTTTTACCCAAAAAATAAAAGACGCGTGTTCAGAGGCTAGTTATAGTATATGATATATCAAAAATTTTCAGTTATCTCAACTGGTAAAATCTCCATTCTAAAAAAAAAAAGGGGGTAAAATTTATGATAGTTGAATAAGAGATCTAAAGTTTAATTTTGGCCTACATAAAAAAACCAATTGATATCTTGGACTGATAATAAAAAGCTATTATTATCATTAGAATAAAGTCTCTAATGAGTCATCATTATCATCTTGGTCTGATGATAAAGTCTCTAATGATAGCTCTTTATCATCAGGATTGGACATCATTGGTTAAAATTATCTATAAAAAAAAAAAAAAAAATCTCTCAATTGTTTAGGAAATTATGTAATTAATTCACTATTTTAATGAACGTGCCAAAAAGAAAGAATTTCTCAAAGAGTAATTATTCAATATTTTGAGAATAATGTTCCTCCATGCACACCACCGCACACCCTTGGTGCGATGGTCACTCCACAAGTATAAGTGCTTGTGAAATGTGGGAGGCAAGGTTCGGGTTCAAGTCTCCAAAAGGTAGCTTCACATACATATATACATAGATTAGGCTAGAGTAAAACTTCTATCTTGTATTAAAAAAAAAAAAAAAAAAAAAGTTCCTCCGTGCACATAATAGTGAATATCATTAATTAAATTTATCGTGAAATGCACAATTCATAACAATTAATAAGATACATTAATTTAATAACAAATAAAAAATAATGAATATGTTATCTTTTTTGTGGGTTTTCTTATATTAAAATATCACTTAATATACACATAATTAATTTTAAATATTCATATTTGTCTCAAATACCATATTATAATCATATGCACATGCACATATTTGTAAATTACTTGTACCAGTAGAGTCAAATCCTAACTCTACCAATGATTTGGGTTATGCGATTTGAATTTATAAATAGATGCAAAATGGGTTTAATTAATATACATTAATTTAATAACAAATAAAAAATAATGAATATGTTATCTTTTTGTGGGTTTTCTCACATTAAAATATCACTTAATATACATATAAATAATTTTAAATATTTCATATTTGTCTCAAATACCATATTATATTCACATGCACATGCACATATTTGTAAATTACTTTTACCAATAGAGTCAAATTCTAACTCTGCCAATGATTTGGGTTACTCAATTTGAATTTATAAATAGGTGCAAAATGGGTGTAATTAAGATACATTAATTTAATAACAAATAAAAAATAATGAATATGTTATATTTTTTGCGGGTTTTCTCACATTAAAATATCACTTAATATACATGTAGGGACTCAATTTGTAATGGACCCTAAACAATAAAATTTGTAGAGTGTGGGTAGAAAGGCTAGGCACCAGCAAAACAAACAACGAATGACGTGAAATTTATAGGAATAATAGCAAAGTAATTTCACTAAGTGTTTCTAGCGATAATCACCATTGCTTTGGTTAAGTGTTTGTGAGGATCTTTGTGATGATTTCGGTTAAATATTTGTGAAGCATACTCGTCCTCGGCTCGGTCCGAGAACCTTTTTTCTTAGAACTGATCAACACAAAAGTTATTCTTGAATGCCCTCCCCCCCATTCTTTTGGGGGTTCTATCTGTTATATATTCTCATTTGGTTAATCCTCCGCCATCCACTTATCGGTTATCCGAACTCTATGTCTATGGGTTTGTCCCATCACCTGCCTTTGCAGGCTTTCTGTTAGTTCCTAGCCGCTTTTGCAGGCCTTCTATTAGTTGAAGTGACCAAGGCATCTGGGTTTGCTGGTCACTTCACCATTAAAGCGGTCAAAGTGTTAGTTGTATATATTTAATGGGTGAGTGATATTTTCCCTCTATCAACGTCGGTTGGCCGAGGAGGTGGGCATCCTCAGCCTCTATATTCTCCTCGGCGCGGGCCTTGGGCCGGATATGGAGTGAACTGGAATTGTTAAATATTTGGGGCCCTACAATAGCCCCTTAAAATTCTGCTGCCTGACCTCTCGGGTGGGGAGGAGGATTTTGACTTTCTCGACGTATTTTCGCGCCCTGTTGAGCCTTACCTCTCTATCAGTGTCACTGTCATTTCAACTGCTCTTGTAACTTTCTTTTGGCGCAAAGGGCCTGTCCGATGAGTTTTTCCTTACTTTGGTAAGTTTTCTTTTCTCCTTAATCTATAATTTACCGCCTGAGTTCCTTGCTAATTCTTTCAGGAGAAGTTGGTTTAAGTTTATGCTTTTAGTGCTCGTCTTCGTTTGGTTTTCGTCCTTAGCAAGATTCATCGCTTAGCACCCAAGGGATCGACTTTGCCGTAGGTTTGGACCTGCGGTTAGTATAAAGGCCTATTTCTGCCCAGTGCTTATATCGCCGTATAGTGATTAGTTTCCCCATAGGTTTGAGTCTGAAGACCATGCAAAACCTTGGTTTTTCCTAGCACTTAATGTTTCACGCGGAAATGGTTTCTCTGTTGGTCTGAGTGATTGAATCATGCAATGCCTATGTTTTGTCTAACATTTAGTTTTCTCATCTGATGTTAAGTTGTTAGTTTACCCAGAGGCTGGTGTCCGAGGACCATATAATGCCTAGGTTCTGTCTAACATTTAGTTTTCTCATCTGAAGTATCTGGTTTCCCCAGAGGCTTGAGTCCAAGGACCATGCAATGCCTTGGTTCTGTCCAGTACTTAGTATTCTCATCTGAAGTATCTGGTTTCCCCAGAGGCTTGAGTCCGAGGACCATGCAATGCCTTGGTTCTGTCCAGTACTTAGTATTCTCATCTGAAGTATCTAGTTTCCCCAGAGGCTTGAGTCCGAGGACCATGCAATGCCTTGGTTCTATCCAGTACTTAGTATTCTCATCTGAAGTATTTGGTTTCCCCAGAGGCTTGAGTCCGAGGACCATGCAATGCCTTAGTTCTGTCCAGTACCTAGTTTTCTCATTTTAAGTGGTTAGTTTCCCCAGAGGCTTGAGTCCGAGGACCATACAACGCCTAGGTTCTGTCTAACACTTAGTTTTCTCATCTGAAGTATCTGGTTTCCCCAGAGACTTGAGTCCGAGGACCATGCAATGCCTTGGTTCTGTCCAGTACTTAGTATTCTCATCTGAAGTATCTGGTTTCCCCAGAGGCTTGAGTCCGAGGACCATGCAATGCCTTGATTCTGTCCAGTACTTATTATTCTCATTTGAAGTATCTGGTTTCCCCGGAGGCTTAAGTTCGAGGACCGTGCAATGCCTTGGTTCTGTCCAATACTTAGTATTCTCATCTGAAGTATCTGGTTTCCCGAGAGGCTTGAGTCCGAGGACCATGCAATGCCTTGGTTCTGTCCAGTACTTAGTTTTCTCATTTTAAGTGGTTAGTTTCCCCAGAGGCTTGAGTCCGAGGACCATACAACGCCTAGGTTCTGTCTAACACTTAGTTTTCTCATCTGAAGTATCTGGTTTCCCCAGAGGCTTGAGTCCGAGGACCATGTAATGCCTTGGTTCTGTCCAGTACTTAATATTCTCATCTGAAGTATCTGGTTTCCCCAGAGGCTTGAGTCCGAGGACCATGCAATACCTTGATTCTGTCCAGTACTTAGTTTTCTCATTTTAAGTGGTTAGTTTCCCCAGAGGCTTGAGTCCGAGGACCATACAACGCCTAGGTTCTTTCTAACACTTAGTTTTCTCATCTAAAGTATCTGGTTTCCCCAGAGGCTTGAGTCTGAGGACCATGCAATGCCTTGGTTCTGTCCAGTACTTAGTATTCTCATCTGAAGTATCTGATTTCCCCAGAGGCTTGAGTCCGAGGACCATGCAATGCCTTGGTTCTGTCCAGTACTTAGTATTCTCATCTGAAGTATTTGGTTTTCCCAAAGGCTTGAGTTCGAGGACCATGCAATACTTTGGTTTTGTCCAGTACTTAGTTTTCTCATTTTAAGTGGTTAGTTTCCCCAGAGGCTTGAGTCCGAGGACCATACAACGCCTAGGTTCTGTCTAACACTTAGTTTTCTCATCTGAAGTATCTGGTTTCCCTAGAGGCTTGAGTCCGAGGACCATACAATGCCTTGGTTCTATCCAGTACTTAGTTTTCTCATTTATTTACTATCTTATCTATTTATCCATAGCCATTTAATTCTACATTGCTATAATCTATAATAAACATTAAATAAATACACTTTTCAAGCAAAATAATAACAAACGCATGCTGGGGTTGGGGTAGGAGAAGACCCTGCTCTGTTCTGCCACTTCGTTTGGCGTGACTCTTCTGATTACTAGGCGTCTCTTGGGTTATTCGAGTAACGCGTTTTAACGCTTTGGTGCCTCCTCGTTAATGAGGCGCCTCCTCATTAATGTCATTTGTGGATTTACGAGGATCTAACGGTGGATAAGCCCCTTGGAATTTGAGCGGAATTATTGCCTCCGGAAATCTCTCCCTAGGATTTAATGCGGATTGGCTCTCACCAACTTTACACCCTCTATATAAGGCGTTTCTGGGGCGACCTTTTCCTTCACACTCGACAAATATTCATCTTAAACTCTCCCAAAAACACTACTTAGGGGTTCTGTAAAAAATAGCATTTTGAGCCCCTCCAAATGAATTGGCCCTTGGAAAGGGCGTTCCCAAGGATGCTTAGCCCCTCTCAAGAGCCGAGGATGGCGCCCTGACCCTGGACGTCATGTTAGGGTTGGGGTAGGAGAAGGCCGGAGATTCTCCTTCTTTTCAACCTAATCAGTGGTGGAACCCTCCTTGCTGTCTAGAGGAGGATCCAGAAAGAACGTAACCTCCTTCCCTTAGATTTGGGTCTGTGACCCTCCAAGCTGGCAGCGATGGGGCTAGGAGGGAAACCAGGCGTAACCAGGAGGTGGAATCGCCCGGTGCCGCGGCCTCTTCCTCTCCCAACGTTGCCTTCCTTCCTTCTCTTCCGCCTCTCTCCTCCTCTTTTGCTCCTCAACCAGCCTTCCGTCCTTCATTTTCTCTTCTCTTGCTTCACAACCAGCCTTCTTTTCTATCTTTTGTTCCTCTGCCAGCTTTGTTAGGCTTCTGTCTTTGTAGTTAGTTTTAGAACAAGCCCCACGAGCATCACTTGTAAGAGATGTAACTTTTTCTTCATATATTAATAAAGAAGTAAACTTGTTTTGTTTCTTTTATTTTTCGCATATTCTTGTTTCTTGTGATTGTTGACTTCTGGATGAATGTTGTTGCTGTAAACTGTATTGTTTTGGTATTTTTTTTTTTTTTTAAAGTGTTGCTCTTGAGTTTTTCACACCGACCGTCGCACTTGCTAGTGCACAAGTCCTCCCCACAGACGGCGCCAATTGTAGGGACTCAATTTGTAATGAACCCTAAACAATAAAATTTGTAGAGTGTGGGTAGAAGGGCTAGGCACTAGCAAAACAAACAACGAATGACGTGAAATTTACAGGAATAATAGCAAAGTAATTTCACTAAGTGTTTCTAGCGATAATCACCATCACTTTGGTTAAGTGTTTGTGAGGATCTTTGTGATGATTTCGGTTAAGTATTTGTGAAGCATGCTTGTCCTCGGCTCGGTCCGAGAACCTTTTTTCTTAGAACTGATCAACAAGGGTTATTCTTGAATGCCCTCCCCCCCATTCTTTTGGGGGTTCTATCTGTTATATATTCTCATTTGGTTAATTCTTCGCTGTCTACTTGTTGGTTATTCGAACTCTGTGTCTATGGGTTTGTCCCATCACCTGCCTTTGCGGGCTTTCTGTTAGTTCCCAGCCGCCTTTGCAGGCCTTCTATTAGTTGAAGTGACCAAGGCATCTGGGTTTGTTGGTCACTTCACCATTAAAGCGGCCAGAGTGTTAGTTGTGTATATTTAATGGGTGAGTGATATTTTCCCTCTATCAACGTCAGTAGGCTGAGGAGGTGGGCATCCTCGGCCTCTATATCCTCCTCGGCGCGGGCCTTGGGCTGGATATGGAGTGAACCGGAATTGTTAAATATTTGGGGCCCCACAATACACATAAGTAATTTTAAATATTTCATATTTGTCTCAAATACCATATTATATTCACCTGCACATGCACAAATTTGTAAATTACTTTTACCAGTAGAGTCAAATTCTAACTATGCCAATGATTTGGGTTACTCGATTTGAATTTATAAATATGTGCAAAATGTGTTTAATTAAGCTTCTGTTTGGGAAGCGCATTTAGCTGTGCATTTTTTTTTTAGTGGGTCTCGTGCACTGTTCACGGGACCCGCAAGTACTTTTTTTAGTAAAAACAAATTTAAAACTGGGTCTCATAGTACTATTCACATATTTAAAAATTATTTTGCTACACTAGTGTTTTTAATTTTCAATTTTCAATAATAAGCGGTATCCAAACAAACCCTAAGAGTGAAACTATTCTTCATTGTGCAAAGACTGAATGATTCTTAAAATATATATAATATTTTACCAAAAGTAAAATATATATATATATATATAATAAAATAAAATTATGCAAGACTGAAAGGCTCGCTTGTGCAAAATTGAAATTTCGATAAAAAGTTTTTGCTGGTCTTTGTTCAAGGATGTCACAAATTTTATTATATAAATTTTACAAATTGATATGTAACAATGGTAACCTATCAAAAAAATAAATTCAAATATTAATTTATTACGTTATTAAAGTATATTTATCATTTTCATTGTAACGTTATAACATTTTGTTGTAATATTTGTAATAATTAAATTTTGGCAATTTCCTTTTTATATTTATGAAAATTTTTAAGTTTTAATTTATGTTATAAGCCTTAAGTTTTTTTTATACCATAAAATTGGAAAAATACTGTGAAGGACATGTCACTTTCGTTCACTTTCTAATTACTTTCTCATTCTTTACCAGACTTCACAGTTCACACCGCTAACCGCTTAAACTTTTCACAAGTGACAGTGTTGCACTTGCACACTTGCACCACTAGTAAACAAAAAACCAAAACCTGTTCTTCCATATTCATAATCAGTACCAAAAACAACTTAAACCCAAGAAACAAAGAGGGAAAGAAAGTAAAAGCAGCCATTGAGTTCTTCTCCTTCATTGCTTTGCTTTTGCTCTGAAAAACAAAGAAACAAGTACAGTCCAGAACAGAACTTTCCATGGTATTTGTTGGTGCAAACACAATAATAATAAAAAAAACACAATGAGAAACTTAATAGCACTTCTGAATATTATTAATTCAATAAGAAAAAATTACACAACATTATTTGGATTGAGGCGCGACACTCGCTTTCTTTAAAGAAATTCAAGCCCTTGGTTGGCTAAACTCTGTAACCGGTGCAGACCGTCTCTGACTTGTCTCCCCCATGATTCAACAACCTAACAAGTGTCATAAGAGGTTAATTCATTTCCAATTTTGAAACCTCCACCCTTCACCTCCCCTTTGCGCACGTATCTAGCCTAATATCTGAGACAATTCATGTTAGCCCATTAATCACCACAATTAAAAAGAACAAAATAGTTTCTCTCATTTTCAATGTGGGATTAAACATTTTCACTAACTCCTCATCTTTCATATTCATTCTCATATCTTTACAGGTATGTTGTAACATTTATTCATTTTAATTATTTAATATTAAAATGCTCAAACAATCCCCACTTATTTTAATATTAAATTTTAGTTAAAAAGAGATTACCAGGCAAATATGGGTCACTATGCATCATGAAGGTGTGCTCTGCATTGAACCTTCACTTAGTAAAATAGCGATCTCAACTCCAAAGTCGTAGTGGTCTCCGACTTGAACTAGGATTGCTTTAGGAAAATTAAGCGTCATTGCTTACACATAACAACTCAGGTGTTGACATGAGCTTTTATAGCTAGCACTTTACGGTCGTATGCTGATCCCGGTTTCATGAGTGTATTTGAGATTAAGTCCAAATCTCATAGGGAGCGGCCCCACCCCCACACTCACATAGGTGAAATTTTGTCAAGAGTGTTCCTGTAATTCTGACACCCCACTTATATGAGCTACAAATTTCATTAAGAATTTTTTAGCTTAACCTCTCCACATTACAGGATAAATGCACTTACATCATAGGGATGAACTATTAAAAAAATTATTTACAAAATAAATAATTAAAAAAAATAAATTGTGCATTTCTTACGACCATCGTGTGATTCGTTTTTTCCATTGAACCCAATTCTCAGGATCTTTGATCCTTGGGTTGGGTATCCTCATACATGGCTCATGATTCTATGGACTTTAGTCCCATCCCCCTCGATGTATTCCAGACTCTATCTTTTGCCAATCCAAGGTCTTGGTAAATGGATCTGCAAGATTATCATTAGATTTAATATAATCCACAGTTATGATGCCACTACTCAAATAAGATCACATAGTACTGTGTTTTCTTTTTATAGGTCTGGATTTACCGTTGTAGTAACGGTTTTTAACCCTACCAATTGTGACAGTGCTATCACAATGAATTAATATAGGTGTAATTTCATATAACAAATCTCTAAGCCAATTTGCCTCTTCACTAGTTAAAACTAATGCTATTAATTTAACTGAATTAATATAGGTGGAATTGGCTTTTCTCAAAGTGGAATTTCATATAACAAATCTGTAAGCCAATTTGCCTCTTCACTAGTTGAAGCTAATGCTATTAATTCAGCTTCCATTGTTGAATTAGCAATTATTGTTTGCTTTTTAGATTTCCTACAAATAGCACCACTATCTAAGGTAAAAATATAACCAGTGGTAGAAAGAGAATCACCTAACAAAGTATTCCAATTGGCATCACTAAAAGTTTCAATCACAACAAGGTACTTTTTATAAAATAAGCCATAACTTTTGGTACCAATTAAATATCTCATGACTCGCTCAATAGCTAGCCAATGATCTTTATTAGGCTTGCTAGTAAATCTGTTAAGCACTCCTACTGGCTACTGCATATACAATGTCAGGTCTAGTACAATCAATAGCATAACGCAAACTACCAATGATGCTAGCATAATCCTTTTGATTAAAAATCTCATTATCATTATTCATAGGAAATAAATGAACACTAGAATCAAAAGGAGTAGCTACACTTTTATAATCATGAAAATTATACTTTCTCAATATTTTCTCAACATAATGTGATTGATCAAGAAATATCCCATCACATGTTTTTGTAATTTTCATGCCCAAAATAAAATTAGCCTCACCAAGATCTTTCATATCAAAATGGCTTTTAAGTATATTTTTTGTCTCATTTATAACATGCATATTTGAGCCAAAAATCAACATATCATCCACATAGATGCTAATAATAACATGTATATTATTTCATGATTTAGAATAAATACATTTATCACATTCATTTGATTTATAACCATTCTCAATCATGCAGGAATCAAACTTTTCATGTCGCTGCTTAGGTGCTTGTTTTAAGCCATATAGGGATTTAGTTAGCTTACATACCTTGCTTTCTTGTCTAGGCTCTACAAAACCTTCGGGTTAATCCATATAAATCTCTTCCTCTAGGACCCCATTTAGAAAAGCAATTTTTACATCCATTTGATGAATTTTCAAATCAAAAATTGCAGCAACAGCAATTAACAATCTAATAGATGTAATTCTTGTTATCGGAGAAAATGTATCAAAGAAATCAAGATCAGCTTTTTGTTTAAAGCCTTTTGCAACAAGTCTAGCTTTAAACTTATCTATTGATCCATCTGGTTTCAACTTTTTTCTAAGGACCCATTTACAACCTATGGTCTTACAACCCGGTGGAAGATCTACTAGTTTCCAAGTTCTATTAGAAATTAGAGATTTCATCTCATCATTTACAACCTCTTTCCAAAATATAGCATCAGGTGATGTTAAAGCCTCTTTTAAACTTTGGTTATTTGTTAAAAACATAATAATTAGGACCAAAATCCTTTTCAACTCTAGCTCTTTTACTCCTTCTAGGTTCCATTTCAAAATTTTATTGATTTTGTAAATGTGAAGTAGAAGAACTAGGTTGTGACAAAATATTTTCTTCACCCCCACTGTTTTTCAATTTAAAAGGAAATTTTTCTTCATGAAAAATTGCATCATCAGATTTAAAAATTATTTTGTTTTCAAGATCAAAAAATCTATAGGCTACACTATTAATTGCATAACCAAGAAAAGTATAGGTAGTAGCTCTTATACCTAATTTATGTATTTTAGAGTCAGTAAGCCTTACATAAGCAAGACAACCCCATACTCTCAAATATCCCAAACTCGGCTTATATCCTTTCCACATCTCAAAAGGTGTGGTGTGTGACTTTTTATGTTACACCTTATTCAAAACATGATATGCAATTAAAATAGCTTCACTCCAAAAATGTAAAGGTGCACCGAATTCAATTAACATGGCATTTGTTAACTCAATTAAAGTTCTATTTTTTCTTTCAACCACACTATTAGAAGTAGGTGAATATGGTGCAGTAGTTTCATGGATAATTCCCAAAGACTGAACAAATTAGTTGAATGCACTTGATTCATACTCACGACCTCTATCACTTCTTATTCTTTTTATTTTTCTATCGAATTGATTTTCAACTTCTTTTAAAAAATCTTGAAATTTTTCAAAAGCATCACTTTTATTTTTCAACTAATAAATAGTTGTATATTTTGAGAAATCATCAATAAAAGTAATTGTGGGGGTGAGCCCAACGCTGCGAATTGGGCCCAAGGCCCAATTTGTATACCATAGTTTGTCCGAAGAGGTAAAAGGGGTCAGGGCTGGGCCCGTTTGGTGGAAATACGCTCGGAGAGGAACACTGGGATACGTCCGAAGACTATCCTTCTTGTCTGAAGAGATCCCAACGTTGAATCATCCTAGTGCTTAATCAATCAAATACACTGGGGGCAAAAACAACCTTCCCAACTGATTTCACGGAGGAGAGCAAATCTTGGGCGTGCCTGGGGATGAGGAGGACATAAAAATATCTTAAAGGAAAAGCTGCTACCACCGCATTTAATGCACTTTAGCTGCTTTCCTGACCGCATTTATGTGGAGAAGACACCTGAACAGTTCAGCCTCAGCTACCACCACCCAAGGCATACTAAAGCAGATGTCTGATGTGACGTATACTGAAGGGGACGCTTGGATGAAGAACAAATGTACGGTGAAGATGAAGAAGGAGGGGGATATATAAAGGGCAGAGGCCTCTGAAGTGAAGGGGGAGAAAAATTGTATTCACTAAGTTGATAAATACTAAACCTTTTCGGACCGAAGAGAACTTTTACGAAATATTAGTCTGAATGTCTTTTTACCCTTATTCGCTTGTATGAACCGTTGCTAAATCCATAACCAGCGCAGCTGTTTAACCCATTCTCTACAAATTTATTGTTGGGGATTCGTTGGGCTCACGATACGCAAAGTTGGTGCCTAGCCCATCAAATTTCAACCCTACAGTAATAATATATCTATTTCCTCCACAAGTTAAAATTTCCTCAAATTCACATAAATTAGAGTGAATTAATTCAAGCAATTCAGTATTTCTTACAACATTTTTATGTGGCCTTTTTGTAATCTTAGCTTGACTACAAGTTTCACATTTTTCAAAATCTTTTGACAGTCTTGAAATTAATCTTAAACTACTCATGATTCCCACATATCTACTATTTATATGACACAAACGAGCATGCCAAAAATTAATAGAAGAAAGCATATAAACTGAACTGATAAATGCTTTATTATTCTCAACATTCAATTTAAACATTTCATCACAAGCATAACTCTTGCCCACAAATAATCCCTTTTTAATGATTGCATAATTATCAGATTCCATAATTTGCTTGAAGCCAGCCATGTTAAGCAAAAAACTTGACATCAAATTCTTCCTCATGGACGGAGTGTACAGTACATCTTTCAATATTAGCACACATCCAGAAGTGAATTTCAATTCAACCTCACCACTCCCAAAAACCTTGGCTTTGCTACAGTCACCAAGCATAACAGTTTTTTCTTCTTCAAAAGGAGTGTACAACTTGAACCAATTTTTATCATAGCAGACGTGTCTATTAACACTAGAATCTGCCCACCACCCTTCAATATATTGCACCATATTGATGTCTGTAATCATAGCCACTAAAGACTCTTCGGTTACGTTAGCCTGCGAGACAAATTCATGTTTCCGAAATTTGCAAAATCGAGCAATATGTCCACTCTTGCCACAGACAAAACAAGATCTATTAAATTGATCATGTGAAGGGGGTCCTTGGTTCTTATTATAATTTTTATTCGGGTTTCCCCTTCCTTAAGGTCTATTATTATTTTTAAAGGATCTTTTTTAGGCTTCAATTGACCATTTCTAGGAAAATGATTTTTGGGCATATTATTATTGGTTGAAATAAGATTTACCTTTGTGGTGGAATTACTATTGCTCTCTTGTGTCATGAGTGCATCTTGTCCTCTAGCCTCCTCCTCCACACGGATGCGTGTGATCAAAGTCTCCAAGAATGTCTCCTTTTGTTTGTGCCACAAAGTCTTTTGGAACTTCCTCCAAGATTGTGGTAGTTTATCAATTATGCCAGCTACCACCAAATTGTCTCCAATCTTTATGCTTTCGGATCTCAATTCTGCTACAATCATTTGGAAGTCTTATGCTTGATCCACCACCGACTTTCCATCCACCATTTGGTAACGGAAAAATCTACTAGCAGCATACTTCTTTGCACCTACCTCCTTTGTATCATACTTGCTTTGTAAAGCTTTCCAAAAATTTTTGGCAGAATTGTAAGTTGTATCATAATAATCATAGAAATGATCGGCAAGACAATTCAATAGATAAAAGACGAAATTACTACCCAAATTAATCTGATTAATTAGGTTCATTATTCTGATATAGTGGGTGTTACAAGATTAATTGTTGGATCTACCCTTCGCCTCCCCCTTGCGCAAGTATCTAGCCCAATATCTGAGATAATTCATGTTAGCCCATTAATCACCACAATTAAAAGAACAAAATAGTCTCTCTTTTTTTCAATGTGGGATTATTTTCACTAACTCTTCATCTTCCATATTTACTCTCATATCTTTACATTTATGTTGTAACATTTATTTATTTTAATTATTTAATATTAAAATGCTCCAACAATATTTCCAACCCAAAACCCATTTTTCACTGAGCTGGTACATTCTTTCCCTCTTGACTGTTCTGTTCAATGTGTGCCTGTGTTTGGTTGCTTGAATAATTATAAAAGCTTGGGAAAAGAAAGTAAAAGATCTTTTTTTTTTTTTCTTGGGAACCAAACAATTGGTTATGAAGTTCTTTCTACTTTCTACAGCCTTTGTTAATGGGTTGTGTTTAGTTGCTTGCTGTCTGTATGAAATTATTTGATTTTTTTTTAGTTATTGGGTCCGTTTGGATACAACTTATTGTTGCTGAAAGTTGCTGAAAACTGATTGTTGCTGAAAACACTGTAGCAAAATAATTTTTAAATGTATAAATAGTATCGTGAGACCCATTTTTAATATTTTTTAATGTATGAACAACACATGAACAGTGCGTAAACAGTACCGCACTGTTCATGCACAGTAATTTTTTCCCTCAAAAGTCAAACAATGCGGCAAGAAGAAGAAAAAAAAAAAAAAAAACTGAAAACGCAGGTGCAAAACGTAACTCAACTAAACCCACTATCCAAACCCACACATCGTAGAATTTTCTTATTTAGAATAAGAAAAGGAAAAGAAAGATCGCATTTCCTGACAAGACAAATCTTGGTTTTAATTTTTGTTATTTTATTTTATTATTTCTTTTTTAACTTTAAATGGGAGCACGAGGTATGAAGTTATGTTATTCACAATGAGATCATCCTTACAACTTTATATTTTGAGGAACAAGATTCATAAATTTAGTGTTTTTTTTTTATTGTTTGATATTTTATTGTCATGACTAGGCTGATAAAGCTGCAGTTTGTGACTTTGTGTGATGCAAAAAAGTTTTTAAATATTTTTCTTGTTTAGCCAGTGTGACTTCGCATAGAAGCTTCACAGTTTTGTTCTTTGAGCTACGCAATTGAATTCAAAGCTTTTGGGGGTGGCTTGGGCCTTGGGTATCTCATGGAAAATGAACGGGTCCAATTTGTGTTTTGCATTGCATCGGAAGGTGTAATCTCGTAAGTCATAATCAAGAATGGTGCATAGATGAGAGTGCAATCCATTAATACACGGATGGTTTAGGATTAATTGTAGGTTGTCTTACGTAAATGTTGCCATTTTAATAATTGTCTTACGTAAATCCATTAATAATTTATTTTAAGAAAGTTTTGATATCACTTTTATGGAAAATGAAAAAAGTAGTCAAAATATTAATTTTTTTTTTTTTCTTATAAAAACTTTTTTTAAATAAATTATTAACCAGTATCTTAAGGGTACTCGTTAGCATTTTCGTTGTTTTATTCATAGCAATGGGCAGTTGACTTCTAATGCTGTGTAAAGCACAGTGCAACCATTCATTTTTGTTGAGACATTCAATACACTTTTAAGGCATCCCTTCATATTTCACTTATCCCCCCCTCCCCCCCCCCCCCCCCCCCCCCCCCCAAAAAAAAAGGTAGTCCCTTCATATTGCATTACTTGCCCGTGTGAATATTTCTATCAGTTGATGTAATTGGCAGCCAAGAAGAGATCAACTGCAAACATATCAGATTTTAAATTAGTTCCTCTGAAAATAGGAGGGATATTTTTTGGGGTATAGTTTTGAGTGCTTTGATGCATGATAGGCCCAATGAAGTAATAGCGGTTCCTGTCCAACTTTCACAATGATAATTTTGATTCCATGTCACCCATTTTGCTTATATTTACCAATTCTTCTCTTCATTAAAAATTCCCTAATGAATCATCAAGATCCAGTGGATAGTGTTTTCTAATTAATAATCCATATTTGAAATCTCAGATAGGAAAATATGTTACTCTTTTGGTATATGTTGTTATTATGTGGTAAAGCCTGTTAGAGACTTTGTGCCCTTTAATTTCTCTCACAAAAGAAGGGAAAGAAAACGTCGTGTTCTTTAGATTGTCCAACTTTCCATTCATAATGTTTCGTAAGTAGTGTTTTTTGGATTGTCAATTTTACTAATGTATTTTTCTTTTTAATCCACACATATTAATATGTGTGGATTAAAAAGAAAAATATATTATGTATAGCCAACAACATTTGGCACTGATGCTTAGTTGAGTTGAGTAGCTTTCTGGGTAAGGTAATATGTGTGTGTTCTGACAATCCTTATGTTCATGGTGTCTACTCTTGGACAATTTGGTTGAATCGCATAATTCATCATCTTTTTTCTAATATTTCAGGTAACAACTGACTTGCTGTGAGATTGTAAGTTTTTGTCATCGAATTATTTAGTCCTGATTATACATCCTGGGCAGCTTCAAGGAGGATCAAGAAACAAGACATAAAGAAGCAATCCTGATGCTTTGAAGTGAATGAGCACGTTAAAGGTTTTATTACCCTTATCTTAGAATTAGTAGAAGATATACAGTTCTAGATTAATCAAGTGGGTACCGATCCCTATATTGGGTTTTTGGAACTAAGACTTTTACTTTCAAACTGATGTTTATCTGTTATTTAGAAAATAATAAATGATATGAAAACCTGTTTTTTAGCCATAAGACAAGCTATGTTACTTAGTAAGCTAGCTGCTACTACTATTGTTTTTAAGGCAATTGTGCAATTGAATTGTGGTGAAATCACACTGTGGCAGGAGTGCTGTAATTGTTATACAGATTTTTAGTGACTTGTAAAGCAGAAGGTTGGATGAAGTTGACTTGGTTTCTTGTTTTATAACCTGTGGTTTTTGGCATTGTTCAAACCTCTCTCCGGGAGTCACTTTTTAAAGCTTTGGTATCTAAACCAATTGAAAATTTGAAACTATCTTACTACCTTCTTTTTTTCATCACTAAATGAATGGGGTTTTCACAAGGTAGGAGTCAGAATAGTATTTCATTCTGCACTTCACTCCATGCAAAGCAGATAGGCCCTAAGAGTTTGTCCTTCGCTATTTCTGTATCATGATCATCATTATAATTCATTTTTCCCACTCATAATGCAGTTAACAATCTACCCATGTGAGACCCCATTCCGCAGCAGCATCCAAATCCATTTATTCATCAACCCCCAAGTAATTCTGTGGGCAGTATGCCTAGCCGTCATGTGGTAGATGGAATTCCTTCACCAGGCAATTTCCTTCCCATGCAAATAAATTCTAGGAAAAGTGAGAATTTCAAATCTTATCAGATTTTCCCCCTTGTCATTGATTTCTGTTGCTTATTTATAGATGTTTTGATATGTCATATGTGCTTGAGGTAGTCTAAAAGAGAAGATGTACACAGTGTCTGTAGTCTATTTTTAATGTTCATATTTTACCTTTACTTTTGGTGCATGCATCGCATATATTGGAATGTCATAGACATGCATGAATATGTGAATTTGCTTATTGCATATAATGTTGCATGACATATTGTCTAGTATATTTATGACTGATATCTGTAATCTAAACTGTGTGGCTACTGATTAATCTTCATTTTATTAGTTATCAAGCTTGGATGGATATTAATTGAGGGTCTGATATCAGATGTCACCTGCCATATATGATGTTTGCTTCCTAGAAGCTTTACTGATTTGCTCCTTTTTGAAGTATGGGGATGGACAGAAGTGCAGTTTATACAGTACCTGCCATTCCTACTCGCGCTATCGAGTTAGAGAATCCCTCCAAGTTCCCATCAGCGGCATCCAATGGCCAATTTCCTTTCACTCAATCAGAAGATTCAGAACTCGGCATGTTCAAATCAGAGCCTGACACTATTTATAAATCTTATAAGGAAATTTCAGAAGAGTTACAGTTGCAACAGGCTATGGAATTTTATCATTCGTTGGATCAGATCCCTTGGAATTTAAACTTGCCACATCTAAATACAGACTGTTCAAACATGCAAGGTGAGATGTGGTTATTTTTGTCTAAAGCTTTGCATAAATTGTTTTGTTCCCAGCTGTGCAAGTTGTCATGATATTAAATTATAGATTTCTTTTTTGTATTTCCAACCTCAAATCCTTCAGATGACTCTCATTAATACATGTCATTAAGTGGTTTTTCATCTGTCCAAAGTGATAAGAAACTTTTATAATTTTTAGAAAATAAAATTTCATGAATCTTATGTTGGAGAAAGCGGCAGATTATTTCATTGCAAATAAGAGATGCAAAATTGGTGCAGGACTGCAGTGTCTAAATAAGATTGTAGATTTAATTTTTAGGATTCTAGGTAACTTGTTTTTATCTTCATTCTTGGCTGCAAAATGTCATCGTAATCATTTATGCATAATGTTTGGTTTAGTTAAGGATTATATTCCTAATTATTGTTGCTTATTATTACATTAACTTTTTTATTTTTAGAGATAATTACAACATGTTGCTAACTCCGCAACTCGAACCATTTTTCCCTTAGACCCTCAAGCAATTTGTACATGAGGAGGTGTCAATTCAGCTACAAGACCTTTGACTATTATTACATTAACTTTGGTTTCACTTACTTTTGGTTAACCTAGAGGACAACTTAGTCAAACTTGTTTTAGCTTATTTTAAACAGTGTCAGTACTAGTGTATGATTTCTTTTGTTAATATTAAGGGGAATGTTAAATTGCAAATCCCATCATTTGCAAGGTCAATTCCAACCTCCAAATTGTATTATATAACTTTATTTGCCGTAACTAACAATAACTAACAAGATATGTGATACGGAGCTTTTGATCAACTTCAAAGATTCAATGAATGTATAAACCTTTATTTTTATATCATCTCTTCCATTGATGCTGATGGTCTTTCCTTGTTTCAGCTGAGGATTTCATAATGTATGCTGACCCTGGCTCTCAGCTGAGGAAAAAAAACCTTAGTTGAAGCAAACTCTTCTACATTTGAGCCTTTCAGTGAGGATTAGGTGGGATTAATGTCAAGTATTTCCTGTCATCGTTTAGATAAGGTGCTTGGCTTGCGTCTGACTGATGAATCAACTAAATTTTGAGGCTTGAGTTATTCAATGCATAAGCCATAAAGTGCATGTCATATGCATGCATAAATTACATGCCTGAATGAGAGTCGAATTGTTGCTCTACACGGTGTCAGTGAAAAACATTGTTTAGAAAAACAGGTGTTCAAAACACACAAAGTAATGACTTTTTGCAGCTGGATGGCCTAGTCAGAAGGGGGGTGTTAGAAATTCTTTCATATAATTCATTGTACTTTAAGAACACGTATAGTCTTATTAGTCTTCTCATTCCTTTTTGTATTTTGTCCCTTTGCATCTCTCTTTGGATATATAAGAGATGCTATACTTTGTAAAGAAGAAGAACGAATTATAAAAGCTCTTTCATATTTCCATAGTTTCCTCTTTTTTTTTTTTATGAACAAAAAAAAAGATATTCCATAGTTTCCTTTGTCTGTAACTGGTATCAAAGTAGAATATAAACATGTGTTACATATAGATCGTAAATCTGACAATAGTAGAAGTTGTATTAGTGATAGTATTCACTTATATTTTCACTACACTGACATTTAGCACATTGAACAAAGGCATGGAGAGAAAAATTCAACCAAAAAAAAAATTCTCCCCACTCAACTCACTTGTGCCACCACAGGGTGATTTTAAGTCTGCTGACACATTCTACGAGACTAGTATTGGCACCATTTTACCAAACGACAAGTACATTTTAGTTAAAAGTAAAAAAGTTAACGACTTGCATGTATTCAGCTAAACAGATACATATATATATATATATATATATTTTGCCGAATAAGAGCATCTACACAAGTGAAGTTATATTTTTAGCTATTTGGTACCATAAAAAGTTACTTTATCTATTTTATTTATTCACATGCTGCAGTAGTTGATCTATTTTAGTTTTCAACACAATAAAATAATATAAAAATCACAATAAAATAATATATCTATTACAATAAAATAATACATCCTACTACAAAAAAAAAACCACAAATATTCAAACCAGCCGTGTGAACACAATATAAAAATTTTTTTTTTTTTTTTTATCTAGCTATGCATTGTAGCTGAGAAGCCAAATTTTTTTGCTATAGCTCCACTGTTGCAGCTCCAAATAGCTTTTTAGCACCACTGTTATAAGTGCTCTAAGTACTTTATTGCTCAACCTGAAAGAGGGGAAAAACAAAAGAACTCGACCAAATTCCATCTCCATCCAAAGCCCGCAAAATCGAAAAAGACAAATTTAAGATAGAAACTGGCCCAATCCAACTTACAAGAGCTACCCATTTGGCCAAAAGATGGGCAGAGACATTGCCCTCTCTAACGAGAGGGCATATGGTGTAACAAACATATTTAACATTCCTCTAACGTAAATATAGATCTCCCGCTTATGGGATCTACTCCCATATGAGAAAGAGAGGCATAACATTTGCCAAATACTCAATATCCTTTCTTCCATTTAACTTGGGTAAAATTCATTTTCTCAAGTATGCCTCATTAAATGGCCAGTGTTACATACCCAGACCGCATCTGTAGGCATGAAATTTCTATACACTGTGTCACAGCATAAACAGCAACCTGCGTGCCCAGGCTCCAAGTCTTTCTGTCACCTTGTCACCAGTATATATTTCCAAATTAATGGGAATGTAAGTTGACCAGACATCTTTGATGCTTGGAAGGCAAGTAAAATGTAAAGACATGACAGTATGTTACACCTAGTACCCAAGAAAATACCATACAACGTAAATCTCCTTTTTTTTTTTTTTAAATTCTAACAAAAGTTAAATTCTAACAAAAGAGAAAGCATCAGGCCTTTGTTATTAAAATTAAAATACCCAAATGACACCTCTACAAACAAAAACCAAACCAGTTCAACATACAAATATGTGGAGAGTCATAAAGACCATGTTCTCAATACAAGCAGATTTGAAAATGTACCTAATGAATAAACAAATTGCCTCTGTTGATATGCACATTCAGCCAATATGCATGTGCAGATTTCAAATAATTAATCATCTAAAATGCTAATTAATCTACACATGCAATAGAAAATTTCTAATCATGCTGGGGGCTGGCTGGATCTGCTGTGTCATGGTGAAATTTAACCACAATGCATGTTATATTGTCTGCACTGCCACGGGTAAAAGCAGTCTCTGTTAACTTCCGAGCCGCTGCCTCAGGTTCTTCTTCAGTTAGGGCAAGAGATACAGCATCCTGAACACAGCATGACATGTCAACTAGTTTCGAGTTATCACCCTCTTATGAAATGAAATTGAGAAACTTCAAGGCCCTTATCTTTTTATTTTTTCCCTTTTGCCAGTGTCTACCACACATTATTGGAAGACCCAGAAGACCTGTTCTTTGTTTATTTTAGGTAGAAAATTAAATGCAGGACCACTGATTGGGTATCTAATATCCATCAGGTCAATCATCAGTCACAGAAGCATGTGCAACCATGCACATGCAAACTCATGTGCCCTGTGTGTGTGGGTGTGCCAGAGAGAGAGAGAGAGCTGGGCTTACATCATTGGGTACGACATCCCATAGTCCGTCACTTGCCAGCACAAGCAATTCAAATTCTTCATCTATCTCTTGATCCTGGGGGAAAGAACGTATATACATTAGGAATTGCTAAAATATTTTATATCAGGATATCAACCCAAAATCCAAAATTAATATAACAAACTCTATGATTTAGGTGGATGCCAGTCATTTTGAGCATGAAAAAATATTTTCCTATCCAGAAGATATTCCTGGAAAAACTAGAAAGGCATCACTGCTAACAGTTATGTCATTGGCAGTTCCCTAGAGAACTGCAAGAATTTAATGAGATCATTTATCCAAAAGATAACTGTAAAAAATCAATCAGATAATTTCAAGGATCACCTGAATTTCAGGCTCTGCAACAACAAATTGCTTCAACATACGGTTACCAAAAGCGCGAGACATAGCTAATATGCCTCCTACCCTCCAAGTTCCTAACAACACAATCCAGCAGATTAAGTTCAGCTATTCAGAAGAATTATCACACCACCATATACAAAAAGTAGACAAATTTATACACATAAAATGGCATCTTTATACTGGACTATTCTTGAGATACATTCTATTGGCCTAGAGTTAGAAAAGAATAACACGACATGCAATTGAGTATTTGAAGAATGTCATTTCCTTCTGGTGTGAAGTTTTGATATATATTGAACACCAAAAGTATTCCAATCATGCAACAGAAAATGATAAGAAGACAATCAGAAGGTTGACAATGCAATTTGTCTTTTATTTATATATATATATATATATATATATATTTTTTTTGGGGGGGGGGGGGGGGGGACATTATCCAGCCAACCTACCTAATACTTGTCTTTATTTCCCATAGAAGCTAGAAAGGGATTTCTTGTAGGTGGCATTGGAGATGAGTTTTGGTTTCACCTGGTAAATTGGAGCAAGTTTGTGAACCACTCCTGGTTTAGGTATCAAAAATTTAGTCTTGTTCAATAAGGCTTTGCAAGGGAAATGGCTTTGGAGGCATGCAACTAAGAGGGAGGCTTTATGGAGGAGGGTGGTAAATCACAATTATGGCAGTATAGTTGGAAACAATGACTGCAGACTTCATCCTAAGTCCAGGGAGGAGGAGATGCCATTTGGTCCAAAAGTCATAAGCAAGTGCTACTTCATTTATTAATACAGATATGCACAGCTTAATAAGTGAGGTTTGCATACATGCTAGTTCATTTAATAATGCACATTATATGCAAATATGAAACAATTTTTTTTTAAATATTAATATTAATGATTTAAGGGTTTTTTTTTTTTTTTCTTTCTAATTTGATAAATGGGAGAGGGGGGATTTGAACCCTAGCTGCTTCCATTGGAAACACTAGGAGGTTCCAATTGAACTATAAGGCTCTTGGTTATGATATAAGTTATATGTAAGTTAACCTATATAAACAGGTTAGTTGAGAAAACTACTAGCTTCAATCCATTTCATCCCTATTAAGAGTTTGTAGCATATATGATGGATCAGGTTTGATATAGATGGGATTATCAGCCTGGTTCTGATTTGAGACTTGTATGGGAAGAGGAAAACAAAATCAGACAAAGCCATGGTTGAGTATCACCATATCAAACCTTCCATCTCTAGCTGCATTAGCTTACATCAGCTAAGACACCCATCAGCCAAAGGATACGACAATTGACTAATTAAGTAATAACAAGACAGAATTAATAGGGGAGAAAGGCTTGTCATTTGCACTCCAAACATTAATGTGCCAATTCATTAGTCAATCCAGTTATCCTAGAAATCTGCAAAAGCTTCTATTTACAGATTACCAAACTTTTCTCTGACCATTCAGTAAAAGTACCAGCATCTCCAATTTGTTTGACAAGCCTGACTCTTTGCAGCAGTAACTAACTTAGAGGTAACAATGGCAGCAACAAAAACAATAAAAAAGACCTAGTCCTAAAATTTTGGGGGTAAACCCAAGGAACTCAAAGGTAAGATCCATTAAAATATTAACCCATGTTTTCTAGATCAGTTAGAGCACATAGTGTGCTGTGAAAATTATCATCACAGCTAATACACATAGAATATCAGTTTCTTTGTTTCAATAAGATAGATTATATGCAAATAACCTTACCTGCCCACATTATCATGCCCCCAGCACTTTCAATTCTCTTCCGCTCATCAATTCTATTTGGTTTATGGTCTTCAGAGAAAGGGATTGCTGTTGAAAAGGAAAAAAGCAGCTTCCTTTAGAAGTCCCCCTCACGGCTCCACAGTTATTAATATTCATTTAGATGTACAGTTCATGGAGTAATTGCTAGAAATCATCAGTGTTACGGCTCAACCATCAAACTAGAAACTGGCTGCCATTAAAATTTCAATCAATATTTTACATGTATGAAGTGATGCAGACAGAGTTGTAAGTATTACCTTTGCCAGCCTTAGATACTACTGTCCTTGAATCTCCAACATTGGCAACATATAGATGGTTACCAATCAACACCGCTGTTGATGCGGTAGAACCATCATCCCTGTATGTATCTCTTTCAGAATCCAAAAAAGCAGCATCAGTCTGTTGATATGTTTCACCTGCAAGCTTAACCGAGTTACCAGTTAGAATAAAACAAACCCACAACCAAAAGGTGAAAAAGCATTTCATGCAGGACCCCAAACCCTGTGAACCAGTGGCATTGACAAAGAGAAGAAGCCATTTGCTTCAGCCGGTCTGAATCAGAAATTGAACTTAACATCTCCAGCCACATGGGATCCCGCAACAGAACACCAACAACAAGGGATATGCAACAATTGCATAACCCTGTTCTTTCACATGGAATGGTACATAAAAATGAGGGATCACTAATCAGAGAACTTGAACTCACTAATAGCCAATTTGGTGTCGATTATAAATTTTGGATGCTTCATGAGATTCTCAAAAAGATGCTCCTTTAAATACTCAGCTGCACGAGAACCCCCATGACCTGTAAGACATGTCATAT
This sequence comes from Quercus glauca, assembly GCA_023736055.1. NCBI lineage: Eukaryota > Viridiplantae > Streptophyta > Magnoliopsida > Fagales > Fagaceae > Quercus > Quercus glauca. The sequence continues at coordinate 13,400,733 of CM043323.1, read as the reverse complement.
TTGTTAGAGAAATTATATTCTACTCATATACAAAGTGGCTTCAGTCTCCAGCTGGTAGTTATTATCCATAAACTGAAATGTTGGGATAGTGGATTAAGTGAACAGACCCAGAGTCAATACCTTATAAAGCATAAACTCTGAGGTCCATGACCAAACATTAGTGTGGCTTGACAATTCTAATGATAAAACATCTAGGTTTTATGGTTCTTGGATGATTCTAGTTTATTAAATACATGGCTACTCAGACAGAAACGATAACTGACAGACTTGGCCAAAGTTTTATAAAAGGCAGTTTCTAGGTGAAAACCAATGAATAACCAAATCATGATCCAAAACTCTAGGTTCACTCCACATGTCCAGACATCCTGAGCTCAGATTATGATTCAATATGCATCAGTCAAGACAAGAACGGCAAGACACATAATGTCAATAATTTGCCTCGTTGGTAACGTGCATATGGGAAAACATTCAGACAATAACTCCAATGTAGCGGTTTGTACTCATCCTTTAACATGGAACCACACAGGACACCTTCCATATGTGCTAGACAATGACTTCCTACAAATTGTTGTACTTCTCTAAGGCAAGAATGATAAGAGAAAATCTAACCATCAAATATTCCAAATAGGCAGACTGTTTGCCCATCAATCTTGGATGTCTTAATGTCATAGAAATCCTCCATGGTTGCCCTCTTTCCTCTAAAACTTGAATATCCACAGCTCAGTTTTGCATCTTCACTGACAATTAGACAAGAGACTCAAGATTAGTGCATTCTGATCTCACAAGATAATAGGTACACTGATAGCACAGAATGCAACCACTCAAGCATATTTAGATTGATCGGTAATAGAATAATTGTCCCTGAACATGAGATATTTGTGTCCATTCACTTCAGGGTCAGTCAGTCTGAGAGAAAAGCGAAGGTGATTTCATCAAAACAAAACATAGAGATCTGGAAAGATAACAAAATAATTCTCATTCCTTTATAGGATAGAGAAAGAAGGAATAGAATCATTTAAATTCTTATGATTGAGATTAATTTTGCTCCACAATATTCTAATAATACCTCATTGTTTGCTAATATAAGCAATGCTATTTTCAGTTTTTTTTTCTTTTTTCCTTTGGTCTGCACCAATCTTACAACTTTTAATATTAAAGGTTGGTATTGGGCTAAAATCTCCACTTTTCTTATATGTACAAGTTAAAAGTGCAATAAATTGTAACCAACTCAAGGCCTCGCTCGCCTGGCTCTGTAATAAAAATTTGGCCATTCAAACATGCCATAAAATAAAATAAACAGGTCAACAAGAAAGGCACATGCACTAGTGCATACAATTAGGACACTGCACATATTTGGTCTTAACTAGCAAAATATATGCAATCTATGATGCCAAAACAATGCTCGAATGGTTCTACTTAACCTCAATGAGTACAAAGAATGTTTGTCGCTATAATTCAAAACAAGTACATACAAACCACATATGATAAAGAAGGACCAGTATTAACCTTTTCCACCCTCCGGTAGCAAATCCACCATCTTCATCCTTCTCATGCAACACGTCAATAACGGGTCGCTGTTCTTCCGTTGCACTCGCATCAACCATCATTCTTAAACTAGTTCTAAACTGGCGATTCCACAAATAATTTAATCCAAGACCCACATGCAAACTCCTCCTCCTACAACACAATTGCACTATGCTTTTGGAAAATACTCCTATACACCCAGCTTGAGCAATCACATTTCTATGCAACAGTTGCATAATCAACCTATCTGGCCTCCAGCACCAGATTTCTCTTGTACACTGCCAATAAAATTATGAACATTACTAAATCATATACCAAATCACCCGAAACAATAATTGACTACAATGTAAGTACATGCTTTGGTTCACATACAATTCGCTGGGTAATTGAAAAAATGATGTACACGCAAATATATTATCAAAAAAAAAATTTGAATCTTTCACTTCTAACACACTTGAACATAAAATTCTACAATCTTCAAACCCAATAACAGTAATATAAACATTGAATTACCTACGAAATGAGATCAAAAATGCAAAATCTCCACAAATGTAACACAAAATTCAATTCAGACATGATCCATGCACTTAAAATTTTCCATTAGAGCACAATAACAGCAATATATATATATACCTTTTTGATAGGTTAACAGCAATACACACACACACACACAAAATGCTCCGAAAAAAATGCTCTTTCATACAATCATCTACGAAATGTTATTAATATTATCTCCCGAAACAGTAATCGATTACAATGTAAGTACATGCTTTGGTTCACATACAATTCATCGTGAAATTGAAGAACTAATGTACACGCGAAAATATATTATCAAAAAAGTTGAATCTTTCACTTCTAATGCACTTGAACACAGAATACTACAATCAAAATATCTCCTTTGAGCACAATAACACCAATATAAACATCGAATGAACTATGAAATGAGATCAAAAAGGCGAAACCTCCACAAATGTAATCACAAAATTCAATTCAAACACGATCCATGCACTTTAAATTTTCCATTAGAGCACAATAACAGCAATATAAATATATATATATATATATTTCATTCAAACTTGTTCATTTTGAACATTCACTAAATTGAGCTTCATAAAACCGACCTAGCATTATTGAGCTGAGATTACACAAAAGCAAAACAGCATAAAACATTAACACTCCACATTTTCACTCTATCTATCTACAATTTCCAACAGTTTCTCAGCAACCAAACATGAAACGACGAAAACAATTCAAAGCAAAACAATAACAAATTTAAAAAATAAGTTAGAACCGGATTGAATTTCAATAAAGATACCCGAATTATTACGGGTTTATGGACGGACAAGACTCGTGGTACGGTTTCGATAAGGATGGATCGGATCGGATCGAAGAAACCGGATCGATGTTAAGCGGTTCGGGTTCGGAGCATATGGAGGGGATCCGAATCTGAGAGGAGGTAAGAGGAAGTGATGAGAATCAGGATGAAGAGCACTTTCTCTCTCTAAGAGAGAGAGAGAGTCGAGCAGGTGAAGATTGATTGACAGCAAGAAAGATATTATGTATGAGTGAGATTTCGAAGTGGAAGAGAGAGAGAGAGAGTGAGTGACACAGACAGCAAAAGAAAGAAGGAGAGAGAGAGAGAGAGAGAGAGAGAACAGAGAGAGAAGGAATGGGTTTTGGCTTTTTATTTTATTTTTTAAAGCTTGGCACCGAAGAGAAGTGGCAACGTGGCATTGCTCGTGAGTCGCGCGTCCACCTATGCCCGACAGGGACTCATCTTGTGCGGCGTGGTTCAGGGTGGAGTTTTCAACCCAACAATTATAACCTGCCGCGTTCTTTATCACTTTCAAAACCTTTTTTTTTTCAGCTCAATTGTCCATTTTTTTGGGGTAAATATGGTGCGCAATGCTTACCAAATACAAACGTACACATACTTTTTCGCTGTCAAAATAGAACAATAGCACCGTTTATTTAAATATATATAAATCTATCATTATTTCAAAAATATGTAACGCTTTGCTTGTTTTAACATTATTATTTTTTGAAAAATGGTTCATTTTTAAAAAAATATTTTTTAGAAAATTATCTCATTTTTCAGTGATTGATAACAAATTTAAAATGAACTTGAAAATGTTTTCTGGTACTTGGTATGCAATATATAAATTGGCAGGGGAATACATCTTCAATAAGTACAAATAACAATAACTTTTAATTGTCTATTATTTTTATTAGTGCACTAATTGTTTACTATGGTCAATTACAAGTTTTCGATATTACTCTAAACTAGTCGCTAACCCGTGCGATGCACGGGATAGTTAAATAAAATGACAATTAACCAACATCACGTTAAGGTAAAAGAATTAGTGAGAGACTGATTTGCCCACCAAGAATTTAAAAGAAAAAAAGATTGATATAATAAAATCTAAGAAATTTAGAAATAGAAAATTGGGTTAATAATATGCATATTATAGACATTTTGCTAGTTAGCGTTTAAAAAAAAATGGATATAAACTGATATATATACACAAAAGTAATTTACAATTCTTAAATTAATAAAGCAAAATTCCCAAAAGTTATATATATACACACACTCAAAACTGATATAAACTACAAAAATAAAAACAAATCTTATTTAGTCGTATTAATAACAATATAAACAATTCAAAACATGGAACATTATCAAATTTATAACACATAATTTCATTATCTTTTACGTTGAATCCAAACAAATAATTAATTAAAATTAATTCAAACAAATAATTAATCAACCAAAAATCAAAGTTTTAATTAAGAAAACAAAAAATCACATGAACCCAAAATAAAAATTCTCAATAAAGAAAAAATATATAAGGTAAAGAATTAAGATCAACCTACTAAGACGCAAATACCAAAAATCCCAAAACTTAAACCTTCCAAATTTTATAGAATCCCCAAATTCTACTTCAAAACCAAACAAAACCCTTCAAATTCAAAAAATTCATATATAATATACCAAATAAAAATTTACCACACCTTGGGTTGGAAGACATAGGTTGCAGCTTTGATTTTTCTCCAAAAAATAGAGATGCTTCATCTGTTGTATACAATATAAAATAATTATTAGAAATTTCAACCCAAAAACCAAACCCACAAAAACACTATCAAAATAGAGAGATTAACCCAAATACTTAGAAGAAAATAAATTCTAAACATAACAAAACAATAAGATAGAATGAAAATTTCAGGCACATATGAAAGCAAATAAAAAAGACAAAACCTAAGTTTTTTTTTTTTTTTTTTTTAGTTGAGTCTCTCTCCTTCTTATTTTTTTAATTTTAAAGTGAAGTTAAGTTTAGGGTTTTGAGATGGTAATTGCTAGGGTTTTAAGGAGAGAAGAGAGAGTCCTACCAGGAGTCTAAATAATATAAACAATTCAAAATATGAAACATTATCAAATTTATAACACCTAATTCCATTATCTTTTACGTTGAATCCAAACAAATAATTAATTGAAATTAATCCAAACAAATAATTAATCACCCAAAAATCAAAACTTTAATAAAAAAAAACAAAAAATCACATGAACCTAAATAAAAATTCTCAATAAAGTAAGAATATATAAAAATTTACCACATCTTGGATTGGAAGACATAGGTTGCAGCTTTGATTTTTCTCCAAAAAATAGAGATGCTTCATCTGCCATATACAATATAAAATAATTATTAGAATTAAGGAGAGAAGAGATTTTGGTATTTTTATGCAAAAAACGTTATTTTAAGTTTAGGTGATTTATTTCTTTATTTTTAGGCTCTTTTAATGTTTTTTTAGGTTAAATTTGGTTCCTATTATGGTTAGGTATTAATTAGGGCTTATTTTAGAATATATTTTCTTGTCCATCAAGTTTTATGGAGCCCTTAAATAGGCCTCCAAGTTTGTATACGTCAATATTATTGTTATAAGATATAAAACCTAAAATAAAAAGAATCAAAAATAAAAATAAAAAGAAAATAGTGATGATGTGGAAAATTGTGAGAGTTTCAAAAGTTTCGGTTTTATATATATATATATATATATATAGATTATATATTTATGTAATGTATTTGTATAATATATCATCATTACATAATGTATCTGCCAACAAACGCAATTCCCCTAAACAATTATCATTTTTTATATAACAATATTATTAATTTACTGTAAATATTGTCCTATATAAAAGCAATTTAGAGCCATAGAGGCACTATATTTAAAATTTTCATCTTTTACTTCATTCATTCATTCTTCTTCCATTCTTATTCTTCTTCTTCTTCTTCTTCTTCTTCTTCTTTTGTTTTTGTTTTTGTTTTTTTTTTTTTTTTTTGTACTTTTATGTGCAAAAAAGAAGTAACTTTTGCCTAGAATCCATCAAACCGAAAATTTTTTAGAGAAAAAATAAAATCAAGCTTGAAATTCAAAGCAAAGAATTGAGATTTTGGTAAAGATGAATGAAATAATAACTGCTGCAAAGCTGTTCTGCTTTGCAGGTTGGAGCTATTGACCGATCAGCGAGGGGGAAAAAATATAATCAGAGAACTGTATTATAGAGGAGAAGAGAAACATGGTGAAGAGAGAGAGAGAGAGATCTATAGGAAGAGGGGAGATTAGAGTTAGTGACAATGAGGGTGTGAGGACTAAGGAGAGAAAAAGTAAAAGGAAGAGAGAAAAAGTGAGAGAGCTTACTACGAGAAAGAGAATGCGCAAAAAAATTATATTTACCGCAGCTACAGATGAATATAATATTTATAGGAGATGCAACGCATGAGAGAGAGATTGTTTTCCCAAAAAAAAATTTGGAAAACAATCTATAGAAAATAAGCTTTATTTTTGTTAGTGTTTTCTGTTGACTAAAGATAGTTTTTTGTTGACTAGTTTTTTTTTTTTTTTGTTTTTTGTGCCACCAAACACTAGAAAATGTGGAAAACTATATTTATAGAACGTTTTCTAATGAAACAAATAGAGCGTAAAAATTTATTATTTTTTGGGTACTTGAGTTTTTCATGGTACTCGAGTTCCACGGAAAAATTTTTAAAATTTTTTATGGTACTCAAGTTCCATGAAGGCTATTTTTTTAAAAAAAAAACTCGAGTTCATGGAACTCGATTACCATGGAAAACTTGAATTCCATGAACTCGAATACCCAAAAAATGGTAGATCCCTACATATTTCCGAAACAATGGTAAATTGATATATATTTTGGTAAACACTAGTATTTGGCCATTTTGGCCCACTTTTTGCATTATAATCGTGACTTTTTTAATTGAAATCGTGATTTGATAGCTACTTTAAATTAGATGGTTATGTGTATATTTGTTGTCTTTCAAATAATAAAAATAATATATTCAGACATTTGTTAAAATATCAAGGATGTAAAAGATAATTTGTTACCGTAACAAGGTTTTTTTTTTTTCCCAAAATGTATAGATTGAATATTGATCCTCAAGTGCTAATCAAGGTTGAGAACAAATGTGGGTTTCAGTTAGCTCAACTAATAAAATTTTTGATGGTTGAACAAGAGATCTGGGGTTCAATCACCACCTAGCTATACCATAAACCGATTGGTGTTTTAGTCTAATATTAATGAGTTATCATTAAGAGCGAACACTATAGATTGAAACTCTAAAAAAAAAATTTGAGAACATATATTTATTTCATTTTACTATATCTAAAGTAGTTTTCTTTGTTACCTCTTTTTTAATATTATTATTATTTTTGTTATATAAACAATCACAAAAATCTTGGTGCAAAAGTTGGACTAAGAGATGAGATTAATAGAGCGGGGTGGCTCTCTCTCATTTTTGTTTGGAATCCCCTTATTTTACTGAAACTGAAAACTTTTTGTTGAAAGTACTATAGATAAAAATAAAAGTTAGCAGAAATAGTACAGCGGAACCCATGAATAGTACCAAAAAGTGTAGTAGGACCCATGAATAGAAACAAAAATAAGTTGAATAGTAAAATAAGCTAGCTTTTTAAGCTGGAGCCAAACACATACTCAATATGCGCAACCCTTTCTTTGAACGAAAACTCTCATTTCAAACTTTATCTTTCCTTATATTTCCACTTATCCATGCTAGCATTATCTTATCGGCTACACTCATTTTATGAACATGTTGCATTTTAACAATCTAACATTTACTATTATAGACTATAGTTGGTCTTTTAGTAATCTAAACAAAACTTATTCATAAACTTAATAAGTATTCTTCAATCACATGATATTCTTGTTGTGCTTCTCTACTTCATCTACCATGTTACTCATCATATGATTTAAATAATTTTCAATCTATCTATTTTTATGAATTATTAATAAAAAATATCAAATAATCTCGATATTTGGACTCTCTTTCATCATCAAGTCTTAGTGCTCGTTTGGATTGGGCTGATAGCTCAACGCATGTTTGCGTTTCAGCGCTTTTTTTTTTTTTTTCACGTGTTTCAGTCCATTTATTTACTGTACATGTACTGTTGCAGCTACTGTTCATGAACAATAGCCCGCAATATTTGACTTTTCTCACAAATTTTACTGTTTATGGACTCACAAATTTCACTTTTCAGCAACTTTTTCATTAATAATGGGTCCCATGGTACTATTTACACATTTAAAAATTATTTGCTACAGTGTTTTTCAGTTTTCAGCTGTATCCAAACGGACCCTTACAATCTTTTTTTATACTTTAGATTTCATTTATCTTGTTTTAGTTATATATAACCAAAAACTTTTAGATTATAAAGTGTTTCTCTAAATTTTTAACATGATGTTAATTCCACGTCTAGTTTAATTAAAACTATATCATTTGCAAGAAGCGTACAACAATGAACTTTTTGAATCACTATAATGAGCCCATCCATCGCTAGTATAAATAAATTGCTTAATGTTGATTAATTTTACATTTAGGTATGTATTGTATCATATGTTTTCTTTAAATCAATGAAAACTATATGAAAATATTTAAAAGATTTAAAAGATTTATTTATATTTTTTCATTAGACTTCTAAATAAGAAGATAGTTTCCTTTGTAGATCATTGTGCCATAAAAAGTACTTTTTAGATGATAATATAAGTAGTCCTGTTTTTCTTTTTCTTTCTTTTTTATGGGGTGGTGGCTTGGTGTGGATTTAATAACCTTCATTTATTATTTTCAGTAATGTATAACAAAACACCCTGAAAAAATTGTTAAACAAATTAAAATGTGCAGTAAAGCTTGCATTTGCATGAGAGCTTTTACTTACTAAGAGAGAGAGAAAAGATTATTATTATTTTTTTTAGAAAAGAGAAAAAAAATTATAATTTAAAACAATCAAACATCACATGCTTAAAAAAATAAAAATCATTTTGCTTTCATACTATATAAGAGAATCTAGATAAATTAATCTCGTCATGTAACAGTACATGAAAGCAATTTTCTATAAATATGAAAGAGGCACTAGTTTCATATATAATTGTTTTAGCTTAAAAGGTCAATTTATTTTTTCGTGTTTAAAGTTTTACTAATTTTAGATACAACTCTATGTTTAAGTAACTTATTTTTGTATGAAATATACCAATGAAAATAAAGTTTTTTTTGGTAAGCATAGGACCAACCAATGGTGGCATGACAGCTTGTAGATAGCATTTTCTGACTTTAATGGAGTGAAGACAACCGTAGCCAATGGCCAAACAGATAATAGCAATTTTTTAAAATTTAATAAATATTGTTGTCCCCTTAAAGATAAACTCATACAATAACACTGTGAGTCTGTGAGTGGATGCATGATTACATATTTTTATGTGCAAAGCTTGTTTCTTTTTGGTACATTGCGACCTGTCTGCATCATGCAGATGCAGAATTCATAGTGGAAATAAGAGTCAGACTTGTGGGGTTTGCGGATTGGGAGTGCAGACTCCGTAGTATCTAACTCAGTTCTCAAGTGAAAATATGAAATATCCTGGCCTTGTACATGAACTACGTAAAATGGCAGAGTAATTTTAAGACCAATGTTTTTTTTTTTGGTCACAATTTTCCCACAGTTCGGATGTATGTCTATCCCTTTTCAGTGGCCGCTCAAAGAATTTTTTTTTTTTTTTTTAAGATAGTGAATAAGAAACATAATTTATACAAAATTTAAAATAATTGAACACTTAAATATATCAACATCACAAAAATAAATATAAAAAAAATTATAAATACATAAATTTTTATAATTGCCTTATACGATATTTCATATTTTGAAATTGTTTCATGATATCTTTATTATCAATTATAAAAGTTACATATCTTTCTATGTACATAACCAAGTAAGCATTCATCTACTAATCCCCTATTTAATTGATTTTTTTTTTTCAAATTTATTAAGATTTAAATGGGTTTTTTTAAGGTTTAAGATTAACAAATTTTTACTTTTGTTGCTAGGCTAATTAATTTTTTTCCAGATTTTAGATCAAATTGGTATGTTATTGAGTTTTTTTTTTTTTTTTTAATAATGTCAAGATATTGTTAAGAGGATTATATCAAGTTTATTTCAATTCGGCTTTAAAAAAATCTATGGTCAGGGTGCTCAAATTTTTATTTTAGGGGGTCAAAATAAGAAAAAAATTTTAAAAAAATTATATATAATTTTTTTTGTCCAATTCGGGGGGTTCCCATCCCTGCACTCCAATTGAAGCTGCCCTAGTCTCTTTCACATGACTCACCACTTTTTTTTTACCACTTGCAGCCTGCTACATCATAGTCTTCGAATTTCTCAAAATGGCAAGTAAACTCCATCCTTAAAAAAATAGACACAAATTCATACAATGAGAACGTTAAGGATGCCTTTGGCCTATGTCAATATATGGGGGCCAACAACAAGAAAATTCTACTAATAAATTTGGAGAATTAAAAGAGTGTAAAGACACTCATAAAACTCAAATCTCAAATACACCTAAATAGTTTTCTCTCACAAATACAAAGATTTAGGGTATCTCTCCTATAGTCTTATTCTAACAAACACTTGGCCAGTTGATCCATGAGCTTTTATACCACTTATTGGGGAGATAATACGTTGGGAAGACTTCAAATGGTTCATATATTATATTAACCATTACTTTACTCAAAAGTTTAAGTTAATGAGTTTGGGTTCAATTATGTTATATTAATAATTTATTCTTTTGATTAGTATCCAATAGAGGACTAAGGGACTTTACTAACTGCACTACTCACGTGAATATTTCAATAATTTATAAATATAATTCAATAATTTTTTCAATAAATAAATTATTTACAATTTATTGTTTATATTTTCTATTACCATTACTCAAAACACTTAGTGTATGTTTGGTTTCGGCTGAAAGCGTATGCATCTGCGTTTTGCTCCCTTTTTTTTTTTTTTTTTGGCACGTGAAAATGAGACAAAACGGCTACTGTTCATGCACAACAATAGCCGAAAATTTTGACCTTTTTCCATCTTTTCAGCACAAATTTTATTGTTTACGGACCCATAAATTTTACTTTTTAGCAATTTTTTCATTAAAAATGGGTCTCACGGTACTATTCACACATTTAAAAATTATTTTGTTACAGTATTTTTCAGTTTTCAGTTTTCAGCTGTATCCACAAACGGATCCTAGTTTCTATTTCTTATAGCACTCTTATGAGCGCCGCCCCCCCCCCCCCCCCCCCAAAAAATGCGCGCACACACACACACACAAGGTCCCATAACTACCTTATTTAATGTTGAATTCCCTAATTAAGAATGGAAAAATACCTTCAATCCATCCCACCCTTGACCAACCCTCAAACCCATAGTTAGACCTTGCCAAATTGGACCTAGACTCATTAACCCAACCAAAACCTCATACAATTTCCCACCCAGGTTTAAGATTTTTTTACCTCAAAGTAAAAACAGTCAACCCAACCTAACATATTTAAATTCGGGTCAAGTTAGGTCAACTTACTGGTCAAACATATAGACCCGTTTTTTAAGCTTTAAAAAAAAATCAGACCAAATGGCCAAATGGGCCAAAATGTGGGGAACTTGGAAGAACTTCTAGAGGGCCGGCCATAGATGTTTTTAGGTACCAGCCCACTGGGCGTGGCCGGTGGCTCCTCTTGAGTTTTGCAGATGTAAGAAAGTTTGAATATTGTATCTAATTGAGAGATTCACTGTCTATTGATGAGTAATCTTGAAGTTTATATATTATCAGAATTTTTATCAGCCAATGTGAATGGCATTATAAGGTATAACTTGACTTGTGCTTTCTGTCATGACTATGATTTAATAGGAGAGGAACCTAGCTTGAATGTTCTAAATATTGATTTGGGCTTGGGTTAAGACTTCACTATTGTCTTCAGCTGGGTAAAACAAGATATGACAGATTGTCCGAGTTGATATTGGTCTGTATTATGACTTTCCCAAATTAAAATTTCATGTTTGGTTCCAGTTGGATGTATTAGGCTATGATTGTTTTTAGTCTATGCCAACCCAGTCCAAGTTGTGTCCCTTTTTAAGGGCATGGGGGATCTTTGAATTTTCTTCATCAAGGTCAAAGTCATATGCAATGACGAAGAACTTTGAAGTAAAGATTGAAAACACTGCCATGAATCTAAATTTTTGCACCAAATACTAACATTCTGGTGCCATCAAATGGTGGCTACGTTTGCACATTTTTATTCTTATCTTTTATAATGCAATAATTATTTTGAGCGATGAGCGATTTGAATCACAAATATCTTGATTAAAAATGTCAAGAAGTACCGCTTGAACAACAACAAGACTTGGACATATTTACAATATTCTTATACCTTTAAAATGTAGAACTTGTTCCAGCGCAGCGTGCAGGTCAATTACGCTATTTTAACTATGGCTGCCACAACTAGAATGTTTGACAAGTTACTCTGGGCTTATGTTGCCACTCGGTCCAAACAAGTTGGCCATAGCCCATAGAACTAGTTTCTATAAGTTTTTTTTTATTATATTGCTAATCACACGAGTCTGAAATGTTTGTAAATGTTGGAAACGCATTTTACTTTAAAGCTTTAAATCCGACTTTAAAGCTTTAAATCCGACTTTAAAGAAAGTAATGAAGAAAGGGTTGGTGCTTTAGGACATTTGTTAATAAACTATTTAAGAAAATTTTTATACTACTTTCATGGTATATAAAATTGTCAAAAAAATAAGTTGTTTTTTTCTTTTCTTCTAATTTTTTTTTTCCTAAACCAAATTAATCAATGTCTTTAGGACATTCGTTAACTTTTTCCATGAAGAAATAGTTCCCAATAAATATACACTGCTTTAAGGAGATTTAGAAGAAATTAGTGATCAAAATAATAAAAACTAAATGAAATATTTTCTATTTAAAAATTAAGTTGATTTAAGTTTTAGAAGAAGTTAAGATAAATATTTAAATATACAATTGAAGGGGTATGGGGATTAAGTAAGTTTATAGAAAATCTGTAAGCTAAATTTTTGTACTAACGTTTGCGACCCAGCATTGTATGGTGGCTACAAGGCCTTCATTTGGCATGCACCTTAAAATAACAATCTTGCTTCATAGATTCATTACGTTATCTATTGGTTATGGTTTGTGGAAGATTATTCATCAACTAATTTTTCATGGAAGAATCTTATACCTTTGAAATGAATTTATTTTAAAGTTTAGAGTAACAACAAATAATCTATTGATTATGGTTTGTGTGCATTGGCAAAAATTATTTTGCCAATTTATTTTACTATTCAACTTATTTTTGCTAACTATTTATGAGTTCTATTGTACTTTTTGATACTATTCATGAGTCCCGCTGTACTACTTCAGTTAGCTTTTATTTTTATGTACAGTACTTTTAGCAAAAAGCTTTCAGTTTCAGCAAAATAAGTAGATCCCAAACGGACACTAAAATATTACAAATTTAGAAATGCATTAGTCATTTGATCATGATTTTTGTTGTATACTATTCCTTTCATAGGTTGAGGAAAGTACCTTTGCACTAACAACAAATAAATATGAAAAGATATAAAAAAGTTTCCACATTTTATCAAAAACTATAGCCCCTCCTCAAGAAGAAGAAACAAAAGGATTTTATCTTATACAATTATACCATTCATGCTTTTAAAATTATCGAATATGTAAAGATTGATTGATGACACCTCGAAGTAGACAAAAATTGAGCACTAAATTGACTTCTTAAAATTGAGGAGAGGAAGCTCTCAACATCGTCTCTTTTTTACCATACCTTTATTTTAACAATCCTCTTTTATATCAATATATAGGGAACTCATCTACTGCCAAAAAATGAACTTCTGTGTTTGAAATGTATTCATTTAATGGTTCAGATTAATTAAATATTATAAGGGTCCTATTAATAGTTGCTTTTAGGAAATTTGTTAATGGACCATTTTTGGAAAATTTTAATACTACTGTCAAGGAAAATATTAAAAAAAAAATTCAGTAGGCATTTTTTTTTCTTAAAAAATTTCTTAAACCAATATCTTTAGAACATCTATTAACTTTTCTTATATATAAATCTAAAGATGTATTAGTCATCCAATTTATGATTTTTGTTGTCTCAAGTCACTTAACTATGTTTCTACTCGCTTTCATGTACATATTAAAGATACCCAAAAAATAAATCCACTCTTTATCAAAATCTAGCTACTGAGTGTTATTATATATTCAGTGTTCACAAATGAGGAAAATGAGTTTTATAATTTTTATTGACAATTATAAATTATAATAGAATAAAAGAAAGAAAAAAAATCTTAAACTATTCATGTTTTTAAAATTATCGAATAGTTGAAAATTTTGAGATTGATTGATGAATTTTAGAATTATGAATATTGTTATTATATATACTACTCATGTCTTTAAAATTATTCCATAGACCAATTTTAGAACTCTACCAAAAAGAAGAGTAATGCTACTTGTGCCCTTTATTATTATTATTATTTTCTTATCATTGTAGTTCTGCTAGACACACTTGTCCAAGATTGTTTTAAGTTGCAAGAAAGAAAGAGAGTTTCTTAGGCTAAGGCACAAGACCCTGCCCCTCTACTTGGTGAGGTATTAAAAATTTTGAGTTTTTTGAGTGATTTGACTCAATTTCAGGGGAATGCATGTTCCGCCCGGTCCATTCATAAATGCTCAAGGACCGAAGCCTCTCCATCCACACAACTTAACTGGAAATTTATTAGATACTTTGAGAGTATTCTCCCTCCCTCTTACATGGGGTAGGCCCCATGATGGGTGAGACCCACCTCTATGTGAGAGAGAGAGAGTATTTTCTTGGAGTACCCAATAATAATCCTTCAAGACTTTGTTGTGCAAGTATTGTGTAATGAATGATTACAAAAATGAAAGTGCCTTGTGTATCATGTAACCTTGTGTGGTCGAAGTACACTAAGTTTGTGTTAGTGTGCTATATGTGGTTTAGACTTGCATTTATATGCACTAATTAGTTGAGCTAAGTTTGGCTTCCTGTGTAAGTGTTTGGTAGAGATTTGGTTTTGTAATTGTTATGTCTATGCGCTATGTTTAGCCATTCACTAAAAACTCTAGAGAGAAAGGCTTATATATATATATATATATATACACACACTCACAACTAAATGTAAAATTACCCTGATGTTGATAGGAAAAAAAAATGTTATGTCAACAATATTTTTACAATTATTTCATAACAAATCATAAATAGTATGTTTTACTTATTGTTATTGATGGGTAAGAAAGTAATTTCGGTTATGAGTTCAAATTAGAACCATTAACAACTTAATACTTAAGATTTATTGTGAAAATATTGTGAATATGACACTTCTAAACAAAAAACAATGTTCTTAAACTAGGTAAAAAATGAGCGATGTGGAAGCCATGATCTCTCTCTCTTTCTCTCCCATACGTATATAAAAAAAAGTCCCAAATTCAATAAATTTTAAATATTAAAAGTATTGAAAGCAGAGTTAACCATATGTGAAATGTGAAGAAGAAAAAAGTGACCTTTTTTTTTTCTTTTTTTTTTTTTTTAATTTGTTTAAGAAGAAGAAGAAAAAAAGTGACCCAACTTTATTACTATATAATATACGATATATATTTTTATAATAAGATTTGCTATATAATGATATAAAAACTAAACAAGCAATCCCTGATCAAATCAATGTAATAATTAATTGCTGACTCTAATCCTAAGCAAATGATCACTCTAATTTTTTATATAATTGACTAGATAATGTGGTAGGTCGAGAACAGAAAGTGCAATGAAACTCCCTCTGTATCTTTCAAAGTCAGACTCATCAGGATAGGTTTATCAGAATTTGCTTGTTCTAAATTATAAAGATTCAGTCACGACCATAGGAAGAGACACTGCAGCTTCGTTTCTTTGCATACAACTCCACAGCTGCTTCATTATCTAATACGCACCTGGACACAAAATATTGTCCAATTACTATGCCTTGACATTATGAAGTATATATTTTTCTATTGAGTTGAGATAAATTTCATAATAATGTCCAAAATCCTTTTGGTTTGTTATTTATTATTTGATATGAATCAAGCATAATTAAAAACGTCAAGAACTTTTATTGTTAAGTATCACTTTCATGCGACATGGGTTCGAAACTTCGATTAGATTATTAAATAGAATCATTAAATACATATTGCAAATTCAATATTTCAATTTAAGGATATATAACAAAACTATTAGTTTTATGTCAAGAAAATTGGCTAAGGATTGCCTTCCGGTTAGAGTTGAGATCTACAAGTCAAAATTATTTCTATTATTAATTGAAGAAATTTAATTGTGTGTGACACATTGGATTGAGTTAATTGTTTTTTTTTTTTTTAATTCTATGTTTAGGTTTTATCATTTTGCAAACCAAAATACCCTTAGATTCATATTTTTAGAAAGTTAAAATAATTGGGTTAGATATGTAAAATTACTAATTCAAATACTCCTAAATTTTAGATAAATTTCAAAAAGTAGTTTTTTCACTCTATCTCTCTCTCAAGTAAGTTTTTTTTAGCAAACTTATTTCAAAAAAACTATAACCCCTTATCTATATCTCTTAAAATTAGGCACTTCCATCTCTCTTTATTCATTCTGAAAGGGAAGCCAGTTACTAAAATCAAACATAAATAAAATGTCTCTCTTCCTCTATTTAATCTTTTTTTTTAATTAAAAAAAAAAAAAACTTCTTTCTTTTTCTCTTAGAGGAAGGAGTAGTCATTTCCTACAAAGGTAATTATTTTTTTTAATCATTTTGTTGCTCATATGATTTTGATTGTTGTATATGATTTTTAGTTGCATATGATTTTTTTTTTTTTTTTTGAGAGGAAACGATAGTAGACTTTATTAATGTAAATCACGTTGTACAATGGGGAAGAGAAAATAAGGGCATTCTTCTAACCAAACAATGACCTCATTTTCTTCTTTTGTAGCACTAGCCAAAGCTAGTGCATCACGATTACATTGTAAAGGAATGCTAAAAAAAGAAATAAAATCAAAGCTCTCTCTAATAAATGATTTTTAGTTGCTTCTTTCTCTTTTATTTTTTTGAAAAAATTTCGACACTAAACCTAAAAAAAAAAAGTCTCATCACACACACGAAGCACATGTGGTGATGCTAGTATATTAGATAATATTATTATTGACCTTTGATGCACAGTAGCCCAAGTGGCCTTCATAATTAAGGATCCATAAGATCATAATATTTTATTCAGCATCTAAGTAAGGCTGTAAGTAAGTTGAGTCGAGTCAAGCATTAAAAGTTTATAATTTTTCATTTAACTATACTTTGAATATGAGCTAAGTTCGAGTTCATTACCAAATTAGAATGCATGTTCAAACTTGGTTTATTTTTTTGTTGAATAAGCTCTAGTTTTTTTTTCCCCAAAATCTATATAATTAACTTATATTCTTTTTTTGTATATAGTAAATGTCATGACTATTTTTTATACCATTTTGTAGATCTATACTAATAATTAATAACTAAATTATTTGAATTAATTAGATAAAATTATTTTTGTTTATAAACAAAATTAAATTCATCATCCTTTTATTATTTAAAATTATATGTAATTTTTACTATAAAATATGCTATTTATATTATCAATAAATTGTAAATAATAATTTGAGAAACTTATTTACAATTTAGCCTTAACTCTATATAGCTATATTTGTATATACTTGTACAGGTAAATACATAATATTATATATATACTAATTCAATCAAACTTTATACTCACGAGCTTATTTATAAATACCTATATTTGACCCCTATTTATTTAACCGTCGAGTCTAAACTTAGGCTTGCATTCCATTAATTTATTAAATAAATAAAAATAACCTTTTTTTCTCACCCACCTAGTCACGTACTCACAATTATTCGTCAAGAAATCCGTTCATTTATGGTCTTACTGTCACAGTTTTACCTTTCATAAACTGAAATCATTTTTAAAAAAATAAAAAAATAAAGAACAACCCAACATTTAATATGTACATTGACGTTGTACCCAAAAATTATTAGTCACGCTAGGAAAAGTAACCGCAGGGACTTTTATAGTGATAATGAGTCAGAAGTCCTCCGTGAAATGAATTTGAAGTCAACGAAGAAGAGAGAGATTAGAAACTCTTGGCAGGCATTCTGACCTCTGTAAATTGTAACGGAGTCACGGGAATGAAACCTTTCTCCTTTTCTTTATTTATTTATTTTTGTGGCTACCATTATTACAAAAATTTTATTTACAAAAAAAAAATAAATAAATAAAGAAAAGGAGAAATCAATGTATCTTTCCTGAAGGACAAAATCATAAAAAAGTGTACTTACTCCCACGGGTCAATCTTAATGAATTTGTTTTTTTTTTTTTTTAGGATTTTGCTAATGTGTACCATTTTAGGATTTTACTAATGTGTGCCCTAAGGGTATACATTAATTTCTATTTTTGAAAAAAAATTTCTTGAGAATTGAAAAAGTAATGACAGCTTTTTCAATTTTCGATAAAATCTTTCCAAAAATAAAAGGCTTAATGTGTGCCCTAAGGGCACATTAACCGGACCCTTTTTTTTAAATATTTTTAATAAAATTTAGGGAAGGAAATTATTTATTATTATTATTTTGGTTAAAAGGAAATATAATTAAGAAAAACTAGCTTTACAATGTTTAGGGTAGGCAACACCTCAAACGTCTACCAATAGCAGATACAAGGGGGAGAGGGATGCACATACCATAACAAACTATTATTAATGGAGTATCTTTCCTTAGCCAAAAAATCCGTACAATGATTTCTTTCGGAAAAAAGTATGGAAGATGAGGGTTTCCTCAAAAAACTAAAGGAGCAACTTGCAATAAAAAAATGAGAGCATTACAAGGGTGACTTAAAAAGGAATTATGATCTTGAGCATTGATGATATCTGTGGCTACTATTGCATCTAGTTCGTCATAGAGTATGTTTTATTTCTATACGTTGCATTTTGCTTTTAGAAAAATTCCAAAAAATGCTATTTCAAATACCATCATTTTAATCATTAACCTATATGCTAAAAACATAGAACACTAATAAATAAGGAAAAAACATAAAAAGAGAAAAGAAAACTGTCAACGTTTACTAGTAGATCTCTAATAATCCGTTTGGTAACATTAATTGTCTCATCTTTTAATAAATAATATATTAATTATTTTTTTTTTTGTCACACCTTTCAAATATAAACTTTCATGAACTATAGGATGTCAAATTAAATATATATAGATGAATATGTAAAAGAAATATGTTGCAACTTGCAAGAACATAATAACAATTCTCATAAAAAAAGAACATAATAACAATATAATAATATTTGTAGGTGGACGAGGATCGAAAACAGTTAATAAAGAAAATAAGATCATTTACGAGGAGGGAAACTTTACAGAGAAGACTTATTTAACTAATAAGGAGTTCGGGATGTTGTCGTTGGTGAAGATGCCGAATGCTCCTACTTAACCTTGGGAAGGTTGAGAATCAAGAATGAAGGGAGCATGGTGCAATCCCCGGGGGGATAAAGGTAACTTGGTACTAAACAAGGAAGAGAAGAAAAATGAAGGACAGGGCAGCCATCCCCTCCGCATTAAATGCAATGCAATCACTTAACTGACCGCATTAATGAGGAAATGACCATGAACAGTATCCCTCACAGCTCATATTCTGATGTAAAAACCTTCTAACAAGGTCTTGATAGGACAAGTATTAAGAAAGTCTGATCACAACCCTCCAAGTATAAGATTCAGATGCATCGTTGTTAACTTATATAAAGCCAAGAAGTACCTAGATCATGAACACTAAAAAATTAGGAGAGACATAAAAAGAGAGAGAAAAACTATCCAAATGTACTTTCTTCTTCAGACCGAACCCGATGACAAAAACTTAGCCAATTTTCAGGCTATGTCTTAGTGAATGTCACCATTTCACATATAGTTCTTGGTCTTACTAATTCCTCTTGTTACATAACGGGTATTTGAAGGTTGACTTTGCATCTCATCTCTATAAATTAACTGTGTGAGTGAACTGTAGCTTAATTAAAACACAGCCTTAATTATACGATCTACTTTTCGCCGCCACAATATTAAATTAGAAAAATAAATCTATTTTAAAAAACTTAGACCTTACGTGGATTCTTGAAAATTTTGAATAATAATTCAAAGGCTGATACTCATTCAAATATTTTAAAATATTATAAGAGGAATTTTTTTATAATATAAGAGAGATTTTGGATAAGAACTTGAATCTAATGGAGTAGCGTAGGGCCATAGGCATTGATATTATAAAAATATACTATATTAACATATTATTTATTAAAAGACCATTTCAAAACACATTATTTTTAACGTAATTATAAGAAATCGTAATCTTATAAGACAAACACTAACTCAAAAATAATGTAATTAACTTATTATGCAACAAGTCAAACAATAAATAAAAGAAGAAATTAAAAAAAAGAAAGAAAGAGAGATGTTACCAAGAAAGACAACAACCACAGCCTTTCGTTTTCGATTAAAATTGTGTTAATACTTACCACCAACAATAGGAGGCTCAAGCGGTCAAACAATTTTTATTTATTTATTTTTATAATGACCTTTATAATAACAATTATTCTGCCACCATGCAATTTGCTATAGTTTTTGTCATATTTTATTGGTTAGTCTGAGTGTGGAGAAATTATACGGTGTCTATGGTAGACAGTGTTACTTATTCACTATTTCACTACAAGACTTCTACTTAATAATTTTAAATAGGTGAAAGTTTTTTATAGTAGAATAATGGACAAATGACGTGATTCATTATAAAAACCGTATATTTTTTCATGAATATAATTGTAATTGGTTAGTTGCACGTGTAAAAGTTATGACTAAAATTATGATAAAAAAAATTGTATATTTTCTCTTGCAAGCAAAAAGAAATTATCCTCAGACTTTTTTTTTTGGTTGAGAGAGAAATTACCCTCAAACCTTTGTTAACAGGATCGATATCCTTAAAGCATTTGTAAAAAAACTATTCAAAAAAAAAAAACTTACTACCAATTTTATAAAAAAAATATAAAAAATTGTCCAAAAATATCATTTAGTTTTTTGGCAGCTTTTGGCATTTTTTAAAATCTTTTTTGGCAGTTTTTTTGATAATTTTTCTCAATTTTTTTTAAAGTGAGACTTATATAGGAAAATTTTAACAAACACCGTAAGGTACTTGTTAACATTTATATATATATATATATATATATATATATAAAACCGAAACTTTTGAAACTTGCACAATTTTCTACGTCAGCACAATATTTAAATATAATATAAAAACAAATTTAGAAAAAAAAAAAAAAACATAAAAACTAATACACGGGAAGCCACCAAGTAGTAATATATAAATCTCTTAAAACCTAAACCTAAACTTGAATGTAAGGACAAATTAAAAAAAAAAAAAAAAAACTGATGCACAGGAAATTCAGCCACTAAGTAGTAATATATAAATCTCTTAAAACCTAAAACTAAACCTAAACCTAAACCTAAGGACTAAGGCAACGTAGAAAGAAACATCAATGTGAGGGGGAAAAACTCCTTCAATTCGACATGGCCTTTTCTCTATTCATGGTCATTAGCCTTTTATGAAGCAAACAACTGGTCTACATTGCTCCAATTTCCAAGAGAACGTGCAGCACGTATGTGGTTAAAATTTGATGTTTTCATCAATTGAAGTGGTGGCCAGGTATGACATCTCTTTCTTTTTTTTTTTTTTTTTTTTTGATGGAACGTCTCTTTCTTCTTTAATTCTTATTAAAATAATATATATCATACTACATAACATTATTATTATTATTATTTTATATATATATATATATATAACTATTATACATCATATAAAATATATATAAAAAATAGAAATATAACATGATTTTTTGGGCTAAGCAAAACAATTGATCATTAAATTTTTTTTAGTAATTGATTATTTGATTAGATTTTTCATATATTGAGATTTGTCTACTTTTTAGCAAATCTTTAATTTATTATTATTTTTTTATGAATAAATAATTTGTTATCTCCTTCTTTGTCACCCTTATATTTTTTCTCCTTTATTTTGATAAAAAATTTTATTTTATGAACCACCAAACCCTACGTCTATGAATGTATATGATTTCGTTTAAAGTTTAGACCCGTTAAAATTTATAACTTATTACTTTATGGGTTCATGTACTTTTTTCTTTTTTTTATATTTCTCTTTTGAATGGTCATATATTTTTTGAATTGTTTCAATAACTTATTCTTTATTTATATATCTTTTTTGGCATTTTGGAAGTTTTAACATTTGAATTTGTGTTAGTTTTTAATATTTGAACATATTTAGCAAATTTCAATGACTATACCATGTATTATTCTTTTGAAGGTAATCAATTTTTCCTTTATATTTCTCTATTGTGTAATCATATACATTTTGTTTTGTTTCAAAAATTTATAGGAAGTAAATCTTATAATTATTTAATATTTTTTGGTCTTTCAAAAATTTTAACATCTGAATTATTCTTTTGATGGTAATACATCTTTTTCTTATATTTCTCAGTTGTGTAGTTACACACACACACACACACACACATATATATATATATATTATCTAATTTGTAGGCTCTAAATCTTTTGATTCCTTTCAATAATTATAGCCATTGATTATTTTTTTGAATGTAACTCATTTTTCTTTTATATTTCTCTATTGTTTAATCATATATATTTTGTTTTGTTTCAATAATTTCTAAACCATGAATCATTTGATTTTTTAATATTTTTTGGTCTTTCAGAATTTTTAATAGTTGAAATTTCATCATTGAAAATAACAAAATCCATGCAAACATTAAATAAAAGTTAATGTTATATAAATATTAAAAATTTATAAATTAGAATAGTATTCCTGAATCCGGATTTACTTTATGTGAATAAAATATAAGATATTCTTTTCTCTTAATGTTTAAATGTGCATTTTTATATGGTATTCCTGAGTAATTAATGTAAATCCATGCAATATATTAAAATCTCTATGTTATTTTACAAATTTTTTGTAAGTCATTACACATTCAAACAACAACTTCTTCATCAAATTGTAACATAAATTAAAATCATACAAGAACAAATCGTGCAATGGTATAGTTTTTTAATTAATTTAGGATTTTATAAAATTATTTTAGTTTACCTCACAAATAGCTAGGTTCCCGTGCATAGCACGGATTAACGACTAGTTTCTCTAATTTTTTTTTCTATAATTATTTTTTAAAATTTTATATAAAGATGAATTGAAAAAACACGTTGAGTAATGCTAAAGACATATAAAAATACACAATTTTATACCACAACTCGCCATATAACAATTTGTGGGTAATGAAAATATATCCTCACATGACCCACTTTCAAACATCTATCAATTACAATTTGCCATATGGCAAATTGTAGCAGGAAGTTATGCATCTTAATGCATTCATTGATCATTCGTAGCATTACTCCGCCGTAATACACCAGCCTAAGCCACCGTATAGAAAAGAAAAGAAGCAACCGTAGCAAAATCTTTTCTTTAGTACAAAAATATATATAGATTCAAAAAAAGAAAAAAAAGAAGAGAAATGAAAAAGAAAAAAAAGTCACGAGTGTATTTAAGTAGGCCCCACAGTCACAAAGACTTTCCTGCCTTCTCATCCCCAACCCATACACAATTCCAAGCACTGCCTTTGGACTCATCTCCCTCTCTCTCTCTCTCTAAACGGAAACTCACGAAAGTGACAAAACCCAAACTATACATTCTCTCTCTCTTTAGTAAATTTCCCCGAAACTTCTCTCCTCTCTCTCTCTCTCTCATCTCTATATTTCTGAAGAAGCAGTAGCAGCAGCAAAAGAAAATATATCTGTTTCAGGCTTTGATCGCCCATGGAGTTCTCTCTCTAACATGTACATCTACACTCTTCGGTGCGTTTCATTTTTCTCAATCTCCAAGTGAATGTCTTTCAAAACTTCTCATTCTTTTTTGTCTTTCAACTTGTTTTTATTTTCTTTATTCAATTTGTTTTTTTTGTTTTGAAATAATCAGAGTTGGAGATTGGTGAAAACTCTAGAATTCAGTTTGAAACGGTCACAAGTTTTCAAACTTCCGCAAATTTAGGGCGCATTTTACAATCTTCAAACTCGTCCTGATTTTTTCTTTATCTGACTTCTTTGTTGAATTTTTATTAAATTTTTTTTTTTAAGTAGAAAAAGTTTGCTCGTTTAAGTTTGTTTCACAATATATATATATATATATATATATTTTTTTTTTGGATAATCAATCATGTAATGAATCTTTGGCAATTGGCCTTTTCAGTGCTTGAAGTATTTATGTTTGTTTATATTTGCAAATTTGGAATTTTTTGGAATGTATGTGCATCAAATTTACATTTTAGCCCCAAATTAACCATTTTTGTGTACAATTGTGTTGTTGGTCACTTTTTTTGTATTCTAATTTTGAATGCTTTTATTTTTCAGGGTTCAGCATAGAGAGCTTTTTTTGTGGTACATGAAGAAGTTTTTCTTGTGTTGATTAATTTGTTGTTTGTTAATAAGTTATATAAGTCATGAGCTATCAGCAAGGGAAGTTTGTAAGGTTAGTTTGATGCTATTGCTGCATATCCTAATTTGTTTTGTTATGTGAAGTTATGCTATTTTAGTGTATTGCAAGAACTTTTTTTTATGTTTTAGGAAGCAAATAGATTAAAGGGTGTGTTTTTATAAGTTGTTGCAAAACAGAGTTTTGGGTTTAAAAACGTGCTTTTAAACTCCCAAATCGCCTAACCAAATGGACTCATAATCTGCAATTTCAACTTGAAAGCACCTACCAATCTCATCTTCCAGACCCTGTAAAAGTGGGGGGGCTTTATGTTTTGGGTGTGACGAAAAGATTGAATTATTGCTTTTTTTAGTGAGAGCAAAATGAATTCTTATGGGTCGAAAAAATTTTCGTTTTGTCACACACCAACGGTGCTACCATAGCCTTCTACAACTACCACTACTACTTCTATCTGCCTTTTTTTGTTATGAAAACCTCCTCTGATACCTTTGATATTAATACCTTGGAGCTGTGGCCATGGTGAGTGTTGCCACTCCCGGAATTATTCCACCACTTATTCCTACCTCCTACTTTACCATGTTGGTTAACGGAGTTCAGTGTATGTTGTTAATGCCATGTCTTTTACTGACTCTATTGCGGCCGCAGCAGCCATGAATGCTACTGCTGACACACAATGTTCCATTCGCCACCACCATTATAATGTTAGGGATCTTATATTCTGCATGTTGGTTTAGTTTTGAGATGCTTTGTGACTTCATTGGAACCTTTGATGTTTCTGGGCTTAAGAGTCATAAAACTGATATTTAAATCATAAACTATGTTTTGTTCAGGTTTGAGGACTGGAAGTCAGAGAAAAGTACTGAAAATTATGGAGTGCATCCAGGAAGAATCAGACTGGCAATAAGCTCGTTTTCAGAAAAATTTCAAAGAGGTGTGGAATCTAGTTCAGAGAGGATGAAGGGGATTAAAAAATCACTGAAGTCCTATTCGTTTAATAGTGCAAGGGCTAAAGGCTTGGGTTCTAGGTTTAAAATTCTTGATCCACAGGGGGCATTCCTTCAAAAGTGGAATAAGATATTTGTACTCTCGTGTGTGATTGCAGTTTCACTGGATCCGTTGTTCTTTTATGTCCCTGTGATTAATGATGCAATGAAGTGCCTTGACTTGGACCACAAGATGGAGATCACAGCTATTATTTTGCGTTCTTTCACGGATATATTTTATGTAACTCATATTTTTTTTCAATTCCGGACTGGTTTTATTGCCCCCTCTTCTCGGGTATTTGGAAGAGGTGTTTTGGTAGAAGATGTTTGGGCAATAGCACTGAGGTATCTGTCATCATACTTCCTAATCGACATTCTTGCGGTCCTTCCTCTTCCACAGGTAAGGGGAAAGTCTTTTTGCAGGCAATAATTTCTGTTAGGGGTATTGAAAAAGTTGACTTCCTTGGGTTTATATATAATATTGTTTTAATTCTGGGGTCTGTTGAGGATACATACCCGACCCCATAGTTTTGGGACCGAAGTTTTGTTGTGTCTTAATTCTGGGGTGGATTACTTGATTAGTATGGTGAGGTGAGGACGAGCTTGTATCTCAGTAAGAAAAAAAAAATATTCGTGTGCATGGGAAGTTTGGGCAATTGTTTCTGTTAATGTGATTGTCTTTGGGGTACTTAATTGCAATTTCACTTCACTTATTGGACTATTTCAAAATTTTCTAGATTTGTCCTACCATGTGGATCTTTTGTTATATGAAATTCTTGTGGCAGGACTAACAATTAGTTCATTGTGCATGTTGAACTTCACTCGTGTTTAAGCATGAGGTAGTAAGTTGGATGCTGACTTCAATGTTGTCCAAAATGGATATTATTTGTGTCTACTACTGTGAGGAATTTTTTCTTTTGTGAAATTCTCTGTATCCTAAGTCTTGCTCAAATAAATACTCTTACATGGTTCTGTATGATCTGTGGACTCCTAACTTGTTGTGATATACTCAGGTGGTGATCTTAATTGTTGTTCCGAAAATGGGAGGCTCAAGATCGTTGAATACTAAGAACTTGTTAAAATTTATCGTTTTCTTCCAATATTTGCCGAGGTTCCTTCGAATATATCCTTTGTATAAAGAAGTTACGAGGACTTCTGGCATACTCACAGAAACGGCATGGGCTGGAGCTGCATTCAATCTCTTTCTTTACATGCTTGCCAGCCATGTAAGTTGATTAAACAGCTTAGTATTTGGTTTTATACTAGGGAATATACTTTTTTTTTTCAAAAAATATTTTTTCTTAGTAGATTCATTTTACCTCAGTTTTACCTTTTTAGCTTACTGTCATTGTGATAATAAAGATTATATTCAAAAACACTACCTTATGCAGAAAAACATAAGGCAGAGAGAAACATACAAAGGGAAAAGAAATAGTGTAAAGAAAAAGAAAATGAAAGATACTAAGTACATAGGAGGGAGCTAAGGAACATAGGGAGAGAATCACTAGAGGTGAGTCCCCACGCCCTAGGCCAGTCAAACAAAGTGCCACTGAAGGAGGCCAATAGCTGGTCATCCGAATTATCCATGTCCTCAAACGTCCTCCTATTTCGCTCCCTCCAAAGACACCACATCAAGCATAAAGGAGCTAAATTCCAAATGCTAGACGAATGCTTTCCAGGCCAATTCCACCAACCAAAAAGAGTATCTGCAACCGATCTAGGCAAGACTCAAGAGAACCCAAAGGATCTGAACGCCAAAGACCACAACCGATAAGCCTTTCCATAATGTAGTAACAAGTGATCCACCGTCTCCCCATTACTACAGCACATGATACACTAGTCGACAAAATCAAACCTTCTACCCCTCAAATTATCACCTGTGAGGATTCTATCCCATATTGCAATCCACACAAAGAAGGAAACACGCCGAGGAGCCTTAACCTTCCAAACACCTTTCCAAGGAAAAATAATGGGCAAGGGGCTTCTTAACTTATTGTAGAATGATTGAATATTAAAGTTCCCATTCTTTGTCAACTTCCATCGCATACGATCTCCATTCTCAGTAGAAGGTAGATTTGAGCCCAAGGTACGGAGAAAATCATCCACACTGCCCATTTCCCAATCATTTGGTCTCCGAGTAAAATGAACATCCCAACTTCTCTGCTCCTCTATCCCCAACCGTTCAAGAGAAGAGGCCACCGATGCCCCTTTATTGGAGACCATCTCATATACATACGGAAAAGTCAATTGAAGTGGAGAATCCCCACACCATAGATCTGTCCAAAGCTTCACTCTATCCCCCACCCCTACCTCAAAGCGAATATTCTTGCTAAAATCCTTCCATCCCATGCGGATACTTCTCTACAAGCCACACCCATGTACGCCTCTGCCTAGCTTGGAAGTCCATCCCCCCCATTCTTCCCCAAACTTAAGAGCTACCACCCTTCTCCAAAGCCTTGTCTCCTCAATCCCAAACCTCCATAACCACTTCCCTAGTAAGGCTTTATTAAATGTAGTTAATTTCCTTACTCCTAACCCACCATTTTTCAAAGGTGCACACCTTATCCCATCCCACCAAGTGAAGCTTAGAGTCCCCCCACAAGAAATCCCTTTACAACCTCTCAATTTTATTAACCACATGCGTAGGGATGGTAAAAAGAGACAAGAAATAAGTGGGGAGACTAGATAATGTGCTTTTAAGCAACGTTAGTCTTCCACTTTTTGACAAGTATATCTTCTTCCAACCAGCTAACTTGCGCTCAATTTTCTCCAAGATAGGATTCCAAACAGTAGAGGACTTGTGGGACGCCCCCAGTGGCATACCAAGATAGGTTATAGGCAAAGACCCAATCCGGCATCCCAAAAATTAATTTTGTTAATAATTTTGTTTATGACCATAACATGTAGTTGTACTCAAATAATTTCTTAGTCATAGATATGTTGTTTGGTTTTCACTCTTGAGATGTCTAATGATGACTTGTATGCGGGTACCCCTTTTAAGATGTAGAAACATAGTGTTGGTAAAAGAGAAAACAATATTAAGAAGGGAAGCTAAAACTATTGAACTGTGAAATGCAGATAGGCAAGATTACATTCATTTAAGTAAATAAGGAATTCAGCCACAAAAAAAAAAAAAAAGAGTAAATAAGGAATGTGTGAACATCCATTAGGAGTCAGATTTATCAATATCTATAATTATTTTGTCAGTATGATTATCATGTAACCCTAAACATATATACATGATACATATGCACACATGTATGTAAGCCAGTTTTTCTACAAGCAGGTGTAGAATAGGTTTTACTGAAGAGTGGTAATACGTTAATGAAACTATAAAAGATTGAGTTGTTTATGGTCCTATATTTTTTCTTGAGTACTCAACACTTGTGGGATTAAAGTTTTATGTATGGGATGATAGTGTGTAGCTTTTATGTTTATAAGGGACAAAAATGAGTGTTGTGTTTCTACTTGAACACTGGATGCTGGATCCTGCAACTTATATATATGTATGTAAGCATTTGTGTACCAAAAAAATTAAATTAAAAAGAAAGGAAATTATGTTTAATAAATTTCACCAGTAAAAGGCATTACTCAAATTTTCTTATGAGACATCCTTGACTAAAATCGAGGTGGATACTCAGTAACTTTTAGACTTGTATTTTCTGATACACTTAACTGTTGACGACATAGTTGTGTAGAAAATGTCTAATTCATCAGTAGTCAATAGGGAGAAGTGTCCCATCTTATAGTGAGAATATAATAGCATTGCTGCCTTGACAAGCTTTAATTTGTATTTTTTGTTCATATGGTAATGGTATCAAAGGGAAACACAGAAGTTCTGATTTCATCTGACCTTTAGCCTTTGGGGCCTCTTCCTTTGAAGAGTGAACACAATCGAACTTGCAAAGTACTGTACAAGCCATAGCATTTTTATTGCATTTAGAATTTTTCCTATTGAATTATATGGTAAATGGAAGTGCAATTGTTTCTTTCCTGCATATATTTCTGATTGTTAAGTGTTTGCTGTTGTTTTAGGTACTTGGAGCCTTTTGGTATTTGTTCTCGATAGAAAGGGAATCCACATGCTGGCAACAAGCCTGTGGGGAGAATAAAACATGCACCACTAGTTCTATGTTTTGTGATAATGGTTCTGCCATGGACATTTTTCTGAATAATTCTTGCCCAGTACAGACACCAAATAAAACACTCTTTGATTTTGGAATATTCCTTGATGCTCTTCAATCTGGTGTAGTGGAGTCAACTGATTTTCCACAGAAGTTATTTTACTGTTTTTGGTGGGGACTACGAAATCTGAGGTATGCTTATATAGGATATTTTTCTTTTAAGCTGAACTAGTTGGCTACAATAGTGTCACTTAGTGTGTGTGTATTGCATCGAATTTCTAGTTTGCCATTGCACATATGTGGATGTATGCAGAATAATCAAGTAACAGGCTCTGCTTTAGAAATATTACTGGTGCCATATCCAGTGCTCGTTTGCTTTATAAAAAAAATTAGTATTCATTCTTATGGTTTCATAACTTTTTTTTTGTGTGGTTCTTGCCTGTTCTTTCTGCTGAATGACATATATTATTGGTCACTTAACAGGTTTATTCAATCACATTTTGTCATTGATTGGATGAGAAGGGATAAATGACCATAAATTGGGTTGATATTTCATATTTATCCTAGGACGTCATCTCTTCTCTCTCTCTCTTTTAATATTATGTAAATATTCAATTTCTGGAGACATGAAATGATAATTGTGATCAAGTTGGAGACATGATTTAGTGAGTTGGGTCTAACCAGGAAATGCAAAAAGGGTAAAGGGAGACTGAAATTGATGTCGGTGGAAGTAATAAGAAATGACCTTTAACTAGTATGGAGTGGCAAGCAGGGTTTTTTTTTTTTTTTTTGTCTTTTTGATTTGAAGGGAGAGGGGGGGTGGAGGATCCTCTCTATTTATCTTTGAAATAAAGAGGGTTCATTTTATGATGATTTTCAAGAATCCAAGGGTGTACATAGTTGGTGTAAAATCAATTATCATTCTTTATTTGGTGGGATGAAATTTTAAATGACCAGGCACCATGTACACCCTTTGATCCCTGAAAACTAAACGGTCAATTTCCTTTCAAACTGAGAGGATCTTGATTTAGTTGGAGAAGGGATATGAAGGTTGTGGGATCTGACTTGGGTGAGACTCTCCTGATGAAAGATTGAACCTTGTTTGTGATGTAACATTACTATTTGCTATCAAATTATCAAAAAAAAAAAAAAAAAAAAAAAAAACCTTATATGATCTCATTAGGTTCTCAGGTGTAAATGTGACCTATTGAATTTCCGTTCTCGTTTCTTGCATTTTCAGCCCATGAATAGAACTAGTCTTATCTTATTGTGTTGAGCATTTTATTATATTTCATGCGGACTTTGTCATCTGAGATATATATATATATATATATATGTAAACATGTGTGTGTAGAGCACAGTGCAGTTCACTTCTAAATTTATTGTCTGATAATTTATACTTGCTTCTTTGTTTTGCAGTTCTCTTGGTCAAAATCTTGCAACAAGTACCTATGTCTGGGAAATCTGCTTCGCAGTTTTCATTTCAATCTCTGGCTTGGTACTATTTTCATTTCTGATAGGGAATATGCAGGTTGGTACTAAACATTTTACTTTACAGCTTTTAGTTGTGTTTATGTTATCATGATGATTTTTAAAACTTTAAATTGGTTTTTTACCTGCTAATTGTATGGACTGTGGACTATGGGCCGCTCATCTATGGGTACACTTGGAAGGATTTTTATATCAAAGTCTGGCCTTTATATTTTCAAGAATTGGTCATGCATTATTTTGTGTTAGAATATGCACAGCTTTCATGTAAGCTACATTTGGTTCGATTATGGAAATGCTTAAAAAATTTCCCATGATTGATCTTCTTTAATTTCAGATTCTTTTTTTTTTACTTGAAGCAAAACCTTGTTGTCCATCACATATACTCCTTTTATGTCTTATGTTTTTATTTGATTCAAAGGCAGCTGGTTGGATGACCTAGAAATATTATCTCAATGTGTGGCTTAAAATTTTGAGATGAAGCTCACTTTTAGATTGTTTGAGGCTCAATTGTCTTCTATGGAAACACAAAGTTTAACTTGTATGATGCCCCTTGTATTCTATGTTATGATGAATTCAGCTTGTTTTGAAATAGACATATTTGCAATCCACAACTACAAGATTGGAGGAGATGAGAGTCAAAAGGCGGGATGCAGAACAGTGGATGGCACACCGTTTGCTCCCTGAGGATTTGAGAGAGCGGATTAGGAGGTATGAACAATACAAATGGCAAGAAACTAGAGGTGTTGATGAAGAGAATCTGCTTCAGAATCTTCCCAAGGATCTCAGAAGGGACATAAAGCGCCATCTCTGCTTGGCTCTGCTCATGAGAGTGAGTTCCTCCACCTTAACAACTGTTTTCCATATCATGTTGCTGGGAGTAAGAATAGTATTGTTCCACTTGTCTAAGTGTAATTGTTAGGTAGGGTTCATCCTAAAATATACTTTAGGGACAAAGGCCTAGTCTATTTGGTGTGGACACTACATGCAATCCCCGATCACATGGCTTGACAATGGAAAGCTTGCTACCAGTTGGGCAATGATTGATATTTATTTTATTTTATTTTGTATAAGAATTTAATTTATATTTTGCTTTTTTAAAATTTATATTCTGCTTTTTTAAAATTTATATTTTTTATTTTTATGTAATCTGTTAAATTGTTATTTTTCTTTCCTACTAGGTTTATAATCTATTTACTTGTTTTGTTAGAAAGTATTTCCTTTTTAGTTTCGTTTCTTCCTTGATATAGCTTGGGAACCCTATTTAAAGGACCTACAGTTTAGTATTGATATGATTGACTTGATCAATAAAATATCTGTTGGAATTCTTCCAATATCTTGGTGCTGATTTCAGGTAACCCTTGGTGCTAATGCCAGTGTTTTTATATTTTTTCCATGTTGGGTGCTGATTCCTACATTTTATCCCCCTTTCCAATACTTGATGTTGGTTTTTAGGTTGTATCCCTGTTTTCACTACTTGGTGCCAATTCCAACCAACATGAGGTGTCGATTCTTAGATTATCCCTTATATTTTTTATCCTCTTTTTATTTTCCAAACACATGTTCCTAGAATGTGTATGTGCTGCATCACCATTCCTTCATGATTAATGCCTGCAATTGAAGCATCAAATATGACCAGCATGTTTAGCAAGCTGAGAGGCTGTTCATACCCATATGAACAAAATCTCAACTTTAGCTATCCTGGTATTTTTTTGTTCTAGGTTATGAAATTCAATTGCACTGATTGCATGGATTAATGGCTATACTGTGAACTCAAGACGACAACTATTGCTTTCCCTGTTTCACTTCCTGCTGTTACTCTTAACTAAGTTCAAATTTGGTTAATATACCAATCAAACAAGTTAGACTGTCTTGAGCTGGAAAAAACCAAAATTGATGCAACACTGACATTGAAGAATAGAAAATAAGTATGTAGGAATTAGCTCCTAGGCTTGCTTGAAATTGGCACCAAGCAAGAGACACACAACCTAGGAATTAGCACCTAGGGTTGGCTGAAATCAACACCAGACCATTGGGAAAATTTCAATGGAAATTTTTTTAATCAAGCGAACTGTAAACTCTCTATTGGAGTACAATAGCATGCTTATATAGACTTATAGAACTGACCTTAATTCTAATTGACTTAGCAAAGCCTAATTATTGAGTTACAAAAATATGCTTGTCTCTAGAAAATTAAATAAAATACCATTAACCTAATGAACTAAGAATGCCTAAAATAAATTTAATGGATCAATAAAAAATATGATTGAATTTTTAAAAAATTAAATAAAACTAGTTAAAATGAAATTGTCTTCATGCTTCTACCTTTTCAGTCCTGCCTCGAAGGTTTTGAGCTCTTCAACATGCTTTAACCTTGATTATTTGGATTCATAACTAGTCTGTTTGGAAATGGACTTCACTGATATTTCTGTTCGTGTGGACTGGTTCATGCCTTGAATTCCCTGATTAGAAGCTTTATGTTGTATTCGGAAGTAGGTGTACTGAAACATATCCTCTAAATGGTTTGTGGGTTTATAGTGCTCTTGGATGTCATCTTATTAGTTTAATGTACGACTAACTTTGTGTTTTGTTTATCAAGGAAAATGTGGCCTTCGTTTTATGAAAAGAAAAAAAAGAAGGGGGCGGGGGGGGGGGGGGGGGGGTGGTTGGGGTTTCAAATATCTAATGGCCAGTGGACACTTGTCTTCAAGGAGCATATACTGGAACAATAGGCTGATCATTTTAATGGCCAGAAGATATGGACCCCTAAGAAAAATCCATTAGAAGTTGTCTACCTCTGTTTTTAGTTGAATTCTTATGCACCCTTGGTAACTACTAGATCTGCAATTGATTCTTCTTAATTTTTTTGGATGTTGTAAGGTACCAATGTTTGAAAAGATGGATGAACAACTGTTGGATGCAATGTGTGACCGTCTCAAGCCAGTTCTATATACAGAGAAAAGCTACATTGTTAGGGAGGGAGACCCAGTTGATGACATGCTCTTCATCATGAGGGGCAAGCTATTGACCACGACAACCAATGGTGGAAGAACTGGCTTCTTCAATTCTGAATATCTTAAGGCTGGTGACTTTTGTGGAGAAGAACTTCTTACTTGGGCTCTGGATCCTCATTCCTCATCCAATCTTCCCATCTCAACAAGAACTGTCCTAGCCCTTACAGAAGTTGAAGCCTTTGCTCTTAAAGCCGATGACTTGAAGTTTGTTGCCTCTCAGTTCCGGCGACTTCATAGCAAGCAGCTTCGCCATACTTTCAGGTTTTATTCTCAGCAATGGAGGACTTGGGCAGCTTGTTTTATACAGGTAGCCTGGCGCCGCTGTAAGAAAAAGAAGCTTGAAGAGGCTCTTCTGGCAGAGGAGAATAGGTTGCAAGATGCATTGGCCAAGGCTGGTGGGAGCTCGCCAAGTTTAGGTGCCACCATATATGCCTCGCGGTTTGCTGCTAATATACTTCGCACTTTGCGGCGCAATAGTACACGAAAGGCAAGGGTGCCAGAGAGAGTTCCACCTATGCTGCTTCAGAAACCAGCAGAGCCGGATTTTACTTCTGAAGACCAATAGGTGAAATTCTCCTAGTTATTTATATGCTTGGTTTTGTTGTACTCAATGTGAAATTGTAATTCTTTTTTTTCATAGAGCAGGAGTACTTGAATCGCATTTTGGTCAAAAGTCAAGATTTTTGGCTGTGTAAGGTCTGTGTATATTATGTTATATATGGAAATGTTTACCCCATTTTTAGTTGTAAAAATACAATTTTGGGTTAGGTATTATGGTAAATTTTAAGCACTATTTTTTTTTTTTTTTTGAAAAGAAGTATTTAGAGATTATTAACTGAATTCAACGGGTCTCTGAACTTCCAATTTAAGCAATTTCGATTCGATATAAATTTGGATCTTTCATTCATGTTGGCCAGAAATCCTTACTTCGTGCGTCCATTACACCGATCCTGCTTCCAGTTTCCTCCTCCATTAACTTCTGATCAACAGCTTTGGCCTCAAGTACATCATAAAACATCAAGCATCAACGATCGCCGTCAGCATTGGTTTGTTACCTGTGGTAATTTAGTGTCGAAGAGAAGCTCAGACCCAGAATTGATGGTCACGATATTATCTTTGGGAATAATGAGAATTGATCTTATGGTGTCGCGTACCAAAATGTTAAATATTGTTATGTATTTTTGGAATTGATTTTTCATAACAGTTCAGGGTATAATGCAGATATGGAATTGATTTTATGGAGCCAAACTTTGTCCACTAAACATTACTTTCAAGAAACATTTTTACCACCATGGGTGCTTACCCTTGACGCGATAGTCATTTCACAAGTATAAGTAATTTTGGGGTGTGAGGGTCAAAAGCCGGGGTTCAAGTATTTAGGAGGAAAAAAAGAAGCTTGGACAGTTGAACCTCCAAGTTTACTACTCTATCTGTAAAGTGAAGTTTTAAAAAACTGTACATATAATGCTAAAAGCTAATGTCAAAAACACTCGTCTCTAGCATGGCATTAGACATGTCAGTATCCTCACCCATTTATCTAAAACAACACAAATTAAACACAAAAAGAAATTGATACTATACGTTAGTATTAAATCCTTCTGTTTTGGATAAGTGAGTGGGAAGGGAGTGTAATCTTTGGTTCCTTCCTGCCCCCTCCCCCATATGAACCAGAAGAAATGCTAAAATAAAAGGATGTTGAAATGTCGTCGGGTTGTTTTTCGTTTTCTTCATTGTTTTGTTCCTTTTGGTTGGTGTCGTTGAATTAACAATTAAAAATTAATAAATCTAAGAGACAAAATATTTGACACAAAATTTCCTAACTATCAACTTAACAGTTACGAAAAATATTGTAAAAAACTAAAAATTGTTATATAGCAATACTCGTTGAATAAAAGTGCCCATTTAGGTTTATGTTTATTTACGTCGACGACTGGTTCTTTGGATTCATGTATTTGTTACCGAGAGATTTGGAGTTTCTGTGATGTTCCCCCTCGTTCATATATGAGTTTTGACTTTTATATTTAACAAAACATTGAATAATTTTTATACAAATATTTTATTGGAACGTTGAATTTGTGGTTTACCAAATGGTTAAAGGATGTTGAAAAAAATTGATTCCGTTTGCTTGTCGCGTTCTTGAAAACGAAGAGAATACTATAAAAACAATAAAGAAAATTCATTTCAAAGCTGGCTAGTAATCAAATGATTGATTGGATTGTCACTTGCAATCTAAATATGATGAAGGTACTATATATAGTCAACTTGCTAGCATGCTTGAGGTCTATCTTTTTCTTTTCGTTTTCTTAAATATTTCTTGAGTTCCCACTTGCAATATATTGCAATGAAGAGGAGGTTTTATATATATAAAAGCAAATTGCAAAATATTCTATCTTTTATATAATTTCTTCGTTATATTTGGCTGGGGATTTTTGAAGTTGGACTTTTTGCAAGGTTACAATACCATGTTTAACGCGGGCTGAGTTGAGTTTTGCTATAAATTAAAAAACTCATCGGTTGGTAAGAGTAGCAATAGTATTAATTAAAGAAAGACTAGATGGATAGACTATTGTTAATAATTCAATAATTAGAAACCATTTGTGAGAACAAAAAGAGTTTCCCTTAGTCTATAACTTTCATCTTCATCTGCACTCTTAAAATCCTCCAAAATAATCCCTCCATCTTGAATTATTAGTGAATTATATTCTATTTTAGAATATCTTAAAATGTAGTATTTTTTGAAAAATTAATAATTTTTTTTCAAAACTTACCCTTTAAGTTTTGTAAAAAGTCAACACCATTTTTTTAACTTCTTATCACACGAGTGTTAACATTTTTTTCTAATTGAATGATTTACTAGGTTTATTACAAAGTTTACTACACAAATTTAATAAAGGGATAATTACAAATTACCAACCTGTGGTTTGACCTTAATTCTATGTGCCTACCCGTGGTTTGAATTTTGACACTTTACCCACCTGTGATTCTGACCGTTACCCAGCCGTAACCCACCTCTCCACTCTCCGTTACTCTAACACCAAATAAGTTAAAAAAACGTTCCAAAATAGATCAAAACACTCACTCACTCTTAGAACTCACTCTCACTCCTAAAGCTCTCAAATCTTACTCACTCCTACAACAAGCTTCATTTGAGACTCTTAATTTCAGATCCAAGCCGAGGAAGCAAGTTGCTAACAGTTGCTCCGCCTCTGTTCAGCTATGGGCTTCGATTTGCAAACTTTATAATGGAACTCGGTTTTGATCGTGGGTGGGTTTTGACCGTGCATGCTCTTGGGTGCCACCGTGGGTATTGAACTTGGGTTTTGATCTTGCATGGTCCTCTGTTCAGCATCAGCAGGTAGATCAAACCCCTTTGTGAGTTTTTAACTTTTGAAACTTAGGGTTTGAAATTGGGTTTTGTAATGCTTTCTTTGGATTTTTTATTCTTTCTTTGAATTTGAGTTTCTTAAACTGTTATTGATTCCATCTTTCTTCGAATTGGGTTTTTTTTCTCTTTACTTTTTTTTTCATGAAAGACTATAATATGAAGTTGTTGAGTTGTTGTTTATATACAGCCACTTTCTTTGATTTTTTTTTTTTTTTTTTTAGGATCAAATAGCCGAAATTGATAGGATTATATACATGTACAAAGTTAGGATACTTTTTGTGCTAGAAAGAGATGAAAGGTACGAATAGGATTGGTTTAAGCTGTCAAGGACTGAAATAATGATAATAATTCAATTACAAGATTGTTGGGACGTTGAAACTAGGTAAAATAAATATGTCTATATTAGGTAAACAATAAAAAAAGAAAAAGGAAAGTGAACCTACTATTATTCTTCATTATTTTGACCAAGTTATTATTCTTCACCAAGGGCTCTTTAACTGTAGTAGTAGACTAGACTCTGGAGCTTTGCCTTCTTTCTTATATAATGCATAATCATTCTCTTACCAACACGTGGCCTTTTCTTCACACTATAATTCAAAGATTGGTTTAGTTTGACTTGGTAAAGGCATGATATGTAAAGAATATACTTTATAGTCAAGTGTTGTTACTTTAGCCTTGTTGTGGTCCACAAGATCCATTAACTTGTTTGATTTTAGTTGTTTATATACAGCCCCTGTATGTGTGTGGAGAACAATGCAAATGTGATGGACCATAATGCCAATGTGAGGGACCCAATCTAATGCTTAGTAATTATGCACTTTCTTGGCTGCCAGCCATATATCTAACCTTTGTTTTTCTAATACATGATTGCCAGCCATATGTGAGGGACCCAACCTTTGTTTTTCTAATACACTTTCTTGGCGGCCAGCCATATATCTAATGCTTATTAATTATGCATGTACATCTCTAGATGCAATTTAAATGACCTTTTCTTAGCCAATAAAAAAAAAAAAACAATTGGTGCCACGTAGTTTCCATCACTGTCTTAATGTGCTAATATTGTATCATTATGAAGTTAAATGTCTATTTATTTTTTTTCATTGTCTCTACCTTAGTTGTGAGCCTTGCACAATAAAAAATCTCTAATATTAAAGATCTCATATTCATGTCTACCAGTATTTTGACTAAACAAAAATTCTTTGTAACATAGTTGTAATGTAATGGTTGAGTCTTTGCAAAAGGATAATTATGGAGAACAATTGGGATACACCCGATGGAAGAAAAATGTGTAGTAGAATATGATGCA
Organism: Quercus glauca; assembly: GCA_023736055.1. NCBI lineage: Eukaryota > Viridiplantae > Streptophyta > Magnoliopsida > Fagales > Fagaceae > Quercus > Quercus glauca. The sequence continues at coordinate 13,361,853 of CM043323.1, read as the reverse complement.
TTTAGTAGTCTAGCTTTATGGTACCTTTGATTGTTGAAACCTTTGCAATGCATTAATGCTGGACTTCAATGTCAGTTTATCTTACTTAATTTGATAAGTGTTAACAATGGTTTATGCTGTCACACATGTTGAAAATTTGAACTATGCCTCTTGTAACAGATTTGTTGGTCTATAAGCTTGTAACAAATTTTTGCTATGTCTTCATCAACTGGCAATGGCTCTACAACTAGTGGTTTCTACCGTGCTGAAGATGGTCATTTATGTACCATTGAGCATTGTGCCCTACGAACAAGTCGAAAAGCTGGTAACTATGGAAGAAGATTCCTCGGTTGTAGTCAATTTAATGTAAGAAACAATTACATTGTTGTATTTGATTTGAATTGAATTGAATTATTAATTGTGATTTATTATGAACAGTGAAATTAATTGTTATAATTGTAATGATTAGGTTGGTCCCAAATGTGGCTTTTTTCAGTGGGTGGATAACGAAACTTGTAAGAGTGACCGTGAAAGGATAAGTATGCTTGAGAATGAACTGCAGCTTGCAAATCAGAGAGAAATGACAACTAGGCAAATGGAAGAAAGATCTAACCGAAGGGAAAGAGAAACTCATGAGCTTTATGTAGAAGTTAGGGAGAAACTTAAGAGGGTTAAAGAGAGTGAGAGATTGTACAAGGTTGCACTAGTTTTGTCATGGTTATTTTTCATTTTTGTAATGTTGTCGTTGTGTTTTGCCTCAATGAACAACAATGTAAGGGTGAAGAACCTTAATCTACCATGATGCTTGGGGGGGTGTTGAAATGTGATTAGGTAATTGAATTGTTATTGTATCTATCTCTTGAAATGGGGATGTTGAAATGTGATTGGGATGTTAAAATGTTATTGTATCTATCTCCTGAAATAGAAAGTGTTGTGTTTGTGCAAATATTCTGTAGTATAATTTTCTTTTCTTTTTTACTTCATTGATATATATTGGCACAAAGTGTTATGTGGAAACGTTAATAATGTGAATGGAACTTAGAACTTGCCAATGATTAATAACCTTCCATAAAAGCATTCTCATTTGGGTTTGTCAATTCATCTTTTACTTCATGTTCGAAATATTGTGCACTAATATAAAAGGAGCTGGCACATTTCAAGAAATATGAAAATAATCTATCAAACAAAAAGATGCTGTAGGCCATAAGCATTGTCCAATTTATTGGTTCCATAAATATTGTCCAAACAAAAAGATGCTGTAGGCCATAAGCATTGTCCAATTTATTGGTTCCATAAGCATTGTCCAAACAAAAAGATGCTGTAGGCCATAAACAAAAAAAGCTGGCACATTTATTGGTTCCATAAGCATTGTCCAATTTTTTTAGAAAGAATATACCAAAATAACACATAAAGCTCAAAGACCAATCTCTTTTTCTTTGCTGTGTCAATGCACACCTGTGTAAATCTACCAAAAGCACAACACAATCCTGTGTAAATCCACCAAAAGCAAAGAGATAGATACAATATTTTATCCTGTGTAAATCCACCAAAATCCACCAATGCACACCTGTGTAAATCCACCATAGCACAACAAAATATTTTATCCTGTGTCTACACATTAACTGCTTTTAATAAAAGTGAATAGTCATTATCACTTTATGTCACATGCATACAAAATTGCCAATCAATATTGTTTTTGGCACATCCTGTGACTTTAAACTTTACACATCTTCCACCCAAAACCCAACTACTAGTCCACCACTCATCAGTCATACACATCTTCCAACCAAAATTGTCAATATTGTTTTTGACACTTGACAGCAAATACTTACACAAATACATTAGGCGTGGGAACTATTAACAAAAAAAGTGGGCCATAAAACAAAAAAAGTAGTTGAAACTTTAACATTTAACATCTTTATTTATTGCTTTTGGTGCCTTTGCCAGCTGCCTTCTTGCCCTTTCCACCAACTACTTGAAACTTTGCTGGCCTTGATACATCAGTAGTTCTACCTTTAAACCCCCTAGCAGCAGCACCACCACTTCTTTCACTCGGTACACCACTAGTGCTCACAGATGCACTTGGCTACATAATCAAAATTCAGCAGTTAGCAACTTGGTCCAACAATAGCAAGAGGAAAAAAAATAAACAAAATACAAGAAAACAGAGATGCCTGAGATGGTGAAGAATCCCATGTCTCTCTAGGAGTGTGGATGCTCGGTTGTGAGGATGAAGAGAACCAGTTGGCCCTAGATCTAGTTAGAGGTTGAGTTGTTGCCTCAGATCTATTGTTTGGTGCAGGTTGAGATGCAGTTTGACCAAAAGCTCTATATGCAGGCTGAGATCTAGTACTTGGTGGCTGAGATGCAGTTTGAGGTGTTGCAGCCTGCTTTGTTTTTGTAGATCTACTTCCTTGTGCCTACAAAGAGGGTTGTACAAGTTACATACATGTGAAATATAGGAGGAAATGAATATATTTCAAAGCATGGAAATACTTACAGCATGTAATTTAGCAAGTCTATCTCTTCTCTGCCATGGAGTTTCACCAGTGATGCCTGCCTTGCACCCTCTTGCATTATGTCCTTCTTTATGGCACTTCCCACACTTGATTGTCTTGTTCATCCTAGAAACTCTATGAGGGTTCCTAGGCTCTTCAGGATCTCTTTTTCTTTGCTTTGGTGGTCTGCCAGGTGGTTTATACACATGGGGAGCAACCGGAGCAGGTTGGTTAGTCTCAACCCACTCAGACTGGCCAGGCATTGGCTGTATTATCTCTTTGTAAGTTTCAACAAATGTCTCTTTCCAATAACAAGGATGCACATATTCCTCAACTTTCTGCAAGTTCTTAACAATAGCAGAGATCCCATGTTTGCAAGGAAGTCCTGTCAAATCCCAAATCCTACAGCTGCATGCCTTCTTATCTAGGTCAACCACATGTCTCTCACGACCATTATCAACCTCATACATGACGCTGCCTGCTGGAGTAGCACTGAAAGGTATAGACTCATGTTTTAACTTCTCTAATTTGTCTTGAATATTAGGACAAATCTTTCCAGTGTATTTTTCTATACCTTTGTGTTTTTTGTATTGTTTGGTCATAAGCCTAACTCTAATCCACTCCAACATTGTCAAAATTGGCTTATCCCTAGCTTCTAAGATCATGGCATTAAAAGACTCACTTGAGTTATTGACTAAACAATCACACAAAGCTCTACCACTAAAGTGAGACTTAGACCATTGTGCAGGGTTGATGTCAGCAAGATACTCCCATGCCTTGACATCCAAATCCTTCAATTCTTGCATTCTTCTCTCAAACTCCCTAATTGTTGTGGCTCCAGCACATCTCCACAATGCATCCTTCAACTCCAAGCCCTTATGATCCACTTTAAAATTATTATAGATATGCTTGACACAATACCTATGCTCACAAGTTGGGAATAGCATCTCAATTGCAGGTATAAGACCCTAATTCATATACAAATCAGATCCAGTAAATATGTTAGTTAAACATGTTGAAATGAATTGAGACATGTATTATTGAACTTTAAATATATGGGTTAAATATGTTAGTACAATACTTTTTTTTTTGATAAGTAAATATGTTAGTACAATACTAAAGTCATACCTTTTGTCTATCAGAGATGAAGACCAAATTAAGTTGCTCTGGATTCCCAATGTCATCTGAAAATTGTTGCAAAAACCATACCCATGAATCTTTGTTCTCTTGCTCAACAACCGCAAATGAAACTGGGAAAATGTTATCATTTGCATCTCTAGCTACAGCAGAAAGTATTTGCCCCCCAAATCTCCCTTTCAAGTGGCACCCATCTAAACCAATGATAGGTCTACAACCTCCCAAAAAACCAACTTTTTGTGCATTATACCTAATATAAATTCTCTTAAATTTGGGCTGTGCATTTTCATCTTCCATTTCAGTTTGCAAAATAACCCTACTTCCTTTATCATTCACTCTTATCATCTCTGCATAATCCCTCAGCTTCCCATATTGCAGCTGTTCATCCCCAGTAATCAAGTCAGTAGCTTTCCTTTTTGCCCTATACACTTGACTGTAACTTATGTCAACCTCAAGTGCTTGCTTCACATGATGCTGAACACCAGCCACTTTCCAATCAGGATTTTTGTCAAACTCCTGCATAAACTTCTTTGCAACATAACTTGAAGTCACTTGGCTGTGTTTGAATGATCTAGGACAGGTGCACTCTGGATTGAATGTTTTTATTTGAAATGTCAACTCATCAGATAGTTGAGATGCATAACACCTCCATCCACATTCATTTATACAATAAACTGATATCTTCTTCTTCTCATTCAGCTTGAACTTGATATCTACTGGCTTCTTTATAGCATATTCCCTCAATGCCTCCCTAAATACCTTAGAGTTTGGAAACTTCATTCCTTTCTTTAACTCTGGTTTTCTCATGTCAGTTTGGGCATTAAACTCAGGTCCTTTAGATGCAGTTGGTGCTGGCTGATCATCATCAGACCCTACTAAACTTTCCATGTCATCTTCAAGAGGTGGGTCAACCCATTCACCCTCTTCAAGAGGTGGGTCAGCTGCAGTAGTCCTATGTGGGGCTGCTGGATCCTCATGTGTAGATGGCCCAGCATCTCCCTCAAAGGGCCTATGTGAGGCTGCTGCATTGCCACTACCTCCACCATGTGTAGATGGCCCATCATCTCCCTCAGAGGGCCTATGTGGGGCTGCTGCATTGACACTAACTCCATCATGTGATGGCCCATCATCTACATTTCCAAAGACATCATCATCAAAATCTGGCCCCTCAAACCCTTCCTCCAACCAATCAATATCTTCTCCATCACTTCCTTCAGCATCCACATTACTCACTTCATGCACATCATCATCATCATCATCATCATCATCATCATCATTTGCTACTTCATCATGACCGAATGGTTGTTCAATTGCAAGTGGCTCCTCACCTCCCTCTACATATAATGTTATCTTATCTGTAGGCCATGCAGCATGAATATCACACATATAAACTACATCATCATCTCCATTTATAAGCCTTAACCCTTGCTCCAAATTACCTCCAGGAATAAGATAATGATATCTACTTGTACTAACTGCCCCCACATCAGAACAAATATCTTGTATTTCAAAATAACTAAGTCTATCTGGGTCAACATTATCAACAAAAGAAGTACTACCTCCTAAATATACCAAATCAGGGTTCCACTCAAACTTGCCACCATGATGAATCTCAAAATTAAATGCCAAGTCAGCCATCTGCATATAAAATACAACAAAATAAAGTATGAGATGGGCTTGCATGTGGAAAAGTATCATGTGGATGCAATGACAAGATAGAAATAATTGAACTTTTACTAGAGTTGGGATGCCTATCTTAAGCTGAAATCTTATGATACTGCATTTGGGAGTGTTACTTATGCTTCTCATGTCAATGCCTCATCTTACATATTCATATAAATTATATACTATCAATGAGACAATGACCCAATAAATCAAAAGACTCCGCAATCCATATTTATCCCTTAACAATTCAATAAGCATATATGTATTGATCTTTTCATCATTTGGAAACCAAAATAACAAGAAACTTGGATATGTTCATTATATTGCCTTAGTTCAGTAAATAATTTACTGAACTAAGGCAATATAATGAACATATATGCCGAGTGTTCATTATAAGGCAATATAATGAACATATAATGAACCAGCATATAAGTTCATTATATATATTTCCAAACTCAACAATTTGCCAAAAAAATATTGTGAAATTTGTTGTGTGAATAGCATTGTTTTCAGATGGATGAATGTATTTTATTTTCAAAAATATAAAACAATGGTTTATATACTAGCATTAAATATACCAAAAATAACAATGACAATTGGACCCAGAAAAAAAAAGAAAAAAAAAGAAAAAGAAAAGAAATACATATTGTAAATCCGAGATATCAATCAACAACTAGAAATTGTATTAGAAACTATTGAAAAGAAAATGAATTATGCTTCCCAATACTAAAATTAAAGCTGAAATTGATATATTGAGCTAGAGATTCTTAAAAAAAAAAAAAAAAAAAAACACGAAAAACAGAACTTACCTAGAATTAGACTTATCTAAAAGCTCATCTGGATATCTACGTCGATATTGCTGTCGCCACCGAAACCTAAAAACCCCCCCAAAAAAAAATTGAATGTTAGAATCAGAAAGGTTTGGTGCTCAAAATCTATTACTAAAACGCATTATAATGTTGGGGAAATGGTAGATTGAAACAGAGACTTACGAGAACTCCTGAAAGGCAATATAATGTACATATAATGAACACTTTTGTTTTTGGATGCACAAGAAAGCCGTAGAAACCAAAATTAAAATGTTCAACCCAGCTTGGAATTTGAAGAACGATTTTAAGAAGCGGTGGCAGAGAGAGAAACCATGCGAGATGTTGCCAAAACAAAAGTGTTCAACCCAGCTTGGAAGAAAACAAAATGTTGCCTGCAATTTGATCAGAAAATCAAAATAAGATGACTAAAGAAAAAACCCAGCTTGGAAGAAAGAATTGAAAACCCCAATTTCAAACCCTAGGTTTCAAAAATTAAAATGTACAAAGGGGTTTGATCTACCTGCCTGAACAGAGGAGCATTCACGTTCAAAACCCAAGTTCAAAACCCAAGTTCAAAACCCACAATCAAAACCCACGAGCTTGCGCGATCCAAACCCACGATCAAAACACAGGAGCTCGCACCAATCGAAGCCCATTGTAAGATCTGACACGGCTGAACAGAGGAGGAGCAATGGAGGACCGGTGTCTCTCTTCCTCAGCTCGGATTTGCCATGGTTGTCTCAAACGAAGCTTGTTGTAGGAGTGGGTAGATTTGAGAGTTTTCGGAGTGTGAGTTCGTTCTAAGAGTGAGTGAGTGAGTGTTTTGAACAGAGGAGGAGCAACGGAGGTCCGGTGACTTTCTTCCTCAGCTCGGATTTGCCATGGTTGTCTCAAACGAAGCTTGTTGTAGGAGTGGGTATATTTGAGAGTTTTCGGAGTGTGAGGGAGTTGTAAGAGTGAGTGAGTGAGGGTTTAGATCTATTTTAGAATGTTTTTTTAACTTATTTGGTGTTAGAGTAACGGAGTGTGGAGAGGTGGGTTACGGCGGGGTAACGGTCAGAATCACAGGTGGGTAAAGTGTCAAAGTTCAAACCACGGGTAGGCACATAGAATTAAGGTCAAACCACAGGTGGGTAAAGTGTAATTATCCCTTTAATAAATTATTGTGTTAAATTTTTAAATATAATTAAAGTAATTCAAAATTTTATTTACTATGTTTTTTATATTACATCCATCACATTCATTATCATGTTAGTTTGTAAGTCTTTTTTAGTAAATTCTATAATAGTTTTAGTATTTTCCTTCTTAGCCATTTTCATTATAAATATAATGCACTTGAATGAATTAAAAAGCAGGAAGTAAAATGTTTTACTCCAAACCACATTTTAGAAGACTTATTAAGTAATGATTTATATGATCATTACGTGTATTAAATTACATGATTCATTAAATCATTTAAGCTAAGTCACATGACCATCAAGTAAGTCATGTTATACGTAGTGAGATAGAGTAATTTTTCCTAGAATTCTACATGTTTGGTGTTCAGTTTGATGGGTATATTTGATATGTTTTAGACTATGTTTTTGTTTGTTTTGTTCAGAAATGAGGAAATTGCAGTGCAAGTTCACGATAATGATAGAATTAGAGATGATTCAGGGGAAAGAACAACGAGAAAAACAATTTTTCAGAATCTTGAACCAGAGGGGAAGTTCCTCCTAATCTGGAATGTAATGTTTATTGTGTCGTGTATGATTGCAGTATCATTGGATCCTTTGTTCTTTTACCTTCCTGTGATCAATGAAGACAAAAAGTGCCTTGCGTTGGATACAAAACTAAAGATCATAGCTATTTGTTTGCGATCGTTCACCGACTTTATACATCTCTTGAATATCATTTTGCAATTTCTTAGTCCTTATATAGATGAGGATGAGCGGAAACTTGGAAGAACTAAGGCAGTTACAGATGCTTGGCCAATAGCAAAGAGGTACTTGTGGTCCTACTTCATATTCGACATTCTTGCTATTCTTCCACTCCCACAGGTAAGGGAGACTTATCTACTTCTAAACTCCTTTTTTTTTTCTTCTTTCATTCTCACTCACACGTGTACACCAGCATATATATCTGTGATTATTTGAGTAGAAGGAAAAAAAAAAAAGAAAAAAAAAATCAAGTTTCTATATATAAGTGATGTCCTACATAAGTAGAGCTGACAATACTTGTTATCATCTATCTAGGTACTAGTTCCTATTATTTTTTCACAAATGGTCCTAGACTCCAGCAAGAAGTTCTTGCATGCTGCTATTCTCATCCAATATGTGCCAAGAGTTCTACGAATCTGTCTATCATGGAGGAAAATTATCAGCACCGACAACCAACTTTCCAGAATTGTATGGGTGAAAGCTGCATTCAATTTCTTTCTATATATCATTGCAAGTCAGGGAAAGTTGGATGTTCAAATTCATAGTATATCCTTCGATAAAAATGTTTTTGGTATGCACAATCTACTGATCTTTTATTGACTTGGTGGTCTTTTACTTTTAGGTATTGGGGCCTTTTGGTACTTCTTTTCTATCGAACGGGAGACAGCTTGCTGGCATGGAGCCTGTGAAAATCAAATTGGATGCCTCCAAAGTACTCTCAACTGTGATCATAGTTCGGGAAATCACTCATTTATAAATGATTATTGCTCTGTATCAACACCAAATCAACGTTTTTTGATTTTGGAATATTCCTTGAAGCCATTCGATCTGGTATCGTGGAATCCACAAATTTTCCTAAAAAGTTCACGTTCTGTTTCTGGTGGGGCCTGCGAAATTTGAGGTTTGCACATAGTTCTTATCAGTACTTGTCATCAATAAAAACATCATGCTCTTGGAAAATTCGAACATTATTTGTCACAAAGAGTTTTGGTATTCAGGTGTTCAACAACTCTAGATTCCATGGCAAAGAATTTACAAAATTTCGTATAAAAAGAAAATTAAAATAAAACATGCATCCAAATAATGTTCTCTTTGTATGAATACGGATGTTGAATATCCGGATTCTCTTTGGATGAAACAAGATTACAAAATTGGAATCCGAATTCTCATATCTGTAAATTTTTTCCTTTCAAATCCTATAAGCTTGATTTATTTTTTTCATTAAAAATTATTTGTCGATGATCTCATATAACTTTTACTCTGATGGTTTTTTAATTAGAAAAAAAGAAAAGAAAACTAGAAATAATTTTTGTTGGAATCTGATCTGCATGTGTGGTAGTGTGCTTTGTAATGCATGGCAAAACTTTATTTGATACACACACATATAACGTATTATATCTGTATATATTAAGAGGATTTTCCCAAACATAGGTACTTGTTTGAAGGTTTTGACTAAGAGAACTGCAAAATTTGGAGCAACTATAATGTATGAGATGGTAATATCAGATAAATATAATTAATGTGGGCAAAATAAAATTTTATAATAAAAAAATCTAAAATGATTTTAAGACTAGACGTGGGACTTAAGATTAGCAAACAGAAACCAAGATTACAAGCCTAAAACGACAAAAAAATATGCAAATTCACAAAGACCATCATTTAAAAAATGAAAGCTGTAAATTATTTTACCATAATTCATGTTTGAGCTTTGTATTTCATTGGAAATTTGCAGGTTGGCACTAAACATCTTTTTATTTTTATTTTTTTCCCTAAGCTTTAGGCTCTTATTTATATAATTGTGTTTATAAGCATTAGAGATGGTTTCTGCATCCTTCTAAGGAAAGTGAGTCTTATTCTTCTTCTTCTTCCTCACTTTTATTTTTTATTTTTATAGATATAGTTAAAACTAAAAAAGTAGTATGATTGAAGTTTTTAATTATTATCCTTTGGAAGATTTGTGAAAAATATTGAATTGTAAGTATCTGGAATACTATACAAAGGGATAGGCAATATGATCGTAGTTAATTAGTAATATAGTATACAGAATAAAATATATAATACGTATGTTTATATTTGGTTTAAAATTTCAGAAAGCATTTTAAAATTCAAATTAATTAAAAGAAATGTTTATATATTAAGTTATTTGTTCTATTATATACATTCGAATTTAATGACAAACTTATGTTATGTTAGTATTATTTTTTTTTTTTTTGGTTGAGAAAACCAGACCATGAGGTCATGTATTATTGAATAATAAAACAAAAAAATTACAGAGAGTCCTGTGCAACCAGAGGGGCTATATCATCAGGAACTAAATTGTGCCAAACCTGCACTTCACTACCTAACTTTGATGATCTAGCAAGATAATGGGCAACTGAGTTGCCTATTCACTTTACATGAGAGAAAATACAAGAAGAAAAACCATCAGATAGCTGAAGGATGTCATTGATATGTCCATACTCTGGGTGAGATGAATCTGAAGTTTGGATTGCTCTAATGATTACCTCTGCGTCTCCCTCAAAATTGCAGTTCAGAATACCTACTTCTTTGGCAAAAATCATAGCTCGATGACATGTCATTGCTTCCACTGTTGCTGCTAAGATGGGAATCTCTATTCTATGTGCTAAAGCATGTAGGACTGCACCTGCATTATCTCGGATCACCACTCTAAGACCCGCTGTTCCTTCAACCTTAAAGCAAGCTCCATCAAAATTAGCTTTGTAGTGAGGCAGGATGGGTGGTATCCATCTCACTGCTCTGGCTGAGATTGTGTTGGGACTATTCTGAGGGCGCTGTGTTGCCAAAAACTCCTGCAAAATAGTGTTAGCTGTGTCTCTAATGCCTGAAAGCTCCACATATTTTTCTCCACATCTGTCTGCATTTCTTTTACACTAGATCAGCCAGAAAATAATCGCTAATAAATTCACATCTACCTATTCTTTCAACAAACACAGCATCCCCATTAGGTCATTGAAAGAGTGAAACTTGTACCTCAGTAATTTCCTCAGAATCTCACTTTCCTCCCATAAGGCATACAGAACCGAGCAACTCTATAGGGCATGCACCGTATCCTCACTGTCTGCTTGACACCTCGGGCATTGATAGAAGTCCACCACCTTTCTCCTCCACAAGTTACATAGGGTAGGAATAGCATCATGTGTTGCCTCTATATCAAATGCTTGACCTTTTGAGGAGTTTGTAATCCCCAAATACTATTCCATAACCTGTGTGTCATCTCTGGATTTGAGCAGGACGGATTCAAATTTCTCTCTACACCAGCCAACAGATGATATCCACTACGGGTAGAGTACAACCCATTTTTTGTGAGGAACCATACCTGCTTGTCAGGGATAGATTGATAGCTCAAGGGGATGCCTAGGATCAAGGTAGCTTCGTGGGCCAAAAATTCAGTCTTGACTAAGGAAGAGTTCCAGGAGTGACTTGCCTCATCAATAAGGGTACTTACCTTCACATCTGGGGGTAAAGTCATTAGAGGAGAAACAATTGTTGCTGGAGGTTGTTTTGGCAGCCATTTGTTAGAACGAATTCGAGCTGACTTGCCATCCTCGATCCTCCAACCCGCTCCCAATTCTATGATATGGCGAGACTGTAGCAAGCTTTTCCAAGCATAAGAGCCCTTAGTTATGTTTGTGACTTCCATAACCGAGCAATCTGGGAAGAATTTGGCTTTGAACACCCTGTAGAAAAGAGAGTTCTCATAGGTCTTTAATCTCCAAACCTGTTTTGTTAGGAGGGAGTCATTAAACTTGTCCAACTCCCGAAAACCCATTCCACCCTCGTTCTTTGGAAGGCAAAGCTTCGCCCAACTTACCCAATGAATCTTTCTCTGTTCGCCCTTATATATCCCCACCAGAACTTCCTAATAAGTACCTCAATGTCATTCACCAGCCCTTTTGGTAGCTTGAAACAGGACATAGTGTATGTAGGAATCGCCTGCACAACTGCCTTAATCAAAATCTCACGTCCTGCTTGGGAAAGTAGTTTTTCTTTCCAGCCTTTTAATTTCTTCCATATCCTCTCTATGATTAAACTGAAGGATTTCTTCTTGTTTCGGCCCACCAGAGCGGGCAGCCCGAGATTTTGTTCAAACTGTTGGTTGACATGGACCCCAAGGAACTGTGCAATGACTTCCCTAGTTCTGGGCTGGGTATTTAAATTGAAATAGATGTTTGTTTTGCCCCTATTCAAACTTTGGCCCGATGCTTGTTCATATTGGTGAAGCAAAGATTGGAGATGTACACATTCCGAAATGATTGCTCTACAAAAGACCAGGCTGTCATCAGCAAATAGCAGATGTGAAACTTTTGGACCAGCAGCACATAAAGATACACCTCTGATATCACCCTTTTCGGAATAATGAGGCCGTGGGGTTGTCCATTCAGCAAAATGGAAAAAGAAGCTAACTTGATACAAGCCATAATCAGATTAACCCACCTAGTATTGAACCCCAATTTCAGCATGATTTTCTCCAAAAACAACCACTCTACGCGATCATACGCCTTCCTCATATCGAGTTTCAAAGCCATAAATTCCATTTTCCCAGTTCTTTTTGTCTTCAAGTGGTGGAGTGTTTCATGAGCTATTAAAACATTGTCTGTAATCAATCTTCCTGGCATAAACGCACTCTAAGTATCCGAGATCAGCTCGATTAGGAGAGGCTTCAATCTGTTAGCTAGAACTTTGGTTATCAATTTATACAGAACATTTGTGAGACTAATGGGTTTGAAATCTGTGACCTTACGAGGACTCTGAGTTTTTGGTATAAGGTTAAGAAAAGTATGATTAAGGTTAGTTGGGATAATACCTGTGTTTAGAGTTGCCAAAACTGCCTCAGTGACCTCTTGCCCCACCTTATTCCAAAACTTTTTGTAAAACAATGGTGGAAGACTGTCTAGACCCAGTGCCATACCTGACTCCATCTGTTTTAGTGTATCTTGGACTTCACTTGGTTCAAAAGGCCTTAGCAACTCTGCATTCATCGTTGCTGAAACTTTCCGATCAACCCCTTCTAAGACTCGGTCAAAATTTGTTGGATTGGACGACATAAATAATTTGGAGTAATAATCTGTCAATAGGGCTTCGATCTGACTTTATTCTTTGATCCATTCCCCATACTCATTCTCTAAGCCTGAAATATAATTTCTCTTGTTGCGCTTAGTGGATTTGCAATGGAAATACTTGGTATTTCGATCTCTATCCCGAAGCCAATCTGCCTTAGCCCTTTGCTGCCACAAGCATTCCTCCATTTCAACCAACTTCTGAATTTCATCATTAAGCAATTTCAGGCGGCTGTGATTTCCCCCTGTTATAGACAGCCACTCAACCTGTTCCAACTCCTTTCTTTTTTTTGATTAGCATTAAATGCACATTACCAAACACTTTTTTATTCCAGGTACTTAACAAATTTTGACAGTTACTAACCTTCAGCAAAACCTTACCCATTGGGTCACCTGAGGGGTCCATGTCCCACGCTTCATTGACCACTCCTTTACACCGGTCATCCTTTAGCCACATCACCTCAAAACGGAAGGGACGTTGTGGTCTGAAAAATCTACTCTGAACATCATCGGAACATAGCCAGATCGGCTTGTGATCAGAAGAGAACCCCGACAAGTGATGAAGCCGCACTGACGAGAATTTTAAAATCCAATCAAGTGTTGCCAATGCTTGGTCCAACCTGACCCAAACTACAACCCCATTAAACCTCCGATTACACCAAGTATAAGGTAGACCTGAAAAACCCAGGTCTTTTAAGCCACAAAAAATCCAGAAATTCTCGGAAAGACCTCATTTGTCTCTCTTCCCTTACTAAACCCCCCAACTTCTCATTTAGTCTTGTAATTTCGTTAAAATCGCCGATACATACCCACAGCAACTTCAATTGATTGGCTAGGTGGCGGAGTAGTGTCCGTGAATCTTCCCAGTTGGCAGCTTCTGGGGCTCCGTAGAATCCCGTGAAATGCCAGGCGTTATCAATCCCTGGATTCACTACAATCGGGATTTGTATGGACTGCTTTGGCACTCAATCAAATTTCCTTATCTCATAATCAATTTCTTGAAGCTTCACTAGGAAAGGATCCCCATTCACAAATGTACCCGCATTTTTCGTTGCTACGTGACAGCTTGCATTCGAAGATTCTTCACCATGATTTCCTCCATTATCCTCGGTTATGTGATTTTCTGGAATTACTTCTTCCAATTCATTCTATGTAACGGTCATTGAGTTTATTCCTATAGATATATTATTGCCAGCTGTGTGCTCAAAATCTGGGAGCGGATTTGTAGGCTCACCATTTAAGTTTGAATTAATGACTTCCTCATGTGTATCCATTTCCATAACAGGATTGGAGTTCACCGACGGCACATTTGAGTCATCGTCCCCAGTCTCATCACTGTTCCCCGGCCTCACACCTTCACCAGCTGCATGAGTTAAGGCAACAGTATCGTAATATCCAGGGACAAAAATTATGGGTTTATTGAATGATCTATAGGGTGGGGGCACGTAGCCACTGCCCAAACTGACATTCCTCTGCCTTAAGTGTACCTTTGCTTCGAATCCACAGCGAACAATCCTTGTCTACATGATCAAGCCTTCCACACCAGTAATAAATATTAGGGAGCCGTTCATATTTAAAACTGACCCAGGTTTTAGTCCCTTTCTCAAACGTCACTACTCGGCCTCGACATAATGGTAAGGATATATCAAGATTAACTTTAACACGCATAAATCTGCCACCATCTTCATCCACTCCCCCAATAGACCGGCATACCTTTCCAACCGTATCACAGACACTCTCAGCAACCTCGCTAGTCATGAATCGGCTTGGTGGGTCGTGAACCTGAACCCAAAACGATGCTTTTTGAATAGTGAGGTCACTAACAAGGATGTCCTGATCATTTTTCTAAAATACCAACAAGTGCTTGTCAAAACACCATGGTTCGGATTGAATGATCCGTTCAATGTCAACTGGGTTCTTGAAAACAAAGAGAACCACATGATCTTCTAAATTTCGAATCTTAAAACCATCAGTGGAGCGCCAGAGTTGCCTAAAAGTTCTCGCCACAGCTTCCATGTTTAGAACTCACTTTGTGAGGAATTTTGCAGCAAGGATGTGCTCCAAAGAGTGCTGTTGATTTTTGAGGACAAACTTGGATCCTTCCCTCTCATCTAGACATAGCTTATTCCAAGATCTAGTTAACTCTTCCATAGTAGGGTTAAGAAAGACAAACCGACACACTAAGAGAAAAAATAAAACTGTATCCCACAACCCCAAAAAGGATGAGAAACCACTGGCCCAAGAAATAAACTTGTTATCTCTCGAGAACACACACACCTTCAGACAGAAGGGACAATATTTTCTACAACCTAAGAGAAGGTTTTCAAAAGGAACCTTTCTTAGTGACAGAGAAATCAGTAACTATGTTATGTTAGTATAAGTTCATAAGATATTATCAAAAGCCAACTAATTAAGTTTTTAGTATATATTTTAATTTTACCAATATATATAAATTTAGACAGTACTTTAAGCAATCAAAACAACAAATAAATTTATTTATTGTCTATATTTTATTGTGATTTTGAATGTTTTGATTTTTGCTTATTTAAAATCTAATATGCATACATAGATGACATTAATTAAGATTTAATATTCTAAAATACAAAAAGTCCAAATTCACTTCCATTAAAAAAAAGGTCTAAATTCACAAGGAGTCAAACACGCTTAATATGGGCTTTCTTTACTTGATAGTAGATAGATATAATTAATTCCACTTGGAATGAAGGACCATTTTAATTTTATATTTGGTCAGTATAATGAGGGGGCTCAATAACAATTATACTCATGAATAACACTGAATTTCCAAGAAATGCAACCAAAAATTTTATAAAAAAAAAAGTAAAATTGAAGGGCCATGCCCATGTGTACAATGGCACAGGAGGTTTTATTTAATTCTTGACATTGATCCTTGTAGATTGGTCTTCTTCTCATTATTTTTCTCCAATTGTTTGTAAGCTAGGTGCCATTGCTTGAGAGAAATGAACAACTGTTGCAAAGGGTCTGCGGCTTTCTCAAGCCAGTGTACTACAATAAGCAAAGCCATATTGCTCGGGAGGGAGAACCACTTGATGCGACTCTTTTTATCACGCAAGGCATTGTGTGGAGCTTCACAACCGGCAATAATGGTGAGGGAAATTATTCCTCAGAGGCTGAGTGTATTGGAAAAGGTCATTTCTATGGACAAGATCTTCTAGCTTGGGCTTTCAATGACTCCCCCATATCACTTAACCTATCCAAGATTCCAAGCTCCCAATCTCTAAGAAAACTGTCAAAACTCATGCAAAAGTTGAAGGCTTTGCTCTAACGGCCAACGACTTGAAAACTGTAGTTTCAAATTGGAGAACTGTAGCTTCTGCTTTACGAGCAGCATGGCAGCGCCGCCATGGAAGATAAGAATGAAAAGTCTTGAAATTGTTGTTGAAAAGCTGGTTTATTTTACTATTCAACTTATTTTTACTACTATATTTTTGGTACTATTTATGGGTCCCATTGTACTATTTCAGCTAACTTTTACCATTATCTATAGTACTTTTAGCAAAAAGTTTTCAGTTTCACCAAAATAAACAGATTTCGAACAGAACCTAAGTTGTGCAAAAACATCTTCACATTGGTTTTCCAGTGACAGTTGCTGGTTGTTTGGATTCCGAGCTTTGTTTGTATATGGTTGTAGGTATGGACCAAGAGTAAGAGCCAGGCTTCAGTTTCGAGAGTGAATTTATGTTGGAAAGACTTAAATTTATATTAATTTTTTTCAAAGTTTCTCTTGAAAAAGTGTGTTTGGAACCACATACGGGGTATAGTTTGATAGTATGAGTCTTTATTCTAGTATTCAGAGAAGAGCGGTTTGAACGAGAGCTTCAGGAAGGTCCGTATGGTACATGTGGTATTACTTATATTACTCATTGTCGTTACATGGCGTGGAGTCGATGAACTCACACCGAAGATTTATTTTTTTATTCAGCAAAAAAAGAAAAGAAAAAGTGTGTTTGGAAATAATTTTTAACTTTAACTTTTATGTACAGCTTGGCACACTTTTAATAAAAAAAATTTAGCAAAAATTAGATATACTGTTACCAAACAGACATATGCAGTGTATATGCTAGAAATTGGCACCGACTATTGAGCGTACTTGCAAGTCTTGCATTTGCCAAAAATGACCTTTTTCTTGCCAAATATTCACGTTCAGAACAGCGTGACCCAGTCTCAGAAACAAGCCGTAGTTGATACTCTTGAGTTGACAAGTCTTTGGGAGGGGTTTTGGAGAGAGACAAGTCTTTGAGAGGGGCTTTGGAGAGAGTCAAGTCAATGTTCTCCGAGCACGCCAGGCGTCTCTGCTACGTTTCCATATTCGAATTCTCTTCTGATTGAATTTCTTTGGGAGAGAGATTTTGGGATTATTGTAATGAAATAATTTTTAAATATATAAATAGTATTATAAGATTTATTTTTAATAAAAATTTTGTTAAAAAAGAAATTTATAGATCTCATAAATAATATACGAGACTCATTGAAAAAACTAAAATACACTTCTAAAAAAAAAAAATCAGACAGACGCAAAAGTTGTATTCAAATGTTACCTTATTAATTAAAATATTTAAACTTTTCTTCTTAAAAAAAGAAAAAAAAAAAAGTTGACTGAGAAAATAAAAGTCTTTACGTGTGGGTCATAGTACTTCACTGCAAATTATGAGCCGCAATTGGCTTATCTGAAATTGCTCTTCCTCACCCTTTCCTATTCAGAAGAAATTTTTTTGCATCTTCCTCACATTTTGAAAGTCATGTCACTCACCACTCTTTTGTGAAAAAAGTAATTTAGTTAACCAAAAAAATTTTAAAATCTTTCGCATTAATTCTGTTTGGTAAACCGGTGTCTGACTTAACTAACTAAGAGCATCTCCAGCAGATTAGCCAAAATTTTGTACTGTTTGGCTAATGAACAGTGACATTTAGCTTTTGCCTACTCACTTTTTGAAATACACTTTCAACAGATTCTCTATCCCATTCTCTATCTCATTTAAATATTATTTCTTCATTCATTCTTTATTCATTCTTTATCATCATTTATTATTCCTATATTTATTCCCAACAACTATATTTTTTAATAAAAAGTGTTATATTTACAATATTTTTCGCAATATTTTCACAATAAAATTTATGTGAAAATTTGTTACTAGTTCTAATTTAAACTTACCGCTGAAATTATTTTTTTTCTCACAAATATTAACTAATAATAATTTGTTAATTAAAATTTACTGTGAAAATATTGTAGTAGAATTTCTTAATTAGAATTTTTTATTTTTTATATAATTTTTCTACCATTCCTTTCATTTCTTTTTTCTTTTTCTTGTTTTTCTCCACCGCACACCTATCCAGGCCTCTCTTTTATTTTCTTTTTCTCCTTTCATCAAGAACACTCCAGTATCACTTTGCTTCACACCAGAGAGAGAGAGAGAGAGAGAGAGAGAGAGAGAGAGAGAGAGAGAGAGAGAGAGAGAGAGAGAGAGAGAGAGAGAGAGAGAGAGAGAGAGAGAGAGGCTTGTCGCCGCTCGGCCCGCTCCAGCCGCTGCTCCAGCGCCGCTCGTCGTCCTCCCGTCAGATTGGCTTGTTCTTTCTTTTTTTCTTTATTTTTTTCATACTTGCTTGTTTTGATTCAACTTTATTTTATGAATTGGATTTTGTTTTGTGTTTTGTGTTTGGATTAATTCTTTTGCTTATGAACAGTTTAATTTTTCTTTTTCTTTTTTTCTGATTTCATTTGGTTTGTGAGAAAAAAAAAGAAGCAACGGCAACGGCAACGGCAACGGAGAGAATGAGAGAATGAGAGGAAAAAAAAAAGAAAAAAAAAAAGAAGCAACGGAGAGAAAAAAAAAAGGAAATCCAGAGGAGGAGAGAGAAAGAATTAATATAATAGAACGGTTGGCAATATTTTAATCTAACAAATTCAATGCCTAATGAACAGTAGCCCATCAGGTTTGATGGGCTACTGTTCATAAGCCCAAAAAAAAATGGAATATGCCTAATCTGCTGGAGCTCATTTTTTTGCTCAAATTCTCTATTATGGCTAGGATTTGGGATATGCCTCTTTTGTTGGAGATGCTCTAAAATATTAAAACTTTTCTTCTTAAAAAAAAGTTGACTGAGAAAATGAAAGTCTTTACGTGTGGGCCATAGTACCTCACTGGCAAATTATGAGAGCCCCAATGGCCTTATCTGTAAATTGCTCTTCGTCACCCTTATTTATTCAGAAGAAAAAATATTGCAACTTCCTGACATTTTGAAAGTCCTATCACTCGCCACTCTTTTGTTTCCGGATTCTCTAGTTCGACCTCGTAAAAGTAAAAACGCCCCGTAGCTAGGCTGAGTTCTACAAGCTTCAACTTCACTGTAAGTAGATACACATTCTCTCTCCTCTCTCGTAATATATCTTGCCTTATATTATATTATATATAATAAAAGTTAGACTTAAACGTTGTAGTTATGTCATATAACTTCACCAATTTATAGAAATTTTATTAAATTTTTAGGTTTTTTAAAAATTAAAAAGGATTAGTATCTCTCTATATAGTTTTGTTTGTCTTTTGTTGGCTTTTTTGTTTCGTTAGAATGATTCTTTTGTGAAATTTCTTGTGCAAGTGAAGTGAGTATTCTAACAATGTGACAATAACCCATGTTTTTATATGGTGATTTCGTAAATGGGTATTCCCCAAATTGGTTTATTTCTAATAATTATGTGAGTTTGATTGTTTGCGTGAGGTTTTATGCATTAAATTTGATCTGGGTATTCCTGAATTTACATGGGTGTGTGACTCTTTGTTTGTTGACTGATGATCGGTTATCCCAAAATTCCTTTGTTACTATATATTGCAGAGGAGTTTGCATGAGAGTATGAAGATGAAGGCTGGGAAGATTTTCTTGCTTCTTCTTTGTTTGAATGTGATTACCATTGAAGTGGTAAAGAAGCTCCCTTTTGTGTTTTGTTCCTTACATCTTTGATTTTTTTTTTTTTTTTAACTGCTTTATGTAAGATTATAGGTAAATTAATATTAGATTAATTAGGACTCTAATTCATTCTTATCACTAATTTATTGTTATTATCAAGTAAGTGTATCTCTAAAAAAAATGAAATAAAAAACTACCAAAAAATCAGGATTCTAATTCATTCTTATCTCTAATTCATTGTTTTTTTTTTCAATGGGAATCTCTAATTTATTGTTATCATAAAGTAAGTGTATCTCTCTTTTTTAAAAAAAAAAAAACATACTGCTTCCTGTAAGGTTTTTTATTTTATTTTATTTATTATTTATTATTTTTTTATATTAACTTTAATGTAAACAAAAAAAAAAAACAAAAAAAACTAATAACAATCTAGCTAATAACGATAATCATTTTTTTTGGGATAAAGTATTTTAAAAGAAAACTAATATGTAATTAACCTAAACTTCTTGATTAGGTAATTTCAAGGAGTTTAAAGCATTTGATTTATACTTGGACTCCTTTTTTAGGTGGAGTATGTATATATATACACTGTTGGTTGGTGTAGTTTTTCATTCTCCAACTTATTGTACAGTTTTTTTATTTATACTTGGACTCCTTTTTTAGGTGGAGTATGTATATAATATATACACTGTTGGTTGGTGTAGTTTTTCATTGTCCAACTTATTGTACAGTTTTTTTATTTAGGCTTCCATTTTTCTACCTACAATCATGTAGGTATGTATTTTTTACTCTAATTTTTTATTATAATCAATTAAATACGTTTTATGTATTTGTTACCTTTTGTTTAAACTAATTTCCTTATTTTTTTTTTCTTTTTTTGAGGGGATAATTTCCTTATGTTTGATCTAATTCATATGTTAATGGCTTGATTGAATTTAATTATTTTGTTGTCCAATATATATGTAAGTTGTTGTAGTAAATTCCAATCATAGACTATTAAATTTACCTACAATTTTGCAATCTATATGGTACTTTGTTTTTTTTTTTTTTTTTTTAACTCTGTTTAATATATATATATTTTTCAGGTTTGTCAAAAAAGATTTCAAGCATCCTAAGAAAGGTTTGTAATCTAGATGTAGAATTTTGCAAATTTTTTTTAATTAGAACAGAGGTTTTATTCCTCGAATAGTTCTATATTTAAAAAGTGTGTCAATTTTATATTACTTTGTCTAAAGAGTTTAATCATTAATATTATTGTTAACAATACTGCAAATCACTTATATTGTAGATTCATTAGATATAAAATTCATATGAGAATAGTTTGATACATGTAACTACAACTGATATTATAGCACAATTGATATGTTAGAAGATAATTTTGTATTAAGGTGTTACATTTTATATTTGATGGTTGTTATACCAATGCAATTTATTCGTTTCGATATAATAATTACTTATTTGGTTATAATAATTATATATATTTATTCTACAAGTTTTAACATAAAACCGTGCAACGCACGGACATTACATATTATATACTATATAATAAAAATTGAACTTAGAAGTCGTGGTTGTGCCACGTGGCTTCACCAAATTATAGAAATTGTTAGATTTTTAAAAATATATATAATTTTTTTTGGTTTCACACTAATTGTTTATATCAACATTAATTAAAAAAAAAAAAAATCATAGTACATGTATACAACTACTAATATCAACCTTTAATTCTATTTTTTATTTTTTTTAAACACCTCATGGATAGCAAAATTATAATTGTTCTTATTGATTTTTTTTTATACATCTCTATCAATTTTTAGATAAATACAAATACTTAGTTGTTGTTATTTTTTATTTAAGTTACATATGATTCTTAATTAAATCATGCATCGCACGGGCAAAATACTAGTATAGATCTAAACTATTGTTATCGATTCCATTTTGTTTCGGCCACGTTTGAGAGATTCTACGGTAGCAGTAAGCTATTGTGTGAGAGATTCTCAAATCTCAATCATGCGAATAAACAAATATAGTAATATACTGTTCCTGCGCCACCTTCAGTTCAATTTAACCACATCCTTAATTTTATTTGGACAAATCTACCTTTGAGTTTTTTTTTTTTTTGGAGGTGTTTGTATAATTTTGTCATAAAAAAAAAATTGAAGTAAAAGTTATGATTTATGATTTAAAAAAAAAAAAAAAACCAATAGTCAACATATGTCCTGATCTCCTCTCATAATTATTTGTTAGCTGTCCCGCATTCCACTTGATTTTTTTTGTTATAATTTACAATTTTTATTAAATTTAATAATTTATGTTGGTAGTTGAACTTGAATGGTGGAGACCCTACAAATTAAAGAGGACAGTCTCATACCTGCCTCTAACTCGCAATAGGTGGAATTGAGATATGTTGAGAGAGTTGTATAACGAGACTGTATGATAAGATAAGAATGATGTTGATGTCATATTTATCATCACTATATTGAATCAGCGGTTGAACCATCAAGCTTATAGTAAAAATTGTGTCATTTTATATGTCCTTAGCATTACTCAACTCATAATTGTACAAATAATAGCAGACTTAGGATTTGATTTCATGGCAGATAAAATTTATAAGCACAAATATAACTCTTCAATATGGAAATTTGGAGTTACAAATAATTTTACAAAAATCTTCCATCATGATCTTATGATACACAGTATTACGGTGAAAATATTTTTTGCGTTTGCATAGGCAATTAAAAATAAATAAATAAATAAAATTCAAACACCTGTTTATTAATAAATTTTCCCTCCTTGCTCCTTCCTAAAATTGAATTTTTTTAATGTATTTATTTATTTTTATTATATATCATAATTATTAAACTATATTTTGTTTTTATATGTCAAACTTCTTCTAAAAAAATCATCATATCATCAATGTATTTTAAGTTTTAGAAATTTATAAAAGGATAATATATAGGGATTGATAAACAATGGAATAAAGAAATAATGATTTTTAATCGAAAAGAGAAAAAAAAATTATTAACTTTAAAAAATAACCAAAAATTAATTAACATTTTATGTTTTCATTAATTTATGATGATATTTACACAATTAATTCTAAAGTTAAAATTTTTTTTTCAAGTTAAATTTTGGAGTGTTATATATATATATATATATATACACACACACTTAGGTATTTCTGGAATATGGTAAAATGATGCTCTCTTTTCTCACATTCATAATAGACTCTATCATGATTTTAATAAGTGGATCCTATCATGAATATGAGAGGAGGAAGCATCATTCACCCTACTCTGGAAATACATAAGCATCATTCACATGAAATATATATGATATTTATCTAATTTTTAAGAATCCTTTAGTGAATCATAAGTG
Organism: Quercus glauca; assembly: GCA_023736055.1. Lineage (NCBI taxonomy): Eukaryota > Viridiplantae > Streptophyta > Magnoliopsida > Fagales > Fagaceae > Quercus > Quercus glauca. The sequence goes on along the minus strand of CM043323.1, from coordinate 13,338,454 downwards.
GAAAATTGTTTTAAAAATCACATAATGACATATTCATATGTAAACAAACACCAAGTAAATAGGCAACAATAATGAATAGACTATTTTTGTGTGGATTTTCTTGCATTTATTAGAATATCACTTTTTCTGTTTAAGGAAAATGAGAATATCACTTAATATTTATACGAATGCTTCTTTATGATTCAGATAGGTCTTAAAGTACTTGTCTGCATATTATACGTACCTGTGCATGTAGCTTATAAATATTTTGAGGTCAAATCCTAGTCCATCATTGTCTTAATGTGCATAGTCTATAGAGAGGTTGCATATATCTTAAAGTACTTGAAAAATGGAATTTGCTTAATCCGTTTCCCACTTTTCATAGATTAAAATTAATAATTTGTGGTAAGGTGCGTTGGGTCTTATTCATAATTCAGTGGCTGATTCTTTATTTTGGACTTACCCTCGTTGAGAAGCTTTAGATATGAGTTACTGTGGACATCGCAGAAGAAATAAAGGTGAAAGCTTTAGGTATGATTCATCATTCTTAGTTAATTCTTTTTTATTTTTTTGGATTGTAATCTCTTTTGTCATATCGGTGAAATAATTAAATTCATCATTTCTTATCATCTTAGACTTTTATGAGAATTGTTCTTTTATACTGGTATTGGTGATCAAAATTAATGATTAAATTCTGAGCTCAAACTATATCTTTGATCAACCTCTCAAACCAATGTAGACCTATATATATATATATATATATATATACACACACTTATAGAATAAGTAAATTAACCATAAGTCAATCTTGGGTTCTCTAGCATATAAACACTTTTCATAGCATTTTGTACAGTATAAATGGAAAGTAACTTTTGTTTTTTTTATTAAGGATGAAATTTTGCAATTACAATTTATAATCTACAATATCAGGGACAGAGTCAGGATTATGAGCTAAGAGGGGCACTCAAACCTCTAACTCAACGGCTAAGCCGCTGAGGGGTTTTTTTTTTTAGGGCGAGTTTTTGATGTGTGCATCTACTAGGTAAAAACAAAATTATTCCATTTAAAACATTTTAAAGGACTACTTGTTTGTTTGAGTAAAATTGGTTAATTGGACTTAATTTTTTTTAGCTTTGCTATTGGTTATTTTTGTTGTTGCATAACTGTTTTTAGGCTAGTATATGTTGTTTTAGAATTTAGATCTATAAACTTTTTAATGGCATTTAAAATAAAGAAAATGCTAGAGGTATACTGTTGATACAGTGAGTCATTATTGGTAAGTAAAAAAGTGATGTAAGTAATAGGCCCAGGTGCGAACCAATAAGAATTGTACCTCAACAATTTGTAAAAATGTTGTAGATAAGTTTGTAACTGCAACGTTACTCTAAAAAGAATTAATGATATTGTTAAGAAGGGCAAAATGTAATTTTATAGAACAAAATTACTAAAATTAATGTGCATATATACATATATATATATATATATAGACTAATATCTTTTTTTTTTTTTAAATTTTAGGCGGGGCTATTGCCCCCCATCGTCAATACATGCCTCCATCCTTGTATAATATATATATATATATATATATATATATATATAAAACTGAAGACATTAGACTTTTTTTTTTTTTTTTTAAATTTTTTATTAGGCCACATAAATATCGGAGACATTGCAATTTTACATATCATTATTCTAGTATATATATTTTTAATTGAATTTAAATTCTATTTTATATTTAAACACTTCATAGAATCTTGGCATATTATATTTTCTTTAAAGGGTTCCATATACAAAGACAAAAATAATTTAATGTTTAATGCTAGAATATATAATTTCATATATAAACACAGTTAAACTTGATGCACGGGAGTACCTAATTAATAATGTTACTTTTTTTCACGAAATAATTCAAATTAATTATAAGTTAGTTATATAATCAAAGCTACAATTAAATGTCAGGAACCTTTTTTTTTTTTTTTAATAAGTCAAGACCAAGAAGGCTTCGATAACAATACAAATCAATTTGAATTATGAACCAACTACTGCAATAAAGTACTCCATCATATAAACCCATTTGAAGTGATTGTATACGGTGAGATGCTTCTTAATAGAAAAGTACTATTATTATTATTATTATTATTATGTAAACCAAGGAAGTCAATGTCGTACCTGAGACTGTACCGGTTTAACTAGCAATATGATATATTTTGAGTACCGATCAATACCGGTATACTATTTCGAGTTTACCGCTATTTTATATATTTAATATATTCACACACACACACACACAAAATCTCTATTTACCATAAAACATTACCTCAAAAATCCCTATTTACCATGAAACATTACTTTAATTAAGAACAAATGGTTAATAGTTTTAAACTTTAGCATCAACTAAAGTTTATAATGAAACACAGTAACCCAACAACAAAATAATATGGCTGAAACAACAGTAATCAATTTGTTATTTATCACATCATCTGAGAGTGAGAGTGAGAGTGAGAGTGAAAAAAAAAAAAATCTGACCTTTTACTATACTTTAGACTAAACTACAGTTTTAGCCTAAAATATCATAGAACGCAGTAATAGAAATGAATTGCAACGCCCAATAATGAGTTAACTACTTTTAAGTTTTAACTTTGCACCAATCACAACCCAAAGCCAAAGCCCAATTCTAGCAACTTTCTTCTCCTCTTTTGACTCTTTCGTTCAAACCTACACAGTACAAACTCAATACTCACTCACTCACTCACTAATATTAATTACTAATTACACAACAACACACACAGACAAGTGCTCATAGTTAACAAATACCTTCAGGTTCTAATTTCACATGAAATATAATTCCACACAGCAAAAATTAAGGCAAAATATTTAACCTGAGAGTGAGACAGCAGCCGAGACCCGAGAGACAGAGAGAAAATAATGAGAAGCCGAGAGAGTGAGTGAGAGACATAGCAGCTAGAGACGCTGAGACAGAGAAGCCGAGAGAGAGAGAGACACAGAGCAGCTGAGAGAGAGCGTGAGAGAAAGAAAGAGGACTGGGCGGCTGGGACCATAGGGTTAGAATTAGGATTTAGCACAATTACCATATTGCCCTTGAAAACTTGTCAAAATTACCCAAAAAAAAAGCTGGATGTGTTTTGGCCCGTTTCTCTTCACCGGCCGAAACAGCCGGATTTCACTGAAATGGCCGGTACGTGTCCGGTACGATCGGTATTTTTTTCTGGCCGGTCTGGTACGAGATCGGCTTCATTGATGTAAACTAATATATAAATTTAAATTCTATATTTTGTATATTTAATTAGAATTTTAGCACATCATATTTTCAATAATCACCCATTTTACCCTATCTTCACCACCAAATTTATTTTTGTTCAATAGTTGAGGGACTACGATTATGATACCCACATTCTAAATTAATTAGATTGAATTTAATTGTATTAGTGTGTGTGATGGAGCCGTGTGCTTAGACATCAGATGCTTACTAAGTAGATCTTAGTCATGTAAGTAATTATGAAGAGTCTTACTTGTAACTAGATTAGTCCTTAGGGGTATAATGTCGTTGTGACCTTAGTATTTGTTAAACCGTTTCATCCTTGTTTTTCCTGTTCTACTCTTACCATACATAGTAGGAGTTTCACTTAGTAATTTTATGTTTATATATATATATATATATATATGTATATTTTCAGGATTAAGGATATTGAGGGGAGTTACTCGAGGCATGGAGTTGAAGCTGGAGGTCAACAGTGCATGATTGATGGAGGTGATTCACTGGAAAGATCAAGTAGCTCACCGCTTGAGAAGCATCACCGAATCTTTCACACGTGGAGGATAATATTTGGTGTGTCTTGTGTGATTGCAGTATCATTGGATCCTTTGTTCTTTTACGTTCCTGTGATCAACGAAAAGAACAAGTGCATTGAGTTGGACAAAAAGTTGAGAACCATATCTCTTATTTTGAGATCTGTTACTGATATCATTGGCATTATAAATATTATATTGCAAGTTAACAATGGTTATACAGACAAGACCTCGGGAGAAGACATTGATCCAAAGAAAATACCAAGGCGGTGGCCGTACTTCCTAATTGACATTCTGGTTCTTCTTCCCTTCCCACAGGTAAAGGAGAGATTTCTTCAGCTAATTTGGCTATACCAATAATGATAACTTTTATTATTGTGCCATATATTTATCTTTCTATCTGTTGACTCTAAACTTGTTGTAATCCGTTCAGGTGATAATTTTAATTTTTTTTCGAGAACTGAGAGGCTCAAAATCTTTGAACAAAAGAAAGTTGTTGACTTCTTTTGTTCTTTTCCAATATGTGCCAAGAGTTGTTCAAATCTACCTATCTTGGAAAGATCCTAAGAGAAAAGCCAACAAATTAACTAACAAAAGCCCCATATGGGTTAAAGCCGCATTCAATTTCTTCCTGTACATCATTGCCAGCCATGTAAGTTTTACCTCAAACTGATTTGATACACATGAAATTTTACCTTGACGAGTATCCATTAATATATATATATATATATATATCAAAGTTTTTTTGGTTTTCTTGAAACAAATTTAGATTTAAAAAATAACAATATTAGTGAATCAAAAGCACTTATTTCGGAAACACGAAAAGAAAAATATTTTTATATAATGATTATAAAATGTGAAATAATTCATTTTCTTCATTTGTGCAATTGCATGGATTATATATCTTGTACAATTGTATGAATTGTTATTGTTATTATTAATGTTTTTGAATTACAATTATTATTATCTGGTTTGGATAGATGAGGAATTAATTGATGTTCAATGGCTCGCTGGTCTTTCAGGTATTGGGAGCCTTCTGGTATTTTCTTTCTATTGAACGGGAGACGGCTTGCTGGCACAGGGCCTGTGTAGATAAGGACTGTAGCAAAAGTTCTTTCAATTGTGATCACAATTTAGGAAATTACACATTTCTAAACGATGTTTGCATTATAAGTCCACCAAATACAACACCAAATACAACCTTCTTTGATTTTGGAATATTTCATGGAGCCCTTCAGTCTGGTGTCGTGCAGTCCAAAAGTTTCTCAATAAAATTCTTTCAATGTTTTTGGTGGGGCTTGCGACATCTAAGGTTTGTACTTTGTACATATTCAACTCATTTGCTGTTCCATATTTCTAATTTAGAATACATCTTATTAATAATTTTAATATTTAGTTTCTAGTTAACTTAACTGGTAAAAATTTTAATTTTCGAATAAAAGATTTAGGGAATGTGGTCCTCACATTTATTTTATTTTATTTTAATAACGTATTTACATTTATTAAATCATAAGTTTATAGTAAAAATTTTGGTGTATCTCTTGGTAGTTTCTCCTCTTACAAACGCATTTTTAATCATAAGGTTTGTAGTCAATTTATCATAGGAGGTCCTGTACATTTTTGTTGTATCTGCTCATTTCCCCTCTGCCAGATAATTTTTTTTTTCCATATGATTTAAATAAACAATAATATATCATATACAAGGTCCTGTATGAACGTGTCATTACCTGTGGGTATTACAAATGTGTAACATAAAGTTACGTGATACGTTATACACGTATACATGAAACAAAAAGAAAAAAAGAAAAAGGTTATTTGATATAACTTAAGCTCATTTTGATACCCACTATCTCCTACTTATTGGGTTGGAGATGCTATTTATTTAAAGATAATTTTTTATACAAAGATATAAATTTTACTTTAGTCTAATCTAAGTATATATGTGTATGAAGTTTCCTCTTACAGACTTGAATTTCAACCCTTCCCCCCATATCCCACAAGTACTTATGCTTGTGAAGTGATCATTGCGCTGAGGGTGTACGGTAGTATCCTAAATGTCATTTACTTGTTATCTCATTCCAGTTTCCTTACCTAAAGCCTAAATATAGATATCTCATTCCAATGGGTACTTATTTTGTTGAAATTGAAAACTGAAAATACTGTAGCAAAATAATTTTTAAATGTGTGAATAGTACCGTGAGACCTATTTTTAATGAAAAAATTGATGAAAAGTAAAGTTTATGGGTCTTGTAAACAATGCACAGGACCCTGATTGACAAAAATGTCAAAAAAACACGGCCAAACAGTACTGAACAGTACTCCACTTGTCCCCTGAAACGCGTGTAGAAAAAAAAAAAAAAAAAAAAAAAAAAAACGCAAAAGCAAAACTTTTTTTTCACAAGAAGTTTGTAGATTAATTCCTACGTTATTTATTGCATGTATGATTAATTATAAGATAATTAGTATATCTAACAAATTATGGTTGCTCCGTTTTGCAGTTCTTTTGGACAAAACCTCCAACCAAGTAACGATGTCTGGGAAAGCCTCTTTGCAATTCTTATTTGTCTCTTTGGCTTGCTATTATTTTCGTATTTCATTGGAAATTTGCAGGTTAGCGCCAATTCTTTACTTTACTTTTTCTCTTTGTCAAAAGCTTAGGGTTCAGCTACTTCCTCGTTATACAATTATGAACTAGAACATTATTTGTTAGCCCGATAACAAGAAGTGAGCACAAGGGTGGTGTTTAGGTTATTATGATCTCTTTTATAATTGAAATATGACTTTTGGTATATTCTCGCCAAGCATTCTTTTAATGGTTGTTTTAAAATACATTTGGCTCTGTACTGATCAAATTAACCCATCCGTATCAACTTTTTTTTCCTTGTTAGCCTTCTTGATAAGTACCGTTGTTGCTAATTTTATTTATTTATTATTTAAACGACTAAATTTGGTTACTCAAGAGTCTTGTGATTGATGATAGATATATAATATCTGTTTTCTTTTTTCCCTAAATTGTATTTATTGAATTATAGAAATATATTATTTTGATCCTTAAACTTTATCAAAACTTATTTTTCAATTCTTAAAATTTAAAATTTTGTTTGTCATTCTTAAACTAATGAATTTTTTTTTTAATTTTTAAATTATTGAAAATGTTTTACTTTCTATTATTAAACTTAAAAAAAAAAATTCCATTCCTAAACTACAATTGAAAAAAGTTTTTTTTTTTTACATATTTTTGGTTCTATGCTAGCTATTAAAGAAAATATTCTTTACAAAGTTTGAGAATGAAAAAAACAATGAATTTTCTTTTTTTTTTTTAATATAATTTAAGGGCCAAAAACAAACTTACCAGTAGAAGCGGGACAGTTATACATGCAGTTGGAAACTAAAAAATCGGAGAAGCAAAAGAAAACTTTGAAGGAGGAAAGAAAGAAGATGGAGAAGGAAAGAAATAAGAAGAAGGAGGAACAAAGAAAGAAGGACGAGGAGGAAAGAATGAAGATGGAGGAGGAAAGAAAGAAGGAGGAGGAGGAAGAAAGAATAAATATGGAGGAGAAGAGGGAGATTGAGGAGAAAAAACGAACCATAGAAATATGGATGTTCAAATACAGGCTTCCTATTGAAATGAAAAATGAAATTATGCAGAACGTAGATCGTAGACTGGAAAGAAAAAAAGATGTTTTTGTGGAGAACCTGTTGCGTCATCTTCCTGAAGAACTAAGAAATTCTGTAAAACGCTACCTGTGCTTTGATCTGCTAAGAACTGTGAGTTTGTTTGCTATTATAAATTTTCTAATTACATTTTTTTCCTATGCATACCAATAGAATTATTGACTAATATCATGCCTTTACAAATTCATTTTAGGCAGTTTTAACTTTAAGTATTCATTTACTTTAATCTTAATGTTATAACTAAATAATAAATCAATGAAAATTAAAAAACAAATATTGTTTATACATATTCATCTTGGGTTGTTTTAATATGTGGTAATCACATTCAAATACGTAGCCAAGATTGTATTTTAATATAAATTCAAAATTTAACTTTCAAAATAACTAAGTAATATGTTAAAAAAAAAAATCAAGTAAGAGGGAATGAGAAGACTTGTGATAAAAAAATGTAAATATTGAAAATGAGTAAATGTAATTATAGAAACATTGAAAAGAAATAGGATAATGACGTGAACATTGACGTGGCTCAACTGAAACGTAATAGCAGTAAATGCTACGCTTCGACTTTTAAATATACTCTCTCCGTCTCATTTTTTTTGTCCTGTTTGAAAAGTCAAACTTTTTAAGGGAACATCATTTATTGTCTTGTCTACCTTTTAAAAATGTATAAATTTCCAAAACAACCCTTAAAAAGAATTATCAAAAAATTGAATAAGTAAATTAATGTGGGTATAATAGGAACATTAGTAAATTAATGACTTTTATTTTTAAAAACAGGACAATATTTTGGGACATCTCAAAATGGAATAGAGGACAAAAAAAATGGGACGGAGGGAGTAATATATATAGACTAATTAATTACATATCGGATCTATTATTCATCTAGATTGTTTTTCTTTTTTGAGATAGGTACCGGTGCTTCAAAACATGGATGAACAACTGTTGCTAAATATATGCGACTGTCTCAGGCCATTGTACTACAATGAGCACAGCTACATTGTCCGGGAGGGAGACCCAATTGATGCGACGTTCTTCATTAAAGATGGCATTGCATGGACCTATACAACCAGTAAAGGTGAAGCAAGTGGCTTTTCACTCGCTGAGAGTCTTGAAAGAGATCAATTCTTTGGAGTAGAACTAATTGAATTGGGGTTGAAAACCCCCTCATTGTCCAAACTATCTAAACTCCCTGTTTCTACAAGAACAGTCAAAACCCATGGAAAAATTGAAGCCTTTGCTTTAATGGCTGGAGACTTGAACAATATAATCACTAAGAACTGGATGTATGTAGGCAAAGAGCAATCAGAACCCTTCGCAGCTTATGTGGTGCAAGCAGCTTGGCGCCAATATCATGAAAATAAGAATCTTGAAAATTCTTCACAACCGCGTAAGGGCGACAGGAACTAGGGATGACTATGGATCGGGTTTAGGTCAGGTATACCTGTTAGGAACTTGCAAAGTTCAGGCACTCGAGGCAATTAAACTGCTCATTTAAGTTTATGCATGTTGTGTAAGGAATTCTCAATTGGATCTTTCATTCAATGTTGACTTCTGGTTGTTTAGATTATTGAATGAAGGCTAGAATAGGTTAAAATATAGTCGAACCAAAATATTATGCTTTGTTTTCATGCTTTAAGAACTTCTTCAAGTACTTATCACCTTAAAGGGGTTACTTACCTATATATTAAAAAGAACTAGTCATAATTTGAACAACTACAGCACAGATTTATGGCCATAGCGTTGGAGAACACACATGAATCAAGCGCTTTTACAGTTTCTAGCACTACAATGTTTTGAGCTTCCTATTCTTTAGTTAGCAGCATTTAAATGCCTCTTTGCAGGGATCCGGGGTAAATGTGCAAGCCTAAATATAAAGAAAAGACACATGAGAACTTGAGAAAGTAACATTAAATTTACTACTAAGAGTAAGACATTTACAAAGACGAACAATTTTTCATCTTTTCGAATATATAAACATGAATGAGGAATTTTAAGGAGGACAAAAAAGAAAAGAAAAAATAACATACTATTATTGGCAAAGCCAGGAATTTATCTTTAGGAGGGCCTTATATAATTTTTTTTGGTGTGTGAAATTGTACAAAAGAAATGTAAAACAGTAATGTATAACTGTGTACTATTTTGGAAGGACGCTCATTGGAAGTTGACATTTCAACATTAGAATCCAAAAGTGTACTATTTTTTTATAAAAATGTATTATCTTTTGAATTACGGTCTTCATTTTTTTTTTAAGAATGAATCAATAGTCCTAAACTTGCCCATGAACCTAGATTTATCAAATTAAATTATTACTCATTAAATAAAATGAATGAGATTTTAAAAAAAATATACTAAAAAAATACTAATAGTCCAAAGATTGCTAAATAAAAGACAAACAATCATTCAAATGTTAATGCATAAAAAAAAATAAAATAAATAAACAACAACTAAATACATGTTAATTTAGTAGTATATATTGTATATTTTAATAAACTAATCAAGTACATTTATAATTTATAATGCCGTTTGATATATAATATATTGATTATTATAATAATAAATAATATATTATAAGGAATATAAAAAAGAAAGCAATGAAAAGTTAAGTAAAAAAAAATCAAAACAAAGTAAATACAAAGTACCTGGGAAAAAGATAAAAATAAGGGGTCAACTAATCAGCTAGGGGCATAGAGCACTGCACAATCAGGAGATGAGGGTCACACGACACGGAAGCTTTAATATTTCACTCTTTCTTATCTAGTTTAGTCACACAGTACTGAACTTTTAATTTTAAACAAACTACAATAGTAGTTGGAGGGAGGGAAAAAAAAAAAAAAAAAGGCAAACGCCTAGTCGTCAACGGAGACAGAGAGAGTGAGAGAGAGAGAGAGAGTCATCTGGGTGAGGCAAAATGTTTCTGCAACTATATGGAGACTTGGTAGTGTGACACATCAACAAAGTTTTTGACTTTTCAATTTTTTACTGTTGTGTACAAGTAAGCCCTAAATCATGTGTTGAGATGAAAATTAGAAATTGTTTCCCTTTTATTTGTAGAGATAATTGTTAAAATACCTATATATTCATTTTAAAGATGCTGAATGTTTAATTATTATAATTTGTTAAAATATGTATTTATGGATCATATTTTATTTAAATGAAAATTATGTTTATTTTTAAAATTTCTTAAATAGATATGTATATTATTAAGTATAGGGGCCACAATGATAACGTTTTTTAAAAATTTTAAAATTATTTAAGATATTTCCCAAAAAAAAATTTTAGGGGGCCAGGGCCCCCCTCAATCCTCAAGTGGCTCCACCACTACATACCATGGCACGTAGGAATACCATGGTTATTTTCTAGTTGCATTTTATAATCTATTTAAAACCATTTATTCAGTGCCGGAGTTAAGACTTTATATTTAAAGGAGCCAAATAAAATTATATATATATATATATATATATAAAATTAATGTAATCACAACTAAAGATATAATTTAAGTAGTTTATAATCCAATGTGTACTATAAAAATTAAAATATTCTTCTAAACTTCAACAAAGTTTATTCCGAGATTGACAAATAGAATTGTTATATTTAGCATATCTATAATTAACCATCATTTTTACAACAAAGGAGAAGAAAAAAGAAAGCCTTTATTTTTTGGTGAAGGAAAGGGCGCGTTGGTGATGTTTCCACCTTTAAGACCCACGTTCAAACCCAGTAACATTATAATAAAACAAAGGCCCAAATTCTTATGCACCGATGCTTTCTTACTTTCATATTGAAGTTCATACAGCTATCACGCACCATAAACGTAATGGACATTTTACAAGTACAGAGTTAAATTCTTAGGGGGCGTGTTGGGGAGGGAGAGTAAGAGTCAGGGTTCAAATTTTCAAGAGAAAGTTTTACATACATATACACTTAAATTAAGTTAGAGTAGAATTTATATATATATATATATATATAGAGAAAGAAACTCTTGGGTTTTTTATGAAAACATAATGAAATTACTTCTAGGCAGGGGCGGAGGGAAGGGGGGCGATGGGGGTGTCCTCCCCCCCCCCACCCCCCCCCCCCAAATGCCCCTAAAATTCTCATGTAATATATAGTACAAGGTCTTATCCCTATTCTTGTATAACACAAGAATAGGGATAACTCACCTTCCCAGAATGAAAGAAATAATTCTCCCATGCCAATTTTGTTGGTGTTGACTGATAGAAGTTGTAGCAGGTCCAAGCAAGCTGCCAAAGAAGAAATAATAGAATCTAGTCAACTGCCAAAAGAGTGATAGCTGTACAAGGCATGACATGGTGGATAGAATGGGATCTATGGTGCAACGAAATACCAACCGTCCCAAAAAAAAAAAGAGGATAAGAAATTAAAAATACTATATTGTATCTCATCTTGATCTCTTGCCCCTTTATCAAAGCACATGAGCACTCTAGATTCATGGAATCTCCAAACAAGTATTGGATTAAAAGCCATGCTGACGCTTCTTGACCAAAGGCTCAAAGCAGGGAAACAAATGACTGAATATGTCCTCAACAAATAAATAAAGTACAAAACTAAAAGAATGAGTTGAAGTGGAAATATGCAAAAGTCATAGAAGATTTCTTGATCAGTGATCACTGATCAAAAGAATGAAAAGACAGTAGGACTTTTGCTACATTTTCACAACTGAGAAGTGAAAAATATCTGAGATATATAGCAATATCAGAAAACCAGATCATGCTATGGAAGATATTTTTATCGTAGATGAAAGTTCCATTAATGTATAGTCAGCTATTCAATATCTTCTTGTAAATTTGAATTTGGAGTAAAATGTCTAATAGACAATATGGTTTTAATGGCAGAGAATCACTTATAAGGATTGTTTTAAAAACTGGACTGGAACAGCCAATTCAACCATCAACCAGCATCTATACTGGTCCAGTCATACACTTTCTCTCAAAACCGGGAAAAAACCAGCACTCATTGGAAGCCACCACCAAGCTACCAGATCGGCATGATTTCCCTCCATTAAAGAACTTTTGCCATGAAAAATTACAAAACTCAGCACATGACACCACTTCGTCTTCCTCCAATTCACGCTGTAGATGAACATAACCAAAACAAATAAACCCCCCTAGTTTCATCCCCTTACCACTAACCTCCACTATCAGTAATCTCCCTCTCAATTTCCACAACCCAAAGCTGGGACCCATGAACCTAACATTCCCATAATCCCATGGCAACACCCAATCATAAACCCAGCAAACCTATAACCAAAAGCTCCAAAACCCAGTCTACGTCATTTAAGCCAAGACCTCTAGATTTCCTTTTCATGCCATATGAGCTTAGACTTCATTATTTTTTTTTCCCCTCTTTTTCTTCCCAGTCACCAAAAATATCCCCCACAGCACATGACCAGCTCTGCCATACCCAACCAACCTCACCCTCAGTCAACCGACTGCAACAATCACACACACCACACATTAAACACAAAAACTGCATACACATACAATGCAAATGATGAAATTTGTGGTCATAGACATGACAACTGAAAAATACAAGGTTACTAAATTTCTCTGATATACAGGCCATAAAATCAAAATTACACATTTTACGGTTACAATAAAAGGATGGTTCTTCTCAAAAAACAAAGGAAAATTTTCTAATTCAAAGGGATTGAATGAAACTTCACCTATGGATATGAGTTACTTCAGAACATGTATTAAAAGAACATAGAAGAAGCACAATTCATCAGACAGTTTTTCTTACCCTGGCTTCTAGTAAAACAAGATGAGATGGAATTGCTTCAACATAAGCAGCAACATTTTGGTAATCAGGTCTTATGTTTCATAGTAGAAACATGGATTAGTGCAACCAGGTTTATCAAATGAATGACATTCTAGAACAAAAATTGTGGAACCATGTTGAGGATCAATTGCTTTAAAAGTAAAAATGGGCCCGATTTCTTTCCAAAATTCCTATGAGAAAATTTCAAGAACGAATTCACATAATGACAATTTCAAACTAATAACATTGACTCTAGATTCAATTTGACATCAGGAACTTCAGGATGTCTGAACCATGATCAGCATCTACTGTCCAGTTGGTAATAACATTGATTTAATGACGCGCCAAATCAATCAAAGCATTTATCATGCCTCCAACAACATCAGTTATGCAGCAACTTAAGCATTATTGCCACCAACCATGAGTATTGATCCAGTCAGCATAAATTCTGAAAATCAGCCACATATAAACTAGTTGCTATCACTAGTGAAATTCGATAAAGTGAAAAACCTGACTTGGGCATTATATAATTCAATAGATAGAAAATAGATCTTGTATTTTTTTTTTTTAAATTTCTAGTGAAATTTGAAACCTTAGTACCATAACACATTACCAACAAAGCACTGAGCTATGGTTTTGCCATTTCATCACTCAAACCATCTAATATTGATACCAACATAGGTCTTAACAAATCCGTGACACCAATTGAAAAAGAAAAGAAAAAAGCATGCCCTTTAATAATATATTTCACCAAATCAAACTGAAATCATAGCAATTCATGATTCAGATCACACCCTTTCTAAAGTGGCGCACCTCTTTCCATGCAAATTTAACCATATTGAACAAATAAGGTCCTCTCTATAACATCTATATAACATTCCTGTAGTTCTCTCTGATCAAGAAATTGTGCAGTGAAGCAAACTCTAAAACCGGTAACAGATTCCATTTAAGTCCTCCCCACATTCTATGCCCCAAGTAAAAATTAATATAATAGATTTTTAATTGCCACCATTGCCAAATGAAAACTATTCATTCTCATTCAATTCCAATGCATCAATTTTACTAAAAAAAAAAAATTCAAACTTACAATCAAAAAAAGATTTTATATTCAAAATTGAATCAGGCTAAAGCTTCAGATTAGACCTAAAACAAAAATGAACCAAGAAATGCATAGCAAAATGAAGAAAATGAGAAATAATGTAATCCACATCTTCTGCTTTTTTAAGCCAGGGATCTATTTTGAATCAAAGCCAGTTTGGCGTGATTCCAATTCCAAAGTATCCAAACCCTAGCCCCTAATTTATACTATTACTTGCTCTCTAAGCCCCTAAAACACTAGGACTACGCAAAATTGGACTAAAACTTTGTAGTCTCTCAACCAGTGAAGAGAATGACAGAGAGAAAACGAGAGAGATTAGGACAACTTCAATTTTTTTTTTCTCGGGAAAAAAACAGAGAGTTAGATAGAGAGAGACCTGTAATCGAACGAAGAAGTGGAGGAGATGATATTTCCGACCACCATGCCCTTAGCTCGTCATCGGAGATAATATCGCCGCCCACCGTGCCTCAAATAGTCGCCGGAGCTAAGTCGTCGACCACCGCACGTATTCTGAGAGGGAGTTGGAGAGCTACGAATCCACGAGTTTTAGATCTGACTGAATGAAATGGTTTTCTCCTTTTATTTTTCAAATTATGGGCTTTATTTCGTTGATTGATAATTTTGGAATATCTTTATTTTGAGGGTTGCGTGAAAGTGGTGCTGAAAAATGTAATATTTTGGAGCCAAAACTCTCGCGGGAATGCTGCTAAAACTGGTTCGCAATTTTTTTTTTAAAACGGCTGTATTGGCTTATTTCAAGGGTTTTAATGAACCTTGAAATACAGCTAGCCATACGTATTCGCTCACGTCTATTTGGACCTTTTTAGGAGACCCTTGGAAATAGAGGGTCGAAAAAAGTGAAGTTTTTTGTAGTGTTGGTACCCTCTTCTTGATCATGCTTTTGTTGAACAGCCAAGAAAACGCATATTTAGATTGTGAGATCAATCTCAGTTTCTATGTTCCCCTCAACATGAAAAACAGCATTTCACTCTACAGTTCCCTTATATGCTCGAGGAGTTGAAACCAAAGCATTCCAATTTTATTCTTCTTCTTCTGCTGTTTTCCCTTTTTATTTTCCCGGTGTAAATAGAGAATGATTATTGAATTACAAGTGCGACCTAGGATTAGTCTTAATATTAGGGCAACGAATATGTATGTTAGTGTGTGTGTGTATATATATATATATATATATGCCAGATATTGTAAGATTTGATAAATTTAACTTACTAGTGGAACTGGAACAGACTTATATACGGCAAGACATCTAAGGAGGATCAAAAAAATGGAAGAGGAAAGGGAGGAGAAAAAAAGAAGAAGAGGAAAGATCAATTGGAAAGCGAGGAAGCTGCTTCAATGTTTCATATTAGACTTGTGCAGCAAGAAAGAAAAGTCTTTCCAGTCTAAAGGTACAAGTGATGGGGACAAGAAGTTACCTAGTTCATCAGCTATATACATAGGTCAATTACACCACTGCACGTTCAAGCTGAGACCAATGTATCATGTTGAGTGTGGGCTATGGAATAATTCCCAACTGGATCTTGATCATTTAATGTACCCTAGAAATCGGAAGATAAAATTCTCTTAATCTATTTCAGTGTTGATATATATAACAATTATTTGCTTTTCTTTCCACCCATAAGAGGGATTTCACTGAAAATGTGACTTTTTATTATGTTGTTAATTTGCTATCTGCAACTTCAGTCCCGGTTCCCTTAGCTACTACCTAGAAGAGCAGTTGAATGTGAAGACTATGCTTATGAGTTGTCTCCCACACATATGCTTCAATTGAAGTTTATTTATTTATTATTCGGGTTTCTGTTTCTTTGAATATTAATACTTCAATTTTTTTTTTTTTAATTTTTCATCCCTAAAGTTTACATGAATTTCATTGTTTGTTCCAAAACTTAAAATTTTTTTTTTCCTTAAACTTTGTGAAGAATTTATTTTCAATAGTTTTGGGATGAAATAGGAAAGAAGAAAGAACTTCAATACAGTGGCGGCTGTAGGATTATTATTTAGAGGGGTCAATAAAAAACATAAATTTTAAAAATTTTAAAATAAAAAAGAATTTGAATATGTCGATATTACCAAAAAAAAACCTGTAGGGACTTGTTTTTCAGGTGGCCCCCGTACAATAAATTTGTAGAGCATGGGTAGAAGGGCTAAGCACCAGCAAGGCGAACAACGGTCGACGTGAGATTTATAGGAATAATAATAAAAGAATTTGACTAAGTGTTTGTGAGGATGATAACAATGACTTTGGCTAAATGTTCGTGAAGAAAGTTCGTCATCGGCCCAATCCGAGGATCTCTTTCTTTAGAACTGACAAATACAAGGGTTGTCCTCGGACACCCTGAAAATCCCTCTTTCCTTTCTCATCAAGGGTCCCTCCTTCTTTACGTTGGGGGTTCTACCTATTATATAGTCTTGTTTAGTTGATCTCTGCCGTCCACTTGTCGATCATCTGAACTTATGTCTGAGGGCTCGTCTTATTAATCACCTTTGCAGACTTTCTGTTAGTTGGAGTAACCAAGGCTGCACTATTCACCAGTCAATTCACCATTAATGCGGCCAGAGTGTTGGTGGCATGCATTTAATGAGCGAGTGACAGCTTTCATCCTTCAACGTCGGCTTGCCGAGGACATGGGCATCCTCGGCGAGGTTTCTCGATGACTTGGGCCTCGTCCACTTATCCTCGGATTATGCCTTCTCCTTGAAGAGGACTTTGGGCCCGAAGTGGAGTGGACCAGGGTTGTTAAATATTTGGGGCCCCACAAAAACAAAAAACAAAAACTGAAACACATAAAGTTTTATAATTGCTTTTTACGATATTTCATATTTTGAAATCATTACATAGTATTTTTATTATCAATCTTTCAAGTTACATCTCTTTCACAGCCAAATAATCATTCATCCATTGATGAATCTCACATTTGATATTTATATTATAAATTTGTTAAGATCTAAATGAGTTTTTTCTAAGATTTAAGATTAACAAATTTCTATTTTTGTTGTTGGGCTTAGTTAGTTATTTTTTTTTTCTAGATTTTTAATCAAATTAGTTTGTTATTAGGCTCTTTTTTTTTTTTTTTTTTTGTGTTTAAATATGCCAAAATATTGTTAAAATGATCATAGTAAAACTTATTTTAGTTGGGCTTAAAAAAATCTAATGTCAGGGTGTTCAAAATTTTTTTTTTGGGAGGGGGGGGGGTCAAAACAAAAAAAATATTAAAAAAATATTATATAGAGTTTTTTTTTTTGGGCCAATTTTAGGGGATTCATTTGAAACCCCTGGGCTCCAGGTGGAGTCGCCCATGCTTCAATATTTTTTCAATAATTTATGAATGAAAAAAAGATATTTTTTAAAGTTTAAGGACAGAAAGCAAAACATTTTCAATGATTTAAGGACGAAAAAAAAATTCATGCAAAATTTTGAGAATAAAACAATATTTTATCATTTTTTAAAGAAGAAGAAAAAAAAAAGTGGGGGGGATTTTTTCCTCGCACAAGCTATTTGTCCGCTTTGGGGAGCCAAGCCTGCATGGTTTTGTTCTCAAGCGACGCAGGAGTTCAGGATTTTTATCCCATCAAGGGCTGACTTTGTAGTATAAAGCTTGACACCTTAGTACGGTAAATTCGAGAGAATTAGGTTTTGCAACCTTTTTGTACAATTAAGTGCTCTCTCTCACTTGTTTTAGTCAATCCTATGCTATTTTAAGATACCTATATAATGGCACAATGTGACAAAATTTGACTAAAGAACTACATTTAATAAAAGTAAAAATTATAGGACTAAAATGAATAAATAAGAAGTTACAAGACTGGATTGAATTTTGGATTAAGTTAGAGAGGACAATTTGTAATTTATATCATTATAATTAATTATTATTTTACTTTGTATTATTACAGAAATACGTCAATCATGATATATGCCAAGAGGAAAAGAAATGGAATGAACATGTTAATTACTACTCATTGGTTGGAATGATTTATTTTTGTGTGATCTGGGGGGTTAACTTGTGTGAATATACACATAATCTGTTCAAAAAATTTTATTGATATTGAAAGTTTGAAATCAATGGTTTAATTTTAAACTTATAAAAAGTTAAAAGTTAAATTTTCAAAAATTTGTAAACTAGCGTACAACTATATATGTAATATAACAATTCCTCAAAAAAAAAAAAAAAAAAGTAATATAACAAGCTTTGAAACCGTATGATATTAAACTTAATAAATTTCATGAATTATGAACTTATTCCTTAATTTAGAGTCTATAATGGAGTTTTAAGGCGTAATAAACTCGTCAATCTATCCTCCTTGCACCAAGAAATTGTTTGAAATCATCTGTTGTTGTCTCTTAAATATGTAGAAACTACTGTGCACTTTTACCAGACCGTTGTCGCATTTTATATTTTATCTCAGACATGAAAGTTTAAACCTCGCTGATTTTTATTTTAATTTTTTGAAAAAAAGGGGATTAAGATTTTATTATTCAAAATTTTTTTTCAATGTTGCATATCAGTTGAGGTTGAATGTGCGTAACGATATTTTATCGTAAAACTAGTTTTAGACTAATTTGCATTCTTAAAATTGATGTTGCATGCACAGTACAAATTATGTTGTTAATTAAACCTGCAGTTTTATTTTCGTAAGATGCTATAGGGAGATTTCTATGAACTTTTTGGTTGTCTTTATGAAAATGCACCAAAAGGCATATTTCGACGGCAGTATCTTTATGATGGTTGAAATACTTCTGTAGAAAATAGTTAAAATAAATTAACCAATTTTAAAAAAAAAAAAAATGAAGAATTTTGATTAATACAAAATTTTTACTATTCTTACAACTCAAGAATAAAAATTCAAGGAAGAAGTTTTTTTTTTTTTTTTTTTTTTTGAGAAGAATTAAAATTTGATTTGGTTGGCAGTTATCTCATTATTAGCTAATTACGTTAGCTTTTTTTTTTTTTTTTTGAGAATCCACCCCAAGAAGCAGGGGGACGAACTTCATTAAGGAAAATCAGAGATATATACATGGGATAAGTCTGGAGGAATATCCTCCATCCAGACTTGAACGGAAGAAAAATTACATGCCATTCTAGCCAAGCCATGAGCAACTCTATTCCCTAGTCGACGGGTATGGCGGAAGGACACTTTGTGGAAGGCTGAAGATAGGAGTTTTATGTCCCTAATGATATGTCCAAAGCTTGAAGATGACAAACCTCCATTGTTTATGGCTTTGATAATTACTTCCGCATCTCCTTCGAAGATCACCTGATCAAAATTCAGGTCCTTCGCCAAACAAACTGCATTGCGCGCTGCCAACACTTCCACTGTCTCTACAGACGTAGGCAATGGAATAGATTGTGAATAGGCAGCCATAACAAGACCTTTGTCGTTTCGGATAATAGCGCCCAAACCTGCCAGATTTTTGGAGGAGAAAAGGGCGCCATCAAAGTTGACTTTAAGCCAACCCAGAGGTGGAGGAGACCACTTGGAAGGGCCGACTGTGTGTGAAGCACGTTTGGGAGGAGACGACGAGAGCTGGAACTCATTGAGGTTGTCCATTGCCACAGAGCTTAAACTACCCAATGGGATAACTTTTTCACCCATGCGGAGCTGGTTCCGTCGAGCCTAGATTAACGAAGCAGTCACTGCAAAAAGATCCAAGAGGTTGCTTTTTTCCTGGCAAAGTTGGATGATGTCAAGCATTGAGGTGCAGTTTGTAGCATCCTTCATTAACCAACCAAAGTGAGCCAGCCAAATTGGAGCCAAGCAAGGACAATACCACAGTGCATGAAAGGAGGATTCACCAGCAAGGTTGCAATGAGGACAGGAGTCATCAGACAAAATTCTTCTCTTCCTGAGATTTACTCTAGTGGGCAGAGCATCTAAGCCAGCTCGCCATAGAAGCGATTTCACTCTGTTAGGAGTCCGAATGCTCCAAATTCCCTTCCAGAATTTTTTGGATAGGGACAAATTAGAGGAAGAAGGAGAATCCCGCAATTCATTCTCCATGGTTAGCTTGTAGCCAGATTTGACAGAATAAATCCCATCCGCGAACTCGGACCAAAAACGCACATCCAAATCATCGGAAAGACTAAGGGGAATAGCTTTGATCAACGCAGCTTCATGAGGCAAGAAAGTATTGTCTACCAATTCTTCAATCTAGCAGCACTTATTGTGATCAATCAAAACAGAGACCGGAGCATCGCTGCTAAGAAAGTCCGGAGGAGAGATTACCTTACGCGAGTGGGGGTTGGGGAGCCAGTTATCATGATAAATTTGAATTGAAGCACCATTGCCCACTCACCACATTATGCCATTCAAAATCATAGACCTTCCTTTCAAAATACTTTTCCAAGCAAACGACCCGTTACCCTCCTTGGCATCAAGAATGGTCCCCTTAGGGAAGAACTTCGCTTTGAAAAACCTGTGAAATAGTGTGTCCTTGTTCTCAAGCAGTTGCCACACCTGTTTAGCAAGCATGGCATCGTTGAATTTTTGGAGTTCCTTGAAACCCATACCACCCAATTCTTTTGGCTGGCAAAGAGAGCTCCATTTGGTCCAGTGGATTTTCCTTTGGTTCCCCCTCTGCCCCCACCAGAATTTTCTGATCAAAGACTCAATTTCTTCACATAGAGTGATTGGGATTTTGAAGCAACTCATTGCATAGGTTGGAATTGCTTGGATGACTGCTTTAAGGAGAACTTCATGACCTGCCTGGGAAAGCAATTGTTCCTTCCAGCCTTGAAGCTTGGCAAGAACCCTTTCCTTGATGAACCTCAAGCTTGCTTTTTTGTGTTTTCCAATCAGAGAAGGCAAGCCGAGATATTTATCATGTTGTTTGAACTCTTGAGCCCCCAGGAATTCCTTAATATGATCCCGAATATCAGTAGGAGTGGTCTTGCTGAAAAAGAGACCCGTTTTACTCCGGTTAAGTTTTTGACCAGAGGCTTTCTCATAGATATCTAACAAGGATTGGATTTTTCGGCATTCTTCAAGGGTGGCTCTGCAAAAAACCAGGCTGTCATCAGCAAAAAATAGGTGCGTTAATCTTGGGCCTTTCTTGCAAATTGAAACCCCGCGGATATGACCCGCTTCAGCATCTTTTTGTAATAAGCTGTGAAGTCCTTCGGAGCAGATAAGAAAAAGGTAGGGAGACAGTGGATCTCCCTGCCTCAATCCTCTAGAAGGTTGGATAATGTCCGTGGGTTCACCATTGATCAGGATGGAGTAATTGACCGTAGAGATGCATTCCATGATAAGGGCAATCCACCGAGCATCAAAACCCAATTTCTTCATCATGCCCGAAAGAAAAACCCATTCCACACGATCGTACGCCTTGCTCATGTCCAATTTGAGAGCCATAAAGCCTGCATTTCCCTTGTAGTGGTGTTTCATGTAGTGAAGAGTCTCAAAAGCCATGAGAATGTTGTCGGTAATGAGCCTCCCAGCTTGAAATGCACTTTGATTCTCTGATACAACCACTGGAAGGACAGCCTTTAGTCTGTTAGCAAGGACTTTTAAGACAAACTTATAGACCACGTTGCATAAACTGATAGGCCGGAAATCAGTGATAGATTAAGGAGATTTTACCTTGGGGATCAGAGTAATGTTAGTATGATTTATCTCTTTTGGAATTTTACAGTTATTCAAGCAGTTAAGAACAGCAGAAGAAACATCACTCCCTATGAGATTCCAGAAAGACTGATAGAAAAGGGGAGGCATACCGTCGGGGCCAGGGGTCGTGATGGGTTCCATTTCGTTCAGAGCAATGTCGACTTCCTCCTTAGTGAAAGGCAAAAGGAGCTGCTCATTCATTTTCAGAGTGACTGAAGGTTTGACTGACTCAAAGATTTCGGACTGCTCAGAAGGATGAGAAGAGGCAAAAATGGAGTGGAAGTAGTCCGTTGCTATGTCCTTGATTTGTTTATCCTCAGTGCACCAGACATTGGAAGAATTTCTGAGCCCATAAATTTTGTTTTTTCGGAACCTGTGGGAGGCTTTGCTGTGGAAATATCTGGTGTTTCGGTCGCCACACTTCAGAAAAAGAGCACGAGCTCTTTGTTCCCACATAAGACATTCTTTATCCAAAAGAGCATTCAGCTCAGCTCTCAAGCCTTTTACCACATCAAAATCTGCTTTTCCTAAAGCTACAGCCTCCTCAGCTTTTGACACCAGCTTCCCTTTGGACTCAATTAGTTTCTTGATGCACCTAAAAGACTGCAGGCTCCATTCCGAAAGCTTTGCCCCACAATTCTTTAGTTTTTCGGTGATCAAAGGCATGGTAGCAGCCCCTGTACTAGAGCCCCAAGTCGAAGTTACTATATTGCTACAGCCTTTATCCTTGAGCCACATTTGCTCAAATTTGAAGGGCCAGTTTGGCCGAGGAACAATTCCTTCTAATTTAATTACAATGGCCTTATGATCAGAAGAGTGGGAATTTAGATGTCTAACCTTAGTACCCGGGTTCAGGGAAAACCACTCATTTGTTGCTAACGCCCTGTCCAAACGTTCAAGAACGAGACAACTTGCCCTTTTGCCTTTCCAAGTGTATTTATCCCCAACAAACCCGAGATCCATGAAGCCGCACTCGTCCAAGACATCTCGGAAAGCCATCATCAGCGCTTCCCGCCTAGGACCGAGACCAATCTTTTCATGAGACCAAAGGATTTCATTGAAATCCCCTGCGCACAGCCAGGGGAGTGAAGAACGACGGTGAAGGTCACGGATCAAGTCCCAGGTTTCATGCTTCCTAGCCGTATCGGCAAACCCGTACACACCAGTGAAGAATTACGTTAGCTTCTTGTTGAAACATAGACGGAGATTTTTCTAATGATAAAAATCAATGGCCAACAAAATTAATGTCAAAAATCTGAAGTCTAGCACTATTTCCTTGAGTTGACACTTGACATTGCATCATTGATCATTGTACGTCACATACTCACATATGATGCTTATTATCAAAATTCCATAAAGCTTATCAATATTGTTTTTATGGCATACTTTCCTATCTTTTCTCTCCCCAATAGGAGTCTTTCTTTCTCTCTCTCTGCGGTAAGGGCTCTCTCCCTCCCCTGAATTCTATTCTAGGGACCTCTCTCGGCACGCTCATAGTCGTGGTGAAAGCAGCTTCTAGATGAAAAATCCCCTAAATCCAAAATGGATCAAATAGTAACGGAAGGACTTCAAAAGCTACAGCTTACTAAGGAAGAAGAAGAAGACATCCTTAATACTGTGGCAAGTAGGCTGGAGCTTCTTGAGGAATGTCACCTCATCCTGTTTGGATGATTGTTTTCTGAACGTCAACAAAACCAACGGGCACTCAAAAGTATGTTAAGGTCAGCATGGAAGATGGGATCTGAGATAAGAATTGTAGAGGTGGGAAACAACATTCTCCAATTCAAGTTCAACTCCAAGTATCAAATGGAGTGGGTGGAGAGAAGTGGTCTATGGAACTTCAATAACAATCTTCTTCTCTTGAGCGGATGGAAAAAAGGAATGACACGGCGAACATCACATTCACTCATAATCCATTTAGGGTCCAGTTATGGGGCTTTCCCTTTGAATTTCTGTCTGAGGAAGTAGGGAAAGAAATAGGATGTAAACTTGGTGAGGTTATAGAAGTTGATAAACAATCATGGCAAGCAGACTAAGCCAAATTCATGAGAATTAGGGTAAACCTTCCAATTCATAAATCACTAAGAAGAGGAGCCCATATCACTAATGTAGAAGGTGAGAGATTTTGGGTCAATTTTAAGTACGAGAGACTTCCCACTTTCTGCTTCATATGTGGGAAACTTGGACACGATGACAAACATTGCACACAAAACTTAGAGGGGCAGCCAATCAATCGACAATATGGTGAGTGGATAAGGGCAGGAGGTCAGGGCAAAGGTAGTGTCGATAAAGCAAGATCCACAAGTAGCAGAAGCCATGAATCAATGGAGGAAGAAGTTATAGAACCAAGGTTAGGAATGGAGCCAAAAAACAGAGACACATCCGTTCAAATGGTGAGCGATGGAAACGAGGCAAGGACGAGGAGTTAGGATCTTGAAAATATGAATGCAGAGATGTCAGACACCATTGAGCCGAATTTGTAAGGTGGATGGGACAACATGGAAAAAGTAGAGCAAGTTCTGGTGCAAGTAAAGGAAACACATGATGAGCAAAATGGAACTAAACCTAATCTAGTAAGGGAATTGTTCAAAAGTAACGAGGAAGCCTATTCTTTAGTAGGCCTACCCCAAAAGCCCAACACCGAAATTTATGGAGTTAAAAGCCAAGCAAGGCCGAAGAGTGGAACAAGGGAAGATATAAAAAAACAAGGCCCAAGATTTGGGCTCAGACATGGAAAAAAAGGCCAAGGCCCCAGGTAAGTTGAAAAAAGTAGCAAGGGAAATAGGTAAGAGTTAGTATGTAAATAAGGAGGCCCAAGTCAGTATTGGAGGTAAGAAAAGGGCTGGTGTTATTGAAGGCTTAGAAGAAAGTGAAGGCAGAGCTCAAAAGAGAGTTTGCGAAGCACATCTCTCTGATGAAAAAGAAACAACTAAGATAATTAGACTACCCTTAATAATTCAATAATTAGAAACTATTTATGAGAGCAAAAAGAGTTTCCCTTGTCTATAACTTGTAGGGAATTCAACTCGATTCCCAACCTGTGAGAAACAAAAAAATAGAGAAAACACACGCCAAAGAAAATAATCACACGCACAAGACAGTATTTACGTGGTTCGGCAATTTGCCTACGTCCACGGAGTTGCAGGGATTTCACTATTATCAGGGAAAAAATACAAAGTGCGGCTACAGTGTTTCTCTCACTCTCTCTGAAAAACACAACAACAAGACTAAACAAACCCTAATTATAAAAGCGGCTTTTATATCTTGCTTACAGGGTTACAATAGGCTACAAAACGGGCCCAAAAATAAACTAGGCTCCACAAAGCCCAACAAATCTCCCACTTGGAGACTAGTTCAATCACCAACATCAGCCGCTATCCTCCAAAAGCAATCCCTCATCCCTGCAACTCATCCTCCTGTCCTCAAGCTAGAAGGCCAATTGAAGCTGCACACAGCTTCAGCTTCTCAATAGTGACACCTTTAGTCAACATATCTGCCGGGTTCTTAGATCCACAAATCTTCTCAAGTATTACCAGTTTATCTTCAACAAGGTACCGGATAAAGTGGTATTTTGTCTGTATATGTTTCGACTTTGAATGAAAAGCCGAATTTTTGGCAAGAAAGATTGCACTCTGACTGTCACTGTGTAGAATGCCCATCTCCTGTTTCTTACCCAATTCATCTAAGAAACCATGTAGCCAAATCATCTCCTTTCCAGCTTCAGTTGCTGTAACATACTCAGCTTCTGTAGTAGACAAAGTAACAATCTTTTGCAGATTTGAAACCCATGATATAGCTGTACCACCCAGAGTAAATACAAACCCAGTAGTACTCTTTCTACTATCAATATCACCAGCAAAATCAGCGCTTCAGTTGCTGTAACATACTCAGCTTCTGTAGTAGACAAAGTAACAATCTTTTGCAGATTTGAAACCCATGATATAGCTGTACCACCCAGAGTAAATACAAACCCAGTAGTACTCTTTCTACTATCAATATCACCAGCAAAATCAGCATCTACATAACCTTGCAGTTTCAAACTTGCACCTGTGAAGCAAAGACATGTATCTGATGAACCCTTCAGATATCTCAGAATCCACTTAACTGCCTCCCAATGCTGCTTTCCAGGCCTACTCATGAATCTACTCACAACTCCCACTGCATGTGCAATATCTGGTCTTGTACACACCATAGCATACATCAAACTGCCAATAGCTGAGGCATAGGGCACCTTGCTCATATGGTCCCTTTCTTCTTCTGTCTTTGGCGACTGTTCCTTGCTCAGTTTGAAATAACTACCCAAGGGTGCGCTCACTGGTTTGGCTTCATTCATATTGAACCTGCTGAGAACTTTCTTCACATACTCTGACTGTGAAAGTTTCAATGTACCATTAGCCTTGTCTCTAATGATTCTCATACCAAGGATTTGCTTTGCAGCTCCCAAATCTTTCATTGCAAACTGTTTTGACAATTGCTTCTTCAGATTATTAATCTCCTCAATGCTAGACCCTACAATGAGCATATCATCCACATACAACAGTAAAATGATATAAGAATTGTCAAAGAATTTGACATAGCAACAATGATCAGCTTCACATCTCTTGAACCCAATTTTATGCATAAAACTGTCAAATTTCTTGTACCACTGTCTTGGAGCTTGTTTTAGGCCATACAAGCTCTTTCTCAGTTTGCAGACTAGATTCTCTTGTCCCTGAACAATGAACCCTTCTGGCTGAATCATGTAAAGGTCTTCCTCCAAATCACCATGAAGGAATGCCGTCTTCACATCTAACTGCTCAAGATGTAAATTTTCTGCAGCCACTATTCCCAGCACCAGTCTAATTGTTGACATCTTCACAACTGGAGAAAATATCTCTGTGTAATCAATGCCCTCCTTCTGCTGGAACCCTTTAACAACTAATCTGGCCTTGTAACGTTTGCTACCATCATGCTCATTCTTTATTCTGTATACCCACTTGTTGTGCAAAGCCTTCTTTCCCACTGGCAATTTAGTCAGTTCCCATGTCTGATTCCCCAACAAGGAATCCATCTCATCCTTCATGGCTAACTCCCACTTGCTTGAATTCTCATCTTGCAAGGCTTCTTTATAACACTCTGGCTCACCACCATCAGTCAACAGGAGATAATTTAGAGCGGGTGAATAACGCTGTGGAGGTCTAATATTTCTGGAAGATCTACGGACTTCAGCTACAGGTGTACTCTGATCTACCTGTGAATTTACATTCTCCTTATCTTCTTCACCCTCTTTCTGGACAGTACTTTCAGTCAATTCATCTAAGTTGACAAACTCAGATTTCTTTTGATCTATCTCTGTAACACCTGACACTACAGTTGACCTGTCCTTATACATAACCTGTTCATTAAATATCACATTTCTACTTCTGATGATTTTCCTGTTTTGTTCATCCCAAAACCTATAGCCAAATTTCTCATCACCATAGCCAATGAAAAAACATATTTTAGACTTTGCATTAATTTTACTACGAGCATCAGAATCAATATGAACATAAGAAACACAACCAAAAACTTTTAAGTGTGAAAACTTTACCTCTTTACCGCTCCAAACCTCCTCAGGAAGTCTGAACTCCATGGGAACTGATGGCCCTCGGTTTATCAGGTAAGCTGCAGTGCTAACAGCATCAGCCCAGAAAGTTTTTGGTAGTCCAGCATGCAATCTCATACTCCTAGCACGCTCATTGAGTGTTCTGTTCATGCGCTCAGCCACACCATTCTGCTGTGGTGTTCCGGGAATGGTCTTCTCCATCCTAATTCCCTGTGCAGCACAATACTCACTGAACCCTCCATCTATGTACTCTCCTCCATTATCTGACCTCAAACATTTTACTTTCAAACCTGTTTCTGTCTCAACCATGGCCTTCCACTTCTTAAAAGTTTCAAATACATCAGATTTATTTTTCAGAAAATAAACCCATACCTTTCTGCTTGAGTCATCAATAAAGGTAATGTAATACCTTGAACCTCCAAGGGATGCAACCGGAGAAGGCCCCCACAAATCAGTGTGTACTAACTCCAATTTTTCAGCCTTCGGTATCCTGCCCGTTTTCAAGAAGCTCACCTTTTTCTGCTTTCCTAAGATGCAGCTTTCACACATGTCAAAATCAATGGACTTCAATTCTGGTAGCTTTCCTTTTGACAACAGCATCTTCATCCCTTTCTCACTCATGTGACCAAGCCTGCGGTGCCATAAGCTTGTATCAGTACTTGCATCAGCAACTGCAATTGTGTCTCTTGGACTTGAGGTCATATATAGAGTACCAGTCTTCTTTCCACGAGCCAATACCCTAGCTCCCTTTGTAACCTTCCAAGTACCACCAACAAATAATATTGCATGTCCTTCATCATCAAGTTGTCCAACAGAAATCAGATTCCTCCTCAGGTCAGGAATATGTCGAACCTTCTCCAGTAACCAAACAGACCCATTGGGCAACAATATCCGGACGTCTCCCATACCCACAACATCCAAGGCTGAACCATCAGCTAAATACACCTTACCAAAATCACCTGCAACATAATTCTGTATGATTTCTCGGTGTGGAGTGGTATGAAACGAAGCTCCTGAATCCAAAATCCAATCATCAAGTGGACTGTCTACTGCAAGAAGCAATGCATCCTGTACCTCTTCTGTTACAGCATTAGCAGAATCATCTTCATTATTCTTCTTAGGACTTTTGCATTGGTTCCTAAAGTGACCTATTTTCCCACAATTCCAACATTGTACTTGTTGGCCTGATCTAGATTTACTTCTATTCCGATTAGAATTTCTGGATTTTGATCTGCCCCGATTTGAATTTCTGTTATTACCTCTGCCTCTTGTCTCAAGGTTTAGGGCAGAACTAGATCCTGAGGTTTCACCTGCATCTCTTCTGCGAATCTCCTCAGCCAGAATTAAATCTCGTATATCATTGTACTTGAGCTTTTCCTTTCCTGTAGAATTGCTTACTGCCATCCTCATTGCCTCCCAACTGTTTGGCAAAGAAGCCAAAACAATCAGAGCACGAATCTCATCATCAAAATCAATTTCTACAGATGACAATTGATTTGTGATAGTGTTAAATTCGTTCAGATGTTGTGCTACTGATGCATTCTCTGCCATATTCAAATTAAACAGTTTCTTCATCAGATGCACCTTGTTGTTTGCCGACGGCTTTTCATACATTCCAGACAAAGCCTTCATTAGATCTGCTGTGGTCTTCTCCTTCACAACATTGTGTGCAACAGACCTAGACAAAGTTAACCTGATAACTCCAAATACCTGTCTGTCAAGAAGAGCCCATTCCTCAGCCTTCATCGCCTCAGGTTTTGTCCCCAAAAGAGGCAGATGCAATTTCCTCCCATAGAGATAATCTTCAATCTGCATCCTCCAATACGCAAAGTCTGTGCCATCGAACTTTTCTATTCCAGACGCCTTTCCTGCTTCCTCTGCCATTGCTCCCACTCAAACCTAACCCTAGGCTCTGATACCAGTTGTAGGGAATTCAACCCGATTCCCAACCTGTGAGAAACAAAAAAATAGAGAAAACACACGCCAAAGAAAATAATCACACGCACAAGACAGTATTTACGTGGTTCGGCAATTTGCCTACGTCCACGGAGTTGCAGGGATTTCACTATTATCAGGGAAAAAATACAAAGTGCGGCTACAGTGTTTCTCTCACTCTCTCTGAAAAACACAACAACAAGACTAAACAAACCCTAATTATAAAAGCGGCTTTTATATCTTGCTTACAGGGTTACAATAGGCTACAAAACGGGCCCAAAAATAAACTAGGCTCCACAAAGCCCAACATAACTTTCATCTTCATTTGCACACTCTTAAAATCCTCCAAAAAGCCAATGTATCCCGATCTCTACTCGAGTTTATTAGGTTCAATTTTCAATTTTATACTGCACACTACTCTCTTTCTCGATGTCCATACATAAATATATAGTTTGGAGCTAGGTTGATCCTTTATTAATTTGGACATTTTATCATTGAAAAGCTTAAGATATGAGTCTTCGTTGGCATCAGCAGGTTAATGGTGTGAGGTTAGGTTCTATTCCTTTTTTTGGTTGGCATAAATGCACTTTTAGTCCCTACATTTTGGTTTTTTTCTGTTTTAGTCCCTACATTTTAATTTTACCACTTTTAGTCCCTAAATCAATTATCGCGTTCCATTTTGGTCATTTCCGGTAGTAGGCTACCGGAATTTGCTTAGGTGGTAGATGAAACTATTAAAATAATAATAAAAATTTTTATTTTACTATTAAAAATGCCACGTCAGCTTATAAATTAAAAAAAATTATTTATTAATTTTAACTAAATAAAAAAAAATTTAAAACAGATAGTTCAAAAAAGAAATTATATTAATTAAATTTTAAAAAAAAATTCTTTACATTATCATGAAGAACATGTTCATGTTCTTCCTCAAATTTTGGTTGCTGTTCTTCCTCAAATTTTGGTTGCCAAGGAAATTAAAAAAAATCAAGAACATGCCAACATGGAACACGTAAAATCAAAGGGCACAGATCTACAAAATACAAAGACCTTCAAAGATTCAAAACACAAAGAACACAAACCCAAACCCAACCCTCAATCTCTAGCAAACCTAGAACATCACGAAAAATCAAACCCTCCATACAAACATCAAACCCAGAAACAAACCCATAAATTTCAAACCCAAATTCAAGAAATTTGTAAACAAACCCAGAAATTTTAAACCCATTGATCTGTGAGAGATTGGAGGTAAATACACTTTAAACCCAAATCCAAACCACCGCCGACTTCAGCCCCTCCACTGTCATCGATCAGTCCATCAAGCCATTGCAACCCACGCCAACGTCAAACCCATCCAACGATCCACCCCCACTGACCACCGGACCAACCACCACTTCATAACCATTGATCCGAGAGAGAGCTTTAGAAATTTATCCAAATCCACGATCTGAGAGAGAGAGAGAGACTTTAGAGCTTTAGAAAGATGAAAGAGAGAACGAGATTTTGGCCTGAGAAAGAGATCTTTAGAGATTTTCGTTTGGGTAAGCAAACCCAGATCTGCGATCTCTCTTTCTTCACCCAACCTCCAACCCAATCGCGCTCCTCCTCACTTGAATTTGACCACAGATACTTCCCCACTGTGAGTCCAGCATAGAACGGAATGTAAAATGCTGTAACCGATTCCGGCTCCATAACCCAGCTCCGATTTTGAAACGAACTGGTCCGTCCAGCACCACGCGAAGGCAGGAGAGGAGGACGGCATCGTTTTGAGATGGGAGAGGTAGAGCCGGTGGAGGTGGTGGATTGGGATGTGAGTGTGGTGATCAAGAGAGAGTTTGAGGGAGTGGAGAGTGGTGGTATTTGGGTCTAGGGTTAGGGATACAGTTTTGTGGTTTGGAATTGTGATGAACACCAAAATTGGCTGTGGTGTGATTGTTTGAATTTTGAGATTTAATTAATATAATTTCTTTTTTAAACTATCTGTTTTTTTTTTATTTAGTTAAAATTAATAAATAATTTTTTTTTAATTTATAAGCTAACGTGGCATTTTTAATAGTAAAATAAAATTTTTTATTATTATTTTAATAGTTTCATCTGCCACCTAAGCAAATTCCGGTAGCCTACTACCGGAAAGGACCAAAATGGAACGCGATAATTGATTTAGGGACTAAAAGTGGTAAAATTAAAATGTAGAGACTAAAACGGAAAAAAGCCAAAATGTAGGGACTAAAAGTGCATTTACGCCTTTTTTGTTTTTCCTATATATATATATATATATATATATGTAGTTACTTAAATTGGTTTGGTTAATACTTTTTTTTTTTTTTTAATAAACAGTAATACTTATTAGCATACACATGAAAGTAGTAATATTAGTGTTTTAAACCGGATTTATAATACATTACATAACTAGAGTACAACTACAAAAGGACTTAATCTTTGTAGTTATAGACTGGGGTTATAAACAGCGGATACTAAACACACACAACCAACATGAGATAAACATTCCTATATTTTTTTTGGTTAATACTTAATACCATTGTAAGCATTCTTCTTCAGAAGCTCATATACAAAACTATAGTGTGCACAGCAGGTATCTGTGATAATCAAATAATCCCTCCATCTTGAATTATTAGTGAATTATATTCTATTTTAGAATATCTTAAATGTAGTATTTTGTGAAAAATTAATAATTTTTATTTCTAACTTACCCTTTAATTTTTGTAAAAAGTCAACACCATTTTTAATTTTTTATCATGTGAGTGTCAACATTTTTTTTTTTTTTTTTATAAAATTGAATGATACTATGTTTATTACAAAGTTTACTACACAATTATGTACTGTGTTAATTTTTTAAATATAATTAAAGTAATTCAAAATTTTATTTACTATATTATACCAATTACATTCATTACCATGTTAGTTTGTAAATCTTTTTTTTATGTAAATTCCATAATAGTTTTAGTATTTTCCTTCTTTGCTATTTTCATTTTAAATGCACTTAAATGGATTAAAAAGTAGGAAGGAAAATGTTTTACTCCAAATCACATTTTAGAAGACTTATTACGTAGTGGTTCATATGACCATTACATGATTCATTAAATCATTTAAACAAGTCACGTGATCACCAATTAAGTCATGTTAAACGCAGTGAGTTAGAGTAATTTTCCCTAGAATTCTACATGGTGCCTTTGACGTATCTTTGTTTAGTTTGATGGGTATATTTGATATGTTTTGGACTATTTTTGTTTGTTCTGTTCAGGAACGAGGAAATCACAAGTTCGTGATAATGATAGAATTAGAGATGATTCAGGAGAAGAACAAGAAGAAAAACAATTCTTCAGAATCTTGAACCAGAGGGGAAGTTCCTCCTAATCTGGAATGTGATGTTTATTGTGTCATGTATGACAGCAGTATCATTGGATCCTCTGTTCTTTTACCTTCCTGTGATCAATGAAGACAGAGAGTGCCTTGCGTTGGATAAAAAACTAAAGATCATAGCTATTTGTTTGCGATCGGTCACCGACTTTATATATTTCTTGAATATCATTTTGCAATTTCTTAGTCCTTATATAGATGAGGATGAGCGGAAACTTGGAAGAACTAAGGCAGTTACAGATGCTTGGCCAATAGCAAAGAGGTACTTGTGGTCCTACTTCATATTCGACATTCTTGCTATTCTTCCACTTTTCTACTTCTAAACTGTTCTAATTTTTTTTTCTTTTTTTTTTTTCTCACTCACACGTGTACACACAGCATATATATATATATATATATATATCTGTGATTATTTGAGTAGAAGGAAAAAAAAATATCAAGTTTCTATATATAAGTGATGTCCTACGTAAGTAGAGCTGACAATACCTGTTATCATCTATCTAGGTACTAGTTCGTATTATTTTTTCACAAATGGTCCTAGACTCCAACAAGAAGTTCTTGAATGCTGCTATTCTCATCCAATATGTGCCAAGAGTTCTACGAATCTGTCTATCATGGAGGAAAATTATCAGCACTGACAACCAGCTTTCCAGAATTGTATGGGTGAAAGCCGCATTCAATTTCTTTCTATATATCATTGCAAGCCAGGTAAAGTTGGATGTTCAAATTCATAGTATATCCTTCGATAAAAATGTTTTTGGTATGCACAATCTACTGATCTTTTATTGACTTGGTGGTCTTTTACTTTTAGGTATTGATTGCCTTTTGGTACTTCTTTTCTATCGAACGGGAGACAGCTTGCTGGCATGGGGCCTGTGAAAATCAAATTGGATGCCTCCAAAGTACTTTCAACTGTGATCATAGTTCAGGAAATCACTCATTTATATATGATTATTGCTCTGTAGCAACACCAAATGCAACGCTTTTTGATTTTGGAATATTCCTTGAAACCATTCGATCTGGTATTGTGGCATCCACAAATTTTCCTAAAAAGTTCACGTTCTGTTTCTGGTGGGGCCTGCGAAATTTGAGGTTTGCACATAGTTCTTATCAGTACTTGTCATCAATAAAAACATCATGCTCTTGGAAAATTCGAACATTATTTGTCACAAAGAGTTCTGGTATTCAGGTGTTCAACAACTCTAGATTCCATGGCAAAGAATGTACAAAATTTCGTATAAAAAGAAAATTAAAATAAAACATTCATCCGAATAATATTCTCTTTGTATGAATACGGATGTTGAATATCCGGATTCTCTTTGGATGAAACAAGATTACAAAATTGGAATCCGAATTCTCATATCTGTAATTTTTTCCTTTCAAATCCTAAAAGCTTGATTTATTTTTTCATCAAAAATTATTTGTCGATGGTCTCATATAACTTTTACTCTGATGGTTTTTTAATTAGAAAAAAGGAAAAGAAAACTAGAAATAATTTTTGTTGGAATCTGATCTGCATGTGTGTTAGCGTGCATTGTAATGCATGGCAAAACTTTATTTGATACATACACACACGTATAACGTATTATATATAATTTAAGCTCAAACATGAAATATGGTAAAATAATTTACAGCTTTCATTTTTTAAATGATGGTCTTTGTGAATTTGCATATTTTCTTGTCATTTTAGGCTTGTAATGGTTTCTGTTTGCTAATCTTAAGTCCCACGTCTAGTCTTAAAATCATTTTAGATTTTTTTATTATAAAATTTTATTTTGCCCACATTAATTATATTGATCTGATATTACCATCTCATACATTATAGTTGCTCCAAATTTTGCAGTTCTCTTCGTCAAAACCTTTGAAAGTTCAATATGGGTATGAAAACACCCTTGAATGTTTTGACCTCCAAAATACAAAATATCAATTTAAGCTATTATCAAACAATTGATGTGCGGAACATGAATATAAGCTAAACACAGAATTGATAAACAATCTAAGCCAAATATAAACACATCCACAATAGAAAATAAATGGCAAAGATAAAGGGAAGGAAGATGCAAATACATGGACAACACACGCTGTATTATCGAAGAGGAAACCGAAGCCCTCGGCGGAAAACCTCTCCGCCGCCCTCCAAGCGGTTAATAATCCACTAGAAAATGTAGTTGGGATACATGAATAGCAATAGATCCTCCAAGCCTAATCTACCAAAGTACCTAAGCCCTCCAAGCTTCTTGCTCCAACGAGGTTGCGCCGAACTTATTTTTTCTCTAGCTTACCGGATTTTGCTATAGCCCATAGCATCAACCAATAACCATTGGTCCCTTCCAAACTGCTTCCCTTAGTACCAAAAGACCTTCTCACAGACGTGGGTATAGTGAGAAAATGATTTGGTCAATAACCTCTCAAGGATTTATCAATGGAGAGGAAAAGAGTAGAGGAATTTTGAGGAGTCTCTTAATGAAGATTGGGGATGAGGCAATCTTATTTTTCTCTAGGGTTTCTCTCTCAATTTTCTCTCTAGAAGCTCTCTTAATATCGTGGGAATGATGGGTATTTATACTGGAATGAGAATGGAATGTGAAACGTCAGATTTTCCCAAACAGGGCATTTTGGCGACTTGACCTCGCGACTGGGTTAAGTCGCGAGTTCAAGCTACGAGCTAATGGCCTGGCTAGCCTGGGACTTTTGTCCTGTAGTGCAACAGCTGGCGTGACTCTTCAGCTTCTGACAAGCTTGGCACGTGTGCAGACTTTTGGCGACTTGCAAGCCGCGACTCACCAGCGAGATCCAGTCGCGAGATTCAGTTTCTTTGCACAATCTTGAGCATTTCTTCACACTCTCTCACTCACTACCCTTACAAGTTTCCCACCTAAATACAGGGTTACTAAGTGCTAAATTACAAGCAAATTGGCACGGAATAAAGCCAACAAGATGGTTGATTAAATTCAACCTTACAACCTTCAAACAAGTACCTATGTCTGGGAAAATTGCTTCGCAGTTTTGATTTCGATCTTTGGCTTACTACTGTTTTTGTATTTCATTGGAAATTTGCAGGTTGGCACTAAACATCTTTTTATTTTTATTTTTTTCCCTAAGCTTTAGGCTCTTATTTATATAATTGTGTTTATAAGCATTAGAGATGGTTTCTGCCTTCTAAGGAAAGTGAGTCTTATTCTTCTTCTTCTTCCTCACTTTTATTTTTTATTGTTATAGATATAGTTAAAACTTAAAAAGTAGTATGATTGAAGTTTTTAACTATTATCCATTTATCCTTTGGAAGATTTGAGAAAAATATTGAATTGTAAATATCTGGAATACTATACAAAGGAATAGGCAATATGATCGTAGTTAATTAGTAATATAGTATACAGAATAAAATATATAATACGTATGTTTATATTTGGTTTAAAATTTCAGAAAGCATTTTAAAATTTTGACATAAAAATAGAAAATATATATATATATATATATATGTACACTGTACACATGTACGCCTATATATATACATTACGGATTTGAATAAAAAATTTCAAATTAATTAAAAGAAATGTTTATATATTGAGTTATTTGTTCTATTATATACATTCTAATTTAATGACAAACTTATGTTATGTTAGTATAAGTTCATAAGATATTATCAAAAGCCAACTAATTAAGTTTTTAGTATATATTTTAATTTTACCAATATATATAAATTTTGATAGTACTTTAAGCAATCAAAACAACAAATAAATTTATTTAGTGTCTATATTTTATTGTGATTTTGAATGTTTTGATTTTTGCTTATTTAAAATATAATATGCATACATAGATGACATTAATTAAGATTTAATATTCTAAAATACAAAAAGTCCGAATTCACTCCAATTAAAAAATAGGTCTAAATTCACAAGGAGTCAAACACGCTTAATACGGGCTTTCTTTACTTGATGGGATAATTACAATTTACCAACCTGTGGTTTGCCTCTAATTCTATGTGCCTACTCGTGGTTTCAATTTTGACACTTTACCCACCTGACGTTCAGTCCGTTATTGCTCCGTAACCCACCTCCCTGTTTGCCGTTACTCTAACACGTTTTCTTTCAAAATCAAAACACAAAATGGATCAAACACTCCTCTCCAGCAAAACACTCTTATCCACATTTGCTTACCCACCTGAAAGCTTAGATGCTACAATGCTACCCACCACCTTATTTATTAGACCGAAAATCATCTGGGTTTTCATTTGGACAGACACTTCTTGTTGTTTAATTAATGTATATTGGCAGATTTTGTATTACTGGGTTTTGCTGTCAAAGTAGTAGGAGAAAGTATGTAAACCAGTACTGAGTGAGCTACTCCAAAAATTTGGTGCTTGACCCAACAGATTTTGTATTCTTATTAAATTTTGTATTCTGATGTTTGGTAAATAATGCAATGATTTCATCTTTGAATTGTTTTCAAGAGCCACTAACAATAGCAAGGAAAATTGGTTTTCAAACATAAGTTTGGAGCATAAATTTGCAAGAAGATTCCAAGAATTCAGAACTTGGCAACTTCTCTAGCATTCTTTGTATTATTCTTTTATGCAAAGGTTCACAGCATTCCTTGAGGCAAACACAACAACAACATTGAGGCAAAAATGAAAAATGTATAACTAATCATGCCCAGATCAAACCCAGAAAACACAATCAAACCCAGATCCCACCACCATTAACCAACACAATCAAACCACCACCACCCCGCCGACCAAACAAAAGATCCACCCCACCAATCAGTCACCAAACCCATCGATCCAGTCACCAAACCCACCGATCAGTTAACAAACCCACTACCACCATCGTTGATTAAAAAAAAAAAAGAGGAAGAGGTATTTCGCAATCATCAACGGACCGGGCGGAGGCCGAGATCAAGCTCCATTTTGGCCGAGACAGAGGCAGAGACCGGGGCGGAGGCCGAGATCGAGCTCCATTTTAGCCGAGACGGAGGCCGAGACCAGGACGGAGGCCGACATCGAGCTCCATTCTCTCTAAACCACCACCGGCCCTCTTCTTGGCTCTGCTCCAAACTGCCGAGACGGAGGCTGAGACCGAGATGGATGCGAGAACGAAGGAAATCAGATGAAACCCATGAGATGAGAGAGAGAATGTTGTAGAAAATGAAACCCATCGGAGAGAACCCAGTAGAAAATGAAAGAACCGAACCCAATAGAAAATGAAAGAACGAAAGAACCGAACCCAGTAGAAAATGAAAGAACCCAGTAGAAAGAAAAGTAGAAAATGACCGAACCCAGTAGAAAATGAAAGAACCTAGTAGAAAAGTAGAAAATGAAAGAACCAAACCCAATAGAAAGCTTAATGCAAAGAAAAAATGAGCGTGAGAACCCAGATGAAAAAAAAAAGAATTGTTTGAATTGTTTTCTGTACGTTGCACGCTTATTGATTGCTTTTGTATTTAGTTGATTTAGATGTTTTATTATTGATTTGGTTGTGTTTTGATTTACTAGATTGGGAGATGTTTGGGATGAAATTTTTTGTATTTAGTTGTGTGCGCGCCTTAGAACGAGGCTACTGGGCTGTGACTCGCTTGGGCTCACAATCTATTTGTATGGTGGGCTTGAATTTCCTACACTGGGTCGTTCTTGTGCTGAGACTGATCGAGAACTCTTCTATTCCTTTCTCCCTATCCCTCTTTCTCTCTCTCTTTCTCTCCCGTTTTTCAACAACCTCCTCTCTTCCACAAGATCCTTGTATTTATAGTGAGATGCTAGTGGAATAATGATGATTACGCTTGACGCTAGTGCATTTGGAGGTCCAATACAGATGATGATAGGTGGGTGTTTAGGTGGGAGTGGCCTTGGAACTAGTTCCCACTCTCTGACGCTAGGCGGATACGATTCCTGGTCGCCAATGCTCAATCATAGATTTCCCGGACATAATAGAACTTCCCTGGGAAGTATCCTCGGGGGATGATGCAGCCTTGGATGGCCCGTGTGGGTGGCTAAGATCAAAATGCCCTCATCCGAGCGTGCCAAGAAAGTAAGGCCCTAGTGGGCCTTAATGATCCAATCAGGCCCAGGGAGTTTGGTGCCGTACATTAGCCCCTCCTTGATTCATCCCCCGTTCTCGGGGGGTGAATCAAGGAACTTGAGGGGTCGATGGCCCGGCCAGCGAAATCTCCTCGGTCATTAACACGCTTCTCAAAAGGCGCATTAAGTCTGATAAGCTGTCATTATTGCCTGACGTTTCGCGAACCGAGGCGTCGCGCGTGTGGCAGTTGACACGATGGCTCGTTGGGTTTCGCGCTGCCGGCTCATTAATTGTCATTTAATCCTCCTCCATCCCCTATATATATCTCCTTCAGGCATTCCTCTTCACTTTTCGCATCCTCTAATCTCCCTCCTTGCATTTGGCTGAGCGCTTCTCCCTGTGCGTTCTTTCTTCTAGTTCAGGACCTCTCTTCCTTAGAGCCCCAAGTAAGTCCTCTTCCCTCTTTTCTTTGATTCTCTTTTTCATTCTTTTGTACTCGCAGATCGTAGCTCTTCTTTTTAGAGATTCTAGTGTAGGAAATGGGTTATTCTTATCTCCTTTCTTCTGAGGCCGCTTTGGCTACATTTAGGGCCGTTTTCAATGTGCCCGGGGACGTAGATATTGCATATTGTCCCGAATGTGATATAGACATCCAACGGCGCCAAGGCGTCAATACTGTTTTCTTCCCATTAATGGCTATCCTAGAGGGCAGGGTCAGATTCCCGGTTGATCCCCTTATCCTGAGAACCCTTAGGTTTTACGGTCTTTGCCCCGACCAACTCCCTCCCAACTTTTACCAGGTAGTGAGCTGTGTCAGTAGGCTAAACCATCTGTTCGGTCTAGAGTTGAATCAGCATGATATTAACTTCATGTACAGTTTATGCGGCAATATCAATTCAGATTATTATCTGAAAACTAGGGATATGAGGGTACGGCTAATCTCATGCCTGCCTGACTCCAATAGAAATTCGGCGGGGGAATTTGTACGGGTGAGCGGTAACTGGTTTGCCGAGGAGCTCCCCTGCGCGTTTTCACCGCGCGACGTTGGTCGGTACCGAGCGTCCTTATTTTACCTTCTGTTTGATTATCATCAGTGATTAATTCCTAACCGGCTTTGTATGGTTTTTTCGCAGATAGCAAAAGGTTCAAGCCGGACCACCGAGTGGTGTACGTCCACGACCTAAATTTTGTGCTTAGGTCGGAGATCTTTGTTCATTCGGACGGAAAACTCCGAGCATCGCACCTGATCCTCGGTGTTGACCCCGTGTACTCCACCTGGCAAGCGTTCAGCCAGGCCCTCCTAGTCGACAGCCCCTTGCTTTCCTACATAGACGTGCGCAACTCAAACTTTTTGCCTCCGAAGTTCACGGTAGGGGAAGCACGTGATCTTGGGCCACGGTATATCTGTTCGGACGAGCGTCAACCCCTTCGTGACGAATTGGCCGAACGAGTGTCACGTGTGCTCCGAGAAAGGGCTCTCCAACAAATTGAACCCGAAGAACCCGTTCAGCCAGAGGCTCCCGAAGGACCAGAGGAGCCCGTTCAGGTGGTTGAAGGCGTCGCAGTCGAGCAAGTTGATTCCTCGGAGACAGAATCCGACCACGGTCACGAGATGGTGACAAGACGGACTATGAAAATCAGCCGTTTTGTGCCAGGGGCACGGCCAGCAGATCAGCAGCAGGGGGATCCGAACCAGCCACCTCAACTCCTTCCGAGCCAATCAACCTGAGTACGTAAAAGGCCATGCATCGGGGAACAGACACAGACCGGCCCGGGCGTAGTCTCGGCTCGCTTGCCATCCCGCCCTACATCTGGCATCGTCATCCGCGAGCCGGTGGCCCAAACCCGGCCGAACAGGGCGTCAACCTCTCGATCTGCCGCGAACTGGCAACCTTCCTTCTTGTTGGACGGTGAGCCCCTCACGGAGACTGCCAGCCTTCGAGTCTGGGACAAGGGTCAGGGGGGCCGTGTTGCCTAGAGTTTGGCAAGCGGCTTGCTCTTGCCCGAGGATGTCCATGCCTACACGGAGGGGACGGAGGAATCTGTGGGAAGGCGGCTCGTATGGCTCACAATGGCGGTAAGACCCTATATAACCATGACCCTTGGTGTTTTTACTGATTTGTTATTTGCCTTTACTTATGCATGGGGTTCTGTCACATACTCTCTACACCATCACTTGTTCAGGCCGCGCAGTTGTCCCAAATTGTGGACGGGAGAATGAAAGAGCTTGCCGAAGATGCTGGTCGGGAAAAAGCCCTGAAGGATGTAGCTGAAGTTACTGTTGTGGAGAAGCTAAAAGCCGCGGAGGATGCGGAAAAAAGGGCAGCTACAGCCGAGGAGGCCAGGGCTTGTGCCGAAGGGATAAGTGCCAAGTTGGAAAAGAAGCTGGGGGACGTGCAGCTGCAGTTAGCCAAGTCAGAAAGCTTGAAGACAGCCCAAGGGGAGGAGTTGGCGGACTTAAAGGCCGCGTTGGACGCTTGCGAAAGCAAGTGGTACAACGAGGGGTTTACTGACGCCGAGAACTCCGCGGAGCCGGTCATCCGCCAAGCTCACAAGCTCGGGTTCGAGGAGGGGTGGCTAGCCGCACTTTAGGCCGCGGGGGTTCCCAAGGATTCCCCACTGCGGAACCCGAGCGAAATCCCCTTTCCGGCCCCAGCTGCGCCAGCACAGAACGTCCCCCATGTTATCAATGAGGAGGAGACCTCCAGCATGCGGGCATTGGTGGAGGCCATTGATTCCCATACCGAGCCAACCGGTCTAGAGGTTACCAGCGATCCCCATACCGAGGCTCCTCCGAGTTAATTGTCGTTCCATTTTATTTGTTTTAGTTTGATTACTTATGTTGTTACAAAGGTTTTACCCAGGTCGCCGGGTTGTGGTCACAAGACATTATCTTTCCTTGGTTTTTATTGCGTTTCGAACATTCCGCATTGTGTGGTTTCAGTTAATGCTATTATGTTGCTTTCATTTTACCATTACATATTAGCGTGTTGTTTATCAAATATGCAGTCCGGGCTTGTTTCCCAGATGATGGGTTACCTTTTCCCGAGGAACTTTGTTTTGCTTAGGGTGCGCATTCGAAAATACTTTAGTTCTAAGTTTTCCACCCGCTCGGCGAATGTAGTCGGACTGGAAGCGAGGCTTCTGTCCTCGGAATAAACGTTAGTTTTACAGTTTCTACTAGCTCGGCGCGTAAAAACGTGCCGAGAGTCAGGCTTCAGTCCTTTGCAAAGTATTAGGTTTGCACCTGCTCGGTGATAGGGATCGAACCGAGAGACAGGCTTCCGTCCTTTGTAAAGTATTAGGTTTCCACCTGCTCGGTGATAGGGATCGAACCGAGAGACAGGCTTTAGTCCTTAGTAAAGTATTAGGTTTCCACCTGCTCGGTGATAGGGATCGAACCGAGAGACAGGCTTCCATCCTTTGTAAAGTATTAGGTTTCCACCTGCTCGGTAATAGGGATCGAACCGAGAGACAGGCTTCAGTCCTTAGTAAAGTATTAGGTTTCCACCTGCTTGGTGATAGGGATCGAACCGAGAAACAGGCTTCCGTCCTTTGTAAAGTATTAGGTTTCCACCTGCTCGGTGATTGGGATCGAACCGAGAGACAGGTTTCTGTCCTTAGGTAGTTTATAAGACTCCTATTGCCAACGACTTGCGCCAACAACCTCTTTCATTAACACCAGCAAATGTACAATTCAAACTGAACACGTGATTTATTAATGATAGAACCTCTTCAAGTTCTGAACATTCCAGGGGTGAGGCAATGGTCTCTCGTCTAGTTCCTCCAAATAATACGCTCCTTCCCCGGCCGCTGCTGTAACTCTATACGGTCTTTCCCAAGTCTGTGCTAACTTGCCTGCATGGGTGTCTCGCATATGCCCTACTGCCCTTCTCAAAACCAGATCCCCGGCGTCAAACCTCCTTGCTTTCACGCTTCGGTTGTATCTTCTGGCCAGTTTCTGTTGGTACTCGGCCAGCCGGATAGTTGTTGCTTCACGGCGTTCATCCAGTTGGTCTAAGTGCCGAACCAACATTTCGTCATTCGAACTGGGGTCATATTTAGCTACTCGTGCGCTGCATATACTTACCTCGGTGGGTATAACTGCTTCGGCACCGTAGGTGAGAGAGAAAGAAGTCTCCCCCGTGGATCTTCTCGGTGTTGTCCGGTAAGCCCACAGGACGTTAGGTAGCTCCTCGGCTCAGTTCCCCTTTGCATTATCCAGTCTTCTCTTCAGCCCATTTACAATTACCTTATTGACAGCTTCGGCTTGGCCATTGCTCTGTGGGTACGCCGGGGTAGAATACTTGTTCTTAATGCCGAGGTCCGTGCAGAATTCTCGGAAGGCTCGGCTATCGAATTGCAGTCCATTGTCTGATACCAAGGAATCTGGTACTCCGAATCTGGTAACAATATTCTTCCACACAAATTTCTTCACGTCCACGTCCCGGATATTCGATAAAGCCTCGGCCTCCGCCCACTTCGTAAAGTAATCGACGGCTACGAGGACGAACCTTCGGTTGCCTGTTGCTCGGGGGAATGGCCCAAGTATATCCAGCCCCCACTGTGCGAATGGCCAGAGACTACTGACCGGATTGAGATGGCCGGCGGGCTGATGGATCAGGGAAGCGTGTTTTTGACATTGCTCACATTT
This sequence comes from Quercus glauca, assembly GCA_023736055.1. Taxonomy (NCBI): domain Eukaryota; kingdom Viridiplantae; phylum Streptophyta; class Magnoliopsida; order Fagales; family Fagaceae; genus Quercus; species Quercus glauca. The sequence continues at coordinate 13,294,934 of CM043323.1, read as the reverse complement.
GTGCACATATTCGGCAGCATCCTTCTGCATCTGAGGCCACCAAAATCCCTGAGTCATAGCCCGGTAAGCTAATGAACGCCCTCTTACGTGGCTGCCACACACCTCTTCGTGTAGTTCTGCTAGAAGTTCGTTCACTTTGTCCGGATGTAGGCATAAAAGGTATGGTCCTCCGAAGGATCTTCGATACAACCTCCGGTCTTCTGATAACCAAAACCGAGGGGCCGTTCTTCGAATTTTATTTCCTTCCTTCTCGTCGAGGGGGACCCGATTCTCGGCCAAGAACTCAATGATGGGGTCCATCCAACTGGGTCCCTGCGTAGCGATAGCCGCGACTGCCGGATTGCTGGATAGCTTGATACTTGGTTCTGGAACTTGCTCTATTCTGATGAGCCGAGGTACATCCTCGGCTACTGATGACGCCAGCGTGGCGAGGGAGTCGGCGTGACTGTTGTGCGTCCGAGCTACTTGTACGATCTTCGCCGTTTCGAATCCGGCCATAATCTGCTTCACTCGTTCCAAATACGCCTTCATCCGAGGATCTCAGGCCTCGAAACTGCCATGAACTTGATTGACAATCAACCGGGAATCTGAATAGACCTCAACATCCTGGGCCACCAAGCTTAAGGCTATGCTTAGCCCGGCTATCAGGGCTTCATATTCTACCTCGTTATTGGAGGCCTTAAATCCGAACCTGAAAGAATTCCCTAGGCGAATCCCCTCGGGTCCAATTGCTACGATCCCCGCACCAGCCCCCGTGGAGCTGGAAGCGCCGTCCACGTATATTTTCCATGAGCGGCGACTCGTCTGACAGACTATCTGGCATGAGCCTCTAGGTGAAAACTCAGCCACGAAATCGGCTAATACCTGCCCTTTTACAGCCGTCCTCGGCTTATACCGTACGTCAAAAGCCCCGAGCCTGGTCCCCCATTTTGCTATCCGCCCCGTGAAGTCTGATCGTCTCAGCAATGACTGCAAAGGATATTTAGTTAGTACATACACAGTATGGGCTTGGAAGTACTGCGGCAGCTTCCTGGTGGCATGCACTAGTGCCAAAACCAACTTCTCCAATGGCAAGTATCTGGTCTCAGCGTCAACCAGAGTCTTACTGATGTAATACACAGGTTGTTGCACCCCCCGATCGCTTAGCAGCACGGCGCTCACGGCGTGGTCAGTTACCGAAAGGTACATAAACAGGTCCTCTCCAGGTTCCGGGGCGGTCAGTATCGGCGCGTGTGTCAGGTACTCTTTTAAATCTTGAAATGCTTTTTCACACTCGGCATCCCACTGGAACCCCTTCCATTTTTTAAGGAGTTGGTAAAACGGACGGTAGCGATCGGAGAATCTAGAAATGAACCGGTTAAGAGCCGCCAACATTCCGGTCAATACCTGTACTTCCTTTGGGTTGCTCGGAGACTTAAGTCGTTGCACGGCAACAATTTGGTCGGGGTTCACCTCTATTCGTCGGCTGGAGATCAAGTACCCTAAAAACTTTCCAGCCCCCACTCCGAAGGCACATTTTTCTGCGTTAAGGCGTAGCTTATGTTGCCGCAATACCCCAAACACCCCTTGGAGATCCTCTACGTGCTGCGTTTGTTGTTTGCTTTTCACTACAAGGTCATCAATATATACTTCCACCGTTCGTCCAATCTTGTCACGGAACATCCTTGTCATCATCCGCTAGTACGTTGCCCCGGCATTTTTCAGGTCGAACGGCATCACGGTGTAATGGTAATTGGCGTCGGGAGATATGAATGCAGTCTTTTCCTGATCCTCGCCGGCCAGGGCAATCTGGTGATAGCCTTGAAAGGCGTCCAAGAAGCTCATTCTCGGATGTCCATACGTGGCATCTACCAACTGATCAATCTTGGGCATAGGGAACGGGTCCTTCGGGCATGCTCGGTTCAAATCCGTGAAGTCCACGCAGACTCTCCATTTGCCGCTCTTCTTTTTCACCACCACTGTGTTTGTAAGCCATTCTGGGAAGAAGATCTCCTTCACTGCACCTGCCTCCTTTAGTCGCTGGACCTCGGCCCTAACAGCCTCGGCGTGTTCATGGGCTTTTCTCCTCGATCTCTGTTTCTTGGGAGGGAATGAGGCATCCACGTTGAGCCTGTGGACGATAAATTCAGGGTCTACCCCCGGCACTTCGTACGGACTCCATGCAAACACGTCCAGGCTCCGAACAAGAAACAGTAGCAGTTCAACTCTCTTGTGGGTTGTCAGACTGGCCCCTATCTGGAAGTGCTTGTCTGTGTCTGGTAGTATTCCGACCTTTATCAACTCCTCGGCGCAAGCATTCCCCGAATCCTCTCGGGGGTGCGGTAATTGCTATAACGGGGCCTTTTCGGCTTCTTTATTCTGCCCTGTCTGCTGGCCCTCCCAGTTTGCTGCAGCTACTAGGCACTGTCTGGCCATTTGCTGGCTCCCTCGCACCACTGCGATACCCTGCTCGATATGGAACTTAACCTTTACATGCAAGGTGGACGGCACAGCTTTCATGGCGTGGATCCACGGTCTTCCCAAGATTGCCGTGTATGGTGAGAAGGAATTAACCACTATGAAGATGACCTTTACCTCCTTTCCCCCCACGACCACTGGTAACGAAATCTGCCCCTCCGGCATCACTATTCTTCCATCAAACGAGACTAGTGGCGCATTATACTTTCTCAAGTCCTGAGTCTTCAACCCAAGTCCGTTGAACAAATCCGGATACATTACATCAGCCCCGTTGCCCTAATCTATCATCACCCTCTTCACGTCGAAACCGCTTATCCGAGTGGTGATCACTAACGCATCTTCGTGCGGCTGTATTGTACCCTCTAAATCGTCTTCCCCGAAGGCGATTGCCTCCTGGCGATACTTCGCTTTCTTTTCCGCTAGCCCCGTGTCCGGTGACTCTTTCGCAGGCGCTACTGTCAACACCCCTCTTCCCGTTACTGACTTATCCCACGGGGGTAAGAGTATCATCTCAATTACCCCACGCGGTGGTTGCTGGGGGATGCCTTTCAGCCGACCTAAATGGCCAATTCCTTGGTCGCCGGGATTCACCACGTAATCCTTCAGATGCCCGGCCCGTACTAGCTGCCCCAAATGATCTTTCAGTACCCGGCATTGCTCGGTGGTGTGGCCTTTGTCCCTATGGTAACTGCAGTACAAGTTTGATTCCGCCGAGATGGGTCGCCGCCCATTTTATTTGGCCACCTGAAGTATGGCTCATTCTTGATTTTTTCTACTATCTGGTGCACCGGTTCCTTGAACGTTGCATTCACTTCCCCTGCCTACCAGGATGGTTCCTGCGCTCTCCATTCCTTCCGAGGTCTTGGCTGGAAATTCCCCTGCCGGGAACGGTTTATTAATGGGGCCTTGCCTTTGCTCTGCAACCGATCATCTTCTAGGCGCTTATACTCTTCGATACGCCTCATGAGCTGCCTCATGTCCTCGGGTGGCTTCTTCGTAAGTGATTCCCGTAGTTCGGAATCCTCTGGTAGGCCCATCCGGAAGGTACTTGCCGCGATTTTCTCGTTGCCCCCACCTATCTCGTTATATAGCTCCCAGTACCGGCTGGAGTAACTACGAAGGGTCTCCCCCACCCTCATCCTCATTGATAGCAGGGCATCAACAGGTTGCGGCACTCAGCTGCAGGTTACGAACCGAATGCCAAACTCCTGAACTAGCTCGGCGAAGGAGTGTATGGATTTCTTCCGTAGTCCGTTAAACCACCTAAGAGCGGTTGGGCCAAGACTGGAGGGAAACACCTTGCACATCAGTGCGTCATTATGCGAATGCAGGGACATCATGTGGATGTAGTGGCTGACGTGTTCGACCGGGTCCGTCTTTCCATCGTAGATGTTAAATGGTGGTCTCGGGAATTTTCTCGGCATCGCGGCCCGCTCAATTTCATCTGAGAAGGGGGACCTTGCTACCCTGCGCAAGGCGCGACTCAGTGCGTCCATGGCAGCGTTCCGCGGCTTTTTCTCCTCGGGGGAATCTGACCCCCGGTCCTCATGATCACGCGACCGAGAGCGGCCTTGGCGATGATAGGGCTCCCGCGAATGCGATCTTTCTCGGTGATTGTATGACTCATGCGAACGTGAACGCTTCCTTCGCCAATGGGACCCCGAATGGCTGGCCCCCATCTCCCGGCGATCTCCCAAATCCTCGGTCCTCCTTTCGAGATCGTCTCGCTCTCTCCTTCGTCGCCTGTCATCCGCTTCTAACTCAAATTCTCTCACCCGCCTGCGCAGTCGCTCAATTTCCTGGTCCCTTTCATCAAGCTGCCTGCGGCCCGAGGCGTCCGTCACTGTCCGCTGCGTCTGATATGACCCCTCCCCAAGACCGAACATATCTTCCCGTTCACGCTCCCTGTCTTCACGTCTCTTTTGCCTTCTTTCTCGCCTGGACGATCCCCGAGAAGACCCAACCGAACTAGTTTCGTCACCACTCCCCGAATGTCTCCCTGACATTGTCTCGTACGCGAGTCTCAGTCGAACTACAGCTTTGTAGGCGATTCCCACAGACGGCACCAATTGTGCGCGCCTTAGAACGAGGCTACTGGGCTGTGACTCGCTTGGGCTCACAATCTATTTGTATGGTGGGCTTGAATTTCTTACACTGGGTCGTTCTTGTGCTAAGACTGATCGAGAACTCTTCTATTCCTTTCTCCTTATCCCTCTCTCTCTCTCTCTTTCTCTCCCGTTTTTCAACAACCTCCTCTCTTCCACAAGATCCTTGTATTTATAGTGAGATGCTAGTGGAATAGTGATGATTACGCTTGACGTTAGTGCATTTGGAGGTCCAATACAGATGATGATAGGTGGGTGTTTAGGTGGGAGTGGCCTTGGAACTAGTTCCCACTCTCTGACGCTAGGCTGATACAATTCCTGGTCGCCAATGCTCGGTCATAGATTTCCCGGACATAATAGAACTTCCCCGGGAAGTATCCTCGGGGGATGATGCAGCCTCGGATGGCCCGTGTGGGCGGCTAAGATCAAAATGCCCTCATTCGAGCATGCCAAGAAAGTAAGGCCCTAGTGGGCCTTAATGATCCAATCAGGCCCAGGGAGTTTGGTGCCGTACAAGTTGAATTTGTGTGTATGAGAAATGTTGGAAAAGAAAATATTTGAGTACTGTCGTTCTTCAGTAATTTGATGGGTTCTTCATTCTTCAGTGTTTGATCTGTTTTAGGTTCTTTTTTTATGAGTTTACATGTTAGAGTAACAGCAAACAGGGAGGTGGGTTACGGAGCAATAACAGACTGAACCTCAGGTGGGTAAAGTGTCAAAATTGAAACCACTGGTAGGCACATAGAATTAGAGGCAAACCACAGGTTGGTAAAGTGTAATTATCCCTTACTTGATAGTAGATAGATACAATTAATTCCACTTGGAATGAAGGACCATTTTAATTTTATATTTGGTCAGTATAATGAGGGGGCTCAATAACCAATTATACTCATGAATAACACTGAATTTCCAAGAAATGCAACAAAAAATTTTATTAAAAAAAAAGGTAAAAATTGAAGGGTCATGCTCATGTGTACGATGGCACAGGAGGTTTTATTTAATTCTTGACATTGATCCTTGTAGATTGGTCTTCTTCTCATTATTTTTCTCCAATTGTTTGTAAGCTAGGTGCCATTGCTTAAGAGAAATGAACGACTGTTGCAAAGGATCTGCGGCTTTCTCAAGCCAGTGTACTACAATAAGGAAAGCCATATTGTTCGGGAGGGAGAACCACTTGATGCGACTCTTTTTATCACACAAGGCATTGTGGAGCTTCACAATCGGTAATAATGGTGAGGGAAATGATTCCTCAGAGGCTGAGTGTATTGGAAAAGGTGATTTCTATGGACAAGATCTTCTAGATTGGGCTTTCAATGACTCCCCCATATCACTTATTAACGTGTATAGTTGTGGGCTTTAAGCTCAAATAGATTACTTGTATAGCACACTCTTATACTACACTCTTCCTTGTATTGCACTCATATGCCTCCTATATAAAGACACTCGTATATATTCTTTCATTGAGAAATACAATACAATCATTCAGTATTTCTAATATGGTATCAGAGCCATTGCTCTAATCCTTTGGTGTACCGCTTTTAAGCAATCTTGTCTTCTTGGGTGTCATCCACTGCAGCCGTTGTTCTGAGCAGTACCACTGCCTCCACCGCGACTCCAGTACATCAAAGACCACTGCCTTGCCGCCACCACCACTTCCGCTACTTTGATCAGACCACAAATTGCACCATTAGAAAGTAATCTTTCCGATCTGCCTTTCTGTGCAAACATCGTCTTCATCGGACATCTCACGCGCCTCCACGCGCCGCTGCAATTCTCAACGTCAATATCACGTGCCACCAATAATCCTCACGCGCTTCCACGCGCCGGTCATGCGCTGCCACGCGCCTCCACGTGCTTCCACATGCCAGAACTCGGTTCGCTGACGTCATCAGTTGCGCCACGTCAGCCCTAGTGACGTCATCTTGCTTACGTCAGCATCCAGCCATCTGCTGATGTCATCGCCACATCACCTTGCTGACGTCATCTCCGCTGACCGTTGACTTTGATCGTTGATCGGCCCGTTGACTTTGACTTGGCTATTGACTTTGACTGTTGACTTTTCTTCCAGGGTTGACTTTTCGCAGTCCAGGTGCTCTTTACCCAATTTTTCGCGTAGATTTCATTTTTGCAGTCCATTTTTGCATATTTTGCTTCTAAATGAAGAATAAGGACAAGTTTTCTTCCTTTTGCAACAATCATCACCGACAATCCAACAAACGTTTTTGCAATTTTTGCAAACGTTTTGGCCATAATATTGAGACTTGTTATCAGCGCAACAAATCAGCTATTTTTACTTCTGCTGCTACAGTTGCTAACATTGAGAGTATCCAACCCATGGCTCCTGTCTCTGCATAGTCTCAGTCTTCTGGATCCATTTTCTCCATTTCTAGAGATGACCTTATAAATATCATCGCAAATGTCATTCGTATGGTTGGTAATGCATCTTATTCCTCTTCTCTCTTAGCTTTATCTGGTATGTCTCCTACCTCTTGGCTTATGGATTCTGCTTGTTGCAATCACATGACACATCATTCGTCCTTATTTTCTGAACTTAAACCTGCACCGCACCCTCTTAATATTCGCATAGCAAATAGTTCCACAATGTCTGGTCATAATATAGGTTCATTTTTGACCTCCAACCGCTCGGTTCCTGGAGTCTTTAATGTTCCAGACCTTTCTTATAATTTGTTTTCTGTGGGACAATTAGCTGAGTTGGGTTATCGCATTATTTTTTATTATTCTGGGTGCATTGTGCAGGATCCGAGGATGGGATAGGAGTTTCGGACTGGTCCCAGAGTTGGGCGTATGTTTCCCGTGGACAACCTTCGTCTTCCACTTGTTGCTCCTGTTTCTATGGCTGCCGCTGCTACAGTTTCTTCAATTCCTTCCTTTGCACTTTGGCATGCTCGACTTGGTCATGCATCTTCCTCTCGGGTACAACAATTGGCTTCTAGAGGTTTGTTAGGTTCAATGTCTACAGAAAATTTTGATTGTGTTTCATGTCAGTTAGGAAAACAACCAGCTTTGCCTTTCAATACTAGTGAATCAATATCTACTGATATTTTTGACCTTATTCATTCTGATGTTTGGGGGCCTTCTTCTGTCTCTAGTATTGGTGGATCTCGATATTTTGTTGTCTTTGTTGATGATTACTCTCGCTATAGCTGGATTTTTAATATGAAACATCGTTCTGAATTATTGGAAATATATTTTAATTTTGCAAAAATGGTTGAAACTCAGTTTTCCAAACGCATAAAAAATTTTCGATCTGATAATGCTCTTGAGTACACTCAATATGCTTTCCAAGCTGTTTTGCATTCCTATGGCACTGTTCATCAACTAACTTGTCCAGGTACCTCTCAGCAAAATGGTAGAGCCGAACGAAACTTCGTCATATCCTTGACACTGTTCATGCTCTCCTTCTCTTTGCCAAAGTTCCTGCTCCTTTTTGGGGCGAAGCTGCTCTTCATGCTGTTCATGCTATTAATCGCATTCCAAGTCTTGTCATCCAAAATCAAACTCCATATGAACGCCTTTTTGGGTTACCTCCAGATTATCACCACCTTCGTTCCTTAGGTTCTGCTTGTTTCGTTCTTCTTCAGCCACATAAGCATAACAAACTTGAGCCTCGGTCAAGGCTTTGTTATTTTCTTGGCTATGGCGAAACTTAAAAGGGGTATTAGTGTTATGATCCTGTTTCTCATCGTCTTCGTATCTCCCGCAATGTTGTCTTTTAGGAACATCGCCTCTTTGTCGAGCTCTCTCACTTCCGTGCTTCCCTATCTTCCTCCTCTATCTTAGATCTTTTTCTAGATGAGACACATATTCCTTTTGTAACTGCTCCTGATCCTCCTGTAGTTGCTCCTAATTCTCCTATAGACTTCTTTGTCCAACCACCAGATATCCTTGATCCCTTTCCTAGTTCACCCTTTAATGAACAGGTGGAAGATGAACAGGTCGAAGACGAACTACCCAACCCTGAGCTTGGGTCTCCTGCTCTTGCTCCACCTGAAGATCATGCACAAGACATTCCACCTCCACCTCGTCACTCAACTCGGGTAAGATCCATTCCTGCACATTTACTTGACTATCATTGTTACATTACCCTTGCTACACTGCATGTGCCTTACACCTATCGTGAGGCTTCCACTGACCCTTTATGGCAGATTGCAATGAAAGAGGAACTTGATGCATTATCTAAAAACCATACTTGGGACTTGGTGACTCTCCCCCCGAGAAATCTGTGGTTGGTTGTAAGTGGATCTACAAGATTAAGACTCGCTCTGATGGGTCCATTGAGCGCTACAAAGCTCGTCTTATTGCAAAAGGTTTTACACAGGAGTATGAGATTGATTATGAAGAGACCTTTGCTCCGGTTGCTCGTATCTCATATGTTCGTGCCCTCTTAGCTGTTGCTGCTGCCAGTAAATGAGACATTTTTCAGATGGATGTCAAAAATGCATTCCTTAATGGGGATTTAAGTGAAGAAGATTATATGCAACCTCCTCCTGGTCTCTCTGTTGAATCAAATAAAGTTTGTCACTTTTGACAAGCACTTTATGGCCTCAAACAAGCTCCATGAACTTGGTTTGCCAAATTCAGCTCTACAATCTCTCGCTTGGGTTACATGGCCAGTCATTATGATTCTGCCTTATTTCTTCGTCGCACTGACAAAGGCACTATTTTACTTCTCCTATATGTGGATGATATGATCATAACTGGTGATGACCTTAGTGGCATTCAAGAACTCAAGGATTTTCTCAGTCAGCAGTTTGAGATGAAAGATCTTGGACATCTCAGTTACTTCTTGGGTCTTAAAGTCACTCATTCTACAAATAGACTTTATATTACTCAAGTCAAGTATGCTTTTGAACTCTTGTCTCGAGCTGGACTTACTGATAGCAAGACTGTTGACACTCCAGTTGAGCTTAATGCGCATCTGACTCCCTCAGGGGGGAAACCATTGCCTAAACCATCTCTTTACAGATGCTTGGTTGGCAGCCTAGTTTATCTTACTGTTACTCGTCCAGACATTTCTTATGCTGTTCACTAGGTGAGTCAGTATCTGTCTACTCCATGATCGACTTACTATGCTGCTATTCTGTGCATTTTTCGATACCTGAAGGACACTCTCTTCCATAGCCTTTTCTATTATGTTCAGTCTCCTCTTATTCTCCGTGCATTTTCTGATGCTGATTGGGCAGGAGATCCCACTGATCACAGGTCCACCACTGATTATTGCTTTCTTCTTGGTTCTTCTCTGATTTCTTAGAGAAGCAAGAAACAAACTCATGTGGCCCGCTTCAGTACTGAAGCAGAATATCGTGCCCTTGCTGATACCACATCTGAGCTCATTTGACTACGATGGCTTCTCAAAGACTTAGGTGTGTCTACATTCTCTGCTACTCTTCTTTATTGTGACAATCAGAGTGTCATTCATATTGCTCACAATTATGTCTTCAATGAACGGACTAAACACATCGAGATCGATTGTCATTTTATCCGTTATCATCTTGTCTATGGTACTCTCAAGCTGATCTCAGTCTCCTCTAAAGATCAACTTGCAGATATCTTCACCAAGTCACATCCTAAGGGACGCCTTCGTACTCTGGTTGACAACCTCAAGTTGGTCTCACATCCACCTTGAGTTTGAGGGGGGCTGTTAACGTGTATAGTTGTGGGCTTTAAGCCCAAATAGATTACTTGTATAGCACACACTTATACTACACTCTTACTTGTACTGCACTCATATGCCTCCTATATAAAGGCACTCGTGTATATTCTTTCATTGAGAAATACAATACAATCATTCAGTATTTCTAACATCACTTAACCTATCCAAGCTCCCAATCTCTAAGAAAACTGTCAAAACTCATGCAAAAGTTGAAGGCTTTGCTCTAATGGCCAACGACTTGAAAACTGTAGTTTCAAATTGGAGAACTGTAGCTTCTGCTTTACGAGCAACATGGCAGCACCGCCATGGAAGATAAGAATGAAAAGTCTTGAAATTTTTGTTGAAAAGCTGATTTGTTTTGCAACTCTTCGATTGTATTAAGTGTGTGTTTGGCAAAAATTAAAAAGCCAGTTTATTTTACTACTCAGTTTATTTTTGCTACTATTCATGGGCTTTAATATACTTTTTGGTACTATTCATGGGTCCCACTGTACTATTGTACTATTTCAGCTAACTTTTACCTTTATCTATAGTACTTTCAGCAAAAAAAATTTCACTTTAAGCAAAATAAACGGATTCCAAACAGAACCTACGTTGTGCAAAAACATCTTCACATTGGTTTTCTAGTGACAGTTGCTGGTTGTTTGGATTTTGAGCTTTGTTTGTATATGGTTGTAGGTATGGACCAAGAGTAAGAGCTAGGCTTCATATTTGAGAGTGAATTTGGAACAGCATACGGGGTGTAGTTTGATGGTAGCAGTCTTTATTCTAGTATTTAGAGAAGAGCGGTTCGAACGATAGCCCTAAGAAGGTCCGTGTGGTACACGTGGTATTACCCATATTACTCATTGCCGTCACATGGCGTGGAGTCGATGAACTCACATCAAAGACTCATTTTTTTATTCAGCAAAAAAAGAAAAGAAAAAGTGTGTTTGGGAATAGCTTTTAACTTTTGCTTGTTTGAATGTTTTTTTTTCATCACTCAATTTTTGTCACTCAATTTCCGTCACTCATTACTCATCATTCATCACTTATCACTTTAAAATACCCTACCCATTTGGCACCATCACTTACTTGTCATAACTCAATATTTTTCACACTGTTTGTGGGCTCCATACCTGTCACTTGGTGCAGATTTTTTTTTTACCCATTACCCAAACTCACCGAACCCAGTAAAAAAAAAAAAAAAAAAAAAAACCAAGAAACCCGAACCCAGTGAAAGAAGAAGAAAAAAAAAGAAAAGAAAAGAAAGAAAGAATTGAAGACCAAAAATTATAGGTGATGAAGAACAAAAAAAAAAAAAAAAAAAGAAACCCAGAAACCCGAACCCAGTGAAAGAAGAAGGAAAAAAAAAAAAAACTAAGAAAACCGAACCTAGTGAAAGAAGAAGGAAAAAAAAAAAAAAAAAACTAAGAAAACCGAACCCAGTGAAAGAAGAAGAAAAAAAAAAAAGAAGGAAGAAAGAACTCAAGACCGAAAATTAGAGGTGATGAAGAACCCAAAAAAAAAAAAAAAAAAAAAGGAAGAACAAACTGACCGAACCTAGGAGAAGAAAGAAAAGTGGAGAAGAAAAAAAAAAAAGGTCAAAAGGTGCGTTTGACCTGACTAGTGGGTCTCTTAATGTGTGTTTAATTACAAAAATGCCATTGAAAACAGTATTATGGAAACTGAAAACAGCTAAAATGTGTTTTTTGTTTCCATAATTTATAACTCAAAAATCAGATAATTAAGTGATAGAAATAAAAAACTAGAAACAGAGTTATGTGGTGCCAAACGGACTCCTCAACTATGGATCTCACCATTTTTGAGTTATGAATTATGGAAAAAGAGTTATGAGTTAAACCGCCTCTATTTTTATGTAACACACTTTTAATAAATTTTTTTTAGCAAAAATTAGATATACGGTACCAAACAACATATGCAGTGTATATGCTAGAAATAAACGCTGACTATCGAGCATACTTGCAAGTCTTTCATTTGCCAAAAATGACCTTTTTCTTGCCAAATATTCACGTTCAGAACTGCGTGACCCAGTCTCAGAAACAAGCCGTACTTGATACTCTTGATTTGAGACAAGTCTTTGAGAGGGGCTTTGGAGAGAGTCAAGTCAATGTTTTCCGACCACGCCATATTTGAATTCTCTTTTGAACTGTGTGACCCAGTCTCAGAAACGCGTCTCTGCTACGTTTCCATATTCGAATTCTCTTTTGATTGAATTCCTTTGAGAGAGAGATTTCGGGAAATGGTTTTAGAGTTGAAGGCTTTTAGATATGGTTTATTTTACTGGAATTAAAAACTGAAATATTATAATAGAATAATTTTTAAATATATAAATAGTATTGTAAGATTTATTTTTAATAAAAATTTAGTGAAAAAAAATAAGTTTATAGGTTCCATGAACAATGCACGAGACCCACAAAAAAAACTGAAACACACTTTGAAAAAAAAAAAAAAAACGTAAACACTATCCAAATGTTACCTCTTAGTGTGCGTTTGGGAAGCGCGTTTTGCGCTTCCCAGACACGTTTTGCGTTTTGCAAATTTTTTTTTTTTTTTTTTTTTTTACTTTTCAGCTTTCCCAGACCATTTTTCACTGTTCATCACTGTAGCGACTACTGTTCATTGAACAGTAGCAGCAAACCTTGACTTTTCAACTCAAAATTACTGTTCTCGGACCCACAATTTTCACTTTTCAACAATTTTTTTTATTAAAAATGGGTCCCACGGTACTATTTACACATTTAAAAATTATTTTGCTACAGTGTTTCAGTTTTCAGTTTTCAGTTTTCAGCTCTATCCAAACGGACCCTTATTAACTAAAATATTTAAACTTTTCTTCTTAAAAAAAGAATAAAAAAAAAGTTGACTGAGAAAATAAAAGTCTTTACGTGTGGGTCATAGTACTTCACTGCAAATTATGAGAGCCGCGATTGGCTTATCTGTAAATTGCTCTTCCTCACTACCCTTTCTTATTCAGAAGAAAAAATATTTCATCTTCCTCACATTTTGAAAGTCATGTCACTCACCACTCTTTTGTGAAAAAAGTAATTTTAGTTAACCAAAAAAATTAAAAAATCTTTCATTTCATATTAATTCTGTTCGGTAAACCGGTGTCTGACTTAACTAACTAAAATATTAAGGCCTATTTGGCAATCTAACGCACATTTTTATATTGAAATAATATTACATATATTTTTACACATTTTTTAATTCACACATATATCAAAAATACCTAAATAATATTGCTCAAACTTTTTTACGAAACGAGTTTTAAAATTTTTCTTCTTAAAAAAGAAAGTTGACTGAGAAAATAAAAGTCTTTACGTGTGGGTCATAGACTCATAGTACCTCGCTGGCAAATTATGAGAGCCGCAATTGCCTTATCTCCAAATTGCTCTTCCTCACCCTTATTTATTCAGAAGAAAAAACATTGCAACTTCCTCACATTTTGAAAGTCCTATCACTCACCACTCTTTTGTTTCCGGATTCTCTAGTTCAACCTCGTAAAAGTAAAACGCCCCCTAGCTAGGCTGAGTTCTACAAGCTTCAACTTCACTGTAAGTAGATACACCTTCTCTCTCCTTTCTCATAATATCTCTTGCTCTATATATAGTTCTAATTTGTAACCCCATACATATACATAAATACACTTAAAAATATATAATTAATGTATATATAATTTAAATATTATTGATAGTCATTTTTATATTTTGTTAACTTTTTAAAAAAATTTGTAAGGATATTATTATGTATAAAATGTAAATTGTCTATTTTTTTTTTAATTATTGTGAAACACTTTTTTTTAATTTTTTTTTACGATTCATTTATATTTTAGACTCTTTAATTTTTGTACTTAATAACTCACTTAGATAAATATTTATGATGAGGTCCCACATTTGATTCTAAAATTAAAAAATTAAACTCTTTAAGAATAAATAATTTAGGTCACATGACGCAAAATTAGAACTCTAATTTGAGTTTCTTTCAGACTTTACCTATTATTATTATTATTATTATTATTATTATATATAGATTTGTATTGTTTGGTTTTATCACGATGAAACAACAATTAAATGTTTTTTTTTTAACACGGATTGAGATTTGGAGTTTTACACCCTGCAAATTATCCTTCAATGAATATTGAAATTTTAAAAAAATTTACTTTTAATCTCAATTCTTAAATTTTTTATTTTAACCTTTTAACTTTAAACTATTTTATTTTTAATATTTTTAGCTCACGTTAGCATGGTAACAAATTACAGGCTATATGAGAATAAAGTAGCGATAGTGAGCTATATGAGAAATAATAAAATTTCCAACTCAATAGGTGTGAATTTGTTGTGTACGTTGCATAATTCTTTCTTCTATCTCATGCATGATTTAGAGATTTTCTTATAATATTCTTTATTAAATAGTAACAAATTAACAGAAAAAAAAAATTGTGGTCTTTTTAAACTATTCTTTACGTTCTCGTATTTTTATAAAATGTATCGCAAATTTTTGTTTTTTCACGTTAAATTTTGGAGTTATATATATATATATATATATATATATATAAATACTTAGGTATTTCTGGAGTATAGTGAAATGATGCTCCTTCTTCTCACATTCATAATGGATTCTATCATGATTTTAATAAGTGGATCTTACCATGAATATGAGAAGATGAAGCATCATTCGCCATACTTTGGGAATACATAAGCATCATTCACATGAGATATATATGATATTTATCTAATTTTTAAAAATCCTTTAGTGAATCATAAGTGGAAAATTGTTTTAAAAATCACATAATGACATATTCATAGGTAAGCAAACACCAAGTAAATAGGCAACAATAATGAATAGACTATTTTTGTGTGGATTTTCTTGCATTTATTAGAATATCACTTAATATTTATACGAATGCTTCTTTATTATTCAGATAGGTCTTAAAGTACTTGTTTGCATATTATACGTACCTGTGCATGTAGCTTATAAATATTTTGAGGTCAAATCCTAGTTCCATCATTGTCTTAGTGTGCATAGTCTATAGAGAGGTTGCATATATCTTAAAGTACTTGAAAAATGGAATTTGCTTAATCCGTTTCCCACTTTTCATAGATTAAAATTAATAATTTGTGGTAAGGTGCGTTCGGTCTTATTCATAATTCAATGGCTGATTCTTTGTTTTGGACTTAGCCTCGTTGAGAAGCTTTAGATATGAGTTACTGTGCGACTTGCAGAAGATATAGAGGTGAAAGATCTAGGTATGATTCATCATTCTTAGTTAATTTTTATTTTATTTTATTTTATTGTAATCTCTTGTGTCATATTGGTGAAATAATTAAATTTATTATTTCTTAACATCTTAGACTTTTATGAGAATTGTTCTTTTATCATGGTATTGGTGATCGAAATGATTAAATTCTAAGTTCGAATTATATCTTTGTTCAACCTCTCAAACCAATGTAGACCTATATATATACTTGTAGAATAAGTAAATTATCCATAAGTCAGTCTTGGGTTCTCTAGCATATAAACACTTTTCATAGCATTTTGTATGGTATAAATGGAAAATAACTTTTTTTTTTGTTTTTTTTATATATTAAGGATGAAATTTTCAATTATAACTTATAATATATAATATCAGGGATGGAGTCAGGACTAGGAGCTAAGGGGGTGATTTTGACCTCTAACTTGGCGGCTTCTTAGCTGCTGTGTTTTTTTTTTTTTTGGGTGAGTTTTTGATGTGTGCATCTACTAGGTAAAAACAAAATTATCCTGTTTAAAACATTTTAAAAGACTAGTTGTTTGTTTGAGTAAAATTGGTTAATTGGATTTAATTTTTTTTAGCTTTACTATTGGTTCTTTTTGTTGTTGTACAAATGTTTTTGGGCTAGTATATGTTGTTTTAGAATTTAGATCTATAAATTTTTTAATGGCTTTAAAATGAGGAAAATGCTAAAGGTATACTGTTGATATAGTGAGTGATTACTAGTAAGTAAAAAAGTGACGTAAGTGATAGGCTTAGATGTGAACTAATAAGAATTTATACCTCAACAGTTTGTAAAAATGTTGTAGATAAGCTTGTAACTGTAACGTTACTCTAAAAAGAATTAATAATATTATTAAGGATGACAAAATGTAATTTTATAGAACAAAATTACTAAAATTAATGCATATATATATGCACTAATATCTTTTTTTAAAAAATTTAGGGGGGGCCATTGCCCCCCATGGTCAATACATGTCTCCATCCTTGTATAATATATATATATATATATATATATAACTGAAGACATTTGACTTTTCATTTTTTATTTTTTATCTCATAATATTGGGCCACATAAATATCGGACATTGCAATTTTTTAATTGAATTTAAATTCTATTTTATATTTAAACACTTCATAGAATCTTGGCATATCATATTTTCTTTAAAGGGTTCCATATACAAAGGCAAAAATAATTTAATATTTAATGTGAGAATATATAATTTCATCATATACAAACACAGTTAAAACTTGATGCACGGGAGTACCTAATTAATAATGTTACTTTTTTTTTTTCACAAAATAATTCAAAATAATTATAAGTTAGTTATATAATCAAAGCTACAATTAAATGTCAGGAACCCTTTTTCTTTAATAAGTCAAGACCAAGAAGGTTTCGATAACAATACAAATCAATTTGAATTATGAACCAACTGCTACAGTAAAGTACTCCATCATATGAACCCATTTGAAGTGATTGTATATGGTGAGATGCTTATTAATAGAAAAGTACTATTATTATTATTATTAGAATTTTAGCACATCATAATTTCAATAATCACCCATTTTACCCTATCTTCACCACCAAATTTATCTTTGTTCAATAGTTGAGGGACTACAATTATGATACCCACATTCTAAATTGATTAGATTGAAATTTAATTGTATTAGTGCGTGTGATGAAACCGTGTGCTGAGACATCAGATGTTTACTAAGTAGATCTTAGTCATATAAGTAATTATGAAAAGTCTTACTTGTAACTTGATTAGTCCTTAGGGGTATAATATCGTTGTGACCTTAGTATTTGTTAAACCGTTTCATCCTTGTTTTTCCTGTTCTACTCTTACCATACATAGTATAAGTTACACTTAGTAATTTTATGTTATATATATATATATTTTCAGGACTCCGGATATTGAGCAGAATCAATATTACTTGAGGCATAGAAATCAAGCTGGAGGTGATTCACTGGAAATATCAAGTAGCTCAACGCGTGAGAAGCATCACCAAATCTTTCAAACGTGGAGGATAATATTTGGAGTGTCTTGTGTGATTGCAGTATCATTGGATCCTTTGTTCTTTTACGTTCCTTTGATCAACGAAGAGAACAAGTGCATTGAGTTGGACAAAAAGTTGAGAACCATATCTCTTATTATGCGATCTGTTACTGATATCATTGGCATTATAAATATTATTTTGCAAGTTCTTACTGGTTGTACAGACAAAAACTCGGGAGAAGACATTGATCCAATGCGGTGGCTATACTTCCTAATTGACATTCTGGTTCTTCTTCCCTTCCCACAGGTAAGGAGAGATTTCTTCAGCTAATTTGTTTATGGTGAAATGCTATCTCATACCAATGACTTTTATTATTTGTGCCACATATATATTTATCTCTTTCATCTGTTAACTCTGTTGTAATATATGTTCAGGTGATAATTTTAATTATTTTTCGAGAACTGAAAGGCTCAAAATCTTTGAACATGAGAAAGTTGTTGACTTTTTTGGTTCTTTTCCAATATGTGCCAAGAGTTGTTCAAATCTACCGATCCTGGAAAGATCCTAATAGAAAAGCTAACAAAGTTTTTGATAAAACCCCAATATGGGTTAAAGCTGCATTCAATTTCTTCCTGTACATCATTGCCAGCCATGTAAGTTTGACTTCAAACTGATTTGATATTCATAAAATTTTACCTTGACAATTATCATTTAAAAAAAAAAAATCAAAGTTTTGTTGGTTTTCATGAACAAAATTTAGATTTTAAAAATAACAATATTAGTGAATCAAAAGCATTTATTTCGGAAACACAAAAAGAAAACTATTTTAATATAATGATTATAAAATGTGAAATAATTCATTTTATTCATTTGTGCAACTGCATGGATTATATATCTTGTACAATTGTATGAATTATTATTGTTATTATTAATGTTTTTGCATTACAATTATTACTATCTGGTTTGGATAGATGAGGAATTAATTGATGTTCAATGGCTCACTGGTCTTTTAGGTATTGGGAGCCTTTTGGTATTTTCTTTCTATTGAACGAGAAACGGCTTGCTGGCACAAGGCCTGTGAAAAAAATAACGAATGTAGCGACAGTTCTTTCAATTGTGATCACATTTTAGGAAATCGCACATTTCTAAACGATGTTTGCATTATAAGTCCACCAAATACAACACCAAATACAACACCAAATACAACCTTCTTTGATTTTGGAATATTTTTTGGAGCCCTTCAGTCTGGTGTCGTGCAGTCCAAAAGTTTCCCAGAAAAATTCTCTCAATGTTTTTGGTGGGGCTTGCGAAATCTAAGGTTTGTACATATTAGACTGACCTGCTGTTCCATATTTCTACTTCAGAATACTTTTTATTAATAATTATATGCATATTGCATTATTCATAAAAAGTTTGTAGATTTATTCCTACGTTATTTATTGCATGTATGATTAATTTTAAGATTTTTTTTTTTGAGAATCATGATTTATTTTAAGATAATTAGTGTATCTAACACATTATATATTTGCAGTTCTCTTGGACAAAACCTCCAAACAAGTAACTATGTCTGGGAAAGCCTCTTTACAATTCTTATTTCTCTCTTTGGCTTGCTATTATTTTCGTATTTCATTGGAAATTTGCAGGTTAGCGCCAATGCTTTGCTTTTCTTTTTCTTTTTGTCAAAGGCATGGGGTTCCTATTTCCTCGTTTTACAATTATGAACTAGAACATTAGTTAGCCTAATGACAAGAAGTGAGTACTAGAGTGGTGTTTAGGGTCCGTTTGGGATCCACTTATTTTGCTGAAAATAAAATTTTTTTACTGAAAGTACTGTACATAAAAGTAAAAATTAGATGAAATAGTACAATGGAACCCATAAATAATACCAAAAAATGCAGTGGAACCCATAAATGTAACCAAAAAAAGTTGAATAGTAAAATAAGTTGGCAAAAATAATTTTTGCCAAACAAACACTAGGGCTACGTTTGTTTTGGGTGTAAATGGTCTCTAGAAAATATTTTACACCCAGTGACGTGTTTGGGTGCACATGTAAAATAATGATTTCTGGAAAATCTTAAACTTTGACCGTAAAATAAGCCATTTGACCCGAAAAATCATTTACGCTTCTGTTTTACCTTTAAATGATTTCCAGACTCATAGACACCCAAAGAGAGAGAGAGAAAGAGCAAGAAGAGAGAGTAGAGAGAGTGAGCTAGAAGAACAAACAAGCCATTGGACCACCACCCCAACCCCAGACGCGGTGGCGAGATTGCGCCGTCGAGATCAAGTGGCAAGATCGTGCCGCATGAAGCCTACCACCGCTTGATCGATCTCATCGCCCATGACCAATCTCTCTCTTTCTGGATCTCCCTCTCCATTTACCTCAATTTGCGATCACTCTCTCTTCCTCCTCCCTCTCTTAGTTTGACCGAATTTTTGAGTTTAATGAATGATTTTGTTTTGATTTTTGTTTCTTTAAGCTTATTTAGTGAAAATTTTTATTATAAAATTTGTTTGGAAGCTGAGAAATGGCTGAGAAAATGTGAGGAACCAGTAGAAAAATAGCATTTTTAGAATGCAACCAAACACCTGAAAATATTTTTCAAAACAATTTTCATAATGCAGCCAAACACTTGAAAATATTTTCACCTAAAAATATTTTATACTTGTAAAATATTTTACACCCAGCCAAACGTAGCCTAGGTTTGACTTGGAATGAGACACGTAACATGTTTCGTTGTATTATAATTTAAATAATAGAGAACTCAATATTCAATACTCTATCATTAAAATATTATTTTTTATTTTTTTTCTAATTCAATTTGAAACAGAACACCAGATTGTGCAGGTGTTGGAAAATTCTGTTTCAATATAAAATGGGAACGGACACCAGAATTTATTTTGAAACTTTGGATTTAACTCTGCAAATTCCGAACATACAATTAAGGATTGATATGAAACCCAAACCTTTTTTTAAGCAACACTAATAAGCATTAGATTATCTCAATCTTTTGGCAATGAATTTGTCATAATGAATATACACTCGCGGAAAATATACATCTTTTTTTTTTTGGTCTATCAAACATAAGATTTGACAAATTTAACTTACTAGTTGAAGTGGACAGTTATACATGCAATTGGAAACTCAAATAAAGGAGGAGAAACGAAAGATGGAGGAGAAACGAAAGAAGGCGGAGGAGGAGATGGAGAAGAGACAAAAGAAGGCGGAGGAAAAACGAAGGAAAACGGAGGAGGAGATGGAGGAGAGACGAAAGAAGGCAGAGGAAAAACGAAAGAAGGCGGAGGAGGAGAGGGAGGAGAAACGAAAGAAAACGGAGGAGGAGATGGAGGAGAGACGAAAGAAGGCGGAGGAGGAGATGAAACGAAAGAAGATGAATGAAGCGAAACGAGCAATAGAAATATGGATGCTCATACACAGATTTCCTAGTCAAATGAAAAGAGATATTATGCAGAACGTAATAAACAGTTTGGAAAGGAAACAAGATGTTAACGTGAAGAACCTGTTACATCATCTTCCTGAAGAACTAAGAAATAAGGCTAAACGCTTCCTCTACTTAGATTTACTTAAAAAAGTGAGTTCGTTTGCTACTATATAAATTTGGTAGATAACATTTTGTCCCTATGCATAAGAATAGTAATATTATTGATTTCACATAAAATAAAAATAAAGAAAAAAGAAAGAAAGAGAATAATAAATATATAGGTTTAGTAAATTGGTGGTTTAACCATCCAGGTGCAGCACTCATGCCTCTATATATTATACCTATGAAAAATTTTGTCTTGTGTCTTATTTTAAAGTTAATATGACTTAATCATGACATTCATGACTTAATTAAGAATCATATGTGAACTATTTAAAAAAATTATTAAAATTAAATGAAAATATATAAAAATTAATTTATATGATAAACGCATATTAAATACAGATAAAATTTTATTGAAAAATAAAAATTTTAAAATAATTTAAAATAAATAATGAAACTTTTTAAAAAATTGTTGATATTTTGATAATTGATCAATTTTTCGTTGGAATGAAATTTTAATTTTTTTAAAATATTTAGAATAAAGTTTTGTTTAATGACAAACCATGTTAATAATTATAATGTACTAGCTTTACGTGAATCACATGGTCAAATTATGCTATTCAACTTATTATAACTATAATATACAACCTAATGAAGGGTCCTATAAATATATAGATTTTTTTTTATAGAATTTTTATTTAATAAAAAAATTAAAATAATGATAGAAAATTATGGCCTTTCAAAAAACTTATGCAATATGAGGAAGAAATCAAAGAAAAAATCAAAACTTTTCTTGCCTATTATGTTATATTTTATATATCTTAGTTGCATATTTGATCTCAGTGATCGCATTATTCATCTGGATTGTTTTACTTTTTGAGCTAGGTGCCGGCGCTTCAAAATATGGATGAGCAATTGTTGCTAAAGATATGCGACTCTCTCAGGCCAGTCTACTACAATGAGCATAGCTACATTGTTCGGGAGGGAGACCCAGTTGATGCGACGATCTTCATCACTGATGGTGTTGCATGGAGCTATTCAACTAGTAATAATGGAGAAGCAATCAGTGGCTCCTCTTCACTCGCTGAGCGTCTTGAAAAAGGTGACTTCTTTGGAGGAGAACTTCTTGAATTCGTGTTGAAAAACCCATCCTTGCCCAAACTCGCCATTTCTCCAAGAACCGTCAAAACCCATGGACCAATTGAAGGCTTTGCTATAATGGCCGAGGACTTGAAGAACATAGTCACTAAGAACTGGAAGTGTGTTGGCAAAGGGCAGTTGGAACCCTTCGCAGCTTATGTGGTGCAAGCAGCTTGGCGCCAGTATCATGAAAATAAAAATCTTGAAAAGTCCTCACAGGGCGGCAGATAATTGCTCGGGCAAGATTTCCATGTATCATGCATGCTGTGTGAGGAATTCTCAACTGGGTCTTTCAGAGATTATTTACTAGCTAGTTATTTAGAGTATTGAATGAAGGCTAGACTAGGAAAAATAAATATCTTCTGAATTCGAGCTAGTGTTGATGTAAGGTTGATTTGCCTTTTCTTTCTTCCCAAGAAAATGGATTTATTTGCCGAAAAAAAAAAAGAGGTTTTCATTTAAGTGCTTGTTCTCTGCAACTTCAACTGTGGTCTTCTTAAGGTCAAAATAGAAGTGATGTCTAATATTTTGGTTAAACTATTTCATTTTTCGTTTATGAAAAATCTCAAAAATTCCATGGACCAATATTAAGGAGTGTGAAACATGGAATATAATCTCAAGTTTAGGACTCGCCTTTCAAATTTGTTGAACCTGTCTTCCAAGTCTTTTCAAAGAGAATTTTGATATTGAATTTGAAACACATCTAATGAGATAATTAGTTCCAGACTTGCTAAGAAGCTTTTATATATATATGGTTGAAGCCCAAAGTCAAAGCCATGACCGATAAAATATTGGAGCTAATTTTATTTGTCTTGAGATGGAGTTTTTAGTGCTAAATTCTTCCAAAATGAATTTTTGTTAAACTCATCTTTCTAAATTCAAGTAACAAGGCCGACGTTCATTAACAAATAGGACCAAACCCAGTAAGATTTTAATAAAATAGAGGCCCAATTCGTTTTGTAGTGTTGCATTAGATTAAAACTTATTAAAAAAGGAAAAAAAAAAAAAAAAAAAAAAAACTTGAGTTGTCCTAATAAAAATCAAGACAAGTTGACTTTTGATATCTATATCATTTTTTTTTTTTTTTTTTTGGGTTTATGAGATATCTCAAAAACTCCCATGAACCGATAGTTAGGTGTGTGAAACTTGGAATCTCAAGATTTATGGCACATTTTTCAAGTCTATTAAACCCATTGTCTAAGTGTTCTTGAAATCACCTTTTGTATCGAATTCGAATTTAAAACACAGCTAATGAGATGCTTAAGTAGTTCCGTACTTGCTTAAAAGGTTTTAAATATGATGGTTGAAGCCCAAAGTCAAAGACATGACGGATAAAGATGTTGGAGCTAATTTTATTTGTTTCTTTATTTTTTAATATAAACTTGCTTGAGATGGAGTTTATTAATGCTAAATTCTTGGGGGAATTTGCAGGATAGCATAGTAGGGAGAAAGAATATAATAAGTTAACGCACATTTGGAAGGATTTGGGAAACTAGCGTCTCGAGTTTTTAAAACTCGAGATCCATGACAAAAATCGAGGCTCTCAAACTCGAGTTCTACGGCTACCGTGGAATAATTTAGCCACGTGAAACTCGAGTTTGAGAGCCTCGAGTTCCATAGATATAGATTTGAAGATGGAGAAGGAGAAAAGGAGAAGAAGAGAAGGAAAAGAAGATCCAGATCAAAAGAGAAAACTGGATCTGAAGAAGATGGAGGACTTAGTACTGAGACAGCACGGCGAAGAACGCGTTGGCCGGATCGTCGATGACGGCGGTGGCGAGCAAACAGCGCATCGCGGAGATGAGTGTTGGCGGGTGACATTGACGAAAGGATTGGTGTGGATGTAGACGTTGTAGAGGTTTTTGGAAAAATTGCTGCTAGAGAGGGGCGAAGTGGAGGTCGGAGTTGGTGAGGAAGAGGAAAGCGATCTTGAGTTTGGGGTTTTTGGAGGAGAGGTGGGAGAATGTTTTGGAGGGGTTGGAGAGAGAGGCGGTGCGGTTGAAGAAGGAGAGCTCGTCGGGGAGAGGGATTAAGACAGAAGGGTGCAAAACTGGATCTGGCTAGATCTGAGGAAGAAGAAGATCTGGATTTGGACCAGATGTAAAACGCCAAAGAAGGAACTTGAGTCTTAAAGACTTGAGTTCCAGATGGATAATCCATCCACATAAGCATAGCATTCTTTAAATCTCGAGTATTAAAAACTCGAGTTCTACATCAAACTCGAGTTTAAGAGTCTTAGGATGCTATTTTGTTATTTACTTTGCAAACTTGACAACTAATAAAAATGTTTAAAAAATATTGTTAAATGAAAAAAAAATTCCTAAATTATTCCAAAAGGAATTTTTGTTAAACTCATCTTTCTAAATTCAATAACAAATAAGGATTTTACCAAAAAAAAAAAAACAAAAAAAACAAAAAAAAAAACAAGTAAGGCCAAACCCAGTAAGCTTTTAACAAAAGAGCGGCCCAATTACTTTTGGAGCGTTGCTTAGTAGACACTGGTAGAAATTTCGGGCACGCGTGGGTCTTTCACACTTTCTCAAGTCATGGGCCTCATGGCATAGCTCGTTCTTTCGAACTCGTCCCTATGAATAAGTTTTGTCTTTTAAGTTCTCAAACATGCTACAAAAGCTTATCCCAAAAAAAAAAAAAAAAAAAAAAAAAAAACATGCTACAAAAGTTAGGGCACCACTTTATTTATGGGAACTAGCACAGCTCTCTACTGCACTGGCGACTCCACATGCAAGCCAGGTGGTTACAAGAGCACCTTGACTTACACATGATTTACAAAAAAAAATGTATATATACATTTGCTAAAAATATATTATATGCTAAACTAATCTATTGTGACCATCCTAATAAAAATGTTGAACACCCTGACTTGAGAATTACAAAAATTTGGGTTCAACAAAAATAAAAGTAATGTTACATTCACAATATTTTTACAATAATTTCATAATAAATTCAATGTAGTAAACTGTTACTAATTCTAATTTGACCCAAATTCCGATATTATTTTTTTAACCACCAATAACAGTTTTTTGCATAAGATTTATTGTAAAAATATTGTGGATATAGTATTGCTTCAAAATTAATTCTCCACTCCTCCCCCCCCCCCCCCCCCCCAAAACATAATTCTTAATCCCTTTTACAAATTAAAAAAAAAAAAATCTTATATATAACAACAAATATAAACCAAACAAAAACAAGATAAGATCAAACAACAAGAAGTGAACAAATTGTTCAACAAAAATCCTATTATAAAAAAAAAAAAAAAAACCACTAATCATTTAAAATTATAGATCGTTCAACCTATTCCATAAAATAATATTCTCTAATTTAATTTTTCCTTAAAAAATGGTACAAAAAAAAATATTGTGGTTTTGAGTTTTCTTTGATGGTAATGATAGTTATACTCTTTTTGGCTTTGCAATCGCAACAATTTTGCTCTCCTTAGTGACTTAACTTGCAATTGTAGCAAATATTCAAGTTATCGTTTTATTAGATTTTGTATAATTTAGATTTCTTAGTGATCACCCTAAAAATAATTCCTCGAGCTGCCTCTACTTTTTTTCTTTTTGTACATTTTTAGACCCCTTTAATCACAAGTTATTTAACCTAGTTATTTAGCCAAGTGATTACTTAGGTAAATGATTCAAATCTAGGTTAAAACAATCAAATTATATCATGTAAGTAATACGAAAATATAAAGAACACACGATATAATAACCCAGGAAAACCAAATCGGTAAAAAACCTGGGGAGGATTTAACCTAATTATCCTCAAGGTAAAACAGATCTATTATGAAAAAATTGATGTTTTTATAATAGAACTTAGACCACTAACATCCTATTGCAACCTCGAGTAGAAAACTTACTACCACGACCACGTGACAGCTCTGAGCTCACGTACTACTTCTTTCCTTAATCCACTGCAACCACAAGTACTCCCACTTGTTACTTTGAGACTCCACTATAAGGTTTTAGATATTCTTTAAATTCTTTATGTAGCAACTAAAGCCATCACCAAGTTCTTGACATGAATCTTGATCTTGATAACCCTAAGTATGTATGAAGGTAAACACTTCTAAATCTCACAAGAGATTCAACACACAGCACATCAAAGACCTTAGAGAGCTTTTTGGTACAAAACCTTAAATCTACTAAAGAGTCACACTCTTCTTTCTCTGAAAAGTCTTATAAAAGCGTGCTTAGGGTTTTCTTTATATACTAGAAGAAGTAGATCTGAAACCCTAATCTTTAATGGGCTTGAATTGCTGTTTGGGCTTAATTCAAAATCTGCAGATACGATTCTCGACCGATCGAGCCTTGTAGAAATTGAATAGTAATTTCTTGCAATTACTCGATTCCAAACTTACATTAAACCAAACTTTGAGCAAGTCTAAACTTAGAGTAAATATTTTGATTATGGTTTGCCAACATATACAAAATAAAGTTCTAATACATTAGTTCCTAAAGTCTTAGAACCAACACTTTTCAACGTGGAACTAAATTTTTCAATAAGATTAGCATTCTTATTATAAAAATACTGATTATTTTAAAGTAGTGTGTCACAATACAATAATGCTAGTTTCAATTTAACCCTTTTGTTCTGGATAAGTTAGTGGAAAAGGGTCCAAGTAAGGGTCCGTTTGTATACAACTTATTTTGTTGAAAACTGAAAACACTGTAGCAAAATAATTTTTAAATGTATAAATAGTACCGTGGGACCCATTTTTAATATTTTTTCTGAATAAAGTGGTTGTGGGTCCTGTGAACAGTGTATGAACAGTGACTTTGTCCCCTAAAGCTGAAACGCATGTAGGGAAAAAAAAAGAAAAAAAAGAAGGAAACGTGAAATGACTAAATGCAGACGCATGATAAGTTAATTATCTGTTTGGATTCATGTTTTGAGCTGCGTTTCATGTTTGCATTTTCCCTTTTTTTTTTTTTTTTTATTCACGCGCAACAGCTTTTAGGAGATAGTGCACTGTTCATTACTGTTTGTGCACTGTTCATAAGAAAAAAATATTAAAAATGGGTCCCACGGCACTATTCACACATTTAAAAATTATTTTGCTACAGTGTTTTCAGTTTTCAGCAAAATAAGTTATATCTAAACAGACCCAAGTGTATATCTGTTAAACGTTCAAAGAAGGCGAAAATGCACTTTTGGTCCCTACATTTTGGGCCTATTATCAATTTGGTCCTTAAATTGATTTAGCTCCTAGGTCAATCCCTGATTTTTAAAAATTGTTTTTAAAATAGTCCCTACCGTTAACCCAGTGACAAAAAATGCTGAGGTGGCAAACGGCGTGTCCTTTTTGCTGACATGGCACTGACGTGGATATTAAAATATTATTAAAAATGCCACATCAGCATCTATGTCAGCATTTTAGTGATAAGTCAGCACTTTAATTAATAAAAAATTAAAAATAATTAAAAAAAATTAAACTGAAAAAATTCAAAATCAAAAACAAAAATTGTTTTTCAGAAGAACATTGTTCTTCTTCTTCCCGGGACATGAACTTCATGCTTCATGTTCTTCCCCAAATCAAACCCAATAAATCCAAGAAACCCATAAACATCCAGTAAATCAAACCCAATAAATCCAAGAAATCAAACTCATAAACCACCCAATAAATCTAAGAAATCAAACCCATAAACATCCAGTAAATCAAACGCAATAAATCCAAGAAGTCAAACCCATAAACCTCTAGTAAATCAAACCCAATAAATCCAAGAAATAAATATACAAATCCACATAAAAAATAAAAAATAAAAAAAAACCACACACGAAACCAAACTCACTGAGACAACTCCATCTCCGAAACACAAACATGGCCACACCGATCTCCACGGCCACACCAATCTCCACCTCCACTACCAACCACCCACCCCTACAGAAACCCAGAAAAAAGCAGCGAACTCGATCTCCACGGCCACTCCCTCCTTTTCCCTGACTCACCAACTCGCTCTGAACTCGAGTCCGAACTCGTCCTCCGCTTCAAACCGCTCATCGTCGCCGTGGAGTGCAAAGACCTCGCCTTGGCTCAGTCGCTGGTCTCCACGGTGAGGTCAGCCAGGTTCAGAGAATCCGGCATAACCAACGCGAACAACAAGCGCGTGATCGTCGTGATCCGCTGCTCGATTCGGCTAGAGGTTCCATTGGGGACCACCGAGTCCGTCATGGTCTCGCCGGAGTTCGTTCGATACCTCGTCCGCGTGACCAACGAGAAAATGGAAGAGACAGAGAAAGAGAGGATCTGAAAAAAAAAAAAAAAAAAAAAAAAAAAAAAAAGACACAGACACAAACACAGAGAAAGAGAGAAACTGAAAAAGTTTTTTGTTTTTTTGTTTTTGATTTAGAATTTTTTTAGTTTAATTTTTTTAAAAATTATTTTTATTTTTTTATTAATTAAAGTGCTGACTTGTCACTAAAATGCTGACATAGATGCTGATGTGGCATTTTTAATAATATTTTAATATCCACGTCAGCGCCATGTCAGCAAAAAGGACACGCCGTTTGCCACCTCAATATTTTCTATCACTGGGTTAACGGTAGGGACTATTTTAAAAATGATTTTTAAAAATCAGGGACGGACCTAGGAGCTAAATCAATTTAGGGATCAAATTGAGAATAGGCCTAAAATATAAGGACGAAAAGTGCATTTTCGCCTTCAAAGAATCAAAGACCTTTCACCATTTGTTTGTTTCCCCCCTATTATTTAATTCGTTTTCTAAAAGAAAAAACGAAACCGAAAAAATGTCAATCTAAAGGAAATTGGGATGTTCAGAGGGAGAGTTTATCCACGACACAAGCATGGGTTCTTGAGAATCATGTTTTTGTTACATCGAGCTTTGGAGTTTCTGTAATTTTTCTTCTCATTCACATTCACATAGGTTTGACTCTTATTTATTTAACAAAATAAAATATTATATAATCACTAAACAATATTTTATTTGACCGTAAAATTATGGTATACGACATGGTTGTAGGATAATGCCAAAAATGATTCCATTTACTTGTAAGTCATTCCTTAAAATTAAAAGAAAATTGATATATAGCAAGTTGGCTGCCAATGCAGAACCTCATGGACAGAGACAAGATAATTGTACCAGGTTCTAGTACAAAATTGAGGAGAGTAGTTAGCTTGTCACACATACAAGCTAAATATAATGAAGGTTTTATGGCCAACTAGCAATCATGAGGCTTTTATTTAATACTTCATCTTTCCATTTCTTACTTTTAATATCCTAAGTTTCCATTTGCACTTGCTGTTGGGAAATTTAGATCCCAGTTGATAGAATTAACAAGTTTTAAATCTAAGTTGTTAATTAGATTTATTATTAATGAAACTTGTTAAAACAAATAAACATCAATATCATGTCAAAAATAAATGCAGCGGAAAAGTAAATAAGACAAGATATGATGACCCAGGAAAACCAATGAAACCAACCAGTTTAACAGTAAAAAACCTGGGGGGAAACCTTCCCGAAAAGCAATCCACTATAGAAAAGAGAAGTTTCAGATCTAGTACAAAACCTTTGTCCCTAGACTCTATAATCACCGTAGATGAACTCACAGCAGAAACCTTCTACTGTTTCAGAACCTCTGAACTCTTCAATATATGAACGCCACCATTTGATACACGAATCCCAAGTACGTGACTAACCAATTGCGCGGATCCCAGTACGCGACTTCAATCACCAACTAGAAGAAGATGTTGGCTGCAAAGTTCTTCACTTCATCAAGAATAAGATCAAGAAGCACTTGGTTACAAAACCCTAAGGCGCAAAAGGCGCAGTAACTTCTTTCAGAGAGAATAAGGCATCGGTCACCTTTTGAATATGTTCTCCTTGTATTCTCTTATTCTCTTATGTGACGGCCTCTAAAATAAGCCTTATATATGTCTAGGGTTGTGAGAAAAGAAACCCTAAACAAATACATAAGCCTGGCCCAAAAACAGAAATCTGAATTCCCGTAACCTCGACAGATAGCAGCTATCGAGGAGGTGTCGAGAAGGTGTCGAGATTTAATGAATCTTGACAGATAGCAGCTATCGAGGAGGTATCGAGAAGGTGTCGAGGGGACAGAAAATTTCTCGATCGATCGACCAGCTATCGAGATTGCGATAAGAATCAGCTGAAGATCTCGACAGATAGCCAGGTGTCGAGGAGCTGTCGGGCAGCTGTCGAGATATCTATCCACAGGTGTCGAGCTATCTGTCCAGCTTTAATGAACACCTTTTCTTCACTTGTTTCTTGGTCCAATCTTCATGGCTTTAATACTACACTTAAACAACATGTTCCTTGAAGTATTAAATACATCCTAGATCTACCAAATTACAAGTAAAGTGCGTTTTGTCAAAGGATTAGCGAACTACATAAAAATATGTCCTTAACACTTGCAATTTTCAGGTCAAGTCAATTAGCACATTGCAAAATATACATACTTTCATATATATTTCAAATTTATTTTGCTGCAAATTTGTGCATTTGGATTTTTTTTTTTTTCCGAATATTTACACTGTCATACAGAGCTGGCTGAGTGGACTTTGGAATATAAATTAACAGTTCATCAATTGGTAAGAAAAACAATATAATTAGTGTAATGCTTGCGGAAGACACTAATTAAACAATACAATACTATTAATTAGTTACTAATTATTTGAAGGACAAGAGCTTGCTTTTCTTATTACTTGTAACTTCATCCACAAACTTTCAAAATCCAACGACAAAGCCAATTTCAGCCACTTTTTGCTTTCTCCAAATCATGGTCTCTCCTGCTCTACCTTGTAAAATGCCTGCCACTCAACTTTATCAGGTTCTATTTTGTTATATAAATTCTCATTCTTTTTTTTTTTTTGGTAGGGGATACTTCTTTAGAACTATTTATTGTTTTTTTTTTTTTTCCATTACTTTCCAAAATATAATTAGACAGTGTTTTTATTTTTTATTAATTTTGTGTGCTTCATTTTGGCAATTAAATTAATTATTTTTGGAAATTCAGAGCTATCTTGTTAACAAAAACAACAAAACAGTAGAGACAGGGATACAACAAAAAAAAAAACCGTGTCTCAAACAATTCAACCTTTGTCAGAAACTACTCTGCTTCTACAACCCCAATAAAACTATATACGGCAAAAAAACCACAGATTTTCTTGAAGGAAAAGATAAACTCCAGCCATTACATAGGTGATAGGACCCTCTGAAGAATAGAATTCCCTATCTTGGCATGACCATCCATTCTTGTTTTGATATCCAATCTTATTCTTTTAATCAGACTCTGGTTTCTTTGAATCCAGACACGGTAGATAAAAAGCCATCATGCCACTTTGCATAAGGTTGATCTGAAATCTCTACCCTTTAGATCCCTGATCCCCCAATAAACCACTTCATCCCAATCATCAGGAGCATCAGCAACTAAGCAAAGTTCCATCAATTGCCTCCAAAGTCTTCTAGTGAATGAGCACTTGAAGAATAGATGTTCCTTGCTCTCAATACTGTTTCTATAGAAAACAGTCAAACACAAACACAGTCTCCTTTGTAGCACCATTGCAGCATCCTTTTTCTAGTTGTCAACCTATTCCTCAAAGTCAACCAGCCAATAAACCCATGTCTTGGATTAGTTTCAGGGAACCATATCAATTTTGCGCCATGGAACTTCATTTTCTTTCTGTCTGAGTTGCTCCCATGTTGCATCACAATTCAATTTTCTTGTAGGAGATGTGATCCAAACAAGTATGTCCTGTTCACCCAATCTGATGAGGCTAAGTTTACTTTGAACAATGACCAAATCATCAGATCTAGCTGGGGACCAAGCCCACTTCCCATTAAGCAACACGCACTAGTTTTGCCTCAATGGAGCTTGCTGCATCATGCACCATTCTATACCCATAAACTTGGTACAAGACTCCATCTAGATGCCACCAATCCAGCCAAAGGAAGATATTTTTACCATCTCCTACTTCAAACTTCAAGAATTGCCTATCCTCAATATTCCCTAATTTGAGTAAATTTCTACAACCCCAAGTGCTTTGTTGTGGAATTTCAACATTCCAAAAGCACTTACCCTTCAAAGTCTTGCTAATTTTATTGAGATAGGAATAAGTAATTTTATAAAAATCTTTGCTTCTTTATCTCATGATGCACAGTTTCACAATGACTATCTTTATTGCTTCTGGCCAGTCAAAAGAAAAAGAAACAAATGTCTTAGGGTGCAGTGTGGAAAGCTTACACTTTTGAGTAAATGAAAAAAGGGAATTTGTTTAATCTGGTTCACAACTTTTCAGGAATCAAAATTTCTTTGGTAAGGTTCGTTGGGATCTATAGTTCAGAGATTGATTCTTTATTTTGGACATTGCGTTATTGATACAATTTCGTTATGAGTCAGCTAGTGCATCGGCTAGAGAATGGTCGTCAATGGTTAGTTTCTTTTACTTTTTGCACCATGTATACATTGAGGAGGGGCTTTAATTGTTTCACATCCAACCGTGTCAACACTTTTTCACATCATATGTAAAATGTGGACAACTAACGTGAAAGTGTGGATATTGTGTAAAATATTTCACATATAAATAGGTGAAACAATTAATAATTACCCACATTCAAATATGTTTGTTTTTAGACCCCTTAAAACACAATTGGATTAACCTAGTTAACAAGCCAAGTTATTACTTAGTCCAAATTATCAAGTTCTAGGTTAACACAATCATACAATCATATCAATGTAAAGTGCGGAATATAAAGAACACAAAGATACGATGACCCAAGAAAACCAAATCGGTAAAAAACCTGGGGAGGATTTAACTTAGCTATCCTCAAGGTAAACCTGAATCCACTATAAAAGAATCGAAGTTTTACAATAGCGACTTAGACCACTAACATCCTATTGCTACCCACTAGTAGAAAACTTACTGACACGACCATGTGCAAGCTCCGAGACCACGGACTCCTTCTTTCTTGGATTCTCTAGCAAGTACAAGCACACCCACTTGTGTATCTTTAAGCTCTTATGGCAGCAACTGAATGATCATCAAGCTCTTGAAGAAATCTCCTTCTTGATAATCCTAAACTTGTGCAAAGGCAAGCACCTCTCAGATCTCACAAGAGATTCACACAAACAACAATATGAGCAGCTTCCAAAACGTGGCTAGGGTTTGCTTTATATACTTATGGCAAAAACATAAAATCCTAAACGTTTTAATGAGCTAGGGCTGAGTTGGAATTCTGTAAAAAAAAAAATTCTGCCTGATATTCGATCAATCGAGTCTAAGCTTCAATCGATTGAGCCAGGCCGAAAGTCACTAATACTTCTGCAGCCACTTGATTCCAACTTTACATACAACGCACACACTTTGAGCAAGTCTAAACAAGACTAATAACTGTTTTGATCATGATTTGCCAATATTACATATTAGAGTTCTAAATACATTAGTTCCTAAGTCTTTAGAACCTAACAAAATAATATGTCATTCACATATATCAGTAATTTGAATCAACTAATTCTTCAAGTTGACTGTTCATGTTTAGCTAATTCTTCTTATTCTTCCTTTTTTTTTTTTAAATTTAATTTTTCTCCCAGTGAGATAACAATAGCTTATTTCTTGTTTGACTATTTGTGCTAACTTATTTAGATGCTTCTATATTGGTTATTGCCATTATAAACATGGAAAAATAACAGTTCAGGTCCTTAACTACTAGTTTGGATTGAAAGGGAGTAGAGTAGAGTCAGCGGCGGCGGTGGTACATTATAGTTAGGGGGTTCATTTGAACCCCTAACCCAAAATTTATATATATATATATATATATAATATTTATAAAAAAAATTATTTTGAACCCCCTGCAATACAAATTTGCACACCCTCACCATGAACCTGACCCCTTTATTTTTTAAAGCCCATCTTAAACTCCGGAAAAAAAAAAAGAAGTCCAAAAAAAAATTTTGGTCTTTAATCTCATAAATAAAAATCCCACAAATCAAAATTTGAAAAATCATCCAAATCAAAAAAAAAAAAAAAAAAAAAAAAAATTGAAAAATCATAAATAAAAAAAGGGTCAAATAAAACCTAAGAATTTATTACTACCTAACCTCCAAAATCGCTCATTATCCTTCTTCACTCTTTAAACCCAAAGGAAAAAAGCTGCTTCTGCTTCACACACACAAAATCTACCGCTGCCTGACTGTCTCTAATTTGCCGCCGTTGCCGCCGCCGCTTGGTTTACCTTCTGCCGCCGCTTGATCTGGTTTTTCAGCTCTCTCTTTCTCTCTTTCTTTCACTGTGAGAGTGTGTTTATACTGTTTTGATATGCTATTTCACTAAATCTGTGTGAGTGAATCACCGTATGTGTGTGTGGAGTTATCTTTTGATTTTTTTTTTTGTTGAGTTTTTGAATCTTAGACAGTGTGTGGGAGCTGTGGCATTAAGAACTGTGTTTTGAACTTCTGATGTTTGTTGTTGAGTAACTCAACTTGAGTTTTGAGTCTCTAAAATAAAGTCTGACCGAGTCTGTGTGACTGTGTGTGGACCTGTGGGGGTTAATGGGTTATAGACTTATATAACTTATTACTTTTTTTAGTTTATAGTGTTTTATTGTTGTTGAGTACTTCAGTTTGAGTTTCTTTACTGTTGGGTCTTACAGAGTTGCTGTAAGTGTTTTGCTGATTTGCTATAAAGTTGAGTTATGACTTAGTACTTTGACTATTTGACTAATTTGTGACTTGTGATTAGTTTTTTAATTTTGTTGAATGTGACTTGTGAGCTATGAGTGGTTGTTGGCTATGTGACTTGATCAATACATTAACACTAAAGACAATAAAAATATAAAATATTTAAAGAATTGTAAAATTATAAATTAAAGAATTGCAAACTTATAAATTAAAGAATTGCAAAAAAAGCACTTAATAACAATAATTAATATATTTATTGTATTAGAAAAAAATATGTCAAATGTACTTATAGTTTATTTTTTGTTCTTTTGCTAGTACTATGGATAAATTTGTAATAAGGAAACCCCGAAGGCCGCAAGATTCATCTTCTACCCAAGATGCATATCTTACTCAAGATTCATATCTTACTCAAGATTCATCTTCTACTCAAGATTCATCTTCTAAGCATGGTCGTGTTGATGTGAACAATCTTCCTTCGGACCCTGGACTACGAAAAAAGATTTCATTTTATCATCCTAATGATCGAGATGAAATAAGAAGATATTATTTACAAAAAAAACCATGTCAACCTTATGAACACAATTTTCCTCAAACAAAAATTGGTGGACTTATGTGTTGATTTAATCCTAAATGGTTTAAAGAGTATGAAAGTTGGTTGGAATATAGTATTGAAAAGGATGCTGCATATTGTTTATATTGTAACCTATATAGACAAGATGTTGGTATGCAATCTGGAGGTGACAGTTTTGTGACATAGGGATTCAATAGTTGGAATAAGAAAGAAAAGCTGGACCTACATGTTGGAGGTGTTAATAGTGCCTGAACGGTTTAGACCCCTTAAACTATAACCAGATTGCGTAGCCTAGATTAATTAGCCAAGTTGTTACTTAGTCAAATTAAGCAATTCTAGGTTAAAACAATCACAAAATCATATCAAGCATATAAAACATATAAAGCAGCGGAAAATAAATAACACATGATATGATCACCTAGGAAACCACACCGGAAAAACCTAGGGAGGATTTTACCCACCGATCCTCAAGGCAAAACGGAATCCACTAAGAAAGAATTGAAGTTCTTACAAAAGGACTTACAAGCTCCCCGCTTGACTTCCTAATGCTACACACCAGTAGTAACTTCCTGACACGACCACGCGCAGGCTCCGAATCCACGGACTACTTCTTTCTTTGTATTCCTTCAATCAGGTACAAGCTCCTCACTTGTTTATCTTTAAGCTTCAAAGGTAGCAACCAAGTTGATCATCAAGATGTTGATGTGATCTCAATCTTGAAAACCCTAAGCTTTGTGTAAAGGAAAGCTCCTCTAGATCTCACAAGAGATTTACACAAAACCGCAATGTATGAGCAACAATACAACTTGTGCAACTCTGAAAAACGTAGCTAGGGTTTGCCTTATATACCTAGGGCAAAAACATAAAACCCTAAACGTTTAAAGAGTTAGGGCTGAGTTGGAATTCTGCAGAAAAACGCATCTGGGCCGACTTTCGATCGATCGAGTCTAACCTTCGATCGATCGAGCCAGGCCGAGAAGCCCCAATGCTTCTGCAGTCACTCGATTCCAACTTTACAATATTTAATCAACTTTGAGCAAACTTAAACAAGACTAAATACATTGTTTTGATCATGGTTTGCCAACATTACATATTAGAGTTCTAAATACATAAAATCCTAAGACCTTAGAACCTAACAAACTCCCCCTTTGGCAATCCGTGACAAAACACACAATAAAAGCTCAAAGTTTACAAGTAAATAGCCCTTTACATAATAATGCTCATAAACAAAAGTTCAACCTAACTACTATCCATCGATTGTAAGTGTAGACAGCAGCTTTGTCGAATCAACCTGTATATTCCTGAAATACTCAACAAACACATAAACGCATATGTGGCAGCAAATAGTATATAAACAGGTATAATATTCTTGTAAGATTCACACAACACAAAATAAAGAAATATATCAATGAAGCAACTCATAAATATAAATCAATAAGCAGTGAATCATAAAGATAACAAGAATCAAAAGAAAACATGTATATCAATATATCAGTCAATGTTACTCCCCCTAACATGAACATCCCAAAAATGATATACAAAGTGAAGCACCTAGATACAATCTAAATAAACTCCACAAAAATATCCCATGCTAACAAAAAAATATCTCCCCCTAACACAAAAATCTCCCCCTAAAAAAATATCTCCCCCTAACACAAAAATCTCCCCCTATCAACAAAATCGCCTCTACAAGCCAAAAACTCTACTCCCCCTTTTTGTGACGGAATGCCAAAGGGCATTATAGACCATCATCAAAAGGAGGTGGTGAGGAAGAACGAAGATGCGCCAAATCCGCTCGCAGAGCACGAATCTCGTCGAACAGATCCACCAAAAGCTGACCATGAGCCGCTTGAACGGTCATGACAGTCTCCAGAGTACGACGAACATCGAAGTCAGCCGTAGAAGGTGGAGGAACAGCAGCAGCACCTACAGGATCTGGAACAGCCTCACCAGCAGGACCTGTAGAAGAAGAAGGAGGAGCGCTACTCGAGGGATCAGACCTAGGGTGTTTAGAACTAGCTCGAAGATGAGCGGCCCTCTGTCTAAGAAAAGACGCACCTATAGGACCAATAACATGAACAGGCTCAGAAGCAGGGAAGTCCTCTAAACCTAGATATAGTAAAATCCTATGAATGAAAATAGGATGAACAAGGGCATGGGCAGTAGATGAACTCCTATAAACTTCGTTCAAAGAACGAAGGAAAAGATGGGGAAAACTAATAGGAGCATCTGTAACAAGAGCGTATAGAAAAACACACCTCTCAAGAGGAATGGTGTGCAGATGAGAAATGGGCCAGAGTGAATGACAGGCTATCCTAAAGAATAGATAGGTAGTCTCAGGAAGCTCAGCAGTGGTGATCCGAGGATCAGAACCCCACTGGATAGAAGATCCAGTGATGTAAGACATGACATCACTCAGCTCAGGTGACTCATCATAGGGGTAAACAGGATTCTTAACCAACGATACCTCTAGAGCATCAGCCACTACCTGAGGAGTAATGGAGTACTCTACACCTCGTATCCAACTCCTAACTAGAGTGTTGGAATCATAGATGCGGACAGAGAGGTTCGAGAAGAACTCTCTAATCAAGGTAGCCGGAGGTGGAGGGTCAGACACAGCTAACAAAGGTAACCAACCCCTACGCTCAAAATTTGCCCTAATGGCAGGATCAACCTCATCTAAAAGCACAGAACGCTCAGCCCAAATCTTTCTATTTAGGTTTAAAGTCTCAAAAATCTCTTGGTTTTTCTCACTGGGGAACCGCTCACTATCAAAGGTAGGTGAGGGTGGAGTAGGAGTGGGGATGGTCCTACGTGCTCTAGTCTTCCTAGGCATGGTGCTAAGGAACAGGACAGAGACACAAAGAGAAAACCAAAAAGAACAGAAAATTAAAACCAAGGGCAGACTGCAAGTTAGCACAGAAAAAATATAGAATAAAAATCTATATGATGCATGAACATTAACAATGTTATGATGCATGAACTAATGCAGTAACCAGGATCAAATTAAGATGAATTTCACAAAATTGGCTTGAACAATAGAGTTTCTTAACAAAAACCCTAAAAATTTGAGAACCACTTGGAAATTTTTGTATCAAATTGACGAATCAATCATTACATACTATTAGAAACAGTTTATAATAACCAATTACATCAATTACACAAACCAATTTCATCAATTAATCCCAATTTCACAAAAAGCCCCAATTCGGATCAAACATAAACCCTAGAAATTTCAATTGTTCACAAAACTCCAAATTGATCAAATTAATCACTCAAGAACATGTTTATAGAGTGTCCCCATCAAAACCCATTGATCAAATGCAAACAATTTGGTCCGAATCAACAAAAATCCCAATTTGAAAAGTTCCGAAAATCTCCTCTTCAATGCATGAAAAATGCATGAAATCAAGTAAATAAACTGAAAAGCAAGGGTAAAAGAGACATACCGGCTTGAGGAGAGAGAGATTATGCAAAAATTTCGGAAGAAAATGACAAAAACTTGAAGATTTCGTCTTGCCTCGTCGGAGAGAGAAAAAGAAAAGTTTTTGAAAAAGTTTGAATCTTTGAAAAAGTCAGATTTCTCTTTTAAAAAAGGTTATTCACGATGTTCGATCGATCGAGAATTACATTCGATCGATCGAAAGTGACAGTCGTTTTAGCACTTTCTGAGGCACTTTTTCGATCGATCGAAAAACACTCTGGATCGATCGAAATGGGCAAAAAACATACTGAATTTTGGGGAAAATCACAGTTTTGAAAAAAATAGCAAACCCAATTTTGAAACAACTCCTCAAAGCATTTGAACCATGAATACAAAATGCATGAGTATGAGATGGAATGCATTTTCAAAAACCCAAAATTTTAAACCCAATTCTCTCAAACACAAGTTTCAATTGTCTTCCAAATTAATTTGCTTAAGCAACAAATATGTTGTGCACAAATCTCAAGGTATTTTCAAACTTGGTTGGTCAGACCAAGAACACACACACTAGCATGTACAGTGTTTAACAAAGAGTAACTTGTGTAGTGTGTGAAACTAGCAAAGACTTGAGATACATGTGAGGTGATATGTGAATGGCAATCAAGCACAAAGTCTACACAATTCATCACATAGAATTAAAAGAGACTATCACCTAAAGAGTTACATCCTATAACTCCCATATCTCCTAGATCAAAAGCTAGCAATCATGTAAGTTTCTTTTAATTTTGCCTCTTATTTATATATGAATTGGCATTCAGCCTAATAGTACACACCGGTTTGAATTAAGTGAAATGGCATCAAGCCTAATAGTACACACCAGTTTTAATTTAATTTGAGGCTACACCTTATGTTCTTTTTGTGCATGTGCTACACTTTCTCGAGCACTAAATCTTATGATATGCACTAAGGTGTTCATGATTGGCTAGTGAACAGTGGTGAGATGGTTATTTATGCCTTATTCAAAAGGATCAAGTCCGTCAGTCAACAACATGTGACTTCGTGATTAAGGCAAAGTGATTAAGAACCACACACATCTTTCCCACACAACATGCACTACAAAGTTTCAACTAGTTAAGTGCAACAAATAAGCTCATCAAAGTTAAACAAGGTACACAAGACATGACATGTGTAAAAAGAATGACCAACCTTGTTTTCAAAAATCAAGAAAAATAGTGTTCAACACAGATTCTGCTTTCTCCTTTTTTTTTATTTTTTATTTTTTTATTTTTTTTTATTATCAAAAGAGAAAACATATAAATCCTAGAATGAAATGCATGTATGTAATGCAATGCAAGTCCTAGAACAAAAGAAAAAAAAAAAAAAAAAAAACAAAAACCAAATAACAATGGTCACAATAGAATAGAGCAATGAAGCACAAGGACCATGGAAGCCAAACAGCTAGGGACAACGAAGCACACCAATCACTTGATGAAGTGTTTCAAACTTGCTTCCATCAAGTGGTTTGGTAAAGATGTCAGCGTTTTGACGATCAGTAAGGATATATTCAAGAGCAACTATTTTCTTTTCAACCAAATCCCTAATGAAATGATACCTAAGCTCAATGTGCTTGGTCTTAGAATGCTGAACCGGATTCTTAGATATATCTATAGCACTAGAGTTATCACAATAGACCACCATGGTATCTTGAGGAATCCCATAATCACCCAAAAGTTTCTTCATCCAAAGGAGCTGTGAACAACAACTCCCGGCAGCAATATATTCTGCCTCAGCAGTGGATAGAGAAACAGAATTCTGCTTCTTACTCATCCAAGCCACAAGATTGGCTCCTACATAAAAACACCCTCCAGTGGTGCTTTTTCTGTCATCAGCATTCCCAGCCCAATCAGAATCAGAAAATCCAGCAAGAGACAAGTTTGACTCCTTGCTATAAAATAAACCATAATCACAGGTTCCACTCACATATTTTATAATCCTTTTAACAGCATTTAAATGAGAAACCTTAGGATTAGACTGGAATCTAGAACACACACCAACACTAAAAGATATATCAGGACGACTAGCAGTCAAGTACAAAAGACAACCTATCATGCTTCTATACAAAGTAATATCAACAGACTCACCTGATGGATCGATTGTCAACTTTGCATTAGCCGCCATCGGCGTTCTAGCATGAGTAGCCTTGTCAAGTCCGAATCTTTTAACCAAATTCCTTGCATATTTAGCTTGATTGATGTAGATTCCTGTCTCAGTTTGCTTTACCTGCAATCCCAAAAAATAAGTTAGTTCTCCAACCATGCTCATCTCAAACATCGCCTTCATTTCATCTGCAAAAGAATGAGCAAGAGAATCATTAGTAGCACCAAAAACAATATCATCAACATAAATTTGAGCTACAACAAAACCAGTCTTATCCTTTCTTATGAAGAGTGTTGTATCTACAGATCCCCTTTTAAATCCATGCTCAGTGAGATATGCAGTCAATCTTTCATACCAAGCCCGAAGAGCTTGCTTCAGCCCATAGAGAGCTCTCTTCAATTTGTAGACGTCATCCGGTCTATGAGGATCTACAAAGCCTTTAGGTTGTTCAACATACACTTCTTCTTGTATCATTCCATTCAAGAAAGCACTCTTGACATCCATCTGATATAGCTTGAAGTTTAGATGACTTGCTATAGCCAACAATATCCGGATGGATTCTAACCTTGCCACTGGTGCAAATGTCTCATCAAAGTCAATTCCTTCCACCTGTGTGTATCCTTGTGCAACAAGTCTTGATTTGTTTCTGATCACAGTACCATGTTCATCTGACTTGTTCTTAAAGATCCACTTAGTTCCAATCACATTTACATTCTTTGGTCTAGGAACTAGTTCCCACACATCATTCCGAACAAATTGATGAAGTTCTTTATGCATGGAATTTACCCAATCAGCATCTTGGAGTGCTTCATCCACCTTCTTCGGTTCAAATTGGGACAAGTAGCATGAGTGAGTGATCACATTCAATGCTTTTGATCTTAACCTCATGTTATCATTCAGGCTGCCCAATATATTTGTGGAGGGATGATTCAGTCTCACTCTAGAGGATGGACCTTTGACTAAGGAAGTGGAAGTTCTTTTCTGTGCAGATGAGGGACTGAGTTGTCTTTGTTCCTGTCGAGTGTCACGAACTGGAGTAGATGGTTCTGAACTTGAAGGTATTGAGACAGTATCATTTAACACCAACAACTCTTCCTCACTATGTTTGACAACATCCTCATTTAGAAGAGTGTTATTTACTTCTAAAGGCTCATCTTGAGTAGGAACAGTGCTTTCTGAACACACTTCATCATTTATCACAACATTTGAGGATTCCATGACTGTTTTGGTTCTCAGATTGTACACTCTATAGGCTCTACTAGTCGAAGAATATCCTAGAAAGTATCATTTGTCGCTCTTGGCATCAAATTTTTCTAGGTTCTCTCTATCACGTAGAATGTAACAGTCACTGCCAAATATCCTGAAGTATTTAACAACAAGTTTCTTCCCTCTCCAGAGTTCATAGGGAGTCTTCTTGGAGTCAGGTCTAAAGTACACCCGGTTGAGTGTATGGCAAGCAGTGTTAACTGCTTCTCCCCAGAAAGACTTTGGCAAATTTTTGTTGTGAAGCATGACTCGTGCCATCTCCTAAACAACCCTATTTTTTCTTTCCACAATTCCATTTTGTTGAGGAGTCTTAGGAGATGAGAATTCTTGGTGAGTGCCTTGCTCATTGCAGAAAGTGGCCAGCTTGGTATTTTCAAACTCTTTTCCATGATCACTTCTGATTCTGGCTATCACAGTATCTTTCTCAACCTGCAATTTCTTGCACAGATGGATCATCTTCTCAGGAGCTTCAGCTTTATCCTTCAAAAGTATAACCCAAGTATATTTAGTAAAGTCATCCACAACAACTAGAATATACTTCTTTCCACCCAGACTTTGAACTCTCGCAGGACCCATGAGATCAATGTGTAGTAACTCTAAAGGTCTTGACGTTTGAACACTAGTCACAGATGGATGCTTGGATTTTACTTGTTTACCTATCTGACATGGTCCACAAATGCACTTCTCTATTTTCTCAAATTTAGGTAAACCTATAACTGCTTCACATTTGGAAATCTTTTCTAACTGCTTATGACTGGCATGCCCCAACCGTTGATGCCACAGATCAACTTGATCTATCTTTGCACTAAAACACTTGTTGTTTACACTTGGTGTTATCCCATAGCAGTTGTCAGATGTCCTCACACCAACACACATACAATCACCTCCTCCATCAAGTATCTCACACTCATACTTGGTGAAGAGGACATTTAAACCCTTGTCGCAAATCTGACTAATGCTTAGTAAATTGGCCTTCAATCCATCGACATACCAAACATCTTCAAACATTGGCAAACCTGGAATATCCACAGTACCAATGCCTCTGATCACATATTTACTTCCATCTCCAAAGGTAACTGTCCCAATCTTTCCTTCAAAAAGTGTTTTGAACACATCTTTATTTCCTGTCATGTGCCTGGAACAACCACTATCCAAATACCAATGACAAGAATCATGTGCCTTTAAGGCTGTTAAAGCAGTATAACAAACATAATTCTTATCACATGTGATTATGCCAAAATACTTAAGGAAAGATTTAACACAGACAACAAAGGGCAAAGACAGTAAGTAGATAAGTTGACTAATAAGCAAAAAGATTTTCCAAGAATCCAGGACAGCAGGGGTCAAGGATCAGCTCAGAGATAAAGATCTCAAACAAGAAGAGCTACCCGCTCTGATACCACTTGAACGGTTTAGACCCCTTAAACTATAACCAGATTGCGTAGCCTAGATTAATTAGCCAAGTTGTTACTTAGTCAAATTAAGCAATTCTAGGTTAAAACAATCACAAAATCATATCAAGCATATAAAACATATAAAGCAGCGGAAAATAAATAACACATGATATGATCACCCAGGAAACCACACCGGAAAAACCTGGGGAGGATTTTACCCACCGATCCTCAAGGCAAAACGGAATCCACTAAGAAAGAATTGAAGTTCTTACAAAAGGACTTA
The DNA here is from genome assembly GCA_023736055.1 of Quercus glauca. Lineage (NCBI taxonomy): Eukaryota > Viridiplantae > Streptophyta > Magnoliopsida > Fagales > Fagaceae > Quercus > Quercus glauca. The sequence continues at coordinate 13,250,994 of CM043323.1, read as the reverse complement.
CAAGCTCCCCGCTTGACTTCCTAATGCTACACACCAGTAGTAACTTCCTGACACGACCACGCGCAGGCTCCGAATCCACGGACTACTTCTTTCTTTGTATTCCTTCAATCAGGTACAAGCTCCTCACTTGTTTATCTTTAAGCTTCAAAGGTAGCAACCAAGTTGATCATCAAGATGTTGATGTGATCTCAATCTTGAAAACCCTAAACTTTGTGTAAAGGAAAGCTCCTCTAGATCTCACAAGAGATTTACACAAAACCGCAATGTATGAGCAACAATACAACTTGTGCAACTCTGAAAAACGTAGCTAGGGTTTGCCTTATATACCTAGGGAAAAAACATAAAACCCTAAACGTTTAAAGAGTTAGGGCTGAGTTGGAATTCTGCAGAAAAATGCATCTGGGCCGACTTTCGATCGATCGAGTCTAACCTTCGATCGATCGAGCCAGGCCGAGAAGCCCCAATGCTTCTGCAGTCACTCGATTCCAACTTTACAATATTTAATCAACTTTGAGCAAACTTAAACAAGACTAAATACATTGTTTTGATCATGGTTTGCCAACATTACATATTAGAGTTCTAAATACATAAAATCCTAAGACCTTAGAACCTAACAGTGCCCATAACCAAGCTCTTAAGAATGGTGAAAATCTAATGAAGCAAAATCAACACATTCAAAGTGTTTTTGTTAAGCAATCAAATCAAGATAAAATTGAATATCGGACTCAATTAAATGCAATAGTTGATTGCATAAGATTCTTTTTGCATTGGGGGTTAGCTTTTCGTGGTCATGATGAATCTGATGATTCAAGTGATAAAGGAAATTTCCTTGAGCTTCTACAATTTTTGGTAGATCATAATGATGTTATTAATGAAGTGTTGCAGAAAACTCCAAAAAACAGCAAGCTAACCCATCCTGATATTCAAAAAGACATTGTGAATGTAGTTGCATATAAAACTACCAATGCCATCATCGAAGATCTTGGCAGTGGGTTCTTTTCAATTTTAGTTGATGAGTCCCGTGATATCTCAATAAAAGAACAAATGGCTGTTGTTTTGCGTTATGTGGACAAAAAGGGAATTGTTACAGAGCGATTTCTTGGTATGGTACATGTAGCAGATACCTCCGCTTTGTCTCTAAAAGCTGCAATTGAATTTTTATTCTGTAAATATGCATTGAGTTTATCAAGACTGCGTGGGCAAGGTTATGATGGTGCCAGTAACATGCAAGGTGAATTTAATGGTCTTAAAACTTTAATTCTAAAGGAGAATAAATTAGCATTTTATGTCCATTGCTTTGCTCATCAACTTCAGTTGACTCTTGTAGCTGTTGCTAACAAGCATACTGATATTGCTGAATTTTTTAGCTTGGTTAGTAAAATAGTAACTATTGTTGGAGCTTCTTGTAAAAGATGTGAATTTTTACGAAATGCACAACTTGCCAAAATTACAGAAGCATTAAACTTGGGTGAACTTGAAAGTGGGCAAGGTTTGAATTAAGAGACAAGTCTTAAACGTGCTAGTGATACATGTTGGGGATCACATTATAGGACAATCCTCAACTTGATTTTGATGTTCTCTTCCACAGTTGATGTACTTGAGATGATTGAAAAGGATAGCCTACTCTCTGAGCAAAGAGTTGAAGCTCGATCTATTTTAAGGTTTTCTATCTTTTGAATTTTCCTTTGCTTTACACTTGATTAAAAATATTTTGGGGATCACAAATGAGTTGTCAATAGCATTACAAAAGAAAAATCAAGATATTGTAAATGCTATGACACTTGTCAGAGTATCTAAGCAACGATTGCAGATGATGAGAGATGATGAATGGGAAGCTCTATTGACTGAAGTATCCACATTTTGTAGCAAGCATGATATTCCTATCTTGAACATGGAAGAAATATTTGTAGTTGGTGTGAGGCCACGACGCAACGCCCCACAAATTACAAATTTACATCACTATCGTGTTAATCTATTCTTTGAAGTCATAGATCTGCAACTTCAAGAGCTTAATAATCATTTTTCAGAGGTGACTACTGAGTTGCTACTTTGTATGGCTTGCTTGAATCCAAGTGATTCGTTTTTGTCTTTTGATATACAAAAATTGACTCGTCTTGCAAAGTTCTATCCATCCAATTTTTCTAAGACAGATGTATTGGCACTTGATAATCAGCTTCAGACTTACATTGTTGATATGCGCTCCAATAACGAGTTTTTAGAGCTTAAAGGAATTGAGACCTTGCTAGAAAGATTGTGAAGACAAATAAGGATGTTATATATCCATTGGTATATTTGCTTGTAAAGTTAGTTTTGACCCTTCCTGTTGCGACTGCAACAATAGAAAGAAAATTTTCAGCAATGAAATATACTAAGAATGAATTGCGCAATCGAATGGGGGATCAGTGGTTGAATGATTGTTTGACTGTGTACATTGAAAAAGATATAGCTCATAGGATTGATAATGATTCTATCATGCAACGGTTTCAAAATATGAAATCTCGTAGAAGACAATTGTAGAATTTCATGTTTTTTTTTTTTTTTTTTTTTGTGATATTGATATATTCAAGTCTCTTTTGTTTTAGATTTTATATAATTTATGTTTCTTATTGACCCCCCTGGAAAAAAATCCTGGAGTCGCCCCTAGATTTATGGTTTCTTTCGCCCCATAAGTAACCCTACTTGTCTTGCTTTTATTTTTTCTTAAAATTTGGTTAAAATTTTAGAAAACATTTAAAAATTTTGACATAAAAACAGAAAGAAAAAAATATATAAAGAGGCGTACATGTGTACAGTGTATATATATATTACAAATTTGAATAAAAATATTTCAAATTAATTAAAAGAAATGTTTATATATTGAGTTATTTCTTTTATTATTTATATTCTAATTTAATGACAAACTTATGTTATGTTAGTTTAAGTTCATAAGATATTATCAAAAGCCAACTAATTAAGTTTTTAGTATATATTTTAATTTTACCAATATATATATATATATATAAATAAATTTTGACAGTACTTTAAGCAATCAAAACAACAAATAAATTTATTTATTGTCTATATTTTATTGTGATTTTGAATGTTTTGATTTTTTCTTATTTAAAATCTAATATGCATATATGCATACAAGATGACATTAATTAAGATTTAATATTCTAAAATACAAAAAGTCCGAATTCATTCCCATAAAAAAAAGGTCTGAATTCACAAGAGTCAAACACGCTTAATATGCTTTCTTTCTTTACTTATTATTATTATTATTATTATTATTATTTGATGAGAAGACTTGTGACTTTATTAAGATGAAAATAAATTCAATACATCATGAGTTAAAGATAAATTTAATTTTTTTTTGAGCTTTTTTTACTTGATAGTATATATATGGATATAATTAATTCCACTTGGAATGAAGGACCATTTTATATTTGGTCAGTATAATGAGAGGGCTCAATAACAATTATAATCATGAATACCCACTACAACAAAATGTATTTTCAGTGACGAAAAAATTCGTTACTAAAAGTCCAGTTTTTCGTCACTAAGAACCTTTAGTGACAAAATTGGACTTTTAGTGATGAAACTCATTTCGTCACTGTAGCCCCGTCACTAAAAGTCCTGGTAACGAAAAATTTCGTCACTAAAAATCCAATTTGATTTTTTTTTTTTTAACTTTTAGTGACGAAAACGTTTCGTCACTAAATGTTTTTCTCACTAAAAACACTTTAGTTTACTAAATCACTAAAACTATGTTCGGGTACATATAGTGACGAAAAAATTCGTCACTATAACTATTTTTAAGAAAATTCAGGCACATATAGTGACGAAAATTTTTGTCACTAAAACCATTTCTTACAAAATTTTGCTATATTTAGTGATGAAATTTTCGTCACTAAAACAATTTTTTGTTGCTATATTTGTGACGAAAAAATTCGTCACTAAAACTTATTTTCTGTTTTTATTTTTTTTTCATGACTTTGATATTAACTTGTAACCTATCATTACATTATTAAAACCTCACATTTGAAATTTGCACAAATATAAAAACAATATTTAGTTAAAATTGTAAAGTAAAAACATTAACTATGTTATAAGAAACATTTCTAACAATGTATTAAGAGTAACCACACCAATAAATTAAAATCACAACTCCTAATGTATAAGTTGTAGAAAGCAAATAAAGTACTAACCAAAAAGTGTTTTAACTTGAAGTTGAACCACCCCCATAAGTAAGAGCATCATCATAACCCTTGCTCCTCAAAAAGTTAAGAATATTCTTTTGGACCTCATCTTGCTTAGTTTGTGCATCTTGGTCCTTAGCTCGCTCCTCTTGATCTCTAGCTCTTGCCTCTTTGAGCTCAATTATCTCATTTTCTAACCGTTGGATATACTCCACCGATGAATTAGAGGAGGCGATAGTTACTAGAGAAGAGGAAGGTCTCATGCCAAGTCCTTTTACAATACTGGACTTCTTCTTAAACACCAAGTTTGAGATCTCCTCTTGTGTAAGGAGAATTGCATTAGGATCTTGACAATGATCCGCTTGCACTTTGAGAATATTTTCCTATCATTTGAAAGAGAGAAAGAAACAAACAATCACAGCATTAATACTACATATGTTATAACTTTAAAAACATGATAGGGATGGAATGATACACATACATATGACGCTTCATCCTCAGGGTGTATCCACATATTTGTATTTGAATTGAAATGAACATCTTTGAAGATTTTTGCCAATTCAGGAACTTGACCATCATTATTATTTGTCTGATTAATTAACATTCAACTGTTAGATAGATATACTTAATTAATCACAACATGCAATATACTAAGGTTTAAAAAAATGAAAAAATATGCACCTCCTCATCAACCCTAATAGCAAGTGCCTTTGTCCCGTATCTATGTTTGCCTTTAGTTTTATTCCTATTTTTAGAGTTCTTTCTTGATTTTTTCTAATAAACAACATTCAGTTGATATTTATTAGATCATGAATAAAACAGTATACATTTACTTCCTCTAAATATTAATCTAATCAGTTGACAACATGATATAGTAAACATTGGATAATAATAATATGCGCATAAATAATTTACTAGCCAATCCTCATTGGTCCATCTCCCATCAATGAGTTCAGTCCACTGCTTAAGTGTGGCATTCATTCCCAAAATTTCAGTTTCAATCCCCTGGTAAAATTCCACTCCCGCTCCCTCCAAATCCGATTGCAAATTCAAAGAAATAAGAGTGGGGCAGTCAAAAGACGAAAAAGTGTATCAGAAGATACTCATATTCCTATTTCCACTTTCCTTTGGTAAAGCATGAACAAAAATTCAACATGAACGAAGTGCAAATGTGGAGGGTAGCTCTAAAAGAAGCTGGCAATATACTTGGTTGGCATTACAAAAAAGGGTATGTATTTAATGACTACCTTGTTATCTCCAATTAATTTTACAGTTAAGCAACAACTCCCAAGAGCTTTATTGTTTTTTTTTTTTTTTTTTGAAATTATCAAACTTTTGTACTTTGATCATATCTGTTATGAGGGAGCTAGTTAGGCTATAAGGGGTCAACGTTAGAAAGAGAAAAATATATGATCAATAATCTAATCAATTACTTAGAAGTTCCTCCCACATAATCTTTATAAAATTTTACCCCAATTTCTTTATAGATTCATTTAATCTAGTATTTAGAAGTGGATATTCAATAGGTCTGCTTCCTTACCTAAGTAGATTTTCCATATGTCTTTGCGTTAAAAGCCCAAAATTAATTTCCTAGTTGGAAAAAAAAAAAGGGCTTCAAAGTGATAGTTCTTAGATCTATGACTATGAGTTACATACCATTTACTTTTATTAACAATATATATTACTCATAGTATACAAGCTAAACAACCTGAATTTAGTTCATGTTCATATTTTACAATTTTCAGAAAAAATCCAAAGTTAACTTGTGTTCTTCACCTTGTTCCTCACAATTTCTTCAGCCACAAAAGAGAAAGAGACCTGGAGATAAAAGAAAGATAATTTTTAGTTAGTTTTAGCCCACATACAAAAGAAAAAAAAAAATAGAAGAAGAAGAGAAATCCATCTCACAAAAATAGCTCTAGGCTAACCTCTCAATTTGATTATCAAAAACAAATTTAGAATTTAAAAAAGTCAAGCTTTTGTATTACACAAACTTTGACCTATTCTCATTTGATTGGCCCATGGTAATGCCTTCTAATTGGTTAGCAATTAACTAATCAATAGCCTCACTAAGTGGTTAAAAAAGAGTTGTTACAAAAGACTTAACAACTAACTAGTTACAAAAGACTTATAGTTTGGCAGCTATAGGATATGGTCCAACTTGCCTTCCAAGAGTGTCATGGTTTCACAGGACTAGCATTTGGCTTTTACTGATGCATTGAAAAAGGAAGTTTTGTCTTAAGCCTACTTTAACCCGTGAGCTTGTTAATAATAGACAATACATTTTATGGAACATGTTGGCATTTGGCCCTACACTTGCACCAAACATTACAGAGATCGTTCTAAATTATTGCCTCATAAGAAATTTGCTGCATAAACTTATATGCAAATGACCTTAAGATTGGTTGATGTTGATTCAAATTTCAGCAATGACAAAATTTGATGGGCAAAACTTCAATTGTTTTACTTCTTTGTTTGATAAAAGCTGTTGGTTTGCTCCCTCTATTGACTAACCAAATATACCAAATAATACTCTCTTTTTTTGCTGCAGCTAAAAAAACACTCTTTTTTTTGGAATAGACGTCTTCTATATATTTTTTTTTAAAAATACACTAATAAAAATTCCGGTGTCAAGCAAAAGCCGAAAGCCAAAAGTGGTTAAAATTAAAAACTAACAGAATGGAAAAAGCAAAAAACGATTGATTGCAAACTGAGCCAAGGAGAACTCATAGCCCTATTATCTCTTTGATACTTTATTTTAGGAAAAATAAAATTAGTGATATTATGGAATAGATTGAATGAGCTATAAATATGAATGATTAGAGATTTTAACTTTTTGTTTGAACGGGATTTTTGTTGAATGTTTTGTCCATTATAACGCACTGTGTTAACACTAAACATATAGTTATCAAAGGTTTTCCTCTTAGAAATAGCCCATCGTTAAACCAAATCATGTAAATTCCTTCTCTTTCTTTTACCTCACTTTGCCTCTCTATATATTTTTTCTTTTTCTTTTTTCTTTTCTATCAAGACATAATTTGGAAAAATTGAACCCATAAATGATCATTACGGATAACCACTGCACAAGAGTTAGGAATTAAGCAATGTTAGTGTCGTCCATGAGTCAACTTTCAATCTCCATGTGAAAATTTCCAAGCCAATTCACAGGCCCTCCAGGTAGCCAGATGAAGATTAACGGGGGAAGAACTTACCTAGCTAGAAGAGCAAGGATACATTACATTTTCAAAACTTTTATTAAAAAGAAAGTAAAAAAAGTGTCAAGAGTCATTTCCCAAGCAGGGAATAGAATTGATACGAATAAATTGCTCTATATTACTATATATTACTATATATTACTTCTGATCTTCAATTGCTCTATATTACTATATATTACTTCTGTCATTTCCCAAGTAGAGAATAGAATTGATATCACTAAGTGCCAATAATTAAAAAAAAAAAAAAAAATCATGGACTTCAAAGTCAAACTACAAAACAAGCTCAAAATGAGAACAACGAAAATAGTGAATACCCAGTTAACCAAATAGATTCAAAAAATAAAAGAAAATTCATTTTTCTGAAAAGAACCCAAACTAATAAAATGCTTCATAACAAACATAATATAAAAAATAAAAAAATAAAAAAAGAAGAAGAAAAAAGTAGCAACAACAAAAGAGAGATTAAACAAAAGAACCATTTATAAAAAAAAAAGTACGATCCGAAAACCCGAAACGAAAGAAAGAATATCAAAAGACTCACAATTCAAAGCTGAGCGACTTGCTTGTTGATCTTGTTGAAGTCCTTACGAAGATTCTCCCTATCGAATTGAACTACAACCGAAAAAAAACCAAAACCCAAATTCAAAAAACAGAGATAGATCCAAACCAAAGATTTGGTAGAGAGAGAGAGAGAGAGAGAGAGAGATTTTTACGATGGCGCCATTGTTTGTCGATGGCGATGACTTCATTGACAAGTTCGACGTTGGCGAAACGATGGCGTTGGGATTCGCGAATGAGTTCAGGGTTGCCACCTTTCTCTACTCTAAAGAGATTGAGTTCAGGGTTGTGAACGTTCGCCGGGAAGGCAAAGGAAGGTGATTCGAAGGAAGGCGAACGGTCGCCGAGAAGGTGAAGGGTCGCCGGTTCGAAGGAATGCGAAGGGTCGCTGGGAAGTCGAAGGGTCGCCAGTTCGAAGGAAGGCGAACGGTCGCCGGGAAGGCAAACGGTCGCTGATTCGAAGGAATGCGAAAGGTCGCCGAGAAGTCGAAGGGTCGCTGGTTCGAAGGAAGGCGAAGGGTCGCCGATTCAAAGGAAGGCGAATGGTCGCCAGGAAGTCGAAGAGTTGCCTAGAATGCGAAGAGTCGCTGGTGCGATTTGGAGTGGGTATCGGCGATTTGGAGTGTTTATTTGCAACGGCGAGCTGAAGTGTCGCTGTTGAGCTTAATCGGCGACGGTTGGCTCTTAACAGATCTTCATCGGCGACGGTTTGAGCTTCATCGGCGACGGCTAAGCTTAATTGGCAACGGTGGTTTGGGAGCTCTTTGTTTTTTTGTTTTTTTTTTTTTTTTGGTGACCGAAATGGCTCAGAGAGCTTGTCTATTGAAATAATTTTTGGGTATTGAAATGTTTGTGGCTCTTGGTTTTTTTTTGTGTGTGCTGGGTATTGAAATTAAGCATTTTAATTCTTTAGTGACGAATTCTAGTTTTGTCACTAAAGACCGGGTTTTGTTAAGATTTTTAGAGACGAAATTCATATTTCGTCACTAAATCATACGTTTAGTGACGAATTGTGATTTCGTCACTAAAAACATATAAGAGTAATACCTACAGTGACGAAATATTTCGTCACTAAAAATTTCAACTTTTAGTGACGAAATATTTCGTCACTATAGATTAATTAAACTTGCGCCAAAGTTTCCCTCAACTGGCGCCCATTTTTCAGATCACAATAGTGACGAAATTTATTTTTCGTCACTAAATGTTATAATTTTTTTCATTATTAGTGAAATTCATATTTCGTCACTAAAACTGTATTTTTAGCGATGAAAAATATTTCCTCACTAATTTTCGTCACTAAAAATACATTTTGTTGTAGTGACCACTGAATTTCCAAGAAATGCAACCAAAAAAAAAAAAAAAGAGTAAGAATTGAAGGGCCTTGCCCATGAGTACTGTGGGGAGTGGAATAGTCACATCCCGGGCCTGAAGCCCAATAAACAATTAGGCCACGGGAAAGAGTAGGGCCTGGCTTGTTCCCAGAAAGGAAGCTAGGTGGGTAACGCACCGTGCAAAAAGAGTAATAGAGTTGTCCCAAGCTACATGAGAAAAATGAGTGGCATAAAAGATTAGTTCCCGAGGAGATGGTAAGATGCCAGTGTTCCTAAGGTATGGGGCGTAGGTGGTCTATGTATGACTACCAGAAAATTCTAAGGATCATGGGAAGGTTCAGGAACATACAAGAATGTTGAATATTTTTACCTCCGCGTTAGTGATGAGGTTCTTACCTCACCTCTGCCACATTAAATGCAAGGAGACTGCCTAAATAGTAGCAGCAACCCCCAAAAGTCAGAGTTCCAGGATAAGGGAGAGTAGGAATCCGATAAAGTGGAGAAAAATATCCCTGAGGTTCTAGTAAGCAGCAAAACAGCTGTAACGATAAGAGCAAGGATTGAAGCTATAAAAGGGGGAGGGGAGGTAAAGAAAAAGGGGATCAGAAAAATCTTCTGGGGGAGAGAAATAGAAAGAGAGAGATAGTAGCACTAAGGGTGTCACCACGGGAACAGTATAGTTTCTGAAATTAACACTTGTAATTGTAATCACGCTAGAAATGGTGATAGAAATCCACTGCTTGTATTTCTCATTGTGGAGTTTTTATTTCTTGTTGATAGTTTAAGTTGTTTTAACTATTGTTGTAGAGATCGGAGATAGCCTTCTTGGGGGAGGGGCCAAAAATTTGTGTCCCTACAAGTACAATGGCATAGGAGGTTTTATTTAATTCTTGACATTGATCCTTGTAGATTGGTCTTTTTCTCATTATTTTTCTCCAATTGTTTGTAAGCTAGGTGCCATTGCTTGAGAAAAATGAACGACTGTTGCAAACTGTTGGGTTTTAAACCCCTTAAAAACAACCAGATTGCGTAGCCTAGTTAATTAGCCAAGTTGTTACTTAGTCAAATTAAGCAATTCTAGGTTAAAACAATCAAATAATCATATCAAGCATATAAAGCAACGGAATAATAAATAACACAAGATATGATCACCCAAGAAACCACACGGTAAAAACCTGGGGAGGATTTGACCCACCGATCTTCAAGGCAAACCTGAATCCACTATGAAAGAATCGAAGTTCATACAAAAGGACTACAAGCTCCCCGCTCGACTTCCTAATGCTACCTACCAGTAGAACTTACTAACACGACCACGTGCAAGCTCCGAATCCACGGACTCCTTCTTTCTTGAATTCTTCAATCAGCTACAAGCTCCCCGCTTATTTTTCTTTAAGTTCCAATGGTTGCAACTATGTTGATCATCAAGATGTTGAAATAATTTTTACCTTGAAAACCCTAAGTTTATGTGAAGGAAAGCTCCTCAAAGATCTCACAAGAGATTCACATAAACAGCAAATATGAGCAACAAAGATTTAGAGAAGTTTGGGTACAAAACCCTAAAAATAAAAGGCGGCACAAGAGGCACTCTAATCTCTCTCTACAAAATCTCAAAAACGTTCTAGGGTTTCCCTTCTATATATAAGAGTTTTACTTGAACCCCAAGACGTTTAAATAGAGTTTGGGCTGAGTTGGAATTCTGCAGAAAAACGTTCTGGCCGACTTTCGATCGATCGAGTCTAATTTTCGATCGATTGAGCCAGGCCGAAAGTTACAAATACTTCTGCAGTCACTCGATTCCAACTTTACAATAATTAATCAACTTTGAGCAAGCCTAAACAAGACTAAACACATTGTTTTGATCATGATTTGCCAACATTATAAATTAGAGTTTTAAATACATAAAATCCTAAGATCTTAGAACCTAACACAAACACTACAAAAAATTGGACTTATAGTGGTGTTTGTGAAACGCCACTATAGGCCCATTTTGGCTATAGTGGCGTTTACAAACGCCACTATAGCCTTTTTCAAAAAAAAAAAAATTTTGGTCTATAGTGGCGTTTACAAACACCACTATAGGTTTATAGTGATGGTACAATAGTGGCGTTTGTGAAATGCCTCTATAGACTCTACAAACGCCACTATAGCCAAAAAACCACCAAAAAAAAATTTGATTACCAAAAATTAATTTTTGGTAATTAAAAGAATTTTTTTTTTTTGATGTGAAAAAGTTTTTTTAATTGAATTAAGATTGTAATTAAATTAATATTACAATTTTAATTAAATTAAAAGATACAAAACAAAAAAAAAAAAAACATAAATAAAAAAAAATACAAACACAACAGCTATCCCAGCAAATTCAAAATGAAACACAAACCCACCTAAAAAAATTCAAAATGAAAACACAAACCCACCTAAAAAAAAATTCAAAATCAAACACAAAATGCTCACATCCAAAAATTTAAATAAAAAAAAAAAATAGCAACTCCACCCCAACACATTCAGCCACCACAGACCAACCTGCAAAAAGAAATCATCAAATTGATCAGAAATCTCATAGACCCACGAAGCAAAGTTGACAGCAAATAAGGAATAGACCAAAACTATTATCAAAAAATAAATAGACCAAAACAATCATAAATATTTTTTTTTAATTGCTTACCTGCAACTATACAACCAATGGTTTCAAACACCATCTACAAATTTGAATAAAATCAATAAGCTGCAACACTCTCTGCAAATCCAAAACCCACAAACATTAACACCACCACAAATAAAACAAAAGAAATAAAATCAAAATGGAGAGGAAGAGAAAAGTATCAATTCAGGTGTAAAGTGAAAGAAAAAGAAAAGAAGAAAGATGGAGGAGCGAAGACAATGGAGAAAAAAAAAACACAAAAACACCAACAACAAAAAAAAAAAAAAAAAAAACACAAAAGAGAAAGGAAGTCTGAGACTTGGCGTGGAGAGATAAGAGAGAAAAAGAAAGAAAGGAAAAACACAAAAAAAAAAAAAAAAAAAAAAATTAAGGAAGTCAGAGGCTTGGCGTGGAGATAAGGGAGAGATACGAGAGAGTGGGAGTAGGTGAGGGTTTTAATATTTTTTTAAATATATATATATATATATATATAAAGAGAAATGATAAGTATGTATGTGTGTGAATATATATATATATATATATAAATAATATATCTACAACATTTTCACAATATTTTTACAAAAAATTTTTAGTGACAGGTTGTTATTGGTTGTTATTGTTAGGGCAAAAAATTAATCTTAGTGTTAGATTCAAATTTGAACCAATAACAACTAACCACCTATGATTTATTATGAAAATATTGTAAACGTAGCATCTCTCATACATAAATATATATATATATATATATATAAAGAGGGCAAAATTTGCCAAATAGTAGATTTTTAGAAAAATTTTTGCAAAAAAGCATGCGGATGAAACATTTTAGTAAGTTAGACTAGTTAAAAAAAAAAAAAAAAAAGTGGAAATCGAGTTTCCTAGACTCGAGTTCCACGTTTTTTTTTTTTTTTTTTTTGGTCCATGTCAAACTTCACGCAAGAGGAAATTGAGTTTGATTGGGTTGGAACTCGAGTTTGTTAAACTCGATTTCCAAAAATAGTTCAACTTACTAAAATGTTTCATCCGCATGCCATCCACAAAAAATTTTTCTAAAAATCTACTATTTGGCAAATTTTGCCTATAAAGAGAAATGATATGTCAACAACATTTTCACAAAATTTTTACAACAAATTTTAAGTAGCAAGTTGCTACTGGTTGTTATTGTTAAGGCAAAAAAATATCTTATTGTTAGGTTCAAATTTGAACCAATAACAACTAACCACCTATGATTTATTGCGAAAACATTGTGGACGTAGCATTTCTCATACATAAAAAAATATATATATATATATATATATATATAAAGAGAAATGATATGTCAACAACATTTTCACAACAAATTTTAAGTGGCAGGTTGCTACTGGTTGTTATTATTAACGTAAAAAAGTAATTTTAGTGTTAGGTTCAAATTCGAACCAATAACAACTAACCACCTATGATTTGTTGTGAAAATATTGTGGATATAGCATCTCTCATTTAAATATAAATATATAATAATATATACATTTAAATAAATATATTTATTTATTTATATTATATTCAAATATTTTGGAATACGCCACTGAATATTCTAGACATAGTCCATAGTTTTCTTTACCGCAGAAACTTATTTAGTTTTTTTTTTTTTTTGGGAATATTGTAGTAGGTGCACTTTTTGGACCTATAGTGGCATTTAGTGGCGTTCGGTAAACGCCACTATAGGTCGTATTCCAAACGCCACTATAGGTCTTCTATTTTAAATTTTTTTGTGTTGAATTCTTTTTCTTACTTTTTTTTTTTTTTTTTTTTTTGCTGGGCTATTGGCAGTTAGGAATGGCATTTTTTAGTGTACCTATAGTGGCGTTTTTTACAAACGCCACTAAAAAAACGCCACTATAGTGAAAGGATCTGCGGCTTTCTCAAGCCAGTGTACCACAATGAGCAAAGCTATATTGCTCGGGAGGGAGAACCACTTGATGCGACTCTTTTTATCACGCAAGGCATTGTGTGGAGCTTCACAACCGGTAATAATGGTGAGGGAATTGATTCCTCAGTGGCTGAGTGTATTGGAAAAGGTGATTTCTATGGACAAGATCTTCTAGATTGGGCTTTCAATGACTCCCCCACATCACTTAACCTATCCAAGCTCCCAATATCTAAGAAAACTGTCAAAACTCATGCAAAAGTTGAAGTCTTTGCTCTAATGGCCAACGACTTGAAAAATTGTAGTTTCAAATTGGAGAACTGTAGCTTCTGCTTTACGAGCAGCACGGCAGCGCCGCCATGGAAGATAAGAATGAAAAGTCTTTCCAGTTGGCTTAGGAGAACAAAAACCGGCTATTCTATATATATATGCTCATTCTGCTTTAAGACAACTTCAAAATCCAGTAGTGCTTGACATTGTTGTTGAAAAGCTAGTTTGTTTTGCAGCTCTTCGATTGTATTAAGTTGTTCATAAACATCTTCACATTGGTTTTCCTGTGACATTTGCTGGTTGTTTGGATTTTGAGTTTTGTTTGTCTATGTTTGTAGGTATGGACTAAGAGTAAGAGCTAGGATTCTGTTTCGGGGGTGAATTTATTTTGGAAGAACTTAAAATTACATTAGTGTCTTTCAAAGTTTCTCTTGAAAGTATACTACATTTCCTGTTTATTTTGTATGTCATTAGAGCATTCACCATAAAAATGTTAAAATAACCTAAAAGTTATTTCAACCACCAAAAAAATGTCCAACAATAAAGATGCTAAACTTAAAACTTTTTAGCAACTTGCTACATTAAATTGCTACTATTAGTTGCAAAATATATATGAGTTTAATTTGACTTTCATATTTAACAAATATTAAAAAATTTGTATACAATATTTTATTGGAACGTTGAATTTGTGGTTCAAGTGGTTATAAGGATATTGATATAAATGATTCCATTTACATGTTACTCGTTCTTTAAATTGAATAATTTTTTTTTTTTCAAAAAAAAATAAAAAATTAAAGAGAAATTGATTTTTTATTTGTTATTTCCAAAAAAATAAGCTGGCTGCCGAACTTCGCTGACAGGCAATATGATCTTACTTTGGTAGTCAAATGATCGATTGGATTATCACATGCAATCTAAATATCATGAAGGTATTGTAGTCAACTTGCTATATATCATGAGGTCTATCTTTTCCTTTTCGTGTTCTTATTATTTCTTGAGTTCCCACTTGCAATTGTAATGACCAAGTTATATTCAATTAGCAAATTGCAAAATATTCTATCTTTTATATATTTCTTATACCACCTTATTTTGCTGGGACTTTGCATATAGTTGGACTTTTTCTTAGGTTACAATACCAAGTTTAGTAGCTGGCTGAGTTGAAAGACTATTGTTAATGATTCAATTATTAGAAACTATTTAGTATTTACGAGAACAGCAAGAGTTGCCCTTGGTCTATAATTTCCATCTGCGTCTGCAAAAAGCCAATGTCTGCCTTGCTCTCTTTGCTTTGGCCATATCCTGTTCTCTCTAGCCCAGCCTTGTAGAATTGCTGCTACTCAATTCAATTTTTATGTAGTTACACATTCTCAGGTTGATTCTTTATTTTGGACTTTGTATCATTGAAAGCTTAAGTTATGAGTTTCCGTGGGCATCGGCAAGATAGCGGTGTGAGGTTAGGTTCTATTCCTTCTCTGGTTTTTCCGAGTTACTTAAATTGATATAATTTGGTTTTTTTTTTTTTTTTTTTTTTTTTTTTTTTTTTTTTTTTAATCTGAGAATTGATTTGATTAATACTTATAAGGATTTTTCCCATAACTTTGTAGGCTGAAAGCCTAAAAGGCTGTTTTGGTTTGATTTGTGATAAACAGATAATTATTATACTTCATTTTATTTTTTGGGTTTACTGATTAATTAATGCCCGTTTTGGCCCTACTTATTTATAAAAACAAAAAACAAAAAACTATGTCACATTTGTAAGTATACATTGTCTATAATACATATCATCTTTTTCACGTTTTGAAAATTATGAATTTTATATGTATGGAATGTACAACAACTAATATGAAATTGTTTTTTTGATTTATAAATTAATGCATGAAATAAGAAAAAATTGGATTCCTTACAAAGTTTTTGGTCATTAAAATTTTAAAAATATGGTATTACCTGAAAGAATATGAGCAATTTTTATAATATAATGCCATATATTATTAGCAAAAAATTATTTTTTTTTCTTCATATTGTGTCACATGGAACACAATTTGCTTCATTTTTCTTGAAATAGAGAGAAAATACATTTCACTATTTAAATTTTATTTAAAATTTACTCTAAATATTTATTTAGATTTGTAATATCTAATCTAAACCAATCAATTTTAGATTTTATACTCTTGGTAGATGTGCTATATGCTATATATTATGTTAGACTATGTTTCTCGTATGAAGATTAAAGTTGGTGATCTTTTTTTAATTGTTAATAAAGGGTCAACAAATTTTCGAATGGAAAGATGCTACATAATTAAGTATTATAGACTAATGTGTCAATTTTTAAATATAAAAAAAATAATTTAAAATTTTATATATTATATTGTTGATGTGATACCAATTATTACATGCCTTACCATGTTAATTTGTAACTCTTTGTAGTAGAATCACTAATAAGTTTAGCATTTTCCTTCTCAATCATTTTTCATTTCAAACATTTAAATGAATTAAAACTAAAAGCAAGAAAGAGAATATTTTACTCCCCCATGTATTAAATTGCATGAATCTTTAGACCATTAAACAAATTATATAACTGTCAAGCAAGTGTGTAAGAGTAATTTTCCTAAAATTGTACATGTTTGTTGTTTCTATCTATAACTTCATGGTGCCTTTGATGTTTATTCTTTCGGATTGATGGGTATATTTGATATGTTTTAGCTAGACTGTTTTTATTTGTTTTGCTCAGGATTGGGAATACTGAGGGGCAAGTACTTCCAAAGAATGATAATGGAGTTTATTCAGAGATTGAAAGAACGAGAAAACAAATTCTTCATATTCTTGAACCAGAGGGAGAGTTCCTCCAAATGTGGAATGTGATGTTTATTGCGTGGTGTGTGATTGCAGTATCATTCGATCCTTTGTTCTTTTACCTTCATGTGATCAATGAAGACAGAAAGTGCCTTACATTGGATACAAAATTAAAGATCATAGCTATTTGTTTGCGATCAATCACTGACTTCATATATCTCTTGAATATCATTTTGCAATTTCTTTGTCCCTATATAGATGAGGTCGCCCTAAAACGTGGAGAAACTAAGGTGATTATGGATGCTTGGCTAATAGCAAAGAGGTACTTGTTGTCCTACTTCCTAATTGACATTCTCGCTATTCTTCCCCTCCCACAGGTAAGAGAGACTTTCCTATTTCTAAACTCTTTTTGTGTATGAGTTTTGAAGTTTAATTTTAATTGTAGAAATTGAATTCGTGATCTTACTCTTGCTAAATGAGGATTTGAATCCTACTTCTATGGGCACAAATCATGAGAATTTCAATGTTGTCCTAAAGAAAAAAAATTAGGGATTCAATATATTTTGCTTTTTTATTTTTTTTAACTTGTCGTTTATATCTACTAGTTAAAAGTTATCAGCTTAACAATTTGTGAAAAAATGTGTGAAATGGATTGCGTAGGTAGAGATTTACTTGTGTCCTAATTTAAGTATATCTTGCGTTACCGTAACATTCACAAAGTTGCTATCACTAGAACCCCCCATTTAGAGTCAATTTATTTTGGCGTAAAATATTTTTCTCATTTCTCAACTATTTGGGATGACTGAAAATTTTATTGAAATATAGGAACTTTTATATTTTCCCTACTAGCCAAAACATGAAAAATGTTTCAAGAGCATTTTTTTAAAAAAACAAAACCAAACACTAGAAAACAAACAATTTTCTCTTAAAATGTTCTAGGATGAATATATTTTAATTTCTTACGAAAAATATTTGACTCAGAATAAATTGAGCCTTAATAATGTTTCAAAAAAAAAAAAAAAATTCGTAGTCTTTTTCACTAAATTTACCCACAGTTTTGTACTGTCTCTAGTATTTTGGGTTTTTAGTATTCTTAGATGGTTTTAAGTATGTAATGGTGATAATAAACAGCAGATATACTATTAGACAAAATTTAAATAAAATTGAATGATTAACACTATTCAATTTATGTAAGATTAAATATACTGGTGTCATGTTGTTTATCAAGAATTGAATTTGGTTAAAAATTTGAGGGTTTAGATTTCTTAAATATAAGTGGCCATAGGTTTGAAATAAGATTCCTAGAATCTAATGGAGTTTAGGACTGAATTGAAATTTTCTAATTTTTAACAGGTTTTGGTTTGAAATGGTTCCGTCCATCCCAAACTCTTAGCTTGTAAGTTATATACCAAGTACAGCATGCTGAAACTTGATATAAAAGATGGTGAAAAACTTAGGTATAGTATATTAAAATCTCTCTAATTGAATTTAAACGCTTGATGTTTAATGTAATTATGTGTTTAAATTTAATTGAAAAACAAAATGTAGTATATTTAAGTTTTACTCGAAAGGACGTTAGGAAAACATATGTGATTTGAATATGAGGAAAAGAATATCAAGTTTCTATAAGTAATGTTGTCCTACATAATTAGTAGAGCTTACAATACTCGTTATCATTTGTCTAGGTGTTAGTTCCAATTATTTTTTCACAAATGATCATCAGAGGCTCCGATAACAATCTCCTAATTAGTGCTGCTATTCTCTTCCAATACGTGCCAAGAGTTCTACGAATCTGTCTATCATGGAGGAAAATTATCAGAACGGACAACCAACTTTCCAGATTTATATTGGTGAAAGTTGTATTGTATTTCTTTCTGTACATTATTGCGAGCCATGTAAGTTGGATGTTCAATTTCTTAGTTTATCCTTCCACTAAAATGTTTGGTATGCTTGTATGGCTAATCTAGTAATCTATCAAGACTTAATAAAGCTTTATGCCGCAGTAGAGGATGGCCATGTGCTGAAGTTCTTTAGTATTTCTATATCACATTCTCCAAATAATTTATTACTGAAATTTCTCTCATTTCTTTAGAAAAATTATTCTTGGTATGCTACACTTTCCTCGCACATAATTGTAAATTTTATTTGCGAAAACTATAGATGGGTCTAATTTTTTTTTTGGTAAGAAGGTGTAGAATACTCTCTCTCTAATTATTCTTTCCAAGTAATTTTCTCATATATGCAGAATACTCCCTCTTTAATTATTTTACTTCATTTTTTTGCTGCACAATCTACTGATCTCTTATTGACTTGGTGGTCTTTTAGGTACTAGGTGCCTTTTGGTACTTCTTTTCTATCGAATGAGAGACAGCTTGTTGGCACATGGCCTGTACAAATCGTATTGGATGCATCCCAAGTTCTTTTAACTGTGATCATAGTTCAGGTAATCACTCATTTATAAATGATTATTGCTCTGTAGAGACACCAAATACAACATTTTTTGATTTTGGAATATTCCTTGAACTCCTTCAATCTGGTGCCGTGGCATCCAAGCATTTTCTTAAAAAGTTCACGTTCTGTTTCTGGTGGGGCCTGCGACTTTTAAGGTTTGAACATATTTTACTCTTTGACATTCAAAATTGAGCTATTCCACAATAGTTTTTGTTGGTGCTAATTGTTATCAATAATCAATATACACATCATGCTATTGGAAAATTCGAACATATAATCTTTGTCACAAAGAGATTTAGTAGTCAGGTATTCAAATACTCTAGAATCCATGACAAATAATGTATCAAATATCAAATAAAGAACATTAAAATATAGAGAGGTGTTATGTCCATAATATTTTCACAATAAATCATAGGTAGTAAGTTTTTATTAGTTATAATTTGAATCTCTATAACTTAAATTACTTTTTTACCTACTCATAACAACTAATAACAATTTACCACCATGATTTGTTGTGAATAGGGATGACAATGGGGGGAGGCGGGTCCAAAGGATGGGGTCTTCACCTCTGCCCCACATAGTATTGTCTTACCCCATCCCCGCATCGCCCCGCATGATGGGGAAAATTTTCTTACCCCATCCCTGTCCCTTGGGGCCCCGTGAAGCCTCGCCCCACCCTGTAAAATTTACTTTTTATTAATTTGCTCACAACTATTACAATTGTTTTTAATAAAACCTACTTCGTTAATAAAAATATACTTCAAATTACAAATAAATTTATCATATCAAATCAAACTAATTTTTAGCAAAAATTGCATTATATTATTAAAGTGTTTTTTTTAGTAAAATATTATTAAAGTGTTTAATAAGATAATATTATAACAAAAATAAAAATCTCATAATACAAAATCAATGATTTAATAGTATATAAATTTGTTTATAATAAAGACAAAAAAAAAAATGTTAAAATTGGTACCTTATTTCCAACATTGCTAGAGAAAAAAGAGAGGCAGCCTTATTAGGTAGAATAAAATAGCTGGTGATATGTTTGTTTAAATAGTAAGGTTTTAGGGTATAAAAATTTACAGTTTAACCCTTAATAATGCGGGCTAGGGCGGGATGGGGCTAGGCGAGGCGGGGCAAGGCGGGTTGGGTCTAAAAAGTCTAAACCCCCATCCTTGCCCCGCCCCGTGGTGCGAGGCTAAAATCTCGCCCCAGCATCTTTGCGAGGCGGGAAAAACCCCAGTGGGGCAAAGTGGGGAGGGACGGGACAAGTGGGGTGGGGCAAAATTACCATCTCTAGTTATGAAACTATTGTGAACATAGCATTTTTCTAAAATATAACATGTATCTATGCAATGTCCACTTCCACACTTCTTTGCATTGAGCAGAAACTTTGGGAGGCCAAGCATTAATTGTTAACTTCTGTCCCATATATAGATTTATCAATTAAATTGTGAGCATTATATCATAAAGCTACAAGATATATATATATATATATATGTATATATATATATATGTATGTATGTATTTATTTATTAAAGAAACTACAAGATAATTGTTGATGTATGGTAAAGTTCATTTGAAAGTTGAAATTACCCCTATTAATCCATATAATGATAAAATAAGTTTTTTCCTGAAAGAATTTACAATGCATAGTTTATTGACTTATTCATTACAAAATGATTAACATTTTTTTTATAATATTTAAACTAGTCGATCGGTAATATGTGCAATTCACAAGAATATTTCACAAAATATTTTTCTCTCTTATATTTTTGGTCTAAATAAGAAATTAAATAATTATGGTAAAATAATTTACAGCTTTCACTTTTTAAATGATGGTCTTTGTATAATATATTTTTGTTTTAAGCCTGTAGGCTGTAAGTTGTAACCTTGGTTTATGTTTGCTTATCTTGAGTCCCACGCGTAGGCTTTAATTCGTTTTAGATTTTTTTTTAAAATATAATTTTCTGATATTACCATCTCATACATTATAGTTGCTTCAATTTTTTGCAGTCTTCTTGATATTTACTGTCAATCAAGTACCTATATCTGGGAAATTCGCTTCGTAACTTTGATTACGATCTTTCGCTTCCTTCTGTATTTGTATTTCGTAATTGGAATTTTTCAGGTTGGCACTCGTCATCTCTTTGTTTTTTCCTATGCTTCAGGTCCTTATTTATATAATTGTGTGTATGAGCATTAGAGATGGTTTCTGTATAAATAGAAGGACACAGCATTGCCATTCACTTTCTAAATACTAGAACAACTTATCCAAAAGGCGAGCTTTGAAGATTTTATTTTATAAAGCTGCATTTGGTGTAATACACTAGTCACACTAGATCATCAACATCTTTAATTGGTTTGTTGATTTATGGTTTTTTTTAGGCATATTAATTTTTTGGAGGGCCAAGAATAAGGGTCGTCAATGGGCTGGGTTGGGCCAGCCCGGCCCATTTTTACTTGACCCATGAGCACAATGGGCTAGGCATAATGGGCTATTAACTAGTTAATGAGCCGGATCGGGCTGGGTCGAAAGAGAAAACCTCAACCCATGACCCTGTCCATGGGCAATGCCCATTTTGTCTTTAGCGGGGTGGGCTATCGAGTTGGGCCTAATGGGCTACCTATGAGCTTGTGTTAGCATATTATTTTATTATTTTTATAAGGAAAGAATCAATTTTTTATAAATGAATAATCAATCAATTTTTTTAAAGGAAAGAATTAAAGAATTTAATATTTAATTACAAATTTTTTTTACAGTCAAATCTTTTTAATTTTTTATTTTGATGATAGAAACCTATTTAAATTTTTTTATTAAGGCTTTAAATAGTTTTTTATTTTTATCTTTAATAAAAAAAATTTCAAATGGTTAATTCAAATTTGCTAGACTACTAGAAAAATATATGATGGGATAGCAAAAATTACATCTATGTTTCGTTCAAGGGAATCGTCCATGACCTCCAGTCAGCCAAATAGCCAGACAATGTCTGATTCGTCCAGCTGGGTCGTCCATGAGTACTGGTCAATTGAATAAACTTCAGGCAATCAGGTCTAAAGAGTCTTCCGTGTGCAACGCCCATGGACGGCCACACAACATCAATCTACAGACAAAGAGTCGTCCATGGACAACGCACATGGACGACCATGTAACACTTAGCAAAATTCTGGAGTGGTTAATCAACCCGTGTTCATCGCTTGCAATATTTCCTAAGTATGTAACTTCCATCAGCGGTTACTACTTCTATAACCGTTGGGGATGTTATCTTCGTAACTCCGGGCTTCCATAAATCTTGGGGAGGTTATTAAGCCAAGTAACTACCCCAAGGTTCCCTATATAAAGAACCGGTCTGAATTAGGCAAAGGTATGAAAATTCTGAGATTTTACTCCCAAAAAGTTGGAACTTCATTTTCTTGTGAGAAACTAACTTTGCCATTGGAGGGTACTTGGCCAGTCCACCCCGGTCACCCCTTGACTGTTTCTTTTTTACAGGCCTTCGATACCGCCGTAATCTACCGAAGCCGAAGTGTTCAACCAACTGATTTCTTCCACCATCAGTTGGCGCCGTCTGTGGGGAGCGTAAATTGTTTTACGATTTGGCTTTCTGGGACAAATTGTTGAATGATTCGGACTAGGTCGAGGGCTACAAGCCCGGGCCATCAGGGAAGCAGAGACGCTTCAAGCAACCCCCATCGCGATCGCCAATCCGCACCAGTCATGCAGACGCCCTCTGTTCAACATGTCCAATCTATGGCGGCTGCAATGGCGGAGTTAACTCGCCAGAACCAAGAAGTAAGAAGGGAGATCAATCTAAGAAGGCATACACATGGAGAACAGGAAGGACAAACGCGTGGGCAAGAAGATGGAGAGGATGCCGAAATTGGAAGTCAGCTCAAAGGCACCACTTCACGAAGGGTGCCACACTTGGAGAAGGAGATGGGCCAGATGAAGAAAGTGATGGAAGAGATGAAAGAGAACCTAAGAAGGGCTAATCCAGTAGAAGATTTAGTCCACAGCACCGATTCCCCCTTTACGGCTTCCATCAACGGTCACCCTCTACCGCCAAAGTTCAAACTGCCTTCCCTGGATTCATACGATGGGGCGTGAGATCCTTTTGATCATATAGCCACCTTCAAGACCACTATACATCTTCAAGGAGTTCCTGATGAAATAATGTGTAGAGCCTTCCCTACCACCCTCAAGGGGCTAGCGCGAGTGTGGTTCAGCAAGATACCTCTAAACACAGTCAGTTCTTTTGAAGAATTGAGTAAGTTGTTCGTCAATAACTTCATTGGAGGACAAAGGCACAAACGCTCCTCGTCCAGCTTGTTGACTATAGAACAAGGAGAAAATGAAAGTCTGCGGTCCTTCATCACTCGTTTCAATAGGGAAGCCCTGACAGTAGATGAGGTGGACGACAAGCTACTATTGGCAGCCTTCCACAACGGGGTTAACTCAGACTTATTCATTCACAAGCTGTATGAGAAAGCCCCAATCCATGGCTGAACTTGTCCATTCAACCCAAAACTTCATGAATGCAGAAGATGCAATCATAGCTAAGAAGAGGAAGAGAGTTGAAAGGATGGAAGCAAACCCCGCTCGTCATTCAGACCAAGGGCCTCGTCCAAAGAAGGGACGAATGGAAGAAAAAAAGGAACGAGACAGAGATAGCAGGAAGACAGGCCCTTCAGCAAGTAATCAGAATTACACACCCTTAAATGCCCTACTCGATCAAGTGCTCATGCAAATTAAGGATGATCCTTCCTTGAAGTGGCCAGAGAAGATGAAAGGAGATCCGAACAAGCGCAACAAGAATAAATATTGCCGCTTCCATAGAGATCATGGGCATGATACAGATGAGTGTTACGACTTGAAGCAGTAGATCGAAAATCTCATCAGACAAGGGAAGTTGAGGCATTTCGTTGGAAGGGACCATAAAGAAGAGAAGCTGAAAGGGAAGATGGAAGAGTCATCACGGCCTCCACTTGGAGAAATAAGGGTTATTATTGGTGGGATTTTAACAGGACAATCTTCCAAAGCAAAGAAGACGTACCTCAAAGTGGTGCAAAACATCCAACTCTCTGGACAACCCCCAAAGACGAGGGAGACGGACGAGTCAACCATCTCTTTCACGGATGAAAAAGCTGAGAGTATCCATCATCCACATGACGATGCAATTGTCATTAGCCTACTCATTGCAGGTTATACAACCAAAATGGTGTTGGTGGATAACGGAAGTTCAGCAGATATATTGTATTATCCTGCCTTCCAGCAGATGTGGCTTGGACGAGACAAACTCCGTCTAGCATGTTCACCACTGATAGGATTCGAAGGAATGAGAGTGCAACCAATGGGCGTCATTACATTGCCTGTGGTAGTGGGATCATACCCGCAGCAGATAACTAAGGAGGTGAATTTCCTTGTGGTGGATTGTTCTTCTTCGTACAATGCCATCATTGGAAGACCCACCTTAAACAGTTGGAAGGCAGTAACATCTACCTACCACCTATCAGTCAAATTCCCTACGGAATACGAAATTGGACAGGCAAAAGGAGATCAATTGGCGGCCAGAGAGTGTTATCTAGCCATGTTGGCTTTAGACGAGCAGGTGCAGATTATGAGTATAGAAGAAAAAAGAGTTGTTGCGGAACCTACTGAAGTATTGGAGAAGGTTTTATTACAAGAAGGTGATTCTGAGAAGTTCACTAAAATTGGAACAAGTATGAAGGTGAAGGAGAAAGAAGACCTCGTCCAGTTTCTTAGAAAGAATACCAATGTTTTTGCATTGAGTCATGACGACATGCCTGGGATTGATCAGAGTGTAATTACTCATCGGTTGAATGTGTTCCCCTCTTCTAAGCCTGTTCGGCAAAAGAAAAGGGTATTCGCTCTTGAAAGAGACAAGGCTATCAAGGAAGAGGTTCAAAAACTGACCACAACGCAATTCATCCGGTAAGTCTATTACCCAGATTGGTTAGCGAATGTGGTGATGGTGAAGAAGGCAAATAGAAAGTGGAGGATGTGCGTAGACTTCACTGACTTGAACAAGGCTTGCCCCAAGGATAATTATCCTTTGCCGCGCATTGATCAATTGGTGGATTCTACGGCAGGCCATCAGTTGTTGAGCTTCATAGATGCCTTCTCAGGATACAATCAGATTAAGATGGACGAGGCTGACCAAGAAAAGACCTCCTTCATTACCAGTCAAGGTTTATTTTGTTATAAAGTGATGCCCTTTGGTCTGAAAAATGCAGGGGCAACTTATCAAAGGCTGGTGAATCACATGTTCCGTCCGCAGATAGGACGGAATGTGTAGGTGTATGTAGATGACATGCTTGTGAAGAGCGTAGAGGAGGGAAGCCACTTGGATGACCTTCAGGAAACCTTTGAAACACTTAGACGATACAAGCTGAAGTTGAACCTAAGTAAATGTGCATTCGGAGTATCATCAGGAAAGTTTTTAGGATTCATGGTTTCACAGAGAGGAATTGAGGCAAATCCAGACAAGATCCAAGCTATCTTAAACATGGAACCACCGAAAAACATCAAAGAAGTCCAATCCCTCACTGGACGAGTTGCAGCTCTGAACAAGTTTGTTTCAAAAGCTACAGACAAGTGCTTACCCTTCTTCAAAATTCTTAGGAAGGCATTTGAATGGACGGATGAATGTCAAAAGGCCTTCCAAGATCTAAAGGATTATCTTGCCGCGGCTTCATTATTAAGACTGTCCGTGCTAGGAGAAGAACTCTATTTATACTTGACAGTGTCCCCACATGCCGTGAGTTCAGCATTGATCAGAGAAGAAGGGAAAGTACAAAAGCCTGTGTACTACACTAGCCGAGCACTCAGAGGCGCGGAGGGAAGATACCCGTTAATGGAGAAATTAGCTTTCGCCTTAATAACAGCTTCTAGGAAGTTAAGACATTACTTCCAAGTTCATATCATCAATGTCATGACCGACCACCCGCTCAAGAAGGCAATGAACAAGCTGGAAGCTGCAGGACGACTGATACAATGGGCAGTTGAACTCAGTGAATTCGACATCCGGTATCAACCAAAAAATGCAATAAAAGGTCAAGTTTTAGCAGATTTCATTGCAGATTTCACTCCAAGTTGTGAAGGCTTAGGTGAAACAGGAGACAGTAACAAGTGGGTCGTCCATGTAGATGGGTCGTCCACACAGCATGCAGGGGGAATAGGAGTGGTTTTGCAAACACCAGAAGGAGACAAATTGAATCACAAGGTTCGCTTGTAGTATCAGACGACTAATAATGAAACGGAGTATGAAGCCCTTCTTAAAGGGCTGGAGTTGGCCAAATCTGTGGAGGCAGACTCAATACTCGTTTTAGGAGATTCTCAGTTAGTCATTGGCCAAGTAAATGGGATGTGTGAAGCCAAGGAAGACAGAATGAAGAAATATTTGAAGAAAGTAATACGCCTTGTGAAAAAATTCAAGGAAGTTAATTTTGTTCAAATCCCGAGGGAAGAGAACATAGAAGCAGATACTCTAGTGAAGGAAGTCTCCGCTAATGAAGCAACAAACAAGCTTGATGAAATACAATACATGCCAAGCATAGACCCTCCCAGAGATGTTGCAGATAGAAGGTGAGGAGAATTGGATGACCCCAATAGTATCATACCTGAATGACGGAAGGCTTCCAGAAGGGAGGACGAAGCTAGGAAGGTCAGAGTTAAATCAGCCAGATACATCCTAATGGGCGAAGTGCTGTACAAAAGAGGTTTTTCACAACCTTACCTGAGGTGTTTAGCTCCAGACGAGGCAAACTATGTATTGAGGGAAGTTCATGAAGGAGCATGTGGTAATCACTCAGGAGCTAAATCACTCGTCCACAAGGTCATCCGTGCAGGGTACTATTGGCCAACCATCCAAGCTAATGCTAAGGCATATGTTAAGGTATGTGATCAATGTCAACGCTTCAGTAATATTCCTAGACAGCCATCGGAGTATCTCACCCCGATGATGGCCCCTTGGTCTTTTGCACAATGGGATTTAGATATTTTAGGCCCCTTTCCAACTAGAACTAGGCAAATGAAGTTTTTGGTGGTGGGAATAGATTATTTCACAAAGTAGGTGGAAGTTGAACCCTTAGTGAAAATTACACAACAAAATGTCAAAAATTTCGTCTGGAAGAATATTGTATACAGGTTTGGAGTACCAAGGTACTAGTATCTGACAATGGATGACAGTTTGACAATACCCCCTTCAGAGAATTCTGTGAACAACTTAGAATCAAGAATCATTATTCCTCACCATCCCACCCACAAGCTAACGGACAAGCAGAAGTAGCAAACCGATCCTTGTTGAAAATCATCAAGACTCGGCTTGAAGGGGTAAAGGGAGTATGGCCGGATGAAGTACCAGGTGTTTTGTGGGCTTACAAAACAACAGTGAGGACTCCTACAGAAGAGACTCCTTTCAAATTGGCTTATAGGAGTGAAGCAGTTATACCTGCAGAAGTACATATGGCCAGCCATAGGGTGATGAAGTACCAAGATGATGAAAACAACGAACAGCTTCGTCTTAACCTTGATCTTATAGACGAGGTGAGGATGGACGCGGAGCAAAGAATAGCAAGGTACAAAAATCTCATGGCAAGGCAGCACGACGCCATGGTGAAACCTAGGCGCTTCAACATTGGGGATCTCGTCCTGAAGAAAGTTTCTTTGGCCACTAAAAACCCGGCCCACGGGAAATTGGGACCAAATTGGGAAGGACCCTACAGGGTAATCAACTACAAGAGGCAAGGATCCTAATACTTTGAAGCCCTGGATGGAAGAAAGCACCCTTGGAATGTTGAACACCTGAGAAGGTACTATCAATAGAGGGTGACCATGGACGAATATTGCTGCAGGACGAATGCCATGGACGAGTTGAAGCATGAAGTATTTTCTTGTTTACTTATTACTACTATGATGTTTTAAGTGTATAAGTATTTTGTGTTAGTCATGGACGAAGTAATGTTGTATAAGTATTTTTAGTTTCCTAAAAGCACTAGCTCTCAAGCATGTGTCATGATTGTGGACGAATGATTATATAGTATGGATTTCCAAATATATATATGATGTATTTCTAAGAATATGTATGATTGTATGGGAACCCTTAACTTTCTATGATTCAAGATGATCCACGGAAGGCGAAAGGCTAAAGACGAATGAAATCCTTGGAAGCTAAGGAAGATCGTCTATCTGCTTTCCTTCAAGTAAGGATAAAGTAGGAAAGATAAAACCTAAGGTATGTCCGTCTAAAGCCTAAGACGAGATAAAACTTGAGGTATGTTCGTCTAAAACTTAGACGAGATAAATCATAAGGCGTGTCCGTCTAAAACTTAGACGAGATAAATCCTGAGGCATATCCGTCTAAAACACAAACGAGGTAAAACCTAAGGCGTATCATCTAAACCATGGACGAATAATGTGTGTGCAAAAACACCACGAAGCCCATGGACGAGTCTGACAGACTAAGGTCTAGCACATGGACGAATAAATCGCTGAGAACAATTTTACTAAGGACGAGTAAATATTCACCCTAAATATGAAAAATAAATTGAAAAAGGCATTCATTCCTGGACGAGCCGTACTTGTGGCAAACATGAAAAAGATTCATTCTATTCTATTTTGGCAATACAAGAACGAATTCGTTCACATGCTCAAGACGAGATAAAATGCTTCCTAAGTGGGCGAACCCCACAAACCATGGAAATAGCATGGACGATACAAACAAACTTGTCCACAATGTTTGACATATTCAAACATAATAAACAATGAAGAGAAAAAGCATTCATTCATTCATAAACTCTAAGGGTAGACGACCACCGTCCAAAAACCCTTGGAAGTAGAGTAACAGTTAATAAAACTCGTCCATAAATTTGGACGAGGGAATTGTACTTGAATGAATTTTTTAAAAAAAAGGGAGGAAAAGGAGAGATAAAAGCCCAAAACATTAGGGCACTTCAAACAAAACTAAAAATATAAAAACTCTCTGAAAGCTGGAATTACTTTGATGGATTAGTCTTCGGATCGTCCTGGGTCACCTCGTCATTAGCATCATCCTCCACATTGACGTCCTCAGAGCCCGTCGCAAGCAAGGAACTCTCTGTAGCGATGGGGATCTTAAATGTATTGAAGTCCAAGTCAGGGAATACGTCCTTGGCATCAGCACGGAAGTCCTCATACCCAACAGCATAATGGCTGTCTAAACGATTCTTGTATTCATCAGACTTCTTAAAGGTTGATAAGGCTTCCTCATGTGCTTTCTTCAAGGACGAAGGAAACTCTGATACTTGTCCTTCCAAATAAGCGATGCGAGTATCCTTCTCAATAGCATCTGCTTTAAGTTCCTCAACCTCGTCCTTCAGCTTCGTCTCTATCCCTTGCAAGCGACTGAGATCCTCGGTCAACCTGATCACTTCCCCTTTTTTCAAAAGAACTTCATTGTTCAGCTCCTTGGCCTTCTCTTTTGCCGTCTTTGCCTCCTTAGCAAGTTCCTTGGCCTGGTACGTCGCAGTGTAAAACTTTGACATAGCCTGTGCATGGACGAAGGAAAGTTAGAAATTCTATTTTTGAAAAACTTATTGAAAACACTCAAAGATGAATAAAATTCATACCTTGAAGAGGTCATGGATACCTGAACGTTCAAATTCCTTCACTGACATGTTATAACATTCATTAACTTCATTGTCAGTGACGATTCCTTTGAACGTCCTCCATGCGTAGCCCTCGTCCAGCACCAAGTTGGAAGGACGATCAAATGGCTCTGATGAAAGAGGCTTGCGAAGAGTCTTGGCTGGAGGGGGAGTGGGATCAGTTGGAACAGGACGAATTACTTGGACGGGCTCCACGTTCACAAGAGGGTCGTCCAGATTCACCGTTGAAGGTATAAATTTGGGGACCTTGGGAAAAGATGAAGTCTGAGTGGTTTTTTGCTTTTTTGAGCCTCGACAACTAGGAAGGTCATCCAGGTCTACAGCACTAGAAATCTTTTTAGACTTTCTCTTCCCAGCCTGGACGGGAGCCTTCTGGACGATTGGTGGTGCGAAAGCATCCTCATCCCCACTGGTTACTATTTTTTCCTTATTTTCTCTCATTGTAATTATTCCTACAACAAAAGAAGTCAAAAAAAGAAAAAGAAAAAAAAGAGAAGAAATAAAGTAGGGATGGACGATACTTTTGCGAGTGGTTTCTTCGTGGCTTAGGTTCTCAGCAGTGTGTTCTGGACCAAGTCCCCAGGTAGCCAAACTGCTAAAGGTTACCAGTTCATGAAAAGTCCTTCTAAGGAAGGCACGAACTTTGTCTATTCGATCCAAGTAAGATCTGTCCAAACATGGACGAACAACAGCTGTACCAATAAATAGAAAGGTGGTTAGACGACTAAGAGATGGAAAAAATGTAAGGAATAAAAGAAATAACATGGAAATAAAAACATACCCTCAGGACGAAGGCGACCTATGGGGCTGGTAAAAGGAGGGAAGGGGGTATTACCAACATTTATTGGGTCCCCACCCCAATTTCCAGAAATAATAAAAAACTCTTGTTTCCAGAGCCTGTCAGACGAGCTGCGGCCCTGTATTAAACTATAGTGAGAGCCTCTGGACGAGAACTGGTAAAAACCAGCAGACTTTTTTTTATCTCTGGGGGCTTATAACAGTAAAGGAACTCGTCCACTGTTAAAGGACAGTTCCCTTCCAATGCCTCACGCCATAGCACTTGCATGGCAACTACCGTCCTCCATCCGTTGGGGTTAAGCTGGTTAGGTCCAATACCCAGCCTATAGAGAAGACCTCTACAAAAAGAATTTAGGGGAAATCTAAGGCCAGCCAAAAGGTAAGACGCATATACTCCTAAACCAGAAGAAGGGGAACAGCACCATTCCCCTTCCCTGGGTAGACGAGGGTTGAATTCCCTAGGAATCTAATATCTATCTACAAGAATTTTTAACTTGAGGGTATCTAAGGTGGACGCTACTTCAGGAGCACAACTATATATCACATCCTCCTCCTCGTCTTGAGGAGGGCTAGGTGACCTTCTGGACGAGCTAGTCCCAGCTCCAGAGGTCATCCTATGCTATATTTCCTGAAATTCTTCTATAGAAATACCAGGAACCCCAGACGAATAATGTTCGTCTGAAGAACTATCACTACTACTAGTATTTCCCTCACCACTCTCATAACTATCCCCACTTCCAGAGGAGACGTCTTGATACTCGTCTCTCTCTCTCTCTACGCTATCACTAGACCTAGACATGATTGTTTGAAAAAGAATGATTAAGATGAAAACCAAAGGAAGAAGGAAGGAGAGTACCTGACGAGACTAGATGACGAAGTCTAGACGAAAATCTTGGACGAGATGGCTGAAAGGAGATTATGAGAAAGGTGAAGGGCAAGAAAGAGAATGTGCCTATTTATAGGGCCCAGAAGTAAGACCAACGAAGCGACACCACCCATTAAGATGACGACACGTGGCAATCACCTGGGAAAATGTAATCGACATAACGTGTCAACGAATTAAACCATGACACGTGGCTGCGTAAAAGCGTGGGTTAAATCTCCGCAATAT
This sequence comes from Quercus glauca, assembly GCA_023736055.1. Classification (NCBI taxonomy): domain Eukaryota; kingdom Viridiplantae; phylum Streptophyta; class Magnoliopsida; order Fagales; family Fagaceae; genus Quercus; species Quercus glauca. The sequence goes on along the minus strand of CM043323.1, from coordinate 13,219,086 downwards.
CCTTGGACGATCCCTGGACAAGGGGGCAACTGATGGGATAGCAAAAATTACATCTATGTTTCGTCCAAGGGAATCATCCATGACCTCCAGTCAGCCAAATAGCCAGACAATGTCTGATTCGTCCAGCTGGGTCGTCCATGAGTACTGGTCAATTGAATAAACTTCAGGCAATCAGGTCTGAAGAGTCTTCCGTGTGCAACGCCCATGGACGGCCACACAACATCAATCTACAGACAAAGAGTCGTCCATGGACAACGCACATGGACGACCATGTAACACTTAGCAAAATTCCGGAATGGTTAATCAACCCGTGTTCATCGCTTGCAATATCTCCTAAGTATGTAACTTCCATCAGCGGTTACTACTTCTATAGCCGTTGGGGAAGTTATCTCCGTAACTCCGAGCTTCCATAAATCTTGGGGAGGTTATTAAGCCAAGTAACTGCCCCAAGGTTCCCTATATAAAGGACCGGTCTGAATCAGGCAAAGGTATGAAAATTCTGAGATTTTACTCCCAAAAAGTTGGAACTTCATTTTCTTGTGAGAAACTAACTTTGTCATCGGAGGGTACTTGGCCGGTCCACCCCGATCACCCCTTGACTGTTTCTTCTTTACAGGCCTTCGATACCGCTGTAATCCACCGAAGCTGAAGTGTTCAACCAACTGATTTCTTCCACCATCAATATATATTTAGTAAACTAAGTTTAGCACAATTACTTTGAGTATGTTGATGGTTGAGGGGGTTCTCTTAAGAAATTCCTCTATAATATCTCAGGATCAATCATTCATACACTTCCTATATATTTTTGTTATGAATTATGAGTTATTAGGTTGGGCCAACGGGTTAGGTTAATGGGCTGGGTAACGGGTTGGGCTACTGGGCTAGCCCACCGGGTACCCATGGGCATAAAAACTAGCCCACGACCTAACCCACTAAGCTAGTGGGCTACCCATGGGCCTCAATAACAACGAGCCGGGCTGCCTATTAGCCCGAATGGCCATCGGGTTTCTAGGTCGGGCTGTGAGTCGTGGGCTATTTGATGACCTTTAGCCAAAAAACATGCATGTAACAAATAATCTTATTAAATTGTAAGATCAAAATGAGTTTTAGGGTTAATTTAACAATTTAAATATGCAGCTCAATGCATGAGATGGTATAAGGGCACAGCTATTCGTTATTATGATTCTCATACATATTGTTAGGTTCTAGAATATTTAAGATTAAACTGTTAAATTCATCATTGTTTTATTAGCAGTATTAAACAAACTGAACTTGTTATATTACAGACATACTTGCAGTAAATATCTAAAAAATTGGAGGAGGATATACAAAGATTGGAGGAGATTATACAAAATGTGAAATCTGATGGACGAGATTTGGAATTGTGGATTGATAGCAATGAACTGCCAAATGATATAAAAGAGGAGATCATTTTGAACATGTCTCACATATTGGAGGGAAATGAAGAGTTTGATGAAGAACTTGCAATGAAAATTAAGCGTCATCTTTGCAAGCTATATAAAGAAATTTTTTCTTTTTCATTTTCTCCTTCTTCTTCTTTTCCACTTTATAGATAGATTCAAAAAGTAGTTTGATTAAAGTTATATTGCTTCAAAGCTGTCTACTAGTAATATAAATCTTTGGAAAAAGCTGAGAATTGAGTTGTAACTTGTGATCTAGTTGAGTACTATTATTATTATTTTTATTTTGGTGGGGGTGGGGAGTGTTATTATTGCTAATTATTGTATTGGGCTGTGTGTGGGGGTTTAGTTTTGTTGTTCCTTTTTTGGCAGCTTGGTGAGCGTATATTGGAAAAGGCTCCCCTCCCGTTTAAAACTCTCATGTTTCCTCCCATTTTAATATAAATGGGGGACACGCAGCAAGTAACAAATCTAGCGGTAGAAAATAAAACATGTTACAAAATATTTTTTATTCTTAATTGCCCGCACCTTTCAGCAATCTCCTTGCAAACCCACCGGGGCCACCACTGATGCAACAATGACTTTAAGCAAACAGGATGGAGCCATTGGAGATGATGGGTCTTACAATGACTCTGCAGCAAATAGGACAGAGCCATCAGAAAAGATGGCAAAGGTGCAGGACTTACCTTTCCGTCAATTAAAACACATGAACTTTTCTTGATGGTGGGATTTATCTATGAATTCCCATTCCTGAAGCTGAAACTCACATCAAATCTGATCCAATTCTCCAAAACCACCATCTATAAAAATAAAAAGCACTATTCAACCCATCAACCACCCACAACATATATTCATTCTACCTATATTCTCAAATCTAGAGAAACCAAACCCATATTTAAAAAACCCAGCCTCTACCATCAAACCAAACGGCCTAACTTATCTAGTTTCGCTCCCCCGCAAGCTCATCGGAGGACCTCCATTTCGTGCGCCACTGTCGGACCTAGCTAGCCTCGATGGCGTCAACGCTCTAGCCACAACACTCACCACCACATCAGTCCCAACTACCACAGTTTCTTGGGGTATCCCTCGCAGTCGCACGCAACCAAATTGCAAACTAAAAATTTCCAGCATGTTTTGAACTGAACATCTCTGATGCTCAGACCATGAGAGTGCTAACGGGAGAAAGAGGAAAAGAAGGGAAAAAGAGACAAAAATTGAGAGAATGGCATGGCATATTTTTAGCCATTAGATTGTTTATCTGCCACGTGTCCTTCATCTATATTAAAATGGGAGAGAATAGGAGAGTTTTAAACAAGAGGGGAGCCTCCCCCGCGTATATTTGGGTTGTTGTGTTGTTCGCTTGCTTTTAAGTTAATAAGATATGCTAAATCATAAAGAAAAATGATTTTAATTATTTTTCTTTGGAAGCTTTGTGAATAATATTGAAAAGTTGGAAAGATCTGAAAAATGATACAAATGTACAAGCAATATGATCCTAGTTAGTGATATACGGAATAAGATATATATGGCAAGAATACGTACATTTATGTATTTATTTGGTTTAACATTTCAAAAAAAAAAAATATATATATATATATATATATATATTACAGATACATATATTAGAGAGAGACTTACATATATTGATATACATATGTAGGGATATTGGGCCTGGAAGTCTATCATTGATTTGTATTATTGGGCCTGTGGCCCAGTTCGAGGACAAGTGATTGTCTGAGGAGAGGAAAATCTTTATTAGAAAGGACTATATAGCAAAATAGAGGTCAACTTTGACCACAATGGCTCAAAGAAGCGGACCGATGATAAATGCAACCTCGGCTGACAAATGTTGAGGTCTAAAAAGATTGTCTAACGATCAAGGTGATGCTCCAAGAAGTCTCGTGAATGTTGATAAGCATTATCAAGATGGTGAGCAGGAAAGCGTCCAAAAATATCTAAGGGGAAAGCTGCTACCTCCGCATTAAATGCACTTCAACTAAACTCCCTGGCCACATTAATGTGGAAGTGATACCTGGACAGAGCATTTCAGCCTTACAGCTACTACTTGGAGACTGATAGAAGGGGTGGATGGGACAAGTATCAACACCGACCCTCTAGTATACACGGGTGAGCTGAGAATGAGATAGAAAGATGATATAAAAGGAGAAGAAAGCAACAGAAAATGGGGATCGAGAATTATAGAAAGAAAACACTGTAGCGTTCAAGAACTAAACGTGTAACCCGATTTGAAATAATCTATAAGAACAGTTCTCCTCAGACTTTGCCGAGGACGGTTTTTCTTCAAGATAACCCTTGTCTTTTCATTCTCTTATAATCTGAACTCTTCCTAGTGCTTCTTTAATTAGTTATAGCCCAGTTTTTCAACTCATTCTCTACAAATTTATTGTTTTGGGTTTTTTGGGCCTAAGTCCATTCACGTATTGGGCGAGGAATTCAAATCTGGTCCTTACAACATATATAACAGATTTGAATAAATTTTCAAATAGTAAGAGTTTAGAGCTAGCATCAAGTGTGCTAAATGCATTTTTACCATTTCTTGAGCTTATTTGCTCAATTTTTAGTTTTTAGTTTTTACGTATAACATTTTAAAATCTTACATTTTTTCTTTTATTGAAATACAAGTATATTTTAACATACTATTAGCAAAAAAATTTCAGTATAAAACTAAATAAATTGTTCCCAAAAGTTTTTGGCTTTTAGTATCTATTTGAGAATTGTTTATGTTGAGTAGTGAGACAAAAAAAAAAAAAAAAAAAAAAAAAAAAAAAAAAAAAAAAAAAAAAAACTAAAAGCTAACTTATTTTTAAAAAACCGAAATTATATTATTTAAAATAAAATTGAGACAAAAAAATAATGCAAGACTGGATTATAACTTTTTTTTTTTTTTTTTTGCTTTTTGCTTTTTTCTCAACTTTTTGGTAATTTTTATGCTTAATAAATTTAACTTTCAGATTTTTTATTCATTTAATATATTTTTTTTTTTTTTAGAAGGAAGAAACTTTCTATTATTGAATAACTAGTAAATCAGATACAACGAAAGAAGAAATGTCTGGAGGAACAGACTCCATCCAGGCTAATAAAGGAAAATATAATTTAGCTCTCTGGGCTAAGGCATGTGCTACTGCATTTCCTTGCCGACTGACATGAGAGAAAGAGAAACTCTGTAGAGAGTTTGCATAAGACAAAATGTCCTTAATTATGTGTCCATCTTGTGAGTTTACCAACCCCTTCCCCCGAAGCGAATTGATAACCAGCTCAGAGTCACCTTCGAAGATGGAATTTTGAAACCTGTTTCAATGCAGAAAGTGACTGCCCTTCTTGCTGCCAGCAGTTCTACTAACTGGACTGAATGTGGTTTTTGGATCTTTTCCGAAAGGGCTACCATAACCTGTCCTTCAGAATTACGAATCACCACTCCAAGACCTGCCTAATCAGATTCTCCAAACAAAGCTTCATCAAAATTTGTCTTCACCATACCTGAAACCGGAGGACTCCACTTCCTTGTTTGAATTTTTCTGCATACTATTTGTTGCTGTTGCTGCAGATTTTTAAAGCCCCTGATGTACTCCTTTGCATACCCTGCAATTTTATTCAGAGGCAAACTGCTTTGCTGAAGGTGTGATTTGTTTCGGTGGTGCCAAATTGACCACGTTGTGGTAGCAAACAACTGTAACTGATGCTGTCTTGACTGCACCATACGGATTAGCTCTGGGAAGGAAACCAATGCTGTTGCAGACCTGTCCACCCAACCAAACTCGGCTGTCCACACCTGCTGAACCTTTTCACAACCCCATATAACGTGTAGCACAGTTTCGGACTCCCTGGAACACAGATGATACAAAGAATCTGTGAGTATAGTTTTTTTGAGCAAGTTCTCTTTAGTAGGAAGAGAATTGGTGCAACACTTCCATAAAAAGTGTTTTATTTTTCCAGGAACTCTCATATTCCAAATACTCTTCCAGAAATTCCGTTGAGCCATGTTCTCCTCAGAATCTATCACAACCACATCAGGTGTTTCACAAAGGAACTTGTAGCCCGTTTTGATTGAGTAATTCCCTGAATTTTCCTTCGGCCATATCAGTGTATCAGGTTGAAAAGTAGAGCATAAAGGCAGTGCTTTGATAAGTTTCGCTTCAGGTGGGTAGAAACACAAGTCAATTAGATGAGTGTTCCACCACCCTGAATGAGGATCAATCAGACAATCCACTGTGGCTTCCCTAGATAAAAGAGACGGTGGAGTAACAATTCTACCTCCCTCAGAATTCAGCAACCAAGCATCCTCAAAAATACGAATAGTCTTCCCATCCCCAATATGACCATTTTATTCATTTAATATAAAATTACTAAAAATGATATCTTTTAAAAATCTTTTAAAAACCTTCTGCAAATAAGTTATTCCTAAACACACTCTAAATTATCACATGAATCTCAATATCATGAAGAAACTATTTTTTTTAGAAGAAGTCAACTAACAACTAAGGTCGAGGTTTTATAACTTTTAATTCTCTTTTATTTCTTATTTTTTTTTAAAAAAAGAACTCTTTTATTTCTTTAGTTCCCATTTTATTTTACTGGGAATTTGCGAAGCCGAACTTTTCCTAGGCAAAGTTCCCATTTTATTTTACTATGTGTGTGTTTGGCATGACTTAAAAACTTAGTGTTTTTTACTATTAAACTTATTTTTATTGCTATTTATAGGTTTTATTGCACTTTTTGGTATTATTTATGAGTTTTACTATACTATTTCAGTTACTTTTTAGCTTTATCTACAGTACTTTTAGCAAAAAAATTTCAGTTTCAACGTGCGCGTTTGTGTTTTTTGTGTAAGTCTCATGCACTGTTCACGGAATCCGCAAGTACGAAATTCAGCAAATTTTACTTTAAAATTGGATCCCACAATACTATTCATACATTTAAAAATTATTTTATTTCAGTATTTTTAATTTCCAACAAAAAGCAGTGTTTAAACAGACCCTAAATAAGCTGTTCCAGACACTCATTGGTTAATATATATATATATATATATAATTGCTGCAACTGCCAAATCTGAGCTGTCAAAGCTGCTAACCCAAACACATCTCATCACTTATCCAGGGTCTCACATTACTCATGTAACCAAACAATTGCAATTCTTCATCACCAGTAAGTTCTAACCGCCGCCGCCGCCAGCGCCTCCGCCGACGACAAGTCCCGAAGCAATTGCCGGTAAAAGGCGTCGTTTATCCCCTTTCCATTTGAGGTTCTCTCTTCAGCCTATCTCTCTCTCTTCAGTTATTTGGTTCATTCTCTTGTATCCTTCAGATCTGGTTCCTTTAGGTCCAGATCGGTCCATTTACTTCATCTCCTCTATCGATACTTACAAATTAGAGTTCATATATCATTCTTTCGCTTTGTTGTTCTTGATCTGCCATTGTAATAGTCTAAAACATTGAATTTGTAAAAAAAAAAAAAAAACAATAATAATCCAATTGTTTCTAATTTGCATCAGATTAGAGAATTATAAAATCTTGTACATTATAGCTTTATAATGTAATTTTGTTTGCAACTGTGTATGGTTGGTACAGACTACAGCTTTAGATTAAGAGTTTTGAAAGATATGGGAGTGGAACTTCGAAACGTGAGCTCGCAATGCTCCAGAGGCAGCGATCGCTCAACGGTGATGAACTTGACGGTGGAGCTGCGGAGGCCGGCGGTGGCTACTGAAGATTTTAACAGCGAAGAGTAAAATTGCTGTTACACTTACACACACTATTTAACACATCTGTACGTACACGAAAAAAAATGCCGTGCATTTTGTGAGTGTCCGTACAATGTGTAAAATGGTGTGTGTAAACAAACACTCAACAACACTACTCAACAACGGTACCACATTTATTTGGGTGAGTAAATTTGACACTTCATATGCTGACTTGGTGATGATGTGTTTTTTTTTTACTTTGTTGTCACTTTATTATTGGTCGATTTGGTCATATTGATAATTCATGGATCGGTAAGAAAAAGAAAAAGAAAAGTGAAAAAATATTCATATAGAAAGACCTGAGGGTTGACTGTTGGCAATGATTAAATAACTAGAAACTATTTTATGAGAACAGCAAGAGTAGCTTGTTTATAACTTGCATCTGCATTTGCACTCTCAAAATCCTCCGAAAATATCTGCAAGTCAAGTTCATTAGTTTCAAGCCCATGTTATATATTTATAGATATATTGTTTAGTTTAGAGGTTGATTCTTTATTTTCTGACATTGTATCATTGAGAAGCTTTAAGTTATGAGCCTCCGTAAGCATCAGCAAGATAACGGTGTGAGGTTAGGTTCTGATCCTTTGCTGTTCACTATGTAGTCACTTTAAATTGATTTGATCAATACCGTTATAAGCATACAAGTTTTTTTTTCATCCATTTCCATTTATGCATTCCATTCCTTTATAATTTATGCATTCAATTCCATTCCTTTATGAACTCCCAAACGTAGTGTTATTATTTCTTGAGTTCTCACTTGCAATTACAATGACAGAAAGATTATATATTTATTCAATAGGATAAAAGATATTACACACATCATGTTATACAGACACTATTACACATGTTTTAAAAAAAAATTGAAATCGTGAGTTGAAGATATGATTTCAAAACTGAAATCGTGAGTTAAAAACACAATTTCAGTTAAAAAAATGTTTGTGACATGGTTCATATGTGTAACAAGCGCTCTCCTATTCAATAAGCAAATAGCAAAATATACTATCTATTATATACTATTTCTTACTATTTTATTTTCCTGGGGACATTCGAAGTTTGGTCTTTTTGCTAGATTATAATACCATGTTTTAGCTGGCAGAGTAGAGTTTGCAATAAATTAAAAAACTCCTTGGTTGGTAAGAGAAGCTATACTATTATAGAAAGACTCAAAGGATAGACTATTGTCAATGATTCAATAAGTAGAAACTATTTATGTGAACAGCAAGAGTTGCCCTTGTCTATAGCTTGCACCTTCATCTGCACACTCTTAAAATCCTCCAAAAACCCAATTTCTGCTGCTCGCTCGTCCTATCGCGGTCTCTCTTGCCCCGCTTGTAAAATGCCTGCTACTCAAGTTTGTTAGGTTCAATTCAATTTTTTATAGTTAACACGTGCTCTTTCTTCCTATCAAAAAAAAAAAAAAAAAAAAACACGTGCTCTTTCTTGTTGTCCATAAATAATTAAATATATGGTTTAGAGGTTGATTTTATTTATTTATTTTGGACATCGTATCTTTGAAAAGCTTAAGTTATGAGTCTCTGTCGGCATCGGCAAGATAACGGTGTGAGGTTAGGTTTTTTCTATTCCTTCTTCAGTTTTTCTTATGTAGTTACTTAAATTGATTTTTGATTAATAGTGACCATTTCTGCCACTCACTTTTAGAAATCATCCTTATACATTACTTATTTCATGTTTTAAATGTAAACATCAATAGAATATATGGATATTATGCTTATATATGGATATTATGCATAAAATACACCATGCATTATGGAATCATACAAGTCTGACTTAAGATGCAGTAATGAAAGTAGAGTGACATGCTCTCTCTTTTTTATTCCTCCATTTAAAGAGTCAGGTGCACATGTACAGAAATATATAGTGTACACAGTGCTTGTGATAAAAAAATAATCATTATTCTTCATTTTTCTCCCTGTTCTTTTGGTTTCAATAATTAATGCCACGTTTTGGCACTACTTATTTGTAAATTTATGCGTCAAAATAAGAAACAGATTGGATACGTTTCATAGTCCTAGGTCGTTAAAATTTTAACAATATAGTATTGCCTGACGCCGAGAGTATGAGCAAATGTAATAATATAATGATGCACTGTCTACTACACACACTTACACACATCTGTACACACACACTTTTCAAAGTATGTGTGTACGGTTGTGTATTAGTATTAGTGTGTGTGCAAGAGATATTAGCCTAACGCTATATATTATTCGTCAAACATTAAAAATTTTAATTAAATGATGTGACACTACTATATATACTTTAAATTTATAATATCTAATTTAAACTGTGAAACATATCAATTTCAGATTTTGCACTTTTGTAAGATGTGCTATATGCTATGCATAATGTTAGGACTGTGTTTCTTGTACAAGGAATAGAGCGGGTGATCATATTCAATTGTTTATCATGGGAGTTTACGTAGTCAACAGTTTTTCTAATTGAATGATATCAATCACGTTCATTACTATACTAATTTGTAAGTTTTTTTTTTTGGTAATAAATTGATAATAATTTTAACATTTTTATTCTTTGTCATTTTTCATTTCAAATTCTTATATGAATTAAAAAAGCAAAAAGGTGAATGTTTTACTCTAGACCAAGTTAGAAGACCCATTACATAATGCTTCATATGACTATCCACATGTATTAATTGTATGATTCATCAAATCCTTTTGTTTTTTATTTTATTTTTATTTTTATGTTTTATTATTGTGTGATTCATTAAATCATTTAAATAAAGTTACATGTGACATGAATGTTAAGTGAGTCATGATACTCAAATTATTCATGGATAGTATTTTAAATTTACACATATTGCATTAGTAATATTCCTAAAATTCTCTCACTTTGTTGTTCTATCTCTAACTTCATGGTTCCATCGATGTTTCTTTGTTCAGATTGATGGGTATGTTTGATATGTTTTGGACTCTTTTTTGTTTGTTCCTTTCAGGAATGAGGATATGGAGGGGCAAGTTCCCAAGGATGATGGAGTTCATCTAGGGAAAAAAGGAACACCAAGAAAGACAATTCTTTATAATCTTAATCCAGAGGGGAAGTTCCTCCAAATGTGGAATGTGATGTTTATTGTGTCATGTGTGATTGCAGTATCAACGGATCCTTTGTTCTTTTATCTTCCTGTGATCAATGAAGACAAAAAGTGCCTTGCGTTGGATACAAAATTAAAGATCATAGCTATTTGTTTGCGATCAGTCACCGACTTGATACATCTCTTGAATATGATTTTCCAATTTCTTTGTCCCTATATAGATGAGGCCACTCTAAAACTTGGAATAACTAAGGTAGTCACAGATGCTTGGTCAATAGCAAAGAGGTACTTGTTGTCCTACTTCCTATTCGACATTCTCGCTATTCTTCCCCTCCCACAGGTAAGAGATTGTTTATACTTTATATAAAATAGATAAAATATTTATTATTTTTAATAACTAGCCATCTTGGGGTAATAGTAATTCATTTATAACTATCTCGAGTAACCTGAAAAGTGATTAATAAACCAAGATTAATCTAAAAATTGGTTTTAGTTCGAACAGAGAGACTTCTCTACTTTTAAACCGTTTTTGTGTATGATTTTTCAAGTTTAACTACAACTAGGATTATATCAAGTCGTTCACATGTAGAAATTGAAATTGTGATCTTACTCTTGCTAGATTCTTTTTTTTATAGGAGAGAAGTAATTATTTATTGTGCTTGTTTGCCGTTCATTGTGACTATTGCGGTACTTCTATTGGCACAAATCATGGTGTATTAAAAGCAAAATTAGGGATTCAATATATTTTGGCACTTTCTTTTTTAAATAACTTGTGAAAAAATGTGTGAAATAGATTGTGTAGGTAGAGATTTATGGCATGTTTGGATGTTTAAAAAAGAAGAGGGAGTAGAGTAGAGGGAGGGAGTGTAATCCAATTATCTTGTTTGGAAGTTTTTTAAAGAATGAGGGGGAGAGGTTTGGAAGGGTTTCAATTCCCTCTAACCCCTTATTTTTAATTCCCCCAAATTGGAGAGATTTGGAGGGAGAGTAGAGTAGATAAATTATTGTCCAAGTAAATTCCATAATTTACCATTTTTAACAAATTAATCATAAACCAATGTTGCAAGTCCATTTTCAAATAAGGGTAAATTTATCTATTTTAATCATTTACTCTCCTCCCCCATCTTAATTTTTAAAACATCCAAACAAGGTGGAGGGGAACGATTCCCCTCTACTCTCCTCCCCACCACTCTCCTTCCCTCTACTCCTCTCTACTCTCCTCCCTTTCTAAGCTTCCAAATAGGCCATTACTTGTGTTCTAATTTCAGTATATCTTGCGTTATATATATTTCCCCCCTCTCAAGAAAACGAGCCCACCTTTTCTCTTTTTAAAGAATCTGGTCATCTTTATAACTAGAAGATCCATGAAACTTAAAAAATACACCATAGAACCTCTAAAATATTGAAAATACCATATCGAAATAACCAAAATCTCCCAAAAATGAAAAAATTACAACAGAAACCTCCAAAATGATAGACATACCCTAAAAATCTTCAAAATAACCAAAATACCCTCAAAATCTAAAAAATAATCAAAATATCCTAAAAACCTCTAAAGTGACAAAAATTCCCCAAAAATACCCTCTAAAAATACACCCTCAAAACAGTTTGGTAGATATAATATTAAATAAAAGTGTACTCTAATTGAATGATTAATATTATTCAATTTATGTAAGATTAAATATACTGGAGTTAGGGTGTATTTCAAAAATTGAACAAGGTTAAAAATTGGTAGGTTTGGATTTCATAAATATAAGTGGACAGGTTTAAAATAAGAGAAGTGTTACGTCCACAATATTTTCACAACAAATCATAGGTGGTAAGTTGTTATTAGTTCTAATTTGAATTCACAATTTAAATTACTTTTTTTCCCACCTGCAATAACCAATAACAATCTACCACTTTAAATTTGTTGTGAAAGTGTTGTGAATATGTTGTGGACATGGTATTTCTCTTAAAATAATACTCCTAGAATCTAATTGAGTTTAGGACTGATTTGAAACTTTATAATTTTTAACAGGTTGGTTTGAGAAGGTTTTCTTCCATCCCAAACTTAATTATTATATCAAACATGACATAAAAGATGGGTCAAAACTTAGGTATGTATATTATTAGGTTCTCCAATTAAATTTAAATATTGTTTGCAGTAATCAATAAATTAAACACAAATAATGTTATCTTGGTTAAGAACAATTAAATTCAATGTAAATGATTCTAAAAATAAAAATAAAAATTCAATGCAGTTATGTATTTAAATTTAATTAGAAAATCTGGTGCACTTCACTAAATATATGAGATTCGAATATGAGGAAAAGATAATCAAGTTTCTATAAGTGAAGTCCTACATAAGTAGAGCTGACAATACTTGTCATCTGACTAGGTAATTGTTCCAATTATTTTTTCACAAATGATAAGAGGCTACAATAAGAAGTTCCTTAATGCTGCTATTCTCTTCCAATATGTGCCAAGAGTCCTACGAATCTGTCTATCATGGAGGACAATTATCAGCATGGACAATCAATTTTCCAGAATTGTATGGGTGAAAGCTGCATTCAATTTCTTTCTGTATATCATTGCAAGTCAGGTAAGTTTGGATGTTCAATTCCATAGTATCTGGCTAATCTTGTAATCTATTTAGAGTTAGAGCTTTATGCTGCAGTAGAGGATGCCCATGCAAAATTCTCTAGTATTTCTAATTTTCTATGTCACATTCTCAAAATTATTTATTAGTGGTTTTCTCTCATTAGTTTAGAAAAACTATCCTGAAGGTACCGGGTATGCTACACCCCCTCTCACAGAATCTATAGATGGGTTTACTTTCCAAGTATTCTCATATCTGCAGAATCCTCTATCTTCGATTATTTTACTGGAATATATGCACAATCTACTGCTCTTTAATTTATTGACTTGGTGGTCTTTAACTTTTAGGTATTAGGTGCCTTTTGGTACTTCTTTTCTATTGAACGGGAGATATCTTGCTGGCACGTAGCCTGTAAAAATCAAATTGGATGCCTCCAAAGTTCTTTCAACTGTGATCATACTTCAGGAAATCATTCATTTGTAAATGATTATTGCTCTGTAACAACACCAAATGCAACACTTTTTGATTTTGGAATATTCCTTGAAGCCCTTCAATCTGGTACCGCGGCATCCAAAGATTTTCCTAAAAAGTTCACATATTGTTTCTGGTGGGGCCTGCGAAATTTGAGGTTTGCACATATTTGACTCTTTGACATTCCAGATTGAGCTACTCCACATTAGTTTTTATCAGTGCTTCATCAATATATACACACATCATGCATTCATGTGCTATTGGAAAATTCGAACATTCTTTGTCACAAAGAGTTTTGGTAGTGTGTATTCCATGACAAAGAATGTACAATGTATCGTATAAAGAACATGAAAATAAAACATGCATCCACGCAATGACCACGTACTGCCACACTTTTTTGCATTGCCTATATATCCAATGGCAGAGCAGAAACTTTGCAATTGAATTCTGTGCATTATATTTATAAAAACAAAAATATCATAATTTCATTGGCCCACATAATTGGTTAGTTAATTCACGCGTTCCAAGAATTAAGTTGTGTTAAATGAGCTACATATGCTCATATCCTAACTAACTCATCTTAATCTTAACTAACTAAAGGGACTACAACAATTATGAGGAGATTACAAGGTATATGACATAATTTAGGGTTCCTAACAATGCATGTGTCAGTGTGCATTGTAATGCATGGCAGAACTTTATTTGACTGTGTGTTAGTATATATGCAATGTAATGCATGGCAGATCTTTATTTGATACATACACACACATATAACGTATTATATATAATTTAAGCTCAGTTACAGCACAACATAAATTACGGTAAAATAATTTGCAGCTTTCACTTTTAAAATGATGGTCTTTGCATATTATATTGTTGTTTTAGGCTGGTAATCTTGGTTTCTGTTTCCTTATCTTGAGTCCCACGTCTAGTCTTTATATGGTTTTAATATTTTAAAAAAATTATACTTTGACCATATTATATTTATAATTATCTGATATCACCAGCTTATACATTATCGTTGCTCCAATTTTTGCAGTTCTCTTGGTCAAAACCTTCAAACAAGTACATATATCTGGGAAAATTGCTTTGCAGTTTTGCTTTCGATCTTTGGCTTGCTACTGTTTTTGTATTTCATTGGAAATTTGCAGGTTGGCACTAAACATCTTTTTATTTTTATTACTTCCCTAAGCTTTAGGCCTTATTTATATAGTTATGTGTATGAGCATTAGAAGGACCTCTTTTTTTTTTCCGGGTAATAAAAGGACAGAGCATTCACCATGCTAACTACTGGAACAACTTATTTAAAGGCAATCTTTGAAGATTTTCATTTATGAAGCTGCATTTGGTGTAATACATGATGGAGGAAAAAAATGGTGAAAATGAAAGATGTTTTAGAAAGCTAAGAAAGCTAAGCTTAGAGAAAAGAAAGAATGAACTAACTCTTCAAGGAACACACTCTTGGAATAATACCTCATAGGTAGATTTTTTGGATTCAAATTCAACTAGTTACAATGAGGTCAGCCTTGCTAATTTATAGATACATAGGCAAGCTGCTAATTAGCTAAAAAGTTAGTTACAAGAACTTACTATGTGGCTACCATGTGATTGGCCAAAGCCTAACAAACATCTCTAACTAACTAATAAGCTATTGCACTTATCACTAACAATTTATCAATTAACTAATTTTTTGTTACAAGTGAAATGATCTACTTACCATACAACAAAAGTACTAGTAAGCGACTAGCTTTAAAAATGATCTGCATCAGGACTGTCTCTATTTGGAACACACTTGTCCTCAAGTGATGCACATTGAAATTGTTGGAGATATGCATATGATTTGGTAGTTCCATTGATTTGCATTCTCATTAGTTGCTGTATTAAGTTGTTGCATCATGCTAGAGATTAAGATTTGTTGCTGCTTTTTGTCAAGGCTGCAAGTGTAAGCAGCCATGTAGATGCTCTTGCATCCAACCTTCTTCATTTTGACCATTGGTTTGGGACTAGCTTTTCCCTTCTTTGGCTGCAACATGTAACGATCTCCTTTTTTGTATAGGCTGGATGTGTTGCTCCTTCCACCCGAAATTGTTTGATATGGACATAATCTTTCACACCCAAGTAAGAGATGGCAAACATCCATGGTTGTCACATCACAAAAAACATAATCTTGAAAGTCATTAATTAAGAACATTAAGCACTTTCTAGAATCTCTAACTTCACCTCCTTTCTTGAAGCAAGATAGCTTTTGTGGTTGGGGCTGGTCTTGACTCTTCGATTCAAGATTGTTAAAAACTTCTTGTGACACCATATTCTTGTAACTACTTCTTTTAAGCCATTCATCATTCTCCATTTCTTTCTTTGGTACTTGCAAGACGTTTTTTTACTAATGATAAATCCTCTTCTTCCTTTATATGAGCATCTACTTCTTCTTCCACATATTGATCATATATGGGTTCTTGAATGCATTCCCCTCCTCTGTTGTCTTCAATTATCAATACATTATTACACATTTCTTCTTCTTCTTCTTCATATATTGGAAATTCTTTATCTTCCGGGTCTTCACAACCTTCAATCGTCAAAGCTTTACCCTTGCCTTGAGCATTACCTCCCACTTTCTTGCAATTTGTTGCCTTGTGCCCAACTTCTCCACACTTGTAGCACTTAAATGTAAAGCTTTGTGCTGCTTTAGGGACTGGTTTGACTATACCAGAAGTTGAAGGCAAGCCTGCACTGTCAATCTTGAAAGGTTGTGCACTGTTAGTACTAGTAGTTGGCCTTCCTTAAGTGCTGACTTGGGTACTTCTGCTACCACCATAAGCTTAGAATTGCACAAAAGATTTTCTTGCAAGTTGCTTCTCAAACATCAAGGCTCTATTGTAAGTTTCAAAAACAGACCACAATTGGTGCAAAGATAAGGCATCTTGAATTGGTGGTTTAAGACCGCTCAAGAACCTTGCAACCACTTGCTCTTCACTATCATTCAGGTCTACTCGAGCTACTAGTTGATAAAATGCCTCTGTATACTCTTCCACACTGCCATGTTGCTTCAAATTATGCAGTTGTTTGTACAAGGATTGCATATAATTGAAAGACAGAAACTGGTTTCTCATTTTCTGCTTCATCTTGCACCAATCTTGGATCTTTCTTTTACTCATCCTCACTCATTGATCTTGGAGCTGTTCCCACCAGGCTGAAGCTCTCCCTCTCAGCTTGATAGAGATCAATTTCACCTTTTTGGAATTTGGTACCTCATGGAAATCAAAGATTCTTTCTACTTGGTTAAACCAAACCATGAATTCTTCATGATTCAAGCTACCATAGAACTTAGGTAACTCAATCTTGACGTTTGATTCCCATTTTGGTTCTCCCCTTAAGAGGACCATACACTTGCCTTGGAACACCTCTTTTAGGCTGACCAATTGGGTTGCTAAAGTTGTTGTGACTGTTAGTTTCAGCATCTTTAGTAGGTTCATCATCATTTCTAGGATGATAACGCCGGTTTCTTCTTACTTCCTTAGTCAAGGTAGCAAGTTGCCCCCCTTAGCAGCTCCGCAGTCTGCTCCAATGTCACCTGGGGTTCTTCTTCTTGGTGTGGTTGCGGCTGCTGCCTGCTGCCTAGGATGAACCTGCACCTCAGGTTCATGTGCTGTAGAAGCTTTCTTGTTCCTTCTATTGTAAATTATTGGTGCCATCTTCACAAATTCTTAGGCTCACTAGTAGAGGATAAGAAAATGAAATCAAGATAGGATCTTGATGACAAAAAATGAAGAAACAAATTGCAAACGAACTTAAATTCTAAAGATCTCAAGCTCAAATACCAATTTATGATGGAGGAAAAAATGGTGAAAAGGAAATATGTTTAAGAAAGTTAAGTTGTTTAGAGAAAAGAAAGAATAAACTAGCTCTTCAAGAGACACAGTCTTGGAATAATACCTCATAGGTAGATTTCTTGGATTCAAAATTCAACTAGTTACAATGATTTCTTGGATTCAAATTCAACAAATTACAATGAGGGCAGCCTTGCTTATTTATAGATACATAGGCAAGCTGTTGATTGGCTAGAAAGTTAGTTACAAGGACTTACCATGTGATTGGCCAAAGCCTAACAAACATCTCTAACTAACTAATAGGCTATTGCACTTATCACTAACAATCTATCAACTAACTAACTTTTTGTTACAAGTGAAAGGATCTACTTATCATATAACATAAGCACTAGTAAACGATTAGCTTTAAAAATGAATTGCATCAATACATTAGTGACACTTGATCATCAACATCTTTTATAACTACCGTTTTGTTTAGTTTGTTGATTCTTTTATTTTTTATTGAATATATATGGCCAAAAAATCACCTCTTTAACAAATAATCTTATTAAATTGTGAGATTGAAATGAGTTTTAGGGTTAAATATGCAGCTCAATGCATGAGAAAATATGGGGGCACAAAGCTATTATATTATGATTTCATATTGTAAGAACTTAAAAAATGGCCCAAGTCCACTTAGAATAGTGGTACTCAGTATTTCCGGCCCAACACAATTAATTTGTAAGAGAGTGGGCTTTCTAAGTCGACTGTGATGCTCTGTATGGTCCAAGTGTGAAATTATTGAAGTCGTGATTCTTAGTGTGATGAGATGAAACACAATTTGTGCATAAACTCTTCCTTTGGCTGGTTCGAGGAGGGAACGTTCATATATTATTTGCTATAAACTTCATACAAATTGATTCTCCTTCTTTCATTCTCCTTTGATTCTATCTCTTAACCCCTTTTCTAGAGGGGTTCCTTTCCTTTATATAGTCCCTCTTAATGAATCTCAACCTTCCACCTTTACGTCTCAGGGTAGTAATTGGGATGCTTGTCCCATCAGGATCCTTCTGGAGGTAGTAGAGAGTGTTGTGAGCTGTGAAACTACTGTTCAGATGTCTTTTTCTCATATATGCAGCCAGCTTAGTTGGTGCAGTGCATTGAATGTGGAGGTGATGGCTTCGTTCCCTAGATATTTCCTCTCTTCTTTATTTGCATGTCTCTGAAGTCTTCCACGGTGTCCTATTCTTTGGTGCAGGTGGCCAACGGAGGCATTCTCGAGGTGCATTCACTCCTCGGAAGATGGGTCCGTCAGTTTCCCCTCCTCGGACCTCTGTTCATATGTTTAGTCTAAATCATCGTGGTTTTCATGTCTTCCCTTCTCAGACTTAGTCCATGTGTCAGATCTGGATTGGCGCATGGATGGGCCTTTGCTCATTCTCGGACTGGGCCCATGGGCTTATGTTGTGTTTAGGTCCCTCTCTCCCACACATACATATTGTTAGGTGCTAGAATTAACGATTAAACTATTAATTAAATTCATTATCTTATCAAAAAAAAAAAAAATTCATTATTTTCTATTAATTTAAAATTTTAAGACAAATTTTAATATTTTATCAGTAGATTTGACAAACTGAACTTGTTATATAACAGACATACATGCTGTCAGAAACTAAAAAATGTGAGAAGAATATACAAAGATTGGAGGCGATTATAAAAAATTTGAAATCTAAAGGACGAGATGTAGAATTGTGGATTAATAAGAACAAGCTCCCACTTTATATAAAAGACGAGATTATTTCCAACATGGCACACATACTGGATGGAAATAAAGAGTTTGATGCAGAGAAGCCGCTTCTTCATCTTTCCAGAGAACTTAGAAGGAAAATTAAGCTTCATCTCTGCAAGCCCATTCTAAGGAAAGTGAGTCTTCTTATTTTTCTACTTATTTTAGTCTTTTTGTTTTTTTAGAAATATTTTAGTCTTTTTGTTTTTTTAGAAAGATTTAAGGGAAAAAAACATTTTCTCCCCTTTATGTTTGGGGTAGTTCACAATTTCTCCTTTATCTTAGAAACTAACCAATTTCTCCATTTATATTTGGAAAATGATCTAATACTCTTTATCTGTTACTTTCTTAGTTAAATCCAATAGAATTTTTTAAAGAAGTTATTAATTGTACAACGCAAGGAAGAGAAAAAGTTGAGAATTGCATTATTAATACTTGTGATTTGATTGGATTTAATTAAAAAGTAATGGATTGAGGTTATTTGCTCATTTTCCAAACATAGAGGGGAAAATTGGTTGGTTTCAAAGACAATGGGGTGAATTGTGAACTACCCAAAACATAAAGGGGGGAAAGTAATTTTTTCCAAGATTTAAAAGAGTAGTTTGATTGAAGTTTTTAATTATTTTTCTTTGGAATATTTGTGAAAAATATTGTTGAAAGTGGGATTGGAACCATGGATGTCATGAATACACTAGCAGGTGCCAATCAATTATTGAAAAGTTGAAAATATGATCGGCATTATGATCATAGTTAGTATATATGTAATATACATATATACAATAAAGAATACATATGTATTTATTTGGTTTAAAATTTCAGAAAATTTTTTAAAAATTTGACATAAAAAAAAAAAAAAAAACGTACATATACATACATTACAGATTTGAATAACAATTTCAAGCTAAAAGAATGTTTATATATCAAGTTTAACATAATATGATTTTCTCTCTCTTTTATTTTCTTGTTTAAATATGAAATTTGATAATAATGGTAATTATCAATAGACAATTATTATGATTATTTTGTATATGGAACTACATTTATTTATTTTGGAAAGGATAGAACTATATATTCTAGTATAAAGACATTTATTATAGTTTCGTTTGTATATAAAATTATATATTCTACTATTTGAAGAAAAATTTTGTATCAAAATTCTAGTAGAAGATTAAAATATAGAATATAATTTTTTAGAAGGAATATAGAATATAATTTAAATATAATTAGAAATATATATTAGAATAATGAAATATAAAATTGTGAGGTATTAAAAGTTTATGTGACACAATATTATGAAATCAACAAAAAGTCGAACAACTTTGGTTTTATATATATTACTAGCCAGTAACTTATGCAATTCACGGAAAAGTTTAACATAATACGAATTTTTTTTTTTTTTTTTGTCTTTTATGTTTTTTCTAAATAGAAAATTTAATAATAGTGGGTTTTATTAATTGGCATTTATTATGATTGTGTTTGAACGTGGATCTATATATTTAAAGAATTTAATATAATTGTGTTTCTAGATGGAATTATATATTTTACCATTTAATGAAAATAAAATGTACCAAGATTTTAATGAAGGATTTATATTTAGAATATAATTTAAATTAAAATAATGATGTGTAAAATTGTGAGACTTTAAAAACTTATGTAGTACAAAAATATTATGAGATTAAACAAAACTCAAATGTCTTTGGTTTTATAGGACTAAAATTAGGTTCAAACCATTTAGGAGAAATATCCTTCAATTTACTACATGATGATTTATAAAACTATTTTTAATGTATTATTTAACAAGTCACTTGACTCATTAAAAAAGTTATATGATTACAAATATACATGATTGTCTCTTCAATTACCATATAATGAGTTAGAAGAAAATAGCTTCAAATTGGTTTTAAGCTAAACTTTTTCCAGTTTTATATACTTTTATAGATAGTTATAGATACAAGTAATTCCACTTAATTCATTAAAAAAAAAAAAAGTAATTCCACTTAAGAATGAAGGGGTAGGATCATTTTATATTTGGTCAGAGTAATTCATTATGGGGGACTTAATAGTAATTTGATTGAAGCATGACTCTTGAATACCATTGAAATTCCAAAAAGAAAAAAAAAATGATAATTATTTTTTATTTTTATTTTTTTTTTCAGATTTTTCTTATTTTCTTTTAATTCCGAATTAAAAAAAAAAAAAAAAAAAAAAAAAAAACAACCAAGCAAAACGATGCCGTTTCAGGGGTCCCTAATGGCAGCACTAACTGAGCTGTAACGGAGTCCTTAATTGACAAAAATTGAAAGTTAGAGGACTGAATTGACAAAACTGAAAATTAGAGGACTGAAATGAAAAAATATAAAAGTTAGAGGGTCAGTTTTGCATTTTTGCCTTATTATTATTAAAGGGCCAAAGGCCGTGGCCCTGGGGTTTCAACGTGGATTAGCCACTGGACAAATATAATAAACATCGAAGAAGTGAATTGTCACAGTTGTTTTATTTAGTTCTTGGCATTAATCAGTTTCGATTGGTCTTCTTATTATTTTTCTCCATTGTTTGTAAGCTAGATGCCATTGCTTGAAAATAATGAACAACTGTTGCGAATGATCTGCGACTTTCTCAAGCCAGTGTACTACGATGAGCACGAGTATGTTTTCCGGGAAGGAGAACCACTTGATGCTATGCTTTTCATCACGCAAGGGATTGTATTGAACTTCCCAACCGGTAATTGTGAGGGAACTCTCTCCTCGATGGCTGAGTGTTTTGAAAAAGGTGATTTCTATGGACAAGATCTTCTAGATTGGGCTTTCAATGACTCAACCACATCACGTAACCTATCCAAGCTCCCGGTCTCTACCAGAACTCTCAAAACCCATACAAAAGTAGAAGGCTTTACTTTACTGGCCAACGACTTGTTGACAGTAGTTTTGAGGAAAACCGATGCAGTTTCTACTATGCAAGCAACATTGCGGCGGCGCCTGCTTAAAAAGAAGAATAAAAAGTCTACTTTGGAATCCAGCAGTGTTTGACATTGTTGTTGAAAAGCTAGTTTGTTTTGCAGATCTTTGATTGTATTAAGTTGTGCAAAGACATCTTCTGATGGTTTGCTAATTGTTTGGATTGAGTTTTAATTGTTGCATATGGTTGTAGATATAGAGGGTAAGAGGGCTAAGGTTTTGATTGGAGGTTGAATTTATTTTGGTGCCACTCCATTTGTTACGACCCTAACATTTAATAACGAGTCATTTTCTAAAAATATTTTTCTTAGAAAATTATCTAATTTTCATGTGTTTGGTAACAACTTTGAAAATGAGTTTAAAAAATGTTTTTTGGTGTTTGATATGCACAAAAATTATTAACATCATTTATATATAATAAAAGTTGGATTTAGACGCCGTAATTGCGCCACGTGACTTTACCAAATTGCAGAAAATTTTTAAAATTTTTAAAGTTTTAAAGAACTAAAAAGGAATAGTATATTAGCAGAGCTCTAATTCATTATTATCATTAAGTAATTTATCTCAAAAAAAAAAAAATATATATATATATATATATATCACCTACTTCACGTGGCTATCATTAAGTAGTTCATCTAAGGAGAAAAAAAAAAAAAAAAAACTACTTCTTCTTTTTTGTATTAACTTAAACGTAAACAAAAAAAAAAATTAAAAAAAAAAAAATCTAATAACAATCTAGCTAATAACGGATAGCTATTTTTTTGGGATAAAATATACCTAAACTTCTTGATTAGGTAAGCTTTTTTTTTTTTTCATATCAAGTTATCAATTTCTTCACAACTTAAAATTATCTAATAAAAAAGTGTGGGTATACTACTACCATGACTAATTCATTCTTATCATTAAGTAGTTTATCTCAAAAAAAAAAAAAAAAAAAAAAAAAAAGAAGTACTTCATGTCTAAAGTAAGTGTATATCTAAAAAAAAAAATTACTGGAGAAAAAAAATACTTCTTCACGTTAACTTTAACGTAAACAAAAACTATCATTAAGTAGTTTATCTAAGAAAAAAAAAAAAAACTACTTCACGTTAGTGTTAAAAAAAAAAAAAAAAACTTCCTTTTTGTATTAACTTAAACGTAAACAAAAAAAATTAAAAAAAAAAAAATCTAATAACAATCTAACTAATAACGTTAATTATTTTTTTGAGATAAAATATACTTAAACTTCTTGATTAGGTAAGCTCCTTTTTCTTTTTATTCATACCAAGTTATCAATTTTTTCATAACTTAAAATTATCTAATATAAAAGTGTGGGTACACTACCATGACTCTAATTCATTTTTATCATTAAGTAGTTTATCTAAAAAAAAAAAACTTCACGTTATTTAAATACGTTTTATTTATTTGTTGCCTTTTGGTTTCATAACCAGTGAAGACAATTTTGTGTCAATTCTATAGCCACATTTCTTTTGTGCTGCTTTGAGCTTCCATTTCTATTAGCTAGGTATTTGGCTATGGAGGTCAGGTTTGTAATCTAGACGTAGAACTTTGCAATTTTATTTTTTTTTTTTTCATTTACACTAAGTTTATGTATAAAACTGTGCGTTGCATGGAAAAAATTAGAACAAAGATTTTATTTCTCGAATAATTCTATCTTTTAAAAGTGGCAAATTTTATGTTACTTTGTCTAAAGATTTTAATTATTAATATTATTGTTAACAATACTACAAATCACTTATATTGTAGATTCATTAGATATAAAATTCATATGCAAATAGTTTGATACATGTAACTGCAAATGATATTATATAGCACAATTGGCATGTTTGGTGCTATCATTTATATTTGATGTACCAATGCAATTTATTCATTTCGTTTTTTAATTACTTATTTGGTATAATAATTATATATATTCTATAAATTTTAACATAAAACCGTGCAACGCATGAGCCTTTAACTAGTTTCTTGTATAATTATAATTCAAAACACACAAGTAAAAGGGGGGATAGGAGGAAGATTCATTGGGTTAGATGGGAGGATATGTGTTAGCACAAAGTTAAGGGAGGAATGGGTTTTAAGGATTTGACAATGTTTAACGAGGCAATGCTTGCTAAGTTAGCTTGGAGACTCCTTCATGATAACAATTCTCTTTTTTTCCGAGTGTTTAAGGCTCGTTTCTTCCCAAGATGTTCCATTCTAGAAGCCAAGGAGTCTTCTTCTGCTTCTTACGCATGGAAAAGTATTCTCAAAGGTAGAGATGTCATCCAAAAAGGGGCCACTTGGAGAGTGGGTGATGGCAAGATGATAAAGATTTGGGGGGATAATTGGCTGCCTTCACTCTCTTCAGCCAAAATCACAACACCAGCTCTATTTGGACAAGAGAACTCAAATATGGAGGTGTTAATTAATCCGGTGACTAGAAGTTAGAGGGCGGAGGTAATTGAGCATGTATTCAGGGCACAGGAAGTCGAGATTATCAAAGGTATTCCACTGAGCTCCACAAGCCAAAAGGATGTACTGGTGTGGCCGTTTACACCTTCTGGCACTTACTCGATGAAATCGGGCTACCGGTTTCTGTGTTGATAATTCTGCCCAACCCCAGGTGTCAAATCAGGATTCGGCTTTTTGGAAGAAGTTATGGAGTTTGAGAGTGCCGAGCAAGGTTAAAAATTTCGTGTGGAAAGCTAGCAGGGAAGCTCTGCCGGTGAAAGCTAATCTATGCTGAAGACGAATCACCACGGAGGGCCAGTGCGAGATTTGCAAAACAGGGGAGGAAACATGTTCACATGTTATTTTCTTTTGCTCTGACATGCAGGTAATGTGGATCTCAGACCCTCGTTGGCGATGGCTTTTGGAAATGACAGGCAACAGCGTTATGGACATCTTCAAACGAGCTTTTGAGGAGAGGATGGACGTGGAGCTGTTGGCTTTCACTAGCTGGGCCGTGTGGAATAGGCAGAACCAAGTGCGACTAAAGCAACAGGCTTGCCCCCTCGATCAGATTCATGTCTTATCTACGGATAGAAAAATTGAGTTCCAGCTCCTTCATCAACAAGTTGGGACGCCTCAACACAGAAAACATGTCCGATGGAAGCCACCAGACCAAGGGTGTTACAAGATCAATTACGATGGGGCGGTCTTCACTCAGCAAGCGAAAGCTAGTCTCGGTGTTGTTATCAGGAATGAGGAAGGTGCGGTGATGGCATCGATGACACAGCTTGTGCCACTCCTAACAACAGTGGCTCAGGTCGAAGCCTTAGCAGCGAGGAGAGCTACGGAATTTGCGCTTGAACTTGGTTTACACAGAGTTATTTTGGAGGGAGACTCAGAGGTTATATGCAAGGAACTCCAAGATCACAATCCATCTCTAGCTTTGTATAGACATATTCTTTAGGATGTCAAATGTTTGGCAGGAGCTTTTCAATTTGTGGGTTTCTCTCAAGTACGCCGTCTAGGAAACAATGTAGCTCATGCATTGGCAAGAAAGGCTGTTAGGGAACCAAATTTAACTGTTTGGATGGAAGATGTACCACCAGACATTCACCATTTTGTACAGGCTGATTTAGCCAATATTGAATAATAATAATAGCAAGCTTCATTCTCAAAAAAAAAAAAAACACACACACAAGTAACATTTATATTGTGCAAGTGTAAACCAACTAACCGTAATCAACATAAATTGAAAACCGAGTCTGAGTGTAGTTAGAATTAAAGCTTTGTTGGATTTGCTTCCGTTTTCTCTTCTTTTTTTTTTTTTTTTTTTTTTTTTTAGAATCCAGGCCCGTGGGCCAAACTTTATTCAATCAGAAAAAAAGAATTTTCTCATTTTAAAAAGTTCTTTGGTGTATCAAAATTTCTATTGGACATCATAATTACGTTTTATAAGGTTAAATCATAAGAATTTTCTTTCGTCACTATTAAATCTAATGTAAATTGTTGACGTTGAATATTTAGATCACATCTTCATATGGTTCAAAAGAAAATGTGTAATTTTTTCAAAAACAATAAAAACACGCAATTAGATTGGGTATTTAATAATGAAGAATAAACATCTAGCTCAAAATATTTATTTTAGTAGCTTAAGTATGTAAGAGGGAGGGAAAGATAGATATCTATCCATTAATTTGTCATAATAACATTGCTATTAAAAAAATGCAGTAATGAGAAAGAATAACATGCACTGAACACTATCAAAGAAGAATTATAAGTGAGATAGAGATTCTTCGAAAAATTTTAGTAGAAAACAACCTTTACAAAATAAGTCATATGTTTTTAATAAGGTTTGTTTTTGTTGATCAAAGATAATTTTCTATAAATCCATTTTTCTTAATGCTACAAAATACAAGAAAATGCAAAAAATTATCTATACATAAGATTTTTCATCGAAACAAACAAGATCAAAGGCAAGCAACAAGTCAAAGCAATTAAAAACCTGAAAACATTGGTTTGGATGGGGGGTGAATTAATATCCTTTATATTTTGTTTTTGACAAGGATATAAAAGTGCCACATTTTTGTTTCCAAAAAAAAAAAAGTGCTATATCTGTTAAATTCATTTATTCTTCCTTCACTAATTGGAGATTTTAAATTGTGGTATATTATAAATGCCTTTAGATACCCCTCAAAAAAAAAAAAAAAAGCCTTTAGATAAAAACATCTTATTAGTGTCCATTATACTCATGCAATTAAATACATTTTATTAGTGTCTATTATACTCATGCAATTAAATAAAAATAGTACTCTAAACATTTGTAATTATTGAAAAAGTCCAAATGTCCAATATACTTAATTACAATCATGATCAAGGCTTATTTAATAATAAAAAAAATGGAGAAAATTACAATTTATCTTCTCTTTTATACTTAAAACCATAAACTATGAGAATACATATTTTACACCTCTAAGTTATTACTCACGTAATCCTTATACTCCTAAGCTATGAAAATGCACGCTTATTTCCCATAATAATAGGAAGAAATGCTAAACTAAAAGGATCTTAATTAAAATGTCATCGGGTTGTTGTCAATGACAATAAATTTAAGATACAAAAAGCTTCGTACAAAATTATCGGTCAACTTAAGTATTATGAAAAGTTATTAAACAAAATTGGTGTTCTGATCCGTGATGCTGCAGGTCATACCGTTGCTGCTCTGTGTAAGCACTTCCAGGTTCCTTTGGGCCCACTAGAAGTTGAGGCAAAAGCTTTTGAAGCTGGCCTACAACTTGCGTGGGACTTGGGTTTTCAAAACGTGGTTTTGGAGGGGGATTCGTTGGTAATGGTTCGTGCTCTTTGTGGATTGTCTACTCCCCCAGCTTCAGTTGATTCTTTGTGTATTGGCATGCAACTTATCAGCTCAGATTTTCACGTGGTTAATGTTTCTCATGTACGACGGCAAGGGAATAAACCTGCCCATCTCTTAGCAAAATTCGCTCTTAGTTTAGAGGATTCTTATGTTTGGATTGGGGAGTCTCCTTCTTGTATTTTGCAAGCCCTCATCCAGGATTCTGTTACGTTTTCTTAGTTTGAATAAAAGAGCTTATTTCTTATCAAAAAAAAAAAAAAAAAAAAAAAAAAAAAAAAAAAGATAATGAAAATTTTGTCTTTTAGGTACTGGGTGCGTTTTCGTACTTCTTTTCTATAGAATGAGAAACAGCTTGCTGGCACATAGCCTGTACAAATCATATTGGATGCATCCAAAGCTCTTTTAACTGTGATCATAGTTCGGGAAATCACTCATTTATAAGAAAATGATTATTGCTCTTTAGAAACACTAAATACAACATTTTTTAATTTTGAAATATTCAATCTGGTGCCGACGTGCCGTGACATCCAAGGATTTTCCTAAAAAGTTCAAGTATTGTTTCCGGTGGGGCCTGCGACATTTAAGGTTTGCACATATTTTGTGGGAAAATGAGCTTGAAAGATATAACAATGGCGGAAAGTAAAACAGAGAGAAAGTTTTTTTTTTTTTGATCGAAAACAGAGAGAAAGTTTGTAACTGAATTGTGTTAAATTGTATTTCAAGCTCTTAAGCAATAAACATTACACAAGGCCCTATTTATACAGCATAACGTATCTACTATAACAGAATCTTCTACAAGTTTTTACTCTAACAGAATCATAACAAACTAATAACAAGCTCAACAAGATATTTTCAGGTGTGTGACAGCTGTCATCTACACTAAAAATATCTAAGAATGGTAGGCACTGCAGCTGAGCTTGTGAAGAAGGAGAGCAGAGGAAGTCTGGAACTTGTGCTCAATGGAGAAGAACAAAACGGTGTCGTTCTCTTTAGGTTGAAATGGTACGGTATCTTTACATCCTCAGAAATCAGAATACTCTGGTCCAAATGTAGTCATTTGTCATTAAACCAAACGCCACCGTTTTAGTGCTAATATGACCGTTGGATCAGGAAACTAGCCGTTAGGATCTTCTTTATCTGTTTCAGCTTTATGAGTTTCTGAGCTTCCTCTATCATCCCCCTCAAAACCATGGGGTCAACAAAGACCATGATTTTGGAACGCAAGAATTGAAAACGAGGGGTAGAGAGACTTTTAGTGAAAATGTTAGCCAATTGGTCTACAATGGTAATGTATTTCACCTGGAGATCACATTAAAGAACCCTCTCTCGAACAAAGTGGTAGTTCACCTCAACATGTTTTGTACGAGCATGAAAAACTAGATTAGAAGTAATAGCTAGAGCAGAGACATTGTTACACCAGAGTTTAGGTGGAGAAGAAAGGAAGATACCAAGATCTTTGAGAACCTACGAAGCCAACAAAGCTCAGTAGCAGTTAAGGCTAGAGCTTTGTATTCGGACTCAGTGGAGGATCTTAAAACAATCTTTTGCTTCTTGGCACTCTAGGTAATAGGATTATAACCAAGGTAGATTAGATGACCAGTGGTGGAATGCCTATCAAAGGGATCTTCAGCTCAATTTGAATTAGAAAAGGTTGAAAGAGAAAAAAGGGCCAAGTTGAAGGAAAACCCCAAAATTAGGGGTGCCATTGATGTATCTCAGGATACACTTTGCTGCAACCAAGTGAACATCAGTAGGGATGGACATAAATTGACACACCTGAAGCTAAGATCAAGACTTGTGAAGGTCAGATAATGAAGGGAGCCTACCATACTCCTATATTCATGACGGTTAACAAGAATAGAACCCTCATTAGGAACCAATCTAAGATTAGGAGCACAAGGAGAACGAGTTGGCTTGGAAGACAACGTATTGTACTTGAGCAGTAGATCATGAGCATACTTTGTTTGGTTTAGAAATAATCTTCTAGAAGTCCTTGTAATGTGAAGGACAAAGAAAATAGTGAAGACCACCAAGATCTTTGAGCTCAAAAGCTTGACTAAGTTGTGTAATCAATGAGGACAAGAAATCAAGATTGTTCCTAGTGAGGACTATGTCATCCATATAGACTGAAAGATAGATCAACACCTTCTTTTCTCTAAAAATAAACAAGGAAGAATTTGCTAAGGAAGCCTGAAACCCCATGTGCAGCAACTGAGTTGAAAATTTGTCAAACCAAGCTCGAGAAGCCTGTTTAAGGTCATAGAGTGATTTCCAGAGCCTGCATACATGATTAGGGAAAGCTGGATCAACATAGCTAGGTGGCTGGACCATATAAACCTCCTCTCTCAAGAACCCATATAGAAAGGAATTTCTCACATCAAATTGTCTCAAGAGCTAATTGAATTGAACTGTAAGAGAAAGTATGATTCTCACAATGGGAGGTTTACTGACAGGACTAAAGGTTTCTTCAAAATCCACACCACATTGTTGATGAAAGCCCTTAGCAAGCAACCTAGCCTTGTACCTATTGATACTTCCATCACTGTTGTGCTTTAGCTTGAAAACCCATTTACAACCTACTACATTCTGTGATGGGGAAGAAGGAACCAAAGACCAGGTCCCTTGCCTCTTGAGAGCATCAAACTCCTCATCCATTACTAAGAACCACTGAGGATACTGAGCAGAAATTTTGAAGGAAGGAAGTTCAGGGAGAGTGTAATCAATAGCAATGTTATTAAATCTATTTTGTTTCAGTTGGAATGGCCGAAAAATCTCATACCGGCATACAAACCGGAATGGTAATCCCCCTTGTTCCACCTTGGATCAAATTTCGGTCTATTTCGGTATGTTTCGGGACGTTTCGGTCAATTTCGGCCAAAATACAAGATTCGGCCGGTATGAGTTATGGGTCAAAAGAGAGAGAGAGAGAGAGAGAGAGAGAGAGAGAGAGGTTTTGAGGTATAGGGGTGATGTGACAAAGTGCTTGTGTATGAGATAGAGAGAAAATGAAAGGGAAAACAAGTTTAATACATACTTATCTTCTTTTGGAATCAAGAAAAAGGCAACGAGTTGAAGGAATTCTTCTTATTCTTCAAAGACTTGAGAAACCGGATTTTGAACTTGAAAGAGTTAAGAGAGAGAAGCAGAAGTGTGTAGAGTGGGTTCTGGGGTAGTAAGGTAATAAATGGGGGAGATATTTAAACAAATTAAAAAAGAATGGAACTTGAGTTTTAGCAAGTCAACCAAAGTTCGAGTGAGGAAGAAGCGGAGTTAGAGAGGAGTGCGAAGAAATTCAAGGATAATCTCAAAGAAAAACCTTTTATGCCACCTCATTCACAGGTAAGCTATAAGGACAGTCTACTGGGAGATATTCCTGGAGCATATGCACAGGCATTTTGGTTTGATAGGGTGGAAGAGTCGGAGGTGGAGTCAGACACAGAGCTTGATGAACTCATTGATGGTATGGTGGATGTTAAGCTCTCTAAAGAGACTCAGTCTCAGATCAGAGCCCCCTGGACTAAGGCCTTGATAGTGAAAATGTATGGAAAAACTGTGGGATACAGTTACCTCACTTTCAAAATCAATACCTTGTGGAAGCCAGTGGCAAAAATGGATTGTGTTGACCTTGGGAAGGACTTTTTTCTCATCAAGTTTAGCAATGATACAGACTGCGACAAAGTGCTATGTGGAGGCCCCTAGTTCATCGAGGAACATTTCCTTACGATTAAACCGTCGGAACCTTATTTTAAAGCCTTTGAAGCTACCTTTTTCGTCTGTGGCTTTTTGGGTCAGGTTTCCTGAGCTTCTAATAGAATTTTATGACTCCTCGGTGCTTCGAGAAATTGGTTCAGCCATTGGGCCTGTATTGAGAATTGATTCGTATACTGCCTCTGGATCAAGGGCTAGCTATGTGCGTTTATGCATTCAAATTGATCTCACCAAGTTGCTGATTAACACGGTCAGAGTGGGACGTCTAAGGCAAAAAGTTATGTACGAAGGCATCTCGTTAATGTGCTTTTGTTGTGGGAGGCTCAGGCATAAGCAAGAAAATTGCTGCTATCGCATAAGACCAGTTGAGAAGATAGCGAATGAAGAGCCTTCAAAGATGACGCAACAAACTGAGCAAACTGAACCTAACTTTGGAGAATGGATGTTAGTTACTAGAAAGAAAAATCCAGTTAGAACTGGATAAAGCCGTGGGACCAAATTGCCTCATCAGCAACCAACTTCCACTCCCGAGGGAACTAAGGGTAAAAAGAGAAATATGGGCACCCTGAGACCTTTTAATCCTGATTTGACTTTTCAATTTAAAGCTGGTCCTTCCCTAAGAGCCGTTGAGGCTTCTGATGCAGCCATCACACCATGTCAAATTGGAGAAGCTTACACGCAACCTAGACATGTAGAAGGTTGAATGGACAACTAGGTTATCAGTCAAAATGTTTTGAGCAATGTGCTGGGTAGCCACCTAACCCAGACGATTGAACATGGGAATAAGAAGGAAAAGTTCACGAGGCCAACTTAGGAAAAGAAAAACCCAAGTTCTAAAGGCTCCAAAGCCTTGAAGTGTCCCAACCCCGAACCTGACATCAGCCTCAAATCCCCCTTACTTGTGACTAGCTCAAGTCCTAACCATGGCTTACCCATCTCCCTCATTCCCTCCACTTCCCATGGTGGGATGGGCAATTTGGCACAGGAATAAGGCTTTAGCCATTCTAGAAGAAGTGATTGCGTAGATAAGAGCAACTCCAACTGACACAATGGGTTGGTTCGAAGAGTATTAGGCTGCAGCCTAGAAGCACATCTTCCCAATCATTCCGTCCAGCGTAATAACAGGGAATCTTCCGTTGGATCACTCGGCATGGGGAAGGACACCAAATCCTTGGTGGAAATTTCTCACAAACACTCCGCTGATCTTAAAAAAGGAAGCTCAGGAGTTGAACAAGCTAAGGCGGCCATTGGTAGTGCCCCACTTGGACGAATCGGGTTGGTTAGTCTAGGAGAGAAAGGTGATCGATATCGGGGTTCAGTGTCAACGCATCTGGGGAACTTTCCCATGATGAAACTGTTCCAGATTCTCAACCCAGTCAAGAGATGCAACCTACTCTTGTGCTGCAGAGAAGAAATTCAGGGAATTTTGAACTATATGGTGATGTGGAAGCTAGACTGGGTGGCATTTAAGGACCTGTTGAGGAGGTTGGGATGGAGCATGATTGCATTTGCCAAGATGGGGACTAATCTAGTGGAAATCCCAAACAACTACTACTCTCAAATGAATATCCTTTTATGGAATTGTAGGGGTGCCCTGAATAGGGACTTCAAAAGAAGATTGTTTGAAATGGTTGTGAATCATTTCCCTCTATAATGGTCACCACTAAGACTAGAGTGGGCGGAGATAGGGCTGCTAAGATTATTGAGGACCTCCCTTTTGATGGCTTCTTCACTACTGAAACCATTAGGTATGCGAGAGGGCTTTGGCTACTCTGGAAAAGAAAGGAGGTGGAAGTGTTTGTGTTGGCATCCACGGAGCAAGAGATCCATGCCACCATTAAGGTAAGCAATTCTGATCTAACTTGGCTTATTTCTTTTGTTTATGCTAGTCCTCGTTTAGCTAAAAGGAAAATGTTGTGGTCTAACCTGTCTCAACGCCCTAGGGATAGATCCCACCAACTTGTCTCTGTAGCTTCCTACCTTAGCATGGAGATTGTCTTCCTTCTCTTTTACTGTCTGATGACTATCCTTGAATTTCTTTGTACTGCGAGCCAGATTATCTGCTTCCTCATCAGAACGTTTCAAGTTTTCTCTCTCCATTTTCGTTTTCAAAAAAGTTTTGACTTTTTTCTATGGGCGTTTCACGAGGTCGAGCAAGAGATGCCGAAAAAAAAAAAAAAAAAACTGTGAGTTCTTAGAGGCTGTTTGGTTGGCTTGTTTCCGTGACTTAATTCACTGTTTTCATAACTCAATTCTCAAAACTGGTGGGACCCATAGCAAAAAGGTTGTTTGGCAAACGATAACTCTGTTTCCATCACTCAATTCTCTACTTTTTGAGTTATGAGTTGTGGAAACTGAAAACAACTTTTGGCTGTTTTCAGTTTCCATAACTCATATCTCAATGGTATTTTTGTAATTAAACACACATGAGGGACCCACTAACCATAAATCAGCCACATCTTTTGACCAAAACAACTATTCCTTTTTTTCTTTTTCATTTTTCCTTTCTTCTCTGGGCGTGTTCTTCCTCTTTTTTTTCTTTTTCATTTTTCCTTTCTTCTCTGGGTTCCGTTCCGTGTTCTTCCTCTTTTTTTTCTTTTTCTTTTTTTCCTTTCTTCTCTGGGTTCCGTTTTCTTCCTCTTTTTTTTTTTTTTTCTTTTCTTCTCTGGGTTCAGTCTCTGTGTTCTTTTTTTTTTTTTTTTTTTTTTCACTGGGTTCGGTGGGTACTGAAAAAAAAAAAAAAAAGCTGCACCAGTGACAGGTATGGAGCCCACAAATAGTGTGAAAAATATTAAGTGATGGAAATTGAGTGATGGTGCCAAACAGCCTAGTATTTTAGAGTGATGAGTGATGAGTGATGAAAATTGAGTGATGAAAATTGAGTGAGCAAAAAAGTGTGGCCAAAGAGGCTCTTATCTTCCGTAGTAATTCTGTTTGGTAAACCTGTAGCTGACTTGACTAAAATATTAAAACTTTTCTTCTTAAACAAAAAAAAAAAGTTGACTGAGTAAATAAAGTCTTAACGTGTTTCTCAAAAAAAAAAAAAGTCTTAACGTGTGGGACATAGTACTTCACTGGCAAATTATTATAAGAGCCGCAATTTTTTTTTTTTTTTTGGTTAAACAACGCATACTATTATAGATTAAGGAATAATAAGTCTATTACAAACATAGCCAGCTTTGTCTAATGCTAGCAGATCAACCACCACAGGCGGTGGGTTATACAAAAAGAGATATTCATTATAGAGTGTAGCCCCCATCTTAGCTAGTTTATCAGCACAGCAGTTGGCTTCTCTATAAATATGGGTTACCAAGCAATTAGGGAACGTCTTCATCAGGGTCCTGCAATCGGATAGAAGAGGTTCCAAATTCAGATTGACAACAGCTGTATTAGTGATAAGGTATACAAGAAATTCAGCATCTAAATCAACACATAAATTTTCAATGCCCAACTGTTTTGCCATTAGAAGTCCTTCCTTAAACGCCCAAAGTTCAGCAGTGATACTAGAGACATTACCAAACTTCTTCACAAACCCGGCAACCCAATCCCCTTCACTGTTCCGAATAACTCCCCCACCCCCAGCCTTCTTTGGAACCCCAAAAACCGAGCCATCCGTATTTAGCTTCACCCACCCAGGTTGGGGTTTAATCCACTTCACTTGGATTTGGATTTTATTTGGCTTGGCTGGAACGTTTGGCACAATCCTTATCTGTAAATTGCTCTTCCTCACCCATTTTTATTCAGAAGAAAAAATATTGCATCTTCCTCACATTTTGAAAGTCCTTTCACTCGCCACTCTTTTGTTTCCGGCTTCTCTAGTTCAACCTCGTAAAAGTAAAACGCCCCCTAGCTAGGCTGAGTTCTACAAGCTTCAACTTTACTGTAAGTAGATACACATTCTCTCTCCTCTTGCATGGTATCTTTCTTTTTACATATATATATATATATATATAAATCATGTTAATGAATATTCTTAAATTAATTATTAATAAATCATAATAAAAAAATTTGACACAATTTTTATAGAAATATAAGAAATTATTAATAATATTTATTATTTTATCTTTTTTTTTAGTAAAATTGTTTTAAAAATAGAGGAATTGGTTAACATTTTCCTCTCTCTATATATATATATATATATATATATATAATTTGTATTGTTTGATTTTACGACGATGAAATAACAATAAAACGTTTATTTTTTTATTTTTATTTATTTTTAACACGGATTGATATCTAGAATTATTGCACTGTGCAGATTATCCTTTAATGAATATTGATGTTTAAAAAAAGGGGTAAATTACAGCAACTTATCCCCAGATTCAGGGTAATACCAAATCCATCTAAAGTTTTAAAAAAATGATCAATTTAGTCCTTAAATTACAGCACCTTCTATTAAATCATTTTGTTTCAGTTTCAAGTTTTCCCTTTCCTTTGCACTGTCTCTTTGCTCTCTCTTTTTCACGCCAAAAAAGTTCTTCTCTCTGTCAAGCTCAAGCTAGCCATAAGGTTTCAAACTCAACAAAGAACCAATATGACAATCAAACACAGATCAACCCAACCAAACAACCATCCAACATCAAACCTCAAGCATACCCAAATAAAAAATATTTCTAAACAAAACCAAGACCCATAACAGAGACCGACCCATCTACCGTTGTCAACCATGGCACCAACTCATCCTCATTAAACCCAAACAATTCCAACTATCCAACATCATATGATTCACTGCCCAAACCCAAACAAACCCAAGTCAATTTTTTTTTTTTAAATACCCACGACGGCGAGCTCCACCAGATTGGGATCTTGCAACTGCTAGCCACCACTCATCGCGACCCAGCAACCACAGTCCATCCTCCTTGATAGTGATCGAACCACCCAGCTTTAAATGACAGCGTATGGCGTGAGATTTGTGGGAAAATCAGCTCTGAAACAGTTTAGGTGGTGGAGTTTGTTGGTCCTTTGTTGAGTCTAAAACGGCTTGGCTTGAGAGAGAGAGTTTTTCTGATGCGAAGAAGAAAGAGCAAAGAGACGAACAAAGGAAAGAGAAAAAATTAAAAAATAAATAAAATGATTTAATAGATGGTGCAATGCAAAGACAGCGTTAGTGATTAAGGAATAAATTGGTCATTTTTTAAAATCTGGATGTGTTTGATATTGCCCAATTCTTAGGTTCCTCTAATTTACCCTAAAAAAAATTCTCAATTCTTAGATTTCTTTTTTAATTTTTTAACTTTAAATTTTTTTTATTTTTTATAATTTTGACTTTATTGCTCACGTTATGGTATCTAACTACAGGCTATTTGACAATAAAGTAGTGATAGTGAGCTATACGAGAATTAGTAAAATTTTCAACTAAATAGGTGTGAATTTGTTGTGTATGTTGCATGATTCTTTATTCTATCTCATGCACGATTTAGAGATTTTCTTAAAATATTCTTTACTAAATAGTAACAAACCGAAAAAAAAAAAAACAAAAAATTGTGGTCTTTTTAAATTATTCTTTACGTTCTCGTATTTTTATAAAACGTGTCACAATCTTTAATAGAAATATTATTTGATTCTTTAACTCCTAATACTTTTTAATTCTCTTTTTTAACTCTTTCGTTTCACATTGTTCCGGTACGCCCCTAGCACCTAGATGCTACGTTTGAGAGATTCTGCAGTAATAAGCTATCGTGTGAGAGATTCTCGATCATGCGAATAAACAAACAAATATAGTAATATACACTGCGCCACCTTCGGTTAGAGAATAACCAATTTAACCACATCCTTAATTTTATTTGGACAAATCTACCTTTGAAGAAAAAAAAAAATTTGAGGTGTTTTTATAATTTTGTCCTAAAAAAATTAGAGTAAAAGTCACTATTTATGATTTTTTTTTTAAAAAGAAAGAATTAAGTCCAGTGTCTAATGACATGGGACTCATTGAAATTAAGACCCATGTTTATTTTTTTATTTTTTTATTGGACCCATGTTTATTTTTAGATATATATTACCATCCGACCGAGTTTAGTGTATTAAAAACGCTAGACCTAGTTTGGACTGTTAAAAAAAACTAAATTCAACATTTGTCCCGTTCTCCTCTCATAATTATTTGTTATAGCTGTCCCGCATTCCACTTGATTTTTTTATTATAATTTACAATTTTATTAAATTTAATAATTTATGGTGGTAGTTGAAGTTAAATGGTTTGGAGACCCTACATATTAAAGAGGAGAAAGAAAGTCTCATTCCTCCCCATCACTCTCGATAGGTGGAATTGAGATTTGTTGAAAGAGTTATCCAATGAGATTGTATGATATATTTCAAAAAAAAAATGAGATTGTATGATAAGATAAGAATGACGTTAATGTCATAGTTATGAACACTATATTGAATAGTGGTTGAACTATTAAACTAATAAGAGTAACAGTAGGGCCACATAAAATGGTATAATTTTTATCACAATACGTCACGTGATAAATTATGAGTGGTAAAAATGGTACAATACAAATTATGACAAAAATTATGTTATTTTATGTCTCTAGTATTACTCAACTCTTGTACAAATAATAGTAGACTTAGGATTTGATGTCATGGGAGATAAAATTTATAAGCACAAATATATGCACACAAACTTAACACTAGTCTAAATAATAATAAAAAAATTTATGTGAATAATAAGCAATAAATATTCCCTTTGGGTACATGAGATACCTATTCTTCAAAATGATTCCATGTGCGAGAGTACTCTAGAGATAACATGGACAATCCTTGTTGGTGCTTCACTCTTGTCTAAGAGTATTCGCATTAGCTTGTGCAAAAATTCTTATTTATTTTAGCAAAAATGCTATTTTTTCTATTTTATACAACAACTTTTCACAGACACACACACATACACACACACACACACACACTAGATTATTTATTCTACACTTTATTGCATTAAAATATCAATTTCTTTTTTTATTTTTTTTTCTTTACACACAATAACTACTATCTACTCTATTCTTTTATCTTCAGTATACATAAAAAAAGAATATGAAATTAGATGCAAAATGAGTAGTGTCAATGTAAATTTACATGGTCATTATATCAATTTTGTAAATTTACACATTTTTAATTTCACTAACATGAATAATTTTGAAACTTATAAATATATAAAATTGATCATTTTTTTTTTTTAAATTTTGCATTGAATGATGCAAATGATTCTAGCGTTAAGAATCACCTTCAAATAAGACTTCTTGTATATATACCAACGATCAAGTGCAAAGAGAACAAAAATTAATAATTTGTATTTGTATTTGTATTTGTATTGTGTTTATCAATTACAGCATAAGCATAAGTCATTTTGTAATTTTTTTTTAAAAGTCAAGATTCCACTTACTATTTATAAGAAAACTATTGTCTATAGTTAGACTAACTTCAAGTGCAATTTACACTTCGTATTTTTCAAAGTAAAATATTTTCTTGTTTTTGAGTGTTTATTTGCATGTAAAATGCAATCAAACTTAAAAAATGTTTTCTGTTGACCATAAAATTCTTCATAAAAAATTGTATACTATTTTACCTTTAAAAACTTGGTAAAATATTTTACAAAAATACACAATGACCCCCCTCCCCCCATCTGGTGGCTAGGATGTCAATTTAGTGGGTGGGGTAGTCAGTGCAAGCAGTTTAGTGGCCAGCAATTTGGTCATCGGAGTCACCATCTTGGTAGTTTGCTCACTAGACCTCTAGCACCAATTTTGGTGGTTTGCTTCAAAAAATTTATGTCGCACCAAACATCTAAAATATTTTACGATTAAAAATATTTTATTTCCAAAAAAAAAAAAAAAACGGAGTGTTTATATATGTGTTCATTAGAAAAAAAGTGTGACTTATGTGAATTCTAATATACAATTAATATAGGCTCATAATAGAATTAACATTTTTGAAACTATATTATGAACATGGATGTGCATGAAATTTCAGATTTCACTTTCAAAAAATCTACATTTTGGAGTTCATGATGTAATTGTTCTTATATTTTTTACTTATACATAAATTTGCATAAGAGTATTAAATTATTGATTATGTTCATACTTTTTTATAAATTTTTTTATCACGTTTGGAAGATAATAGTAATAGTTTTTTTTTTTAAATTATATTTTCAATTAAAAACTCTTACTTCCTTCAAATCTATATGTTTTTTTTTTTTTTTTTTTATAATATTTATTTTCCTTTTATTGGTTTTGAGCCTTTAAAAGACATTGTAAAAATAAGAAAGAATTTTATTTTTCTTTTCAATTGAATTTTGACAAAAATAAATAATATTCTATTAATTATGATATACATGGAAAAAAAAATAATAAATATAGAAACAAAATCTATAAGAATAAAAAGAATATAAAAACTCAGATTTATATATATATATAAAATGGAAATTTGGGTGGGGCCACGGTAACCCCAGCCCCCTCGATCCTGCTCCTGCATACAAAATATCGGATTTGAAAGGAAAAAAAAAAATCCATTAAACCTTTAAAAAACAAAAGCAATTTTATAGAACAATACTGAACAAAACAGTTTTATCAAACCGTTAATTTTTTATTATAAAAACAAATTTAATGTAAGATTATATTGATCCAATAATAATATTTTTCTTCAATTTTGCACTTTTATTTTTGGGTTTTTAAGTCTTTTACTTATAAAATTGAAGTAGTCAAACAATCAATTCAAATGTCAAATTTTTAGTTTTTAATTATTTAGATTGGTCTCAAGTACTCATATACAAGTGTTTGCTTGTGCATGTCGCTTATAAATTTTACTAATGTGTCTTATAAGGAGGTTGCACTTTACGGTACTAAATGAAAAATGAAATTTCTCTAATCTATTTCGAACTTTTCAGGGATCAAAGCGGTAAGATTGGTTAGGTCCATACATAAGTCAGAGGTCAATCTTTATTTTGGACGTTGCCTCTTTGAAAAGCTTTAGCCTTTAGGTATGAACTTCCGTGGGAATCGGCGAGAGAGAGGTGATCGCTTTAGGTATGATTCATATATCATTTTAAGTTTATTCTTCTTTTCTTTTCCTTCTTTTTGGGTCCTCGATATTTTTGTTACCAATAGCATATATATATAAACTGAAAGACTTTTTTTTTTTTTTTTTTTTTTTTTAAGAAAAATGCTATGTTGATAACATTTTTACAACTTTAAGTAATAGGTTGTTATTAACTGTTATGAATTCGCAAAAAAAATAATTTTAGTTTTGGATTCAAATTAGAAATAGTAACATTTTGTCACGTAAGATTTATTCTGAAAGTGATGCAAAATTGTTATGGATGTAAAACTTTTGAGAAATCATTTTTATAATTAATAACAAACATAATATAATCAGACCGGCAATAAATGGCTACAAACATGCATGAACAACAAACAGCAACTAGTTACCCATAAGCCAGCCAATAATAAGCAACCAACAACACCTAGAGCACCCCTGATCTATCAGTAAAATATAAAATTAACAAGAATCCATGACAGAATTAGGGAGCCTACATAAATAGAATAAGGTCCTGTTCAGAACCAAAACAGACGATATCTCCTCCTTAAAAAAAAAAAAAAAAAAAAACGATATCAAACATCAGCCATAATAGCTTGGACCAACTCCAAATCTGTATTTTACCTTGAAAAGTTAATTGCACTGACCACCACGCAATGGTCACTTCATAAATACAAGTGCTTGTGGGGTGTGAGAGATAAAAGTCAGGGTTCAAGTCGCCAAAATAAAGTTTCACATAGATATACACTTTTGGTTCGTTTGGATTGAGGGAGAGGGAGGCGGAGTAGAGCAGAGTAGATTTAGTACAAAATTAGTTTATTTTTAGCCAACTCTACTCTACTCTACTCCCCTCCACTCATTCTCTTTCCCCATTCCATCCAAACAGGCCATTAGATTAAACTAGAATAAAATTTTATTTCAGATATATAAAAAATTAATAATAATAAAATGTATTGCGTTAGGATCAAGCCAAATGTGATAGATAGTAGCACCAAGAGCCAGATTGCATATAGTCTTCTTAAAACTCTTCCCATTTAATTTCTTCAAAGCACATTTAACTCTGTCACTCCAAGATCCAACTTGACTCCTGTAAAGGCATCTATCTAGAAATCGTACAATCAAAATTACTCAATCATACCCTAACAGAATGAGCATTTCGATCAAATCACCTTTTCACCCTCAAGAAACTATTCTATCTAAGCCAACGGCCACAAATGAGCTAGAGTGCTAGGGACATGCATTGCTACAATCAAGCTAGGGATGGATCCATGATTTAGAGTGAGGAAGGCCGAAGTATGAACAAAGAAAATTTATGAAAACCAACTTTTTAATATATTGCAATACAATAATCTATTAAAAGGGACTTGGCTTTATTTTAGATCTTAGAAATTATCTATGATTGATTACGTACTAAATATTACTTTGTATAAAATCAAAAAATTTGTCAAGAGATCATCTTTCATTTTGATTTTATGAAGCCAAAACCAATTTTAAAAAGTCAAATATTATAATTGATTTTCCAATTATATTTATCATATCATTATTGTTGCTAAGTAAAGAAGAACACAAAGATATGGCCAGCATGCATAATGCACTAAATAGTAAGCTATAAATATAACTGTATATAAATTTATTAGTTTCTCAATTTATAAATTATTATTTTTCTTACTTTTAAATTTATTTTTTCTCAATTTATTGGTTCTAACAATTAATTATTTTTTGAGTTTGTGTTATGTTTTATCTCATTATATAATTTTTTTGAGAAATGATTACAATATAATGCTAATTCCGCAATTTGAACACTTTCTCCCCTAGACTTCAAACACTTTGTGCATGAGAGGTTCCAATTCACCTCTAAGCTCATAGCATCTCATTATACAATTAATTGTTCAACTAAAAGATAAAATTAACTAAGCATGCATGACCAAGCTTTAATTTATTATTATTTTTGGATGGGCATGACCAAGTTTTATTTATTGTTCAACAACAATAAAATCTCTGATGGTGGAATAAGAGATTTAGGATTCAATCCTAGTTTACACCAAAAATCAATTGGTGTCTTATTTTGATGATAACTCTTTAATATCATCTCAGGTTGAAATTCCATAGGTTGACATTCTCTAATAAAAACAACACCCACTGACCCATAGACCCACACT
Source organism: Quercus glauca (assembly GCA_023736055.1). Taxonomy (NCBI): domain Eukaryota; kingdom Viridiplantae; phylum Streptophyta; class Magnoliopsida; order Fagales; family Fagaceae; genus Quercus; species Quercus glauca. Next base: position 13,177,055 of record CM043323.1, on the reverse strand, counting down.
CACACTCATTGTTGGCACTTTAAATAAATAAACCAATTAAATGCACCAATGCATTAGGTTCTGCTAATTATATTAGTATATTTCAAATTTAATAGAATATTTTAAATAATTAGAGGATATTTATTTAATTTTTGTAGTAAATTATGAGAAATATTTTCTAATCTTTAATCAAAATATATTTTTGACATCTTTATATACTTTTTTTTTCTTATAAAAAAATACCATTTTTTTTAGATTGTTAAAATTTCAAAATTATTTATTTATTTTTATATTAATTAATTATGACATCATCATAGTCTAACCTATATTAGTCCCACTCGATTAAATCTCAAAAACCTTGAACCTCTTCATTTTATGGTTCTTTGAACAGTTTGGATCTAAAAACTATGGGTAGTTCATCTTGCCTAGTCGATAAGAAGTGTCTTCAAATAAGATATTTGGGGTGTGACCTCGTCTATACCAAAATATAATTGATATCTTGATTTTATCCAATTATAATGGAGTGGATTACATTGGCTAAAATTTTATGTATCAGTTATGTTACAAAAAGTTTGAGGGGGTTAGCTATTATCAATTAAAAAATAGATGTTAGCAAAAACTTAATTAATAATTTTATATATCAATAAGTAAGAAAAATGATTTTTGAATAAAAAATTTATAGTATAAAAGTGAAATAATTAATATTTAAATGTAAAAATTAAAAAATGTCACTTAAATTTATCATTTGCACATTTAACGAATAGATGAGTCACCCTAATTCTATCTTTATTCATCAAGGAGGAACTGAATGGAAATCTATTTTGTACTTGTTTTTCCTGTTGGACTTCCCCCCCATACATGGTACTTGTTAGAAATACTAAATGATTGTATTGTATTTTACTAGTAATAAAATATACATGATTGTCTTTATACAGGAGGTAGAGTGTGCAGTACAAATATGTGTGCTATATAATATAAATAAGATGGGCCTAAGGTTCATGACTTATTACACGTTAATAGCCCCCCTCAAACTCAAGGTGGGTGTGTGACCAACTTGTGATTGTTAACTAAAGTATGAAGGCGTCCCTTAGGATATGACTTGGTGAAGATATCTGCAAGTTGAGGATCTTTAAAGGAGACTGAGAATAGTTTGAGAGCATCATGAACAAGATGATAACGGATAAAATGACAGTCAATCTCGATGTGTTTAGTCCGTTCATGGAAGACATTATTGTGATCAATATAAATGGTACTCTTATACCATATTAAATTACCGATTGTCCAAAAAACTTAAACAGTTGGGATATAGTAACTTTAATCATTTAACCACACATTTTTAACATTGCCCCTTACGTGTAGATTCAAACTACCTTTTAATAGGTGATGCCTAACACGTGAGAATTTAAATGAGACATAAAGTGGAGGAGATAAGAATTGAACTCAGGATCTAAGCTTCTTATACCATGTTAGAAATACTGTAAGATTGTATTGTATTTTACTAATAATAAAATATACATGAGTGTCTTTATAAAGAAGGTAAAATGTACAATACAAATATGTATTCTATACAAGATAAATAAGGTGAGTCTAAAGCTCATAGTCTATTACACTTTAACAATACCACTGTCATGGAGTAATTCTATGTTCGCTAATTTTTTTTTTTTTTTCTCTTCAGGATTGATGATATTGAGGGGAATTACGTGATGAATGAAGGTGAATCAAGAAAATTATTGCGAAGATCATGGAGCTTAATGATAATTCGTGATCTGCCGCCTCCCTGGTTCCTTCAATCATGGAGGATAATATTTGGAGTGTCGTGTGTGATTGCAGTAGCATTGGATCCCTTGTTCTTTTACGTTCCTGTGATCAATGAAGATAAGAAGTGCATTGGGATGGACAAAAAGTTGGGAGCCATATCTCTTATTTTGCGCTTTGTTACCGATATCATTGGCATTATAAATATAATTTTTCAATTTCGTAATGGTTATAAAGACGAGACCTCGGGAAAGGTAGTTAAAGATTTTCGGAAAATAGCAGGGAGGTATTTTTGGCCTTACTTCGTTATTGACATTCTCGTTATTCTTCCCTTCCCACAAGTAAGAAGGAGATTTATTCAGTTAATTGTTTTCTTCAAAATTAACACAATGTGCTGCATATATTTAGATTTCATCCCTTGACTCTATACTTGTTGTAATCTGCTCAGGTCATAATTTTAATTATTTTTCGACAATTGAAAGGCTCAAAATCTTTGAATAAAAGAAAGTTGTTGACTTTTTTGGTTCTCTTCCAATATGTGCCAAGAGTTATTCAAATCTTCCAATCTTGGAAAGATCCTAAGAAGAGAGTCGACAAATTATCTGAAACCCCTAAACGAGTTAAAGCTGCATTCAATTTCTTTCTCTACATCATTGCCAGTCATGTAAGTTTGATTTTGTACTAATTTTATATTCATGAAATTTTAACCTTGAAAAGTAGTGTCAATTTAAAACCAAGGTTTTGTTCGATTTTAGATTTTGAAAGTATTATGCTTATGCGTATCAAAAGCATTTGTGTAAACACATGAAATATATACAAAATGTAAAATACTTCATTCATTAATTTATTATAAATAGGTACTCCTATTCTCACATAAACCATAAAATCATGCTATATCTACAATATTTACATAAAGAAATCCTATGAGGCAATTTGTTATTATTTATTGGTTTTAATATGGGTTTACCTCACTAACATTACTTTTTAATCAACTAATAACAATTCACAATTTAAAATTTACTGTGAAAATGTTGTGAATATGGTATTACTCAAATAGTGAAAGTCTAGAAATATAACAAAATATCATAACATTTTTACAACACCTTTGTTTTTAAGTTGTGGAGAGTCCTAATCTAATATTTCAACTATTTATTTTAATTTTATTTTGACCTATGAGAAATTGACATCTCAACTATAATAAAAATGTTGTGTTCCTATAGCAGTGAAAATGTTCTTGATTTTAGCTCAATCAAGAATACCTTTATCGTCCTAGGTCAATTATATATATATATATATATATATTTGGTTAACAATTATATATATGACCTACATAGATATAATATAGAATATAAATACATTATACAATTCATGTATAAATCTCTCTCTCTCTCTCTCTCTCTCTCTCTCTCTCTCTCTCTCTCTCTCTCTCTCTCTCTCTCTCTCTCTCTCTCTCTCTCTGTGTACAATTTCATGAATTATTATTATGACTATTAGGACAATATGAAGAATTTATTGATGTTCAATGCCTCGATGGTCTTTTAGGTATTGGGAGCCTTTTGGTATTTTCTCTCTATTGAAAGGGAGACTGCTTGCTGGCACGTGGCCTGTGAAAAACAAATTGGATGTATCCAAAGTTCTTTCAAATGTGATGACAGACTTCACAGTTTAGGAAATTACACATTTATAAATGACGTTTGCCAAATAAATCCACCAGATAAAAGTAAAACGCTCTTTGATTTTGGAATATTTCTTGGAGCCCTTCAGTCTGGTGTAGTGCAGTCCAAAAGTTTCTTAGAAAAATTCTTTCACTGTTTTTGGTGGGGCTTACGAAATCTAAGGTTTGCACATATTGACTCCGCTATAACGCTATTCCATATTACTAGCATTTATTGCAATATTATTTGTAAGTTCTTACGAGACTTTTTTTTTTTTTTTTTTTTTTTTTTGGAGATATTGTTCTTCTTACAAGACTTTGTGTGTGCTTGATTCCAGTTTAATTACAAGACTTTGTGTGTGCTTGATTCCAGTTTAAAATGTCAGCTTTTTTTACTATTTAGTTTATTTTTGCTAATATTCATGAGTCTCTTTGCACTTTTTAGTACTATTTATGGGTCTCACTGTACTATTTTAGCTAACTTTTACCTTTATCTAGAGTACTTTCAGTAAAAAGTTTTCAGTTTCAGCAAAATAAGCGGATCCCAAAGTTTTCAGTGTATACTATATAATCATTATTATATGAAGTGAAAAGATTAATCTAAATATAAAATATTCAAACAAATCATTAAATACTTAAAATGAAAAAGACAAAAATAAATTAGCTTAAAAGTTGTTAGTATATAGCTTAGTCTAGCCTAGCCCATTAGACTACTGTACTTGTAGTATACTAATATTATTTGTACTTCACATATATTTAGCTTATATAAGGCTTTCTATTGTACAGTATTACACACAGAGAATACACATTAATATGTAGACTATTTGGTCTTTCTCTCTCTCACTTTATATTCTTAACATGGTATCAAAGCCATTGCTCTAACATTCTAGTACCTGGGTCATCTTCAGTGTTCTTTCGCTGCTCTCACCTTCATCTTGTAGCTACTGTCAGAAGTGAGTTACCTCCGTCATGCCCACAGCCCTGTAACATCATTCTGTTCATCAAATTGCTAAAGCAAAGGCATAGCATGACAGATCGGTCAATCCCGAGCAAAACCCAACCAAGAACAACCCAAAATCACTGGACATGTGCCCACACGTGCCACCTTTAGTTTCTGGCTCACGAACATGTGCTCCACGCACTACCACGTGCCACTAGAAGCCCACATGTGCTACATGTGCCAATCATAGCACTGCCATGCGCCAACACATGCACCACGTGCCTAATCCAGTTTGCGTCATGCCACGTCAACCCTAGGGTGACGTCATTCTACCTACGCCAGTGTTTTGCACCATCAGCTTACGTCAGCACACGTTAGTGCCTCACGTCATTAGCATACGTTAGCACATGTCAACCGTTGACTTCTCTGTTTCTAATTGTTGACTTGCACAGTTAACCGTTGACATTTGATCAAAAGTCAAAATTTTTCAATAGGGCCTATCTAGCTTAATTTTTCATGTAGATTCCGTTTTTGGGCTCCGTTTCTTTGTTTGAGGTCTCTAAATTCCTCTTTGTGGTCATTTTCTTCATGATGGCTCAATAAAATGAATAAGATATTATTCGTCCTATCACAATTATCTTGGATGGTCCTACTAGCTATTATGCATGGTCCCAAAATATGACTGTCTTTCTCAAGTGTCGCAAGTTATGGAGGTATGTAACTGGTTCAATTCCCAAGCCAAGGCCACTTCCTCAGTCCAAAGCCATTGCTAATGCCAATGCGTCTAAGACTACTATTGTAACAGAGGATGATTATGAAGCATGCCTAGAGGAATGGGAGAGTATTCAAAGTAAGATTCTATCTTGGTTTATCAATACCTCTGTACCTTCCATTCATAGTCTTCCCTCGTCTTGGTATTGCTGCGGGCTTGCGGCTGCTTGGATATTTCTATCCAATCGCTACAATTGCACTAATGATTCAACAGGTTAGTCCTCACTTACTACAGCTAATATTGAGGTAGTAGTTCAACAGGTTTTATTCCGAACTTTCATTGCCCTTTCTATCGCCTTAGGTAAACATTCTTGGTTTTTTGATACTACATGTTGTAACCATATAACCCCTGATGAATCACAATTCTCTGATAAGGCACCCTTAGCACATCCCATCTATATTTACACAGCTGATGGAACTCATATGCCTGTTAGTCATAAAGGAACAATCTCTTCTTCCAGTTTATCCCTTAGTGACACTTTTCATATTCCAAAGTTGTCCCTCAATTTGCTTTTTGTTGGTCAACTTTGTGAATTAGGAGTAGATATTTTATTTACTAATCATGGTGTGGATGTGCAGGATCCTCGGATAGGTCAAGTGCTTGGGATAGGTCGTAAGGTTGGATGTATGTTTGAGGTTCACGACTTAAAGATTCCTTCACAAGTTGTTTCTGTTGCTACCACTACTGTCACCCTTTCGCTTGATTTATGGCATTCTTGTCTTGGTCATACATCATTATCTCATCTTTAGTTGTTAGGTCATTTAGGTTCAGTTCAATTTCCAAAATTTAATTGTACTTCCTATCATTTTGGCAAATAAACAAAATTGCCCTTTAATAATAGTAACTCCTTTTCTTTTGCACCTTTTGATCTTATACATTATGATATTTGAGGTCTTGCACCAGTTCCCACTGAGGGGGGATCTAAATATTTTGTCATATTGGTGGACGATTTTCTCGATATACCTGGATTTTTTTGCTTCACCATAACTCTGAACTTGTGTTTATTTACCAAATGTTTCATTAAATGATTGAAACATAGTTCAATTGCACCGTTAAGATCTTTTGGTCAGATAACGCTCAAGAATATAATGATAAATCTTTCCTGTCCTTTTTAGATAGCCATGGTATCCTCCCTCATTAGTCTTGTCTTTACACCTTTCAACAAAATGGTCATGTAGAATGAAAACATCATCACATTCTTGATGATGTCTGCACTTTTCTCATTTTTGCCTCTATTCCTGTGCGCTTTTGGGGTGAGGCAACACTCACTGCTGTTTACACCATTAATCATATTCCTTCACCGACCACACAACAAATCACGCTTTGAGCTCCTTTATGGTTAAATTCTTGACTACTCATCTCTTCGGTTTTTTGGTTGTGCTTGTTTTGTCTCTCTTTCTCTTTATGAACGAACAAAGCTCCAGCCACATGCTTGTATCTCTTGCTTCCTTGGCTATGGTGTATCTCAAAAGGAATTTTGCTGCTATGATCCCATAACTCATTGCCTTTGTATCTCTCGTCATGTTGAGTTTTGGGAACATCGTCATTTCATGAGTCTTCAGCAGTTTCCTATGTCTTCTTCCTCAAAGTATCCCATTTTTACTGATCTTTTCCTCCCTCTTTATCTTGAACTTGTGGAGGATTTTTCAACATCGGCTGCCTCTCCAAAACACCTCATCTCCGGTTTTGTCCTTACCATATGACCTGCCTGTCTTAGATCCTATGACACCACTGTCTTCTAAGCTTCCTATTAGTCCTGACCTTCGTTGCTTTACTCAGGTAAGCGTTTCCTCCTCCTTATCACACTGGTTATCACTACTCTTTTGCTCTTGCCACCCTCTATGAGCCACACACTTATTGTGCGGCCCATACTGATCCTCTTTGGCAGCAAGCTATATTTGAAAAACTAGATGCCCTTCACAAAAATCACACTTGGGATATGATTGATTTGTCTCCTGGTTAGTCTGTAGTAGGTTGTAGGTGAATTTATAAGATCAAGACCAAGGTTGATGGATTTGTTGAACGATACAAGACTCGCCTAGTTGCCAAGGGCTTTACTCAAGAATATAGAATTGACTATGAGGAAACATTTGCTCTTGTTGCTCGCCTTACATCTGTTAGATGTCTCATTACTGTAGCCGCTGTTTGTCGATGGCCTCTTTATCAGATGGATGTGGAGAATGCTTTCCTTAATAGAGACCTCCAAGAAGAAGTGTGCATGTAACCACCCCTTGGCTATGCTCGCTCAAGCCATCAAGTTTATCGCCTTTGTTGTGCTCTTTATGGCCTCAAACAGGCTCCTCGGGCTTGGTTTGAAAATTTTAGCTCAGTTGTTGCTCAGCAGGGTTTCATTTCAACTTCTTATGAAACTGCCCTTTTCGTCCGAAGAACCTCTGCTGATATCACTCTTACTCTTCTTTATGTTGATGACATGATTACAACTGGAGATGATTCTACAAGTATCCGCTTTCTTCAGCATTTCCTTAGTCAGCATTTTGAGATAAATGATCTGGGCATTCTCAGCTATTTTCTTGGGCTTGAGGTTACCTCATCCTCCGATGGATACTATCTTTCCTAAGCTAAATATGCTTCTAATCTTTTCTCTAAAGCTGGTATCATAAACAACAAGACTATTTCCATTCCCTTGGAATACAATGCCAAGTTCACACCCTTAGATGGTGAACCTATATCAGATGCTACTCGTTATTGTTAGTTGGTTGGAAGTGTGATCTATCTCACTGTCATTTGCCTGGATATTTCACATGCCGTGAGTATGGTTAGTAAGTTCATGGACACCCTTCGTTCTATCCACTATGTTGCCATTCTTCAGATTCTCCGATACGTCAAAGACACACTTTATCATGATCTTCACTACTCCTCTTGGTCTTCTCTCGAACTCCATGCTTATTCAGATGTGGATTAGGCCAGTGATCCAACTGATCGATGCTCCATCACAAGTTTTTTTTTCTTGTTGGGTACTTCTCTAGTCTCATGGCTTAGCAAGAAGCAAGACGTGGTTTTCCATTCTAGTACTGAGGCTGAGTATCATGCCCTTGCCAACACCACTTGCGAGCTTTTTCAGCTTCGATGGCTCTTCACTGACATGGATGCTCCACAGCCCACTGCCACTCCTCTTTATTGTGATAATTAGAGTGCTATCTATATTGCTCAAAACGATATCTTCCATAAGTGCACCAAGTACATTGAGATCGACTGCCACATCACTCACTAGCATCTCAAGAAAGGCAATCTCTAGGTTTTCTCCATCTCCTCTGCCGACCAACCTACTAATATCTTAACCAAAACTCACCTGCTTGGTCGTTTTCGAGCTCTTATACCTAAAATCTAGTTGATTTCCTCTTTGCCACCTCAAGTTTGAGGGGGATGTTAGTATATAGTTTAGTCTAGTCTAGCCTATTAGGGTTAGCCCAGTATACTATACTTGTAGTATACTTATATTACTTGTTTTTCATACATACTTAGCCTATATAAGTGTTACACACACACACACACACACACACACAGAATATATATTAATATGCAGACTATTCAATGTTTCTCTCTCTCACTCTATATTCTTAACAAGTATCAACATTATGATCACATACACAAAAAATTTAAAATATTCTATGTATGAATTGATTTTGTTCTTAAAAGATGCTATATGATATTTTTAATATTCTTGAGTTTAGTTAAAAGTATAAATTTTTATTCTTTCTATCTTCGAATTATTAATGATGGGTTGATTTCAAAAAACCTTAAAAAATATATTGAATTGTAAAAAAATCATTTTGTTAAAAAAATTTATTTCTAAAAAATAATTTTTTATTTTTTTGGGAGAAATAGACTTTTTTTTTTTATATTTTTAAATATTATAAAAAAATAATTTTTAAAAGAACTTTAAAGCTTTGCTTGGTTGGAAAGATAAAAAAGAGAGACAATAAAAAATATTGGGAAGATAGAAAATATGTTAGTTTTTTATCATATATGTTTTGGTACAAATGATCGATAAAAAAATGTAGAAGGGTGGAAAATAAATATAAATATAATTTATTTGGTTGTAAAGAAAATTAAGAGGATATATGAAAATTTTAATTTATATGAATTTATTATTATGCCCATATTACATAGTATAAAAGCAAGATATCTAAATAAATTCAAATACTTGTGAGCATATTTCTCAAATTATATAAGAAAAATTAAAATATCATGTTCTCTTCCGTTTTCTTTCCATCATTTCAATCTTTACTAAAAATCACTTTAACCAAACAAAGGATGAGGGGAATTTGGATGGAGTCACAGGCAATTACCCTAGTGTCCTCCCTCCCCACCCCCACACCCCCCCCCCCCCCCCCCCCCCTTCTTCTTGTCCATGGCTTAGGATCATGTCCCCTGGCATTTTTGGTGCATCTCTTGGCAGTTTCTCCTTTGCAGAATGCTCTTCTTTTTTCTTTTTATTTGTTATTTATTGCAGGTTTGATTTCTAAGATTAGTATATCTAACACATTATAGTTGCACCGTTTTTGCAGTTCTCTTGGTCAAAACCTCGAAACAAGTAACTATGTCTGGGAAAAATGCTTTGCAGTTCTCATTTCTCTCTTTGGCTTGCTATTGTTTACATATTTCATTGGAAATTTGCAGGTTAGTCTCAATTCTATTTTTTTTAAAGGCTTAGGGTTCCTACTTGGTAGTTATACAATTATGAACTGAACATTATCTAGGCTAAAAACAAGGAGTACGCATTAGATTGGTTTTTAGGTTGGAAGAATGATACCCCTCACACTTGCTATGTATTAAAATTGTTGTATTATGAGTCTATGATGTCTATTTATAATTGAAAATAATTTTCTTTTCACTATTTTCCAAACTATTCTTTCTTTATTGTAAAGAGCTTTGATGTTTGACCACCACTTCATGGTATTTCCAATGTAGACACCATGGTTCAAATCCTCCCACGGTCTCACCCCAACTCTCCATATATATATATATATATATATATATACACTATCCTTGCTATTTAGGTTTTTTTTTTTTTTTTAATATTCGATAATTAAGAAAAGTGAAATTTGAATCTGAGTGTTTTTATTGAAAATACCAAAGTGTTCATTGATATATATATATATATATTTTATTAACGATTGATATGTTTAGATTCTCTAATATTTAATTTTCAAAAGATATCCTATGAACTTATTCTATTTATGTAACATGAAGTAATTTTGTATTAATAAATATCCAAAATATAGATTTAAAAAATCAAGAGCTTTGTAGCTTAACACTTATTAGTATTTCTAATGGAAATATTTATAGTTCAAACAAGAATGGATGCCATAATAGATTTTGAAACTTTGGATTTAACTTTACAAATTCCAAACCTGCAATTAAGGATATGAAACATAGTTAAAAGTCTCGGTTTAATTAGTTGACACTTTTTTACACTCTCAAAAAAAAAAAAAAAAAAAAAAAAAAACTAGTTGGCACTTTTTTAATGTTTTTAATAGAGATATTTACTGTTAAAAAAAGTTTTTAATAGAGATATTTACTGTTAAAATATTCCTCCCACTCTCAATGTAAATAAATAACACTTTTTTTTTTTTTTGGGTGAGAAAGTAAATAAATAACACTTAAAGTTTATTTTTGAAAAGAAGTATCACCAACGTGCATTAGATTATATATCTCAATCTTACGGCAATAAATCGGTTACAAATGAATATACACTCACGTAAAATATTCGTTTTTCGTTCTTTGTCTACTTAATATAAGATTTGACAAATTGAACTTACTAGTAGAAGTGGACAGCTATACATGCAGCTGGACTCTTCAAAATCGGAGGAGGCAAAAAAGAAGAGGGAGGAGGATAAGAAGGAGATGGAGGAGAAAATAGGAGCAATAAAAATATGGATGTTCAAATACAGGCTTCCTGGAGAAATGAAAAGTGAGATTATGCAGAACGTAATACAGATTTTGGAAAAAAACAAAAACCTTGTTCATGTGCAGAACCTGTTACGTCAGCTTCCTGAAGGACTAAGCAATTCTGTTAAACGCCACATCTACTTAGATCTACTAAAGAGAGTGAGTTCGTTAATTAGCTACGATAAATTTGCTAAATAATATTTTGCGCCTATGCAAGAATAATACTATTATTGATATCACTTTTTAAAAAAAACGAAGAAAGAAAGAGCATAATAGACTGTCAATCTGAAAAAGTTTCTCGTGTCCTGTCTGATAAATTATTATCACTAATATCATGCATGTTTTAATTTATATAGGATTTAATTAAGAATCATATGAAACCTAAAGAAAATATTACAACATATAATTAAAATTATATATATATATTTATATAGTTTAAGTGATGATGAATTAATGCACATCTTGTAAGGTTATGTTTTATTAAAAGAATATAGATTCTAATAAATTATAAAATGATTTGAAATATATAATGAAAAGTTCTTTTAAATTTTTTGATACTTTATTAATTAAGTTTTCATTGAAATAGTATTTTAATTTGTTTAAATATTTAGAATAAAGTAGTATTTAAAGATAAATCATGTTACCAATTGTAATGTATTTACTTAGAGTGAGTCACATAGTGAAATTATGCTGTACAATTTGTAATAATTACAATATTGAGACGCATAGCATATATATGATGTATACAACCTAATGAAAAGCCCCATATATATGTAGGGGTTTAAAAGGAATATTTATAGAATTTAAATTAATAAAAACAAACATATTAGAATAATTATGTGGAAGGTTCTGGGCTTTCAAAAACTTACACAATAAATTTAAAATAAATTAAAAACAAAAATTTAAAGATTTTTTTATTAAAAATGTTTGACTTTTGATTAATTTCATAATATTTTGGGACGTAATATTTTGAGACCTTATAATTTATCTAAATATGTATATCTCAATTAAATTTAACTTTCCTTCTACATTTAAATTGTTCTTTAAATTTTTGACACATTATAATTTTTTTTATAATAGTAGAATATAATTATAACAAATTTCTAAGGGCAGAATATTTAGTTCTAGCTATATACAAATATTCCCCTCCAAAAAAAAAAAAAAAAAGCTATATACAAATATAATTATAATAAGAGAGATGCTACATCTACAACAATTTTACAACATTTTTACAACAAATCACAGGTGGTTAGTTGTTATTGGTTCAAATTTAAAACTAACATTAAGATTACTTTTTTGCCCCAACAATAACAACCAGTAACAACTTGCCACTTAAGATTTGTTGTAGAAATGTTGTAAAAATGTTGTAGACATATCATTTCTCTTATAATAAATATCTAATGCTAGAATGTTTATTCATACACAACTATAATATATGTCCATTAATAAATTTCACATTTGGACCCCAAAAAAAAAAAATTGTTAAACATTTCCGTGCATTACACAGGTTACCCATATTTGATCTCTTGACAGTATTCATGCGGATTGTTTTACGTTTTGAGCTAGGTGCCGGCGCTTCAAAATATGGATGAGCAACTGTTGCTAAAGATATGCGTCTCTCTCAGGCCAGTCTACTACAATGAGCAGAGCTACATTGTTCGGGAGGGAGACCCAATTGATGCGATGTTCTACATCACAGATGGCGTTGCATGGAGCTATTCAACTAGTAATAATGGTGAAGCAATCAGTGGATCCTCTTCACTCGCTGAGCGTCTTAAAAAAGGTAACTTCTTCGGAGGAGAACTTCTTGAATTCGTGATGAAAACCCCATACTTGCCCAAACTCGCCGTTTCTCAAGAACTGTGAAAACCCATGGACCAGTTGAAGGCTTTGCTCTAATGGCCGAGGACTTGAAGAATATAGTCATTAAGAACTGGATGTGTGTTGGCAAAGGGCAGTTGGAACCCTTCGCAGCTCATGTGGTGCAAGCAGCTTGGCGCCGGCATCATGAAAATAAAAATCTTGAAAAGTCCTCACAGGGCGGCAGATAATTGCTCGGGCAAGATTTCCATGTATCATGCATGCTGTGTGAGGAATTCTCAACTGGGTCTTTCAGAGATTGTAATTTACTAGCTAGTTGTTTAGAGTATTGAATGAAGGCTAGACTACGAAAAATAAATATCTTCTGAATTTGAGCTACTGTTGATGTAAGGTTGATTTGCCTTTTCTTTTCTCCCATGAAAATGGATTTATTTGCCGAAAAAAAAGAAGAAGAGGTTTTCATTTAAGTGCTTGTTCTCTGCAACTTCAACTGTGGTCTTCTTAATGTCAAAATAGAATTGATGTCTTTTGTTTATGAAAAATCTCAAAAATTCCATGGACCAATATTAAGGAGTGTGAAACATGGAATATAATCTCAAGTTTAGGACTCGCCTTTCAAGTTTGTTGAAGCTATCTTCCGAGTGTTTCCAAAGAGAATTTTCATATTGAATTTGAAACACATCTAATGAGACAATTAGTTCCAGACTTGCTAAGAAGCTTTTATATATATGGTTGAAGCCCAAAGTCAAAGGCATGACCGATAAAAATATTGGAGCTAATTTTATTTGTCTTGAGATGAGTTTTTTAATGCTAAATTCGTCGAAAATGAATTTTCGTTAAACTCAACTTTCTAAATTCAAGTAACAAGGCCCATGTTCATTAACAAATAGGACCAAACCCAGTAAGATTTTATTAAAATAGAGGCCCAATTCGTTTTGTAGTGTTGCTTGGTACTTTGAGATTATAACTCAAAAAAAAAAAAAAAAAAATTTAACTTGGGTTGTCCTAATAGAAATCAAGACAAGTTGACTTCTGATGTCTATATCATTTTTTTATTTTATTTTATGAAATATCTCAGAAACTCCCATGAATTGATAGTAAGGTGCGTGCAACTTAGAATCTCAAATTTGTTTTTTTGTTGAATGAAAAGGGGGGCGGAGGCGACCATATGTGACTTACTCTCCAGGGCGTGACCTAATAGGGGCACCCCCCGCTAGGGAATGTTGGATTGAGCTATAGCTACTGTGACCGGGGCGCCACAGACCTCACCCTAGCACTCCAAGAGAGCCAGAGTGTGGGGCGCAATGCATGCCATAAATCCCCCCTCACATGGTACCCGCCACGACTCGAACATGGGACTATGAGCATGCACGCGGGATCCCACACCGCTGGGCCACCCCTCCTGGGGCCTTGGAATCTCAAAATTTACTACACATCTTTCAAGTTTATTAAATCCACTATCTAAGTGTTCTTGAAATCACATTTTGTATCAAATTCGAATTTAAAACACAGCTAATGAGACGCTGAAGTAGTTCCATACTTGCTTAAAGGTTTTAAACATGATGGTTGAAGCCCATAGTCAAAGGCATGACAGATAAAGACCTTGGAGCTAATTTCATTTTTTTCTTTCTTTTTTAATATAAACTTGCTTGACATGGAGTTTTATTAATGCTAAATTTTTCCAAAAGGATTTTTTTGTTAAACTTATCTTGCTAAATTCAAGGTAAGCTTTTAACAAAAGATAGGCCCAATTACTTTCGGGCACGCATGGGTATTTCACACTTTCTCATGGCATAGCTCGATCTTTCGAACTCGTCCTTAAGAAAAAATTTAGTCTCTAGCTCTCTACAAAAGTTAGGCCACCACTTTATTTATGGGAACTAGCACAGCTCTCTACTTCTTTTCTTTTCAACGTGGAACTAAATTTTCTAATAAGATTAACGTTCTTATTATAAAAATACTGATTATTTTAAAGTAGTGTGTCACAATACAATAATGCTAGTTTCAGTTTAACCCTTTTGTTCTGGATAAGTTAGTGGGAAAGGGTCCAAGTAAGTGTATATCTGGCAAACGTTCAAAGAATCAAAGGACCTTTCACCATTTGTTTGTTTTCCCCCTATTATTTAATTCATGTTTTTGTTACATCGAGCTTTGGAGTTTCTGTAATTTTTCTTCTCATTCACATTCACATAGGTTTGACTCTTGTGCCCAAAAAAAAAAAAAACATAGGTTTGACTCTAATTTATTTAACAAAATAAAATATTATATAATCACTAAACAATATTTTATTTGAACGTGAAATTATGGTATACGACATGGTTATAGGATAATGCCAAAATGATTCCGTTTTGTAAGTCATTCCTTAAAATTAAAAGAAAAGTAGATGTCTATCCTGGGCTGGCAGAAGCACTCTCATCAAGTCAGTGGCTCAAGCCTTGCCTAATTACACTATGTCTGCTTTTAGTGTTCCTAATAATATTTGTGACAAGCTGGACACGTTAACCCGAAGATTCTGGTGGAAACCTAGAGAACCGGAGGGAAGATTCCTAGCATGGAGATCATGGGACAAGCTATGCCAACCCAAATGCAAAGGAGGACTAGGATTTAGAAAGGCCAAAGATTTCAACAGTGCTCTACTAGCCAAGCTTGCATGGATGATTGCCTCTAACAGAGATAGCTTATGCATGAATCTGCTAAAGGCCAAATACAAAGTCAAGCATGACTGGCTTCGCACAGAGCCCCCCAAGTCAGCTTCTTATACTTGGAAAGCCATAGAAAAGGCCAAAGCAATCATTCGACAAGGAGCTTGCTATTTGATTGGGGATGGGTCTTCAGTGAGTGTTTGGGAGGATCCTTGGGTCCCATGGATTCAAGGTTTCTCACCTAAACCAAGAGAAGATGCTTTTTCTCAAATTCCAATGCTGGTATCCCAACTAATAAATGATGAACTTCGCTGTTGGAATGCAGCTTTGGTTAATGAGATCTTTGACACTGAGTCAGCAAGAGCCATTTTGTCAATTTCCCTCCCCGTCCAACCTTGTCCTGACAAACTTATTTGGGTGCTTGATCCAAAAGGTAGGTTCACTGTTAAATCAGCCTACAGAGCTTCCACTCAGAGGGATGAGCCATCTCCTATCCCCCGGTCACTGTGGACGAAGATTTGGAAGTTTAATGCCCCGGAGAGAATCAAAATGTTCCTTTGGAGGATAGCAGTAGATGTCCTACCTACCAGAGAGAATCTTTCTAAAAGGGTGGAAATAACTGACTGTAAGTGTATCCTGTGTGGTGAAGAGTCCGATACTTTACCCCATGTTTTCTTCAGGTGCCTAGTTGCTAGAGCTTTGTGGTTTGCATGTTGTTGGGGTTTTAGAACAGATGAAGTGTTGATTAACTCAAATCAAGACATTATAAAGATGGTGCTTGAGCCCCCTGATACAATGTGCCCAGACATGGATAATTGGATCATCTCCTTGATCATGTCTTTCATACTGGAACAAATATGGTTCACTCGTAACTATGTCTTGCAAAATGGCGGGCTTGCTGACATCAGTAGCTCTGTGCAGGCTATATTTAATAGACATCGTTCCTATCTAGCTTTGTTCCCTTCAGCTACCCCATCTCTACTTCCCTGCATCCACAGAACTTGGGCTCCTCCCCTTTCTAATATGATCAAGATCAACACTGATGCTGCTTTCACACCCTCCAAAGTTGCCTTGGCCGTTGTTGCTCGTAATCACCAAGGCGAGGTGAGGTGATGAAAGCATGGACAAAGCTAAGTCACCTTGGCTCTCCTCTCATTGCTGAAGCTGCTGCAATCCAGTGGGCTGTCCAGTTAGCTATTTTTGAAGGCTGGAGACATGTGATTTTAGAAGGTGACTCTAAAATTTGTTTTGACTCAATTGCAGGCAAGTTCCTGTCCATGGATTGGTCCATCTCTACTATTACTGATAATATTCGTAGTTTAGCTAAGTCGTTTACTGTTTGCTCTTTTAGTTGGATCAATAGAAGCTGTAACGGCGCAGCTCATGCTGCCGCCAAGTTATCTTTAGTTTCTTCCTCTTCTTTTTGTTGTAATAACGGCAATCTTCCGGCTGCTTTACAGTCAGCCTGTAAGGTTGATTGCCCCTCTCTTGTCTTCCTTTCTTAGTTTTAATACAACTATCGCAGGTTATCAAAAAAAAAAAAAAAAAAAAATTGATAGAAAGTTGTCTGCCAATGCACTGATGCAGAACCTTATGGACAGAGACAAGATAATTGTACGAGTTTCTAGTACAAAAATGAGGACAGTAGTTAGCTTGTCACACATACATTCTCAAAAAAAAAAAAAAAAAAAAAAAAAAAAAAAAAAAAAACCTAAATATAATGAAGGTTTTATGGCCAACTAGCAATCATGAGGCTTTCATTTAATACTTTAACTTTCCATTTCTTACTTTTAATATCCTAAGTTCCCATTTGCACTTGCAATTTTCAGGTCAAGTCAATTAGCAAATTGCAAATCTACATACTTTTATATATATTACAATTTTATTTTACTGCAAATTTGTGCAGTTCGATTTTTTTTTTTTTTTTTTTTTTTTTCTGAATGTTTACACTGTCATGTAGAGCTGGCTGAGTGGACTTTGGAATATAAGTTAACAGTTCATCGGTTGGTAAGAAAAACAATAGGATACTATTAATTAGTGTAATGCTTCTTATAAAAAAAAAAAATTAGTGTAACGCTTGAGGAAGACACTAATTAAACAATACAATACTCTTAAGTAGTTTCTAATTATGTGAAGGACAAGAGCTTGCTTTTCTTATTACTTGTAACTTCATCCACAAACTTTCAAAATCCAACGACAAGGCCAATTTCAGCCACTTTTTGCTTTCTCCAAATCATGGTCTCTCCTGCTCTGCCTTGTAAAATGCCTGCCACTCAAGTTTATCAGGTTCGATATTGTTACATAAATTCTCATTCTTTTTTTTTTTGGTAGGGGATACTTCTTTAGAACTATTTATTGTTTTTTTTTTTCATTACTTTTCAAAATATAATTAGACAGTGTTTTTATTTTTTATTTAATTTTGTGCGCTTCATTTTGGCAATTAAATTAATTATTTTTGGAAATTCAGAGCTATCTTGTTAACAAAAACAACAAAACAGTAGAGACAGGGATACAAATTAAAAAAAAAAAAAAAAAAAAAAACCCTGTCTCAAACAATTCAACCTTTGTCAGAAATACTCTGCTTCTACAACACCAATAAAACTATATACGGCAAAAAAACCACAGATTTTCTTGAAGGAAAAGATAAACTCCAGCCATTACATAGGTGATAGGACCCTCTGAAGAATAGAATTCCCTATCTTGGCATCACTATCCATTCTTGCTTTGATATCCAATCTTATATATTCTTTTAATCAATTGCTCTTCTATAAGGACCCCCCCTCCATGGACTCTCTGGTTTCTTTGAATACAGACATGGTAGATGAAAAGCCATCATGCCACATTGCATAAGGTTGATCTGAAATCTGTACCCTTTAGATTCCTGATCCCCCATTAAACCACTTCATCTTAATCATCAGAAGCATCAGCAACTAAGCAAAGTTCCATCAATTGCCTCCAAAGTCTTCTAGTGAATGAGCACTTGAAGAATAGGTGTTCCTTGCTCTCAATACTGTTTCTATAGAAAACAGTCAAACACAAACAGTCTCCTTTGTAGCACCATTGCATCGTCCTTTTCCAGTTTTTCTAGTTGTCAACCCATTCCTCAAAGTCAACCAGCCAATAAACCCATGTCTTGGATTAGTTTCTGGGAACCATATCAATTTCCACCTTGGAATTTCATTTTCTTTATGTCTGAGTTGCTCCCATGTTGCATCACAATTCATTTTTCTTGTAGGAGATGTGATCCAAACAAGCATGTCCTGTTCACCCAATGGAGCTTGCTGCATTATGATGCATAGACATGGACATGGCAATACAGTAATTTTTAAAAAACAAGGGCACGACATAAATTTTATATTTAAGCATATTTTTAAATACTTTTAAACATAAAATACATTTATGTCAAGAAAAAAAAAAATATAAGGTGTAAACAGTAATAACATTATATTATATCCCACTCTCACACGGTGACACTGACAGTGAGAGTAGGATTAAAAAAATAAAAAACCAAACAAACAAAACAAAACAAAACGCGTTATAGTGAGTATTTAGTAACCCATTCACCCAAACAAGATGGCCAAATATCTGAAAAAAAAAAAAAAAACACAAAGAGAGAAGCTTAAAGAGGTCGGACCTGACCTGTTGTCCACGCCGAGAGAGAGAGAGATCGGAAGGGACAGGGCACGGCGTCGACGTCTATGGAGCTCGCCGATCGGCCCGATCTCGCTCCGGCGAGGGACGAGGGCAGCGGCAGCGGGCAGAGGTCAGAGGGAGGGTGGGTGGGTTGAGAAGTGAGAACTTGAGATGTGGATTTCGGTCTAATGACTTCTCAGACTTGTTGTTTTAGGGTATATCACAAAATCAACGGTATTGGTAAGTCCATCTGTCAAAATCTGTGGGTTTTTTTTTTTTTTTTTTTCACTGCTGGCGTGTATGCCGCGTCGGAGAAGCGAGAAAAAAGAGACACTGCTCGGACACCGGAGTCCGGCGAATCGTACCGGTTCCGGTGTCCGACACGTGTCGGACTCCGACACGACGCCAAAAATGGCGTGTCGGTGCAAGACTCCATCTTAGATGCCACCAATCCAGCCAAAGGAAGATATTTTTACCATCTCCTACTTCAAACTTCAAGAATTGCCTATCCTCAATATTCCCTAATTTGAGTAAATTTCTACAACCCCAAGTGCTTTGTTGTGGAATTTTGACATTCCAAAAGCACTTACCCTTCAAAGTCTTGCTATTTTTATTGAGGTAGGAATAAATAATTTTATAAAAATCTTTGCTTCTTGATCTCATGATGCACAGTTTCACAATGACTATCTTTATTGCTTCTGCCCAGTCAAAAGAAAAAGAAACAAATGTCTTAGGGTGCACAGTGTGGAAAGATTACACTTTTGAGTAAATGAAAAAAGGGAATTTGTTTAATCTGGTTCACAACTTTTCAGGAATCAAAATTTCTTTGGTAAGGTTCGTTGGGATCTATAGTTCAGAGATTGATTCTTTATTTTGGACATTGCGTTATTGATACAATTTCGTTATGAGTCAGCTAGTGCATCGGCGAGAGTATGGTCGTCAAAGGTTAGTTTCTTTTACTTTTTGCACCATGTATACATTGAGGGGCTTTAATTGTTTCACATCCAACAGTGTCCACACTTTTTCACATCATATGTAAAATGTGGACAACTAATGTGAAAGTGTGGATATTGTGTAAAGTATTTCACATATAAACAGGTGAAACAATTAATAATTACCCACGTTCAAATAATATGTCATTCACATATATCAGTAATTTGAATCAGCTAATTCTTCAAGTTAATTGTTCATGTTTAGCTAATTCTTCTTATTCTTCCTTCTTTTAATTTAATTTAATTTTTCTCCCAGTGAGATAACAATAGCTTATTTCTTGTTTTACTATTTGTGCTAACTTATTTAGATGCTTCTATATTGGTTATTGCCATTATAAACATGGACAAATAACATTTCAGGTCCTTAACTACTAGTTTGGATTGAAAGGGAGGGAGAGGGAGGAGTAGAGTAGAGTTAGTCAGAAATCACCTTGGCTGAAAATCAATAATTTTTGGCCAACACTACTCTACTCTCCCCTCACCCCCTCAATCCAAACTGACCATAAAGTTGGGCTAATTTCTTAAGTTTTTTCCTAGAACTAAAAGCCTTAGTCCCAAAACTTAGAATTGGCTATGGTTGCTCAACGTGCTAATTAGGATGAGCTATATGTTTTCTTTCTGCTTTGGAGATAGACTATTGGGCTAAACCACGTCATGAATTATGCTTATGCTCTTGTACTATCTATCTATCTCTTTGTCCCAACATCAATTATAACATTCTCAAAAACCTCATATTTCCTTTATGAATGGTGCGTTTGACGTTTCTTCATTCGGTTTTTTTGTTTTCTACTCACCCCATTTATGTTTTCTATGTTTTTGTTTAGGAGTCATGGAATTATTGAGCTCGGAGAATACTCGAGGAATGGAGTTGAAGCTGAGGGGAAACATTCCATTAAAAATGGGGCAGATTCATGGAAAGGAAGAACACCACCATTGCCAAGGACAATTCTTGACCCCCAGGGTCCGTTCCTTCACCTATGGAATAAAATACTCCTGGTTTCGTGTGTGATCGCAGTATCAGTGGATCCTTTATTCTTTTACATCCCTGTGATCAATGATGCTAAGAGGTGCCTTATGTTGGAGAAAAAGTTGAGGATTGTAGTCTTAGTTTTGCGGACAGTCACTGATGTCATTTACATAGTGCATATTATTTTGCAATTTCGGACTGCATTCATGGAGAAGATAGTCAAGGAAGGTGCGGAAATTACTAATCGATATTCTTGGAAACACTTCATAATTGATATTCTTGTCATTCTTCCCATTCCACAGGTAAGGGCCAGCTTTCTTCAGCTAATTTGTTTTTATAGGGAAATGCTATTACATTCATGATGAATGTTTTCTTTAGGTAAACTCCATTTAGTCCCCTAGCATGTATATTATTATGAGCTGATAGTTTGATAGATTATATTTTTATAGGAAAATACATTTTATTCCCCTAAACTATACCCCATTTTTTATTTACCTTTTAAACTATAAGAAAACACACTTACCCCCTAAATTGTTAGCTGCATAACACTTACCCAGTTAAACTATGTGAATGTATATTTACCCCCCTACACTACTACTCATATAATACTATGCTACCATGAGTAATAGTTTAGAGAAGTAAGTGTGCATTGTCATAATTTAGGAAAGTAAGTATAAAAGGAGTATAATTTGAAGATGGTAAAGTATGCATCCTCATAGTTTAGGGAGTAAGTGTAAAAGGGAGTATAGTTTAAGAGAATGAAGTATAATTTCCCCTAACTTTTTATTGGATTGATATTTCAAAACAGTTGGATTACATATATAATTCTTCATATCCTTAACATGCATATCAAGTTTTGTGACAAACAGATTTTATTTACTATTTGATTTAGAAACTCATTTTTTATGCATAAATTTAAGCATAGAAACATGACATTTAAACATTTGACCAATGAAATTGTTATTGACCTCAGATAATTTGAAAATTTTGCAAACATGTAGATTAAAAAAAAATTAATTTAATCTAACGGTTGATTTGTTAAAATTCACATCCAATAAAAAAATATTAAGTGGTATAATATAACTTTTACACTAGTTGTAAGTTTTTAATTTGATACTTAATAGTTATAAACTTACTATATATAAGTTGTGGATTTTATTATTTTTATTTTTTTAATTTAATATGTGAAAAATAAACTCACATATATTTTTTTTAAAAATTTATATATATTTTTATTGAATATTATCAGTTATGAATGTAATATGTATTTTATTAATTATTTATAATTTTAAAATTATTAATTAATTATTTATGACATCACTGGTTCAAGTTTGATCAAATCAGAAAACCAAGATTCACTCTCTTTCCAATATTTTGATTTATCCGGTACTTAAAAATATGGTGCAAATAACTGAAATCATGACATCTACACGGAGTGTGCACCCTACCCGCAAGCCTAGGTCCAGCGGGTTGGGTGTCACTATAGTTATGCCGCTAACTCAGGTTGTTCCCCCTACCCTTTTATTTTATTTTATTTTCATTAAAAAAAAGAATTACCTTTGCTTTTAAAATATATAACGTAAGCATTTTCTTTTATTTTTTTAAAAAAATTTGAAAACCTGCACAAAAACGGCTTTGTTTCACTTTGTTAACAACAAAGTTGAAACGGCCAGTAATGGAAGGAAGGACTTTGATTGATCCCTTGAATACATTTATTGTGTTTTTTAAGCCTTTTTCTTTGTTTATTTGGTTTATTTTGCTACATATAACTTTTTAACATAAAAATAAAATAAAATTTTTGTTTTAAAAAAAAATTATTATGGGCATAACTGTGTGTTTGTCTAATTTATTTTTAAACAAAATATGTTAAAAGAAAATAAGTTATACCAAACCAATCTTAAGAACCAATTAAACTGATAGCTCCAATACAAACTTAAGGGGACTAAATTATATCATAGTTTTACTTTTTATCAAAATTAATTTGCGTTTTTCTTTTACAAAAACTACATTTTTAGAATTGGTTTTATCCAGTTTCAGGAGAAAAAGAAATAATTTTTTTAAATTATTTTATCCTGCATGACTAGATTTTATAGTTGACTTTAAACTTGTTGCAATCTATTCAGGTAGTACTTCTTCAAATAATTTATTCTGAAATGAGAAGCACCAGATCTTCAGATTCTATAAAGTGGCTGAACGCCCTCGTTCTCTTCCAATATGTGCCAAGAGTTCGTCAGATCTACATATCCTGGAAGGAACTTACGAAAAGTAAAGGAAAATTTGTTGGATGGGTTAAAGCTGCGTTCATTTTCTTTCTGTACATCCTTTCCAGTCATGTAAGTTTCTTGAGGTACTGATTTTCATATTTATCAAGGGTGAATTATAAAATTGCTTGGTTTTATTAAGTTCTGGTTCAGGAAAATTGCACCACCCAAAGTTACTATTCAATCCAAAAAGATGTTACACCAAATTGGTATATTTATTGAAATGATGTAATTTAAGAATTGATTTGTCAAAATTTATGTACAATAATTTTTTTTTTTAAAGCGGAATAATGTTACTTAAAGTTACACATTTTTATTATTATTTATAAATATGGTAGAATTTAAACCTATAGTGTCTATTTTATAATGATTATTTTTATCATTAGGTCAAGATACCAGTTGATTTTAGGTATAGGCGGGTTTTGAACCTTATATCTCAATACTATTGTTGGTTTTTAGTGTATGCGAGGTTACCCCATATATCTTATTCGATAACAAAAAATTTTATCAGCTAAGCTAACTGAAACCTACCATTAAGTTACACAATTCAGCCCCTTTTTTTATTTTTATTTTTATTTTTATTAAGTTTTTGGTAGGATGACTTGCTCTTTCATGTTTTTTGTTCATCCTACATTCTAAGAAAACAAAATTTTTGTGTGTTTACTGTTTATACGATAAAAATAATCTTGATTTGGTTTTGACGTTAAGACTAAATTATGTTCTTGAAATTGAGATCAACATGGAGTCTGATATTAAGATCGTGATGTCTTAATCAACCACCAGAGTGTCGGTCAAACTGAAAATAACATAGTACACGTTCAGACCAAAATTACTACATAAAAGAATAATAAAATTTAGTCCAGTCCTTATATATTTTTTAAGTTTTGATTTATGAATTCACATGTAAAATCTAAAGATATTTGACATTAAATTAAAGTATAATTAAGACTCTTGGTGCGAAAATTATAATAAAATGAATTCTTGATTGAGCTTTACCTTTAATATTACAAAAGAAAAAACCTATTAAACCAGTTTTTTAGGTTGCCATGATATAATAATTACATTTTTTTTTAAAGAACATAAAAACTTCATGAATGATTTTTAATGTCATGTTCGTCTTTCAGGTAATTGGAGCATTTTGGTACTTTTTCTCTATTGAACGAGAGACAGCTTGCTGGCACAAAGCCTGTAAAAATCAAAGTGGATGTGGCCGAAGTTCTTTTAGTTGTGCTCACTCGGGAAATTACACATTTCTTGATGATCTTTGCCCTATAAATGCACCAAATTCAACGCTATTTAATTTTGGAATATTTCTTGAAGCCCTTCAATCTGGTGTTGTGCAGTCCTCAAATCTTCCAACAAAATTCTTTTTCTGTTTCTGGTGGGGACTACGAAATCTAAGGTTTGCATGTGCTAGACTGACCATTATTATATATTGACTAGTGATCTTGATTTTTGTTTCCTTATGATCATACTATAAAATGCTTTTATGGTCTTTCTTGATATATCTCCCAAGTAGATTTCTTCGTCTTAACTTATTATTTCCCCAAGAGTTTGTACTTCGTAGATTCTTACTTTATAGTCATCCAAGTTAAAATTCTAAGATTAGTATGTTTGCGCCATTTTTGCAGTTCTTTTGGTCAAAGCCTCCAAACAAGCAACTATCCCTGGGAAAGCTGCTTTGCAATTTTTATTTCTCTCTTCGGCTTGCTGTTATTTTTATGTTTCCTTGAAAATTTGAAGGTAAATTCTTTCTTCTCTCCTTTACTTTTGTTTAAAAAGGTTTGAGATTGTAGTGGTGGTGGTGTGGTGTTGTAGATTGTTAGCTGAATTGGGAGGTGGGACTATTCATCTATGATTATGTGAAGATTTTAGACCATAAAAATCAGCTTCAATATATATTGCCTAAGCCTGGTAATGCATTATTTGAAAGGTTAAAAACCAAAAAGGGTTAGAATCTTTCACATCCTACAATGTCCGATCTCTTATTTTTACGTCACGAATAATGTGGACATCTGATATGAAAGTACAGACATTGTGTAAAATGTTACACATCTTGTGTGTGAAACAATTAATAATTGGCACCCAAAAAAAGCTGTATTTAGTGCAATCGGCAAACCTACCTCATCAACTTCTTGATAAGTGAGTACTATTTTTTCCTTTGTTTTCTTTCATTCATTGTTTTTAATTGACTAATCATGGTACCCTCCTTTTCTTGATCATGCTTTTCTTGAAATAACAGATCCAATTTAATTTGTTGAACTGCCAAGAAAACGTATTATTTAATTAGATTGTGAGATCAATCTCAGTCTCTATCCCCTCAAAATGAAAAGGAGCATTAATTTCTCTCTACATGCTAGAGGAGTTGAAACCAAAGCATCCCTTAATTCAATCTTCTTCTTCTTCTCTGGTTTTTTTTTTTTTTTTTCCCGGTGAAGAGAGAATAATTATTGAACTACAAGTGTGACCTAGGATTAGTCTTAATCCTAGGGCAGCGAATATGTACATACTTTATATATGCCAGATATTGTAAGATTTGAAGAATATAACTTACTAATAGTGGAACTGGAACAGAATTATATCCAGTCTGCAACTGAAAGCTCATACGAGGACTGTAAGACATCAGAGGAGAAAAGATTGGAAAATCTAAGAAAGAGTAGACAAAGAATAGCAAGAGGAGAAATACAAGTATGGGCTGAAAAATACATGTTCCCTGATGAAAAAAAGCAAGAAATTATGAATATCTTTGATGAAAATTGGAAAGAAGACATACATGTTAATGTGGAGAATCTTTTCCTCATTCTTCCTCCAGAACTGAAAAGTTATATAAAGCACCATCTCTGCTTTCATATGCTAGAGAAAGTGAGTTCCTCTGGCTCTATATATTTCCTAATTAACATTTTGTCCCCATGCATGCATGATGAATAACAATAGTACTTAATTCATATATATATATATATATATATCTACACTCCCCCAAGAAAGAAAGGTATTGTTAAAAAAACAATTGACGGTTCTATTTATGTGAGAGGAGCAATTGCATGCCTTTATGATTGATTTCCATTTTTTTTAAAAAGAATTAATTAGGAATATATATTAATTAGAATTTTAAATATATATTATGGTGATAAATGAATAAGTTTTATTAAATTTGGTTCAAATAAGCCTATAGTAAAATCCTACTGAATTCTATCTAATATCAAATACCATACTTGAGAAAACAAAATGTTTAAAATATATTTAGAATTTAATGATTGTGTGTGAGAAAAAAAATATAAAGATGAGATAAAAATAACTTTCTGAATGAGAATATGAAGTATTTTTATATACATGCATTCGTCATACTCTTAGGGGAAAAAAACTGTACTTTAATATTTGTAAATTTGATTATATGATTTTTTTTTTCATGCTCACAAATATGCCATGGACATGATATATATATGTGTGTGTATGTATATAAAATTTTTTGTCATAATGGCATTATTCATCTCAATTCCTTTATAACTTAGGTGCCAGTGCTTGAAAATATGGAGGAACGATTGTTGCATATGATATGCGAGTCTCTGAAACCAGTCTCCTACAAGGAATACACCTACATTGTTCGAGAGGGAGAGCCAATTGATACAACTTACTTCATTACACGAGGCGTTGCATGGACCTACACAACCCGTAATAATAATGGTGAAACAACTGGCTCCTCACACGCTGTGTGTCTTGAAAAGGGTCACTTCTTTGGAGAAGAACTTATACAATGGGGATTGGGAGAGGCCTCTTTGTCAACCTATTCAGACTCCCACTTTCTTCGAAAGTAGTTAAATCCCATACAAAAGTTGAAGCCTTTGCTCTAATGGCCGATGACTTGAGGAATATAGTCTCTAGAACAAAATTTCATGTTAGTGAAGAGGAATTGGAAACTAAGGTAGCTTCTATGTTTCAAGCAGCCTTGCGCGGCAAGAAAGAAAAGTCTTCACATTCTGGTACAAGCGGGGGGGATGAGAAGTTACCAAGTTCAGCAGGTACACAAGTCAATTAAAGCACTGCTCGTTCAAGCTGAGACCTATTATCGTTAGGATATTGTGACTGCTTATTGACATCTCTTCATCATGAACAAATGTGTCTACTTTTGAAGAGTTAATCGGTTAGAGTAAAACTAAAGTCATTGTTTTGCCATAACGTTACAGTCTTACAGATTGTAGTGCGTGCATTTATTGAATCATTGTATCACAGGAGGCAACCATTCAAAAGTTCAAAAACACTTGTGATGTTATATTACTGATTATTTTAAAAGTTTAAACTATTGAGATATGATAAATTTATTCATATACTTCTCAAAAAAGGGTGTTAGAACTTAGATTTTTTTTTTTTCCCTCAAAAAAACTATATACTTCTAAGTTCTAACACCCTCTTACTTGTGGGTAGAAATTGCATTTAATAGGTGAGGCCCAACACAAGAGATTTTAAATGAGAAAGAGAGTGGAGGAGATAATGATCGAACTTAAAACCTCTTGCTCTGATGTTATGTTCCGGTCTTTGTTATTACTAGTTAATAAAGACCCACATTTTTCTTTTTTAGAGATAGTTTCAAACTATGATGTCCACTTTTGATAATAACTTTTTATCATCAGACCACGACACTAGTTAGTTTTTTTTTTTTAAAGAGAGCTTAAACTAATTGGTACTTTATTTATTATTTATATTTTTCATTTTCATCAATTTAATGAATTGGACTTACTAGACTGAAGTGGACCATAATGGACCGAATAGACTAAAATGAATCGAATGAACTAAAGTGAACCGAATTGGACCTAAATGGAACAAATCGGACTGAGGCGGATGTTTATTATCTCTATTTCTTGAAATTGATGAAAATGACGTATGGTTCTCTAAGTAGGAGCGGAATTGGACCATTTAACTTGACATTGAATACTACATTAGCATACATATATGAGTACAGTGGTGCGATAGGATTTTTTGTGTGAGTATAAACTAAAAATAAATAAATAGTGTCTTCATCCAAGCTGTTTTTAATATATTTATTTTTTTTATTATAAATTACATTTAGGTTATAGAATGTGTAAAATTATGGTAGTAAAAAGTGATAGTCCTATCATAATTGGTAAGTTACAATTAGTTTTGAAAATGTGTAAAGACATAATGCATTATCATATACATTAATATACATATAAGGATGGAAAGAAAATGCATTAATGATCGTTGATGTGGCTCAACAGAAACGTAGCAACAACAAATGCTATGAGCTTATATATATATATATATATAATTTTTTTTTTTTTTTTTTTTTTTGAGAAGAAGCTTTTAGATATTACATAGGTTACATTATCCTAGTTTCAGCTGTATAGTATTCCTAATTGTATTATATATAGTTAATATAACCCTAAGGTTAATCTTATTATAAATACTGATTATTTATATAATTAATATAACCCTATGGTATAATTTTTTCATATAACATTTGTTGTCATTATTCATCTTAATTGTCTTATTATATGTTAGGTGCCAGTGCTTCGTGAAAAGATGATCGAACCAGAGTTGAAAATGATATGCGACTGTCTGAAGCCAGTCTCCTACGAAGAGTGCATCTACATTGTTCGTGAGGGAGAGCCACTTGATAGGGCGTACTTCATCACGCGAGGCACTGCATGGACCTACACTACAACTCGTACTAATGGTGAAGCGACTCCTAGCTCCTCACAATCTAAATGGCTTGAAAAGGGTGGCTTCTTTGGAGATCAGGCCTCGTCTGACATATTCAATCTCCCACTTTCTACAAAAATCTTTAAATCCCATACAAAAGTTGAAGCCTACGCTCTAACGGCCACTGACTTGAAGAATATAGTCTCTCAAATTAATGATGCAGTTTCTAAGTTACATTCAGCCTTGCGCCACAATAAAGAAAATTAGAAGCAGAAAGGGAAGTCTTCCCAGTCCAGTATGAAAGAGGGGAACTTGCCAAGTTCATCTGCAACACAAGTCAATGAAAAGCACTGCTCGTTAAAGTTGTTTTTGTACCATGCATGTTGAGTATATATGGACTACGGAATTCTCAATTGGATTTTGATTATTTAATAATGATGTTAAATTTTATTTTGCCAAACTAGTAGCTTGATGATGGTTTTGATGTTGAATGTCATAATGAATGTTAGGTCATTTTTTCTATGTAATTAGCTAATCATTTGACAAAACGTACTTTACTTGTAATTTGGTAGATTTAAGATAGGTTTGATATATCAAGAAGTATGTTGATCAAACATATCAAGTGGTATCTTTAAAATCATGAAGATGGATCAAAGAAACGTGTAGAAAAGCTGTTTAATTAAGTCTTGACAGAAGCTCGACAAAATGTACTTTACTTGTAATTGGGTAGATCTAAGATGTGTTTAATATATCAAGAAGTATGTTGATTAAACATATCAAGTGGTATCTTTAAAGTCATGAAGAATGATCCAAGAAACAAGTATAGAAAAGCTGTTTTATTAAGTCTCGATAGAAGCTCAACAAAAGCTCGATAGATACTGCTATCGAGGTTAAATGAAGAAACTCGACATAAGCTCGATCTATCGAGAATTACGATTTTAGAATTCTAGATCTGAAATTCGGTCCAAGCTAATGTATTTGTTTAGGGTTTCTTTTCTCACAACCCTAAACATATATAAGGCTTATTTTAAGAGTCATCACACATGGATACAGAGACCAAGAGTTTAATTTTCTTTGTAAAAAGCTCAACAAAAGCTCGATAGAAGCTCAACAAAAGCTTGATAGATACTGCTATCGAGGTTAAATGAAGAAACTCGACATAAGCTCGATCTATCGAGAATTACGATTTTAGAATTCTAGATCTGAAATTCGGTCCAAGCTAATGTATTTGTTTAGGGTTTCTTTTCTCACAACCTTAAACATATACAAGGCTTATTTTAAGAGTCATCACACATGGATACAGAGACCAAGAGTTTAATTTTCTTTGTGAGAAGCTACTACGATTGTACATCATAGGGTTTTGCAGTCAACAACAATCATTCAAGTTGCTGGAGTTAGTCACGTACTGGGATCTGTGCAAAAGAGTCAGTCACAGATTGAAGATTTATGCATCAAAGGAAAGAAGACTACTACAAGATCAAGTCCAATTGAGTATTGGAACGAAGGTTCAATTGTAGGTTGGTATGTTGGGATAGGCCAGGGTAGTGATAAGATTTCTCATACTTGTAACTGCTTGATTATTGATTAGTGGATTCTTAGGAGTGGTGACCTTAAATTCATCCGGTGAAATTTTTGTCTTGCGAAAGGTTTTCCCCATTTGTCAACAAATCACCGTGTTAATTTAATTTCCAACGTTGACCCAAGCTCGACCATAGGTGTTCCTCTCTAAAACGCAGACCCAAGCTCAACCATGGGTGCCAACGTTTTCAATCTCTGACCCAGCCAACATATCAGATCATTCTCTCTGGATATTTCTCAATTAATCTATGACTAATCTCTTTTCCTACTGTCTTCAATTCGGTTTTCTGTCAATTTAGGGATTTCAATTTCTAACCCTTTTTTCCTCTCTATTCTTTTTCGTTGAAGTCAGGGAAACACCAATAGAAAATCAAATTCTACAGGTTTTGTAAGAAAATATTGTGGATATGAATGTGTTTCGTAGTGGAGATAGTATTGAAAAGCCTTCCAACCCTCAAAATTTGACAACAATCCTACAGGTTTTGCTTTATCTTCAAGTTCTACTTTATTTGCTATTTAGGTTTTTTTAGCATATCCGATTTACCTTAGCTTAATCGTCTGTTTAGTTGAATAGTTATTTGGCTACCTAAAATGCCAGCCTTTTGCCTCTTCATTATAGAGAAATAGGGAATTAGAAATGTGTTGATGAAATTTTTATTTCTTGCTTTATAATTCTGAATTTGGTTTGTATTCTAGAGTTGATTGTATTTTGTAGTTTTATAATTTTGAATTTGATTGGAAATTTTTATTATTATTTGTGAATTTGAAATTTAAAGCAGTTGAGTATGAGGATATTTGTAAACTTGTAGTTTGGCTTTGCGTGTGGTTCTAATATATATCAAATTTAGGAAGGGGTTACTTAGTATGTGGTTTGACCTATAAAACTTCAATGCTGCCCCATGATGGTTGAGATGGTGTGACAATCCATGAGTATACATATACTATATCCTCCTCCTCTCAGGTTCTCACATTTTCTTATTTTGTATTTTAATTCCTTTTTCTATTTGGTTGGAGATTTGTACTTTTTTTTTTTTTTTATTGTTAGTAGCCTTGGTTGGAGTTTCTTAATCCGTATAAGCTATTGTTTGAAATACCAAGTATTTTGGCTGAATTATTATGTAAGCATCCAATTAAGAAGTTGTATAACTGACTGGAAACTCAGATTCAGTTTGTTATTTTCCATTTGATTATTGAATTCCCTGTTGATTTTTTGTTTGGGGCAGGGTTGGAGTAGATTGTGTGTATCTGTGGGAGTCTTTTTTATATCATTATTGGTTTATTAAGTTTGATCTAAACTATATATGCAATACTGTGGCTCTATTTGGATTTTGAAGTCTATTTTATATCAGAAGTATTTGCCATATAAAATATTAGTAGTTGATAGTGTTAGGGTATGAAAATATCAGAATACAAGTACCGTTTTACATATAATATACCCAACTGGCTTTGGTAATTTAGTCTTTGCACATTCGTGATATCATTATAACTACAGCATGTAGCTCTGGACAGGTGCTTCCAATAATCGAGTTATTGGATTTAATTTTGTGAATTCTTATCTAGGTTCATGTATGGCTGCCAATGTCTGAATTCTAATTGTAATTTATGCACTATTGGGTGTTGGTTACTTGAGCTTTTAAGTTTATTTTAGGTTTCTAATTGTGATGGGTATGCCCTGTTTTAAACATATAGTCTTTCATTTCTATTTGCTGGGAAATCTAACTAAATATCCAGCACAAACTTTGTGATATTGATGGCTAACAGATAGTTATTATTCTACTGTTATAAGTATGAATATTTGATCTAAATTCAATGGGTTTCAAATCCTGCTGCAGTTGCATGAGCCCTTTGTTGCATGCCATAAATGACCTACGAAAATCTTAGAATAAAATGAGAGGTAGCTAACCTAACTTTTAGCTAGCACTTCAAGTCTTCAAGAGACAATGGATCCTTTGTAAATAAATTGAATCTATAAATATTGAAGCTGTAATGTCATGTATTCTGTGCATTGTCTATACCCTCCTTGCTTAAGAAGTGTCCAACAATTACATGTGATAGGAGGGTCCATTGATGGGCCTAAAATTAACAATCTCAATTCTCCAACTCATCTTTTCAGTTTCAATGTCGACCATTACATTTTATGCATGAATGGCCTTTTTGTGATGGTACAAAAGTGTTTAATAAGGTCAATTTAATTGGCTCTACTAGCCTTGAGATGCAGTGCGTTTACATTGGAAGAAAGAAAGGGCTGCTGCATTTCAAGCTGAATGCTGAATTGTACAATATCATATATACATCAGTGTATTCATTATTGTACAACAGATATAAGTTTATGTATAGATAATTGTATTTTTTTTTAATGAATCTCGTGCATTGCAAGAGAGTACAACTTATTGTCAACAAGTGGAACAAGAGTTTATATTGATTTGGATTCACATTTTTAATGTATTACAATCTCTACAATACTATGTCTAATATCTTTATGTAATATAACAGGCTGGTGGAAAATAACCAACCAATAGTACAAATGCCAAAGCAATTCAAACCACAAGTGACAATTCAAGAAGAGATGAACATCAACAGAAGAACCATAAGTGAAATAACAAAAGTTATGTGGGACTCTGGTAATGAGGTAAGGAAAAAGAAAACCTTGAACAATAACATTGCGTCCTTAACATTGCTTTCTGTACTATAGACCTGCTTTTACAAAATTTAACTATAAAATTATGAATTGATTGATATCAAATTCAATTTCTAGAAAACTATCTTTACTTGTTAGGGAGAGATTATAAACATTGAGATGGGAATTCTACACCGTCAAGAAAGTTTTTGAATCTTTTGAAGAAACTGACAAAGCAATTTAGCTTGATAAAATGACAGAAGTACGTATTTTTTAATTAGCAAAATTACAAATATGATATTTAACATGTATATGTTGTAATACATTCCTCAACCTGTTCTATTGCCAGGCTTACCTTAGTGATACTTCAAAGCAATGTGCAATTCATACTAACGTCTGTACTCAAGGAAAACAAAAGGACATATTTAGTGACTACTACGAAGCAACAAAGGAAGAAGATACAAAAAACACTTTAAAGTTGTCTTTTAAGTAGTTCTTTAAATTTGTGTTTCATACATTTTATGAATAATTGAGGATGTTAAAGATTTAATTCTTCATTTTTTTTTAAACTTATGTTTGATTTCTATTTTTTACTATGTAAATTGATGTTTCATATCAAGATTAATATTTCATATCAAGGATAGGAAGCTAAAAAATTGGAATCCTAATGTACAAGCAAAGAGGAAGAGAAATAGAATAGCTTACATCTTTATACACAATAGTTTTCCCATGCATCGCACGGGTTAACAACTAGTTTATTATAGTTTCGTTTGTATATAAGATTATATATTCTACTATTTGAAGAAAAACTTTGTATCAAAATTCTAGTAGAAGATTTAAATATAGAATATAATTTAAATTTAATTAGAAATATATATTAGAATAATGAAATATAAAATTGTGAGGTATTAAAAGTTTATGTGACACAATATTATGAAATCAACAAAAAGTCAAACAACTTTGGTTTTATTTATATTACTAGCCAGTAACCTATGCAATGCACGAAAAAGTTTAACATAATATGATTTTTTTTTTTTTTTGTCTTTTATGTTTTTTCTAAATAGAAAATTTAATAATAATGGTTTTTATTAATTGGTATTTATTATGATTGTGTTTGAACGTGGATCTATATATTTAAAGAATTTAATATAATTGTGTTTCTAGATGAAATTATATATTTTACCATTTAATGAAAATAAAATGTACCAAAATTTTAATGAAGGATTTATATATAGAATATAATTTAAATTAAAATAAATAAATAAATATATATATATATATATTTGTGGGGCCAGTTGCCCGAAAAACTGACAGAGTCCATAAAAAGTGGGCTGGTGGCCCAAAGGCCCAAACCGAGGACACTTATCCGTCCGAAGATACTCCTTTGTCCGAGGATGCTTCTCCGTCCGAGGACACTCCCCTGTCCGAGGATGAAATCCATTCCTCAGACCAGCTTTAGAAGCGGATGTAACTATCTTAGTTGTCAGGGAGTTTCACAAAATTACATGCAAACTAAACTGAATAAATATTGATCAAAGAAGGAACCAGAAAAGGTAACAAATATCTCCTAAAGGCTGCTGCCTCCACATTAAATGCATCCCCCCTAACATTCTGGCCGCATTAATGTGGAGGTGATACCTGAACAGTAACCAAGCAGCCTTATAACCACCAAGCGGAGGATCCGGAACGTGCTGGATGGGACAGAAAGGAGTTCCCAGAAGGGAACTTACACGTGTACGGTGGAAATAGAACGGGAAGCAGTATATAAGGTAAAGTTGAAATACTCTGAAGGGGAATTTTTTGGAGAAAAAAGAAAGGAGGAGCACTAAAAACCGCGCCAAGAAAAAGAAAGAGAACATCCGTCCCTCATTACCTTGGAAATTCCTTCCGCTGCGCCTGAACTACGTCTTTTTCTATTCACTGGGTCTAGTTCTTACGTCCACACTCTACAAATTTTATTGTCCAGAGTCTAAGACAATTTGAGTCCCTATAATTGGCGCCGTCTGTGGGAAGAGCTTGATCCGACCGTAGAAAAAGACAAGTGCAACAGCTGATGGCAGAAGGAGCACCACCGCAGGTGGACAGTAGTCCACATCAAGCAGAGTCTAGGGGACCCCGACATGACACATCGTTGGTGAACCGTGAACGAGGGGAGATCGCGAGGGAAGCGTGCGAACAACCCATACGGAGAAGAGCCGGACTCGAGGGAAGAGTCATGTCTCCCATGCGAAGGACGGCAAAGACATGCAGCGTGAGATCGATATGTTAAGAAGGGAACTACGGTACGAACGACGAAGGCAAACGAATAAGGAAGCGAAGTAAGCCTCTGATGAGTCAGACGATACAAGTTACAGGCGACGGTCCAGAACCCCGCCCAGTGAGCTTTTTTCCCTCGGTAAAGAGCGTTACAGTTGACGGACGTACAAAAGTCCACCTCAGCAGGGCTTAGGGAACGAGGCTTTGAACAAGGTGCTGAGTCAAGTCTCCAAGTCGCCGTTCACACGACGCATAGAGGACGCAAGCCTTCCTCGAAGGTTCCATCAACCTACATTCACCATTTATAATGGTCAGACGGACCCGGTGGAGCATGTTAGCCATTACAATCAGAGGATGGCCATTCATTCTAGAGACGAGGCCTTGATGTGTAAGGTTTTTCCTTCAAGCCTAGGCCCGGTGGCGATGAGGTGGTTCAACGGCCTGGAGGAGGATACTATTGATTCCTTTGAGAGACTCATCCAAGCTTTTGGGGCTCGCTTTATTACCTGCAGAAGGGTTGTTCAGCCCTTAGGGTCGTTATTATCCATGTCTCAGCGAGAGGGAGAAACCCTGAAAGCATACTCTGATAGATATTGGGAGATGTATAACGAAGTAGAGGGAACCAACGACAAGGTGGCTATTAACACCTTCAAGGAGGGCCTTCCAATCGATCATGAGCTGAGGAGTTCCTTAACCGGTAAGCCTGTTACCAGCATGCGACAGCTTATGGACAGGATTGACAGGTTTAGAAGAATAGAGGAAGACCAGATACGGGGTAGAGGAAAGACCAAGGTGATCCCTCAGGAGAGGAGGGAATTTAGGTCGGATCGGTATAATAAAAATCGACCTCGAAGAGACTTTGTGGGGCAGTCACGATCTGCAAATTCCCAAGCAGTCAACGTTGTGTTCCGAGAACCAGTCCAGCGGGTTCTAGAAAAAATACAAAATGAGCCTTTCTTTAGATTGCCCAGTAGGATGGCAGGGGACCCTACGAAACGCAACCAGAACCTCTATTGTCAGTACCATCAGGACCATGGGCATACAACCGAGGACTGTAGAAACTTGTGGGACCACTTGGAAGAGCTGGTCCGAGAAGGGAGGTTGACCAACCTTCTGCACCACACCAGTGCCCGAGGAGGGCAGGTAGGGCCGAAGTTGAGAGGAAATGCCTTTTCAGGGGCCCCCTTGGGCACCATAAATGTCATATTTGCAGCCCCTGGAAGGACAGGGTCTTGTCCCTCTAGAATACTGTCCATATCTCATTGCTCGGAGGGGAGCTCGAATTCAGCGCCAAAGAAAGCGAAGCTGAACACCTCACTGGTACTAGGCTTCTCAGAGGAGGACAAGAGAGGAACTATACAGCCGCATGACGATGCTTTGGTGGTTATGCTGAGAATTGGAGGGTATGACGTAAAGAGGGTGATGATTGATGAAGGGAGCGCAGCTGAGGTGATGTATCCCGGCCTATACAGGGGGTTGGGTTTGACACCCCGAGACCTGACGGCCTATAACTCCCCGTTGGTAAGCTTCGAGGGCAGATCGGTCATTCCGTTGGGTATGGTTAGATTACCTGTGCAGGCAGGTTCTGATGTGGTGGAGGTGGATTTCATCGTAGTTGACGTTTTTTCCCCCTACACGACGATTCTGGGAAGGCCTTGGTTGCATACCCTGGGGGCTGTATCCTCCACTCTTCATCAGAAGGTGAAGTACCCGTCAGGTGGTCAAGTGTTAGAAATATTGGGAAACCAGGCCATGGTAAGGCAGTGCATGGTAGCGGCTATTCAGCATAAGCCTGACATAGGTTCGTCGGCCAGGGCCGAGGATGAATTATAGCAATTAAAGGACCGAGGAACCTTCTCCAGCACTACCGTAGGGGAAGCTGAGTGTGAGGAATTGGAGAGGGTGACTGTCGGTAATGACCCGGAAAGGTACTTCCAGGCCGGAGCGCTATTACCCTCGCCGGAGAAGGAGCAATTGGTTAAGGTCCTAAGAAAGAACATGGACGTGTTTGCATGGAATGCCTATGAAGCGCCAGGGGTTGATCCAGAGTTCATCTGTCATCACTTGAACGTCAATCCTTCAGCTATTCCGAGGAAACAGCCACCTCGGCGTCCGTCGAAGTTACACGCCGAGGCTATTAAAGAAGAGGTGGACAAGCTCAAGCAGGCAGGGGCTATCAAAGAGGTGTTTTACCCCCAGTGGCTAGCAAACACCGTTGTAGTGAAGAAGAAGAGTGGGAAATGGCGAGTATGCGTTGATTTCACGGACCTTAATAGAGCCTGTCCCAAGGATCCTTTCCCTATGCCCCGTATAGATCGGCTGGTTGACGCAACAGTAGGCCACCCTTGGATGAGCTTCCTAGATGCCTTTCAGGGCTATCATCAGATCCCACTGGCACTGGGCGACCAAGAGAAAACAGCTTTCCTCACTCCCAATGGAAATTATCACTATAAGGTAATGCCATTCGGCTTGAAGAATGCGGGGTCAACGTACCAGAGGATGATGACGAAGATGTTTGAGCCACAGTTGGGCAACAACATAGAGGTTTATATAGATGACATGGTAGTAAAGAGCAGGGCAGTGTCCGAACACGTGACGGACCTCATCAGCACGTTCGAAGTGTTAAGGAAGCATAAGTTACGACTGAACGCCTCCAAGTGCTCCTTTGGGGTTTCCTCTGGAAGTTTGTGGGCTACATGGTGACCCACCGGGGAATTGAAGTGAACCCCGACCAGATTAAAGCCATAAATAACTTGCAACCACCTAGGAATCCTAAAGAAGTTCAGAGGCTGACTGGGATGACTGCCGCACTGAACAGATTTATATCCAGGTCGGCAGACAGATGCAGACCCTTCTTCCTTTTACTCCACAAGTGGAAAGGGTTTGAGTGGACGGAGGAGTGCGCATTAGCGTTTCAGCAGCTAAAGGAATATCTATCTCGGCCGCCTATTTTGTCTAGCCCTGAAGTAGACGAGGTTCTTTTTGCCTACTTGGTGATAGCCACCTATGCCATTAGTTTTGTTATGATACGGGTGGATAATGGCGTACAGCAGCCGGTGTATTATGTGAGCAAATCACTTCATGAGGCTGAGGTGTGATATCTGCCATTGGAGAAGGCGATTTTGGCAGTGGTGCACGCTACCAGAAAACTTCCCTATTACTTTCAAGCGCACACTGTGGTTGTCCTGACTTAGTATCCACTTCGAGCTGTACTTCGGAGCGCTGACTACACTGGCAGGGTTGCTAAATGGGGCACAATACTTGGAGCTTTCGATATAAAATATATGCCTCGTACTTCCGTGAAGGGTCAAGTTCTCGCCGACTTAGTGGCCGAATTTGCCGAGGGCCCTGAAGAAACAGTTGCAAGCCCACTCGGCATGGACAGAAAATCTGTTGGCCTCATATCCACGCAGCATCCCACTCCCTGGAAGGTGTATGTGGACGGGGCAGCAAACCAAAGGGGGTCAGGAGTGGGACTGGTCCTAGTATCTCCCGAAATAGCCATTGTTGAGAAGTCTTTAAGGTTGGGATTCCCAGCCACCAACAACGAGGCGGAATACGAAGCTTTGTTAGCAGGAATGACGACAGTCAAGAAGCTTAGCGGAAAAGCGGTGGAGATGTTCTCGGATTCAAGCCTGGTAGTGGGCCAGGTCAGAGGTGAGCTGGAAGCTCGAGACGCCAGAATGCAGAGTTACTTGAGCCGAGTTAGGCGCATGCGAACGGATTTTGAATCTTTTGAACTATCTCACATCCCTAGAGGTGGAAATGCACATGCAGACTCTTTGGCTACCCTCGCTACCTCCTCGGCCAAGAACTTACCTCGGATTATTGTCGTCGAAGATTTAAGCTCACCCACTCCAGTGACGGAGGACCCTATTCAGGTCAACCAGATCAGTTCAACTCCCAGTTGGATGGATCCAATAACGGTATACCTTGAGAAGGATATACTGCCCGAGGACAAGTTGGAGGCAGATAAGATAAGAAGGAAAGCTCCTCGGTTCTGGCTGTTCGAGAATAAGAAGTTATACAGACGCTCTTTCTCTGGGCCTTATCTGCTTTGTGTGCACCCCGAAGCATCAGAGGCACTTCTAGAAGAGCTACACGAAGGGATTTGTGGGAGTCACACAGGAGGGAGGTCTTTGTCTCATCGAGCAATTACTCAAGGTTATTGGTGGCCAGGCATGCAAAAGGAGGCTCAGGAATATGTCAGAAAATGTGATCAGTGTCAGAGGTTCGCGCCGAATATCCATCAGCCTGGGGGGGTCCTTAACCCTCTTTCTAGTCCGTGGCCTTTCGCGCAATGGGGCTTAGACATCGTTGGTCCTTTCCCTAAGGCAATTGGGAATAAGAAATACCTGCTAGTCGGCACAGACTATTTTACAAAGTGGGTGGAAGCGGAGCCCCTGGCTAATATCAGAGATGTGGATGTAAAAAGGTTTGTTTGGAAGAACATCGTCACCCGATTTGGGGTTCCTCAGGCCCTTATCTCGGATAATGGTCTTCAATTTGATAGCAAAGCCTTCAGGGAATACTGTTCCGACTTAGGAATAAAGAATAGATATTCCACTCCGGCTTATCCACAGGGAAACGGGCAAGCCGAGGCCGTCAATAAAGTCATTGTGAGTGGACTCAAGAAGAGGCTAGACGACGCGAAGGGAAAATGGGTGCAGGAGCTGCCGCACATTCTGTGGACCTACCGAACAACCCCCCGACGGTCAACCGGAGAAACCCCGTTCTCAATGACGTATGGGGCGGAGGCCGTGATTCCACTAGAAACGGGTTTCCCCACGTTAAGGACTAGTACTTTCACCGCCGATGGCAATGATGAGCTTCTGGGAAAGAGTTTAGATCTGATAGATGAACGACGTGAAAGGGCGATGGTTCAGTTGGCCTATTACCAACACAAGCTGAAACAAGGCTATGATGCGAATGTGAGGCTGAGGCCACTAGCCCCTGAGGACCTAGTGTTGAGAAAAGTCGTTGGGAATATCAAAAATCCAGCTTGGGGAAAGCTAGGGCCCAATTGGGAAGGACCATATCGCATCACATCTGTGGCAGGAATAGGGGCTTACTACTTAGAAGATCTTGACGAAAAAACGATACTCCACCCTTGGAATGTAAGCAACCTAAGGAGGTATTACTATTAACGCAAACAGTTCTGTCATACGTTTCTTTCCTAACTTAATTGGAGTTTTATTACTTGTGTTCCTTGAGTAAAGTGAAGTGTTAGACAGAACCAAGGCATTTTATGGTCCTCGGACACCAGCCCCTGGGGAAACTAACCACCTAAATTGAGAAAACTAGGTACTGGACAGAGCCAAGGCATTGCATGGTCCTCGGACCCAAGCCTCTGGGGAAACCAGATACTTCAGATGAAAAAATGAAGTGTTAGACAGAACCAGGGCATTGTATGGTCCTCGGACACCAGCCCCTGGGGAAACTAACCACCTAAATTGAGAAAACTAGGTACTGGACAGAGCCAAGGCATTGCATGGTCCTCGGACCCAAGGCTCTAGGGAAACCAGATACTTCAGATGAAAAAATGAAATGTTAGACAGAACCAGGGCATTGTATGGTCCTCGGACACCAGCCCCTGGGGAAACTAACCATCTAAATTGAGAAAACTAGGTACTGGACAGAGCCAAGGCATTGCATGGTCCTCGGACCCAAGGCTCTGGGGAAACCAGATACTTCAGATGAAAAAATGAAGTGTTAGATAGAACCAGGGCATTGTATGGTCCTCGGACACTAGCCTCTGGGGAAACTAACCACCTAAATTGAGAAAACTAGGTACTGGACAGAGCCAAGGCATTGCATGGTCCTCGGACCCAAGCTTCTGGGGAAACTAGATACTTCAGATGAAAAAATGAAGTGTTAGACAGAACCGGGGCATTGTATGGTCCTCGGACACCAGCCTCTGGGGAAACTAACCACCTAAATTGAGAAAACTAGGTACTGGACAGAACCAAGGCGTTGCATGGTCCTCGGACCCAAGCCTCTGGGGAAACCAGATACTTCAGATGATGAAACAAATTATTAAACAGAAACTAAGTCGCGAAAAGTCCTCGGACCACAACTTGGTGGAAATTAATGCACACCATGAAAGTTAGCGCTTCTTAAATAATATCTATGTGAACATCCTTATATGCCAAGGCAAGTTACATTAGCATCATCTCAAAGCATTTTAGGATGTTCAATACTTCCAAGGAAAAACTATTCGAAACGCTATCTCCACTTTTGTTTGACTCTCAATGGGCATAGATAAGGCTAAATTTTCTCTCGCAGTGTTAAACTTTGCCTTTCTATAACTCAAGGTAACGTGAATGTGAAAATATATTCATGCAAGAAACTATACGAGAAAAAGATAAACCCATAATATCTTATACAAGTCAAAAAAGGGAACTTTCCCCTGCATACATCAACTATTTGTTTAATTTTATTTGCATCTTGGGAGGTGGGACGTTGGCCGTTTCATGAGGAGGACCATCCTTCTCTTTCTCTTTCTCCTTTGAAGCCTCCCTAGTAGGCAAAACGGTAGAAGCTAAGTCCTTTTTGAAGCTTTGAGAAGCCTGCCCATCCTTAGGAGCCTCTGTGACTTTGGTTGAGGAGGTCCCCTTTTCCACTTCGGACACTTCAGGCTGTTTCTGCTGACTGGTTGGGAGAGGATTCTGACTTTGAGCCTCTTCAGCTAAGCCAACCGTAGTAGAGGAAACCTCTTGTTGCTGAGGAGGAGTGCTTGAGGCTCGTATGGCCGAAGAAAAAAATATGTTCCCAGGACTTCTCAGCGCTGATGAAGGCTCGACCCCCGCGCGGTTGAGAGCTTCTTCCCAAGTCTGAGCACAGTATGCTCGGCACACAGTTGGGACCTCTTTTCTGAACCTTTCCTCGGTCTCGGCCACGCCTTCGTCATACCCCTGCTGTTCGGCCTCATCCTTTGCCTTCTCAGCCTCGGCTCTTGCTTTTTCAGCCTCATCCTTTTCCTTTTCAGCTCGAGCCCTAAGCCTTTGAGCTTCTTCCAATTGATTCATCAACAGCGATACCTTCTCCTTAGAAGCTTTTAGTTGATCGTTGGCCTCCTTAAGTTTTTTTCCTTGGTCCTCAGCTTGCCTTTGAAAGCTGGACACGGCTAGATCAGCGTTCTTTCGAGCGGACTCTTCGTCTGCCAACGTTTTCTTCAGCGCCCCTAAGCTTTGCTCATTGGTGACAAGCGCCTTGGAAGCTTCACCTTTAAGCTCCCTCTCTTTGATCCACTGGAAGTGAAGGTTATTGATCACTTCCTCTAGCCGGAAAGTGGTTTGAACGACCTACATACACAAAATGAGGTAGTTAGAAATGAAGTAAACCAGAAGGAAAAGGGTAAAACGGCAAGGATACTATACCATGCCCAGGTGCCTCTTTATATTCATAAAGAGCTCATCTTTCTTCATCTTCTTAAGTTCGGCCATATCCCGAGGAAGAAGGAGGGTTTCCTCTAGAGCCGAGGCGACATTGCATCCAATCCCACCGTTATAGTCCCTGAGGGATGGGTCCGCCCTCAGAGGCTCACCACCGAGCATGGGAGCAGGAAGCCAGGCTTCGGGCTCTGAGGGCTGAACGGTTTACTTTGCACCCGTTCTTAAAGCCCCACGAGTTGTTTTTCGCTGCTTTAGGGGCTGCTGGTCCTCACTTTCCTGGGTCGGAGGAGACCTCCCAGTACCCATCACTTCTTTACCTTTCTGCTCTCTCTTTCTCTTAGGATCAGCAGATTCAGCCCCCTGAGGTTGAGGAGGTTTAGGAGGAGGAGGAGGAGGGAGAGTAGTCTGGGATGACCTCCTTGGAGTTTCTTTCCCAGGTGTACATTCAATGACGTCGAACAAACTTCTTTGGTTCTTTCTCTGGATGCCCATGTCACCAAAAATCACCTCGGGAGATTGTGGTCGGTTGAACACCTCGAACCCATCCGCGGAGTCCGAGACCTCTTCAGCTTCTTCTTCTTCTTCTTCTTCTTCTTCTTCTTCTTCTCCTCCTCCTTCTTTTTCCTCTTCTTCTTCTTTTTCTTGTTCCTCCTCCACTTCCCGAATAGCAAAATGTGACGAGGAAGCCCCTACAGAAATAGCCGCTTCAGGTAAAGGTTGAGAAAATGGGGTGCCCTCAGGGATGGGAATGCCCTCAGGAACTATAAACTTGCTCTTTTTGTAGGCTACGCTGATCCGGCGTAGCCGAGGATCTTTAGCTTTTATCACGCACTTGGGTTGAGTAAAGGAAGTGGAAATCGGTTTGTACCGAAAGATAACGTGCGCCGCCCTTAGTTGGCCGTCGGATGGATTTATGTATATCTCGGACCTTAGAATCTTATCCAAACTCTCCCTATTAATAAGCCTGGGTTGAGGCTTGGTGGCGCGCTTATCTGCAAAGATCAGCAAGACAGCAATGAAATTCCCGTCAAAAATAAAAGTTGACCTAAATTAAGGAGCACTAACTAAAATGCAGAGG
This sequence comes from Quercus glauca, assembly GCA_023736055.1. NCBI lineage: Eukaryota > Viridiplantae > Streptophyta > Magnoliopsida > Fagales > Fagaceae > Quercus > Quercus glauca. The sequence continues at coordinate 13,133,148 of CM043323.1, read as the reverse complement.
CATCCAGCCTAAGAATCCCCACCTGGTGTGCCCTCCTGAGTCGGACAGGGTAAACCGTCATGCCATTCACCGGAATAAATAAGAAAATCATCCTTCAAACCCTTGTTCGATGAAGGGAGGCACTGGATTAACCTTATCTCGAGGAACCTGGACTTAAGGTAATACCCCGCATCCTGAAAGTGTTGGAGGTTGTACACCCAATTCACATCGTGATGGGTAAGGCCCAAGTTTAGCCTCGAGTTAAGGGCTTCTATACTCCCTAGTACCCTAAACATGTTTGGGGCACATTGTGTGGGGGACAATCTAAAGAACCTGAGGTAACTTCTAGTTAGATGGCCCATCGGAATAGTCATTCCCCCCTCTATGAAAGCGATCATGGGGATGACTACTTCTCCCGTTTTTCTTTTATCGTACCATTCCTCCACGGAAGCGTACCTCATGCCCACCGTTGAAGGAATCTTATACTTGGCCCTAAATTTCTCTATTTGTTCCTCAGAATCGACTAAATACTTAAATCTACCCATTTCTTAAGAGTTGTGAAGAGAAGTTAGAAAAGATAATGGAAACTGAGGAGGGTTAAAGAAACTTACAGTTGCGAAAAATAGACTCCTCGGGCAAACTCCAGATATTTAAGAGATCGTTGAGAAGAAGGAAAGAGGGAAGGGTTCAACGAATACTCGATAAGATCGCGAGATTTTTTGTGTAATTGAAAAGAAATTTGATTTGAAAAGCTCTTATTAAGGGCACAGAAATCGTAAGCGGGAAAAATCCCGCTCATAAGTTTCGGAAACCCCCCACCGTTAGATCCGCATCCTACTAAAACGTGGAGGACTGAGAAACTGCCATCATTTAATGATGGCGTGCTCCTGACGCCGAAACGTCAGGGACGTGTCTTGGGCAGGTGAAAAGGCAGTCTGAAGCTTAGAAGAGCCCAACGCAGGAGTTAAGGAGGTGATGTCAAAATCCCCCTTTTTTCTGAGATGACAAAAAGTGAGATTTTGAGGGGCTATTGTGGGGCCAGTTGCCCGAAAAACTGACAGAGTCCATAAAAAGTGGGCTGGTGGCCCAAAGGCCCAAACCGAGGACACTCATCCGTTCGAAGATACTCCTTTGTCCGAGGATGCTTCTCCGTCTAAGGACACTCCCCTGTCCAAGGATGAAATCCATTCCTCAGACCAGCTTTAGAAGCGGATGTAACTATCTTAGTTGTCAGGGAGTTTCACAAAATTACATGCAAACTAAACTGAATAAATATTGATCAAAGGAGGAACCAGAAAAGGTAACAAATATCTCCTAAAGGCTGCTGCCTCCACATTAAATGCATCCCACCTAACATTCTGGCCGCATTAATGTGGAGGTGATACCTGAACAGTAACCAAGTAGCTTTATAACCACCAAGCGGAGGATCCAGGACGTGCTGGATGGGACAGAAAGGAGTTCTCAGAAGGGAACTTACACGTGTACGATGGAAATAGAACGGGAAATAGTATATAAGGTAAAGTCGAAATACTCTGAAGGGGACTTTTTTGGAGAAAAAAGAAAGGAGGAGCACTAAAAACCGCGCCAAGAAAAAGAAAGAGAACATCCGTCCCTCATTACCTTGGAAATTCCTTCCGCTGCGCCTGAACTACGTCTTTTTCTATTCACTGGGTCTAGTTCTTACGTCCATACTCTACAAATTTTATTGTCCAGGGTCCAAGACAATTTGAGTCCCTACAATATTAAAATAATGATGTGTAAAATTGTGAGACTTTAAAAACTTATGTAGTACAAAAATATTATGAGATCAAAAACAAAACTCAAATGTCTTCAGTTTTATAGGACTAAAATTAGGTTCAAACCATTTTGGAGAAATATCCTCCGATTCACTACATGATGATTTATAAGACTATTTGTATATATTATTAAACAAGTCACTTAACTCATTAAAAAAGTTATATGATTACAAATGTACATAATTGTCTCTTCAATTGCCATATAATGAGTTAGAAGAAAATAACTTCAAATTAGTTTTAAGCTAAACTTTTTCTGGTTTTATATACTTTTATAGATGGTTATAGATACAAGTAATTCCACATAAGAACGAAGGGGTAGGACCATTTTATATTTGGTCAGAGTAATTCATTATGGGGGACTTAATAGTAATTATTATTATGAATACCATTGAACTTACAAGAAATGCAAATATATATATATATATATTATTATTATTATTATTAATTATTATTATTATTAAAGGGCCAAAGGCCATGGCCCTGGTTTTCAACGTGGATTAGCCACTGTGGACAAATATAATAAACATCGAAGAAGTGAATTATTTAGTTTTATTTAGTTCTTGGCATTAATCAGTTTAGATTGGTCTTCTTATTATTTTTCTCCATTGTTTGTAAGCTAGATGCCATTGCTTGAAAATAATGAACAACTGTTGCGAATGATCTACCACTTTCTCTAGCCAGTGTACTACGATGAGCACGAGTATGTTTTCCGGGAAGGAGAACCACTTGATGCGATGCTTTTCATCACGCAAGGCATTGTATTGAACTTCCCAACCGGTAATTGTGAGGGAACTCTCTCCTCAAAGGCTGAGTGTATTGGAAAAGGTGATTTCTATGTGTTAGAGATATATATTAGTTATATTAGCCCAATGTAATAGGCCCAAGCCTAATTCTACTTTGTGTGCAAGCTAAGTCTCCTACTTGTACTAGAAGTCTATTAGTCTAGGGTTTAGTCTATTATATATACCTATGTTATGGCTCATTGTAACACAGGTTATTGTACTACACTCCTATATAATAAAGATGTAGCCCTTAAGGGATTCCTCCGTGGATGTAGGCCGTCAAGGCTGAACCACGTAACCCTCGTGTTCTCAGTGTTCCTATTCTATGCTTCTCCTTCCGCATCCACTCTAGCATGTACACAACATGGTATAACACATCACGTTGTTAAAGAATATTATGATTATTAGCAACGTGATGTGTTATACCATGTTGTGTATATGCTAGAGTGGATGCGGAAGGAGAAGCATAGAATAGGAACACTGAGAACACGAGGGTTACGTGGTTCAGCCTTGACGGCCTACATCCACGGAGGAATCCCTTAAGGGCTACATTTTTATTATATAGGAGTGTAGTACAATAACCTGTGTTACAATGAGCCATAACATGGGTATATATAATAGACTAAACCCTAGACTAATAGACTTCTAGTACAAGTAGGAGACTTAGCTTGCACACAAAGTAGAATTAGGCTTGGGCCTATTACATTGGGCTAATATAACTAATATATATCTCTAACACCCTCCCTCAAACTCAAGGTGGAAGCTCGATGAATGCTTGAGGTTGGATAAGTATGAGAAGATCACTTGGAGATGCCTTGAATAATACCTTTAAAGAAACCACAATGAATAATATGCCAATTGACCAATTTCGGAGTTTCAAATGAAGAAACGGAGCTAATATAACTAATATATATCTCTAACACTATGGACAAGATCTTCTAGATTGGGCTTTCAATGACTCCCCCACATCACGTAACCTATCCAAGCTCCCGGTCTCTACCAAAACTCTCAAAACCCATACAAAAGTAGAAGGCTTTACTTTACTTGCCAACGACTTGATGACGGTAGTTTTGAGGAAAACCGATGTAGTTTCTACTATATATGCAAGCAAAATTGCAGCGGCGCCTCCTTAAAAAGAAGAATAAAAGGTCTAATGTGGATTGTTTTGCAGATCTTTGATTATATTAAGTTGTGCAAAGACATCTTGTGATGGTTTGCTAATTGTTTGGATTGTGTTTTTATTGTTGCATATGGTTGTAGATATAGAGGGTAAGAGAGCTAAGGTTTTGATTGGAGGTTGAATTCATTTTGGTGACGCTCCATTTGTTACAACCCTAACATTTAATAATGAGTCATTTCCTTGAAATATTTTTTGGTAAAAATGCAAAATTGACCCTCTAACTTTTAACTTTTGTTATTTCAGTCCTTTAACTTTCAGTTTTGTCATTTCAGTCCTCTAAGTTTCAATTTTTGTCAATGTATTATTTTGTTATATCTCAATTACTCCTCCCGTTAAGTTTGGCCATTTTTTTTTTTGAAAATAATTTTTGTAATTAAAAGAAAATAAAAAAAAGCTGAAAAAAAAGAAAAAAAAAAAAAAAAAAAGGAGAAAGAAAACATGGAAGGTCCCCTCTTCAGTCTTCATCCTTAGCCAGATAAACGTTCATTTTTCTCAAGATCATCAAATCCGATAGTCATCCTCAGCGGAAGGCTCCACGTCAGCGTTCTAGAGCCTTCCGCTCTCGATCACACTCATCGGACTCTCAATCAGATTTGGCACCGCAGCCACGTCATCCCAGGGAATCTGATCGTGATTGCTTCCTTCGTTCATTCCTCCTCCAACTCCTCCGATTCTTAACCTTCGAAATGCGGCGTTGAGAGAAGAAAACGATGTGGCAGTGGTGAAGTCATTGGAGGTGGCGAAGGAGTGGAGCAAAGCGTGGATGAGGAGGTTGAGTTGCTTGTTGAGCTCACGGTTGACGATGTGGAGGTGGCTGTTCTCCTGGCGGAAAGCCTCCACTTCTCCGGTTGCCTCGCGGAGGCGAGTGAGGTACTGCGAATTCCGGTTTACGATCTCCTGGTGCTCTTGTACAGTCCGAGAGTGGTACAGGTGGTTGGAGTCGAAGTTGGAGTTAGAGTTGGAGACTGAGTCCGAATTAACCGAGTCAGAGGAGTAGGTCGGAGGAGAGTAGAAAGAGCTGTAAAGGACATCATTTGGATGGAATAGTTGCGACTTGAATGGCAAGGCGGACATGGTGTTCGCAGTGACGGTGCTCGATGACGAGTCGGTTGCATTTTTTTTTTTTTCAGTTCTTGAATTACTACTTTTCCTGCTGATAAGAATCACAGAGAAAATGATTTCCGTTTTATTATTTACAGCTTTTGTTATACAAAATTGAAAAAAAATAACAGAATAATAAGATTTCTTTGAAATTGAAACTTCAGATATAGATCAAAGTGACGAAAACGATGAGGAAAAAGAGATTAAACTTGGATCTTATAGAAAAAAAGCTTACCTGATAGAAGCAATGAAGAAGAACAAAGACTTTCTCTTCTAGTTTTAGAGAGAGAGAGCTCCATGTTTGGTGGTTGTCTGCTTTAAAGCATAATGCATATATGATGGTGGATTTGAGAGAGAGAGAGAGAGACTGATCTTGAGAGAGAGATCAAGATTTTCCGTTTTCCGGTTTTGATTTGACGGGAAGAGGAACAACATCGTTCCCCTTACCCTTTTTTTTTTTTTTTTTTTTTTTATACAGTTTTTTTTTCATTTTTTTTAATTACGAAAATTATTTCAAAAAAAAAAAAAAGGCCAAACTTAACGGGAGGAGTAACTAATACCTAACATAATACTACATTGACAAAACTTGAAACTTAGAGGACTGAAATGACAAAACTCAAAGTTAGAGAACTGAAATGACAAAGGCTAAAAGTTAGAGGGTCAGTTTTGCATTTTTGCCATATTTTTTTTAGAAAATTATCTAATTTTCATATGTTTGGTAATAACTTTAAAAATGAGTTAAAAAATGTTTTCTAGTGGTTGATATGCACAAAAAATTATTAGCATTTCTTGTATAATTATAATTCAAAACACATGAGTAACATTTATATAGCGTAAGTGCAAACCAACTAACCGTAATCAATATAAATTGAAAACCGAGTATGAGTGTGGTTAGAATTAAAGCTTTGTTGGGTTTGAATCGTTTGATTTCGTTTTCTCATTTTAAAAAATTCTTTGGTGTACCAAAATTTCTATTAGACATCATAATTACGTTTTATAAGGTTAAATCATAAGAATTTTCTTTTGTCACTAATAAATCTAATGTAAATTGTTGACGTTGAATATTTAGATCACATCTTCATATGGTTCAAAAGAAAATGTGTAATTTTTTCAAAACATTAAAAACACGCAATTGGATTGGGTATTTAATAATGAAAAATAAACATCTTGCTTTTATTTTAGTAGCTTTAAGTATGTAAGAGGCCAAGAGGGAGGGATAAAGATAGATATCTATCCATTAATTTGTCATAATAACATTGCTATTAAAAAAATGCAGTAATGAGAACGAGAATAACATGCACTTGACAGTTGACACTATCAAAGAAGAATTATAAGAGTTTCTCAAAAAAAGAAAAAAGAAAAAAGAAAAAAGAATAATTATAAGTGAGATAAAGATTTTTTGAAAAATTTTAGCAGAAAACAACATTTACAAAATAAGTCATATGTTTTAATAAGGTTTGTTTTATTGATCAAAGATAATTTTCTATAAATCCATTTTTCTTAATGCTACAAAACACAAGAAAATGCAAAAAATTATCTATACATAAGATTTTTCATTGAAACAAACAGTGTCAAAGCCAAGCAACAAGTCCAAGTGATTAAAAACCTGAAAACATTGGCTTAGATGGAGGGTGAATTAATATCCTTTATATTTTGTTTTTGACAAGAATATAAAAGTGCCACATTTTTGTTTCCATAAAAAAAGTGCTATATCTGTTAAATTCATTTATTCTTCCTTCACTGGTTGGAGATTTTAAATTGTGGTACATTATAAATGCCTTTAGATAAAAACATCTTATTAGTGTCCATTATACTCATGCAATTAAATACATTTTATAAGTGTCTATTATACTCATGCAATTAAATAAAAATAGTACTCTAATCATTTGTAATTACTGAAAATGTCCAAATGTCCAATATACTTAATTGCAATCATGATCAAGGCTTATTTAATAATAAAAAAATGGAGAAAATTACACTTCATCTTCCCTTTTATACTTTATACAATAAACTACGAGAATACATGCTTTACTCCTCTAAATTATTACCCATGTAATACTTGTACTCCTAAGCTACGAGAATGCACGCTTATTTCCCATAAAAACGGGAAGAAATGCTAAATTAAAAGTATGTTAAAATGTCATTGGGTTGTTGTCAATGACAATAAATCTAAGATACAAAAAGCTTCATTCAAAATTATCTAGCGATCAACTTAATTATTATGAAAAATTATTATAAAAATTGTTAAATAAAAGTGCTCATTTATCCTTAAAAAGATAATGAAAATTTTGTCTGTTAGGTACTAGGTGCCTTTTCGTACTTCTTTTTCTTAAGATTAGTGCCCTAAAATCTTATTGTATGCTATGTATAACATTATATTATATGTAATAAAGTTATTTTATTATTATTTAAAATAGTGGTAACATGAATATTTGGACATTATTATGTAGTCCTTAAGATGCATAGTATGTGATTTATGTAATTTAGTCACAGAAGATATAAATCACAAGTTCTTTGTAAATTCAAAATCTTAGTTAGTAGTCGGTGATGAAATTAGCATTTCATCTGCGAAGACTATAACATGTCAATTAAGATGATTTGTTTTAATCATGGAAGTGAAGACTTCTAGTTGATATGTTAATATGTTTTAAGTGTATAAGACATATTGAATTGGATTGCTGTGAGATTTATTATTTTATTAACGACTGTTAAATGAATAATAAATTTCACGACTTTCATTTACATAAACTCTCAATCCTTAGGGAATAGTGAACTCGATCATGAAATGTAGGTTACTTTAATATCAGGAATGAGATCTAAACAAACGGTCAAAACCTCAGTGTATTGGGCAACCACACGTAATATTGAAGGAATATATATTCTCAAGATGAAATTCATAGTCTCTTTATAGAGATATAAAATATTCTTTTGAGATAAGTTTAATGAGTTTGGTTATTCAGAGTGTTAGGTCTATTTACTTTAGTAAAGAGTTACTAAAGTTTATATTTTATGAAATTAGATTTCATAATATATATATATGAATAACTTGAAGGATTAAACCAGGTACTTAAGGATCAATATGTAGTAATTTTCAAAGTGATATTTATACATTATGACTTTGTATTATTACGAATATTTTCATGAAGGGGTTAAATGTTTAATAAAGCCATGGGATATAATTTATTAATAAGGCCTAGAGTGCAATTATATTTATATAGTGGTATTAAATATAATTAATGGTAACTTTAGGCTTGTCAAGAGTTGACAGATAAGTCCAAAGCCCATTGGAGCTAGAGTTTTATTTGTCCCTTTTGGTCCCACTCCAAACCACACACTAAAGCCCAATTGGGCTGGCTCAAAAGGCTAACCCAATTAAATAATCGGTTGTTTATTTAATAAGAATTATTAAATAAGGTAACTTCCAAGTGCAGAAAGAGATACGCATGATTAAAAAGAGAAACATTCAGTTTTTCTTAAGACACTTGATTATTCTCTTGAACAAGTACGTATAGAACTAATTGAGAGACCACATATCTTGGACATATTGTGGAATTGGAGTGAAGATTGAAAGTCTTCCCAAGTTCAATCTTCGTTTGTTTTGAATTTTGCTGCATCAAGGTACACCTTCTTGTTCTTTGTTTCTAAAATTCAGATTTCTAAAATTCAGATGTTGCATGTTATCTCACATGAATGAAGTAGATCCGTTTATTTCCGCTGCATGTTTTTGTATGAGATACAAAACTATACTTTCCATGCGTTTTTCCTACACTTTTCTTAGAATGAGAAACAACTTGCTGGCACGTAGCCTGTACAAATCATATTGGATGCATCCAAAGCTCTTTTAGTTGTGATCATAGTTCGAGAAATCACTCATTTATAAGAAAATGATTATTGTTCTTTAGAAACACCAAATTCAACATTTTTTAATTTTGGAATATTCAATCTGGTGCCGACGTGCCGTGACATCCAAGGATTTTCCTAAAAACTTCACGTACTGTTTCTAGTAGGACCTGCGTAAGGTTTGCACATATTTTGTAAGAAAATGATCTTGAAAGATAATAACAATGGTGGAAAGTAAAACAGAGAGAAAGTTTGTAACTGAATTGTGTTAAATTGTATTTCAAGCTCTTCAGCAATAAACATTTCACAAGGCTTTATTTATATAGCATAACGGTTCTACTCTAACAGAATCTTCTATAAGGTTTTACTCTAACAAAATCATAACAAACTAATAACAAGCTTAGCAAGATATTTTCAGGTGTGTGACAGCTGCCATCTAGACTAAAAATTCTCTTTAAGTTGAAATAATACCGTATCTTTACACCTCAGAATACTTTGGTTGAGACGTAGTTGTTTGTCATTAAACCAAACGCCACCGTTTTAGTGCTAATATGACCATTGGATCAGGAAACTAGTCGTTAGAATCTTCTTTATCTATTTTATATGTTTTAGCTTTATGAATTTCTGAGCTTCCTCTATCATCCCCTCAAAACCATGGGTTAAGAAAGACCATGACTTTGGAACGCAAGAATTAAAAACGAGGGGTAGAGAGACTTTTAGTGAAAATGTTAGCCAATTGGTCTGCAATGGCAATGTATTTCACCTGGAGATCACATCGAAGAACCTTTACCCGAACAAAGTGGTAGTCCACCTCAACATGCTTTGTATGAGCATGGAAAATTGGATTAGAAGCAATAGCTAAAGCAGAGACATTGTCACACTAGAGTTTAGGTGGAGAAGAAAGGAAGATGCTAAGATCTTTGAGAACCTGACGAAGCCAACAAAGCTTAGTAGCAGTTAAGGCTAGAGCTCTATATTCAGACTCGGTGGAGGATCTAGAAACAGTCTCTTACTTCTTGGCAGTCTAGGTAATAGGATTATAACCGAGGTAGACTAAATAACCAGTGGTGGAACGCCTATCAAAGGGATCTTCAACTCAATCTGAATAAAAAAAGGTTGAAAGAGAAAAAGTGCCAGGTTGAAGGAAAACCCCAAAATTGGGGATGCCAATGATGTATCTTACGATACACTTTGCTGCAACCAAGTGAACATAAGTAAGGATGGACATAAATTGACACACCTGATGCACAGCAAAGCTGAGATCAGGACGTGTGAAGGTCAGATAATGAAGGGAGCCTACCATACTCCTATATTCATAAGGATTAACAAGAATAGAACCCTCATTAGGAACCAATCTGAGATTAGGAGCACAAGGAGAATGAGCTAGCTTGGAAGACAACATATTGTGCTTGAGCAGTAGATCATGAGCGTACTTTGTTTGGTTTAGAAATAATCCCCTAAAAGTCCTTGTAAGTGAAGGCCAAGAAAATAGTGAAGGGCACCAAGATCTTTGAGCTCAAAAGCTTGACTAAGTTGTGTAATTAGTGAGGACAAGAAATCAGGATTGTTCCCAATGAGGACTATGTCATCCACGTAGACCAAAAGATAGACCAACACCTTCCCTTCTTTAAGAATAAACAAGGAAGAATCTGCCAAGGAAGCCTGAAACCCCATGTGCAGCAACTGAGTCAAAAATCTGTCAAACCAAGCTTGAGGAGCCTGTTTAAGACCATAGAATGATTTCCAAAGCCTACATACATGATTAGGGAAAGCTGGATTAAGATAGCTAGGTGGCTAGACCATATAAACCTCCTTTCTCAAGAACCCATGTAGAAAGGCATTTCTCACATCCAATTGTCTCAAGAGCTAATTGAATTGAATTGCAAGAGAAAGTATGATTCTCCTAGTGGGAGGTTTAATGACAGGACTGAAGGTTTCTTCAAAATCCACACTATTGATATTGCCATCACTGTTGTGCTTCAATTAAAAACCCATTTACAGCCTACTACATTCTGTGATGGGGAAGGAGGAACCAAAGACCAAGTCCCTTGCCTCTTGAGAGCATCAAACTCCTCATTCGTAGTTGAGCACCATTGAGAATACTGAGCAGCAATTTTAAAGGAAGGAAGTTCGGTAAGAGTGTAATCAATAGTAGCTTTGGTAGCTAAAGGAGACTTTGTCATTGTGGTAGCCAATGCCTTGGGTTTGAAAATACGTGCTTTAGATTTGGTAGTCATAGGATGAGTGTTTGTGACAAGGGTGGATGTAGTGGGTAAAATTGGGGCTACTAGTACAAGATCAGAAGTAAGAGTAGGAGTGGGGGAGGCAGGTATAGGTGCAGTTGAGACAGGACTAATGGAAGAAGAACCTACAAGGACATCAGATGTGAATAAAGGAGGAGGCTTAGGTGTTGGAGAATGGGATTAAGATGTAGTAGTGACAAGAAGGGAGGAAAGAAAAGATAACCAATGGGTAACTGGATATGAGGAAGAGTTTGAGGTGTTTGGTGAAGAATCAGTGAGCAAAGAAAAGGAATCTAAAGACAAAAACTCAGTTTCATTGAATAAAACATGTCTAGAAATGTATATTTGAAGACTTGTAAGTTCTAAACATATATAGACTTTTGAATAGGCTGGATAACCAAGGAAAATGCATGGTTTGGTGTGCAATTGTAACTTATGGACATTGTATGGTCTTAAAAGTGGAAAACAGGTACAATCAAAAGTCCTAAGGTGAGTTAAGTTTGGCTTAGTGTGGAAAAGAGATTCCCAAGGGGATTTGTTGTGTAAAGTGGGAGAGAGAAGTCTGTTTATGATGTGAGTGGCAGTGGATATAGCATAGGACCAATAGGACAAGGGTAGTTTGGAGGGAGATAGCATAGTAAGTGAGCATTCAACCAAATGCCTATGCTTTCTTTTTGTAGTACCATTCTGTTGGGGTGTGTGAGGACAAGAGAGTTGATGAATGATGCCATGATTTGAACAAAAAAGATTAAATATCTTAGAAGTAAACTCACCACCTCCATCAGTTCTAAGGATTTTAATCTTAGAGTCAAGTTGGTTTTCAAAAGTGGCCTCAAAGTATTTGAAGATATCAAACACATTAGATTTATATTTTAGGAGGTAAATCCAAGTAAATTTGGTGAAATCATAAATAAGAACCAGATAATATCCAAAATAATTAACAAAGTGATTGTTGGAGGGCACCATACATAACTATGTATCAATTCAAGAGGTTTTGTGGAATGAAAATCTGATTTATTAAAATGAAGTTGATGCATTTTTCCACTTAGACAGTGTTTACAATGAGATACAATATCAGACTTAGAAAGATCAATTGGAGAATCGAGAAAAGACAGCAAATTTAAGGACAACATCACTAGGATGGCCTAGTCTATGGTGCCATAGCAGCCACTTATTAGATCTATGTACATGAAAAGCTGAAAAATTATGTAATTGTGGTGATGTGTAGGAAGAAGATGCCTAGAGTTGTGGTATTGTGTATAGATGAGGAAGGCTTGGAGAAAAGCTTTAAGAAGATGGGATAGACACCATTTTCACTTAAGCTCCTGTAGAGGAGTCTCCCCGTAGGAATATCTTGAATTTTTAGTTCATTGGCATTAAAATGACATGAACAATTGTTATGAAGACATAATTTATGAATAGAAAGAAGATTCATAACAATACTGGGAACATGAAGAACATTTCTAAGAAGAAATTTGTGATATTTAGTATGAAGAGAGACATTACCTATATGGTTGATTGGAATCGTTTGGCCATTTCCTACAGTAATCAGTAATCTATTTTGGACCTTTGTATTGAGAATAAATGGATAGGTTGTTGAGGATGGTTGTGAGGTGATTAGAAGTTGCTGAGTTAGCTAGCCAAGGGTCTTGATTATTAATGATTGCTGCATTTGAAGCAGATGCCATAGCAGCCGACTTTGTTGGAGGATTTCTACCTTGATAGGCTAAGTCCACCCTATGATAGCAGTCAAGAGCTTGATGGCCAGATTTGCCACAGATTTAGCAAGTAGGTTTGTCACCCTTGTAGTTTTGACCACTAAATTGAGTTGAAGATGAATTCTAGCTTGGAAAGCCTTGGATATGTTTGATGTGGATGAGGAGAAAATTGTTGTCCAGTATTGTTATACCTACCTCTACCTCTACCTCTTCCTCTATTGGAGTTATTTCCACCTTTATTGGAACCACCTTGTGCATGATTCTGAGATTGTGGACTTGAGGTTTTGTTGTTAGCTATGTTGCACGGACACGGACACGGACACAGGGATACGGCAATTTTTGAAAAATAAGGACACGACACGGCGGCGACACGGCGGTTACCGGCGGTTAAATAATTAATTAAATTTTATATTTAGGCATATTTTTTAATATTTTTACACATAAAATACGTTTATATCTAGAATTTAAATTATGTAAAAACTACAAATAAATAAACTAACACCCAAAGTAGTACAATAATACACATAAAATGTTTAGAGTACAAACCATAAAAGGATAACAAGTTCAACATCAAACTTAGTAACATATGCCCATAGAGGAGTAGCAGCTACCTCAGCTGATGATTTTCCACTTTCAGTTTCAATATTCATTTGAGGAAAATCACCTACAATATTTAACTTTAATAAATAAATAAACCTATAGCAAGACACAAAAAAAAAAAAAACAAATTTATAACTTATAAGTTATAACTTATATAAATTATAAAAAAAAAAAAAAAGAAGGGGAAGGACAGAGGGCACCCATGGGCTACAGCCACAGCAGCAAAAAAAAAAAAAAAAAAAAAAAAAAACAAAAAAACAAAACAAAACAAAACACATTATAAGTTATATAAATAATGGAGAGTAACCCACCCATTCACCAAACATAATATCTGAAAGTGAAAGAAAGGAAAAAAAAAAAAAAAAACAGAGAGAGGCGAGAGTAGAGAATCGGACCTGTTGTCCACGGCGAGAGAGAGAGAGATCGGAAGGGACGGAGGACAGAGGGCACGGCGTTGTTGTCGGAGCTCGCCGATCTAACTCCGGCGAAGTACAGAGGGCAGCGGCAGTGACAGAGGGAGGGCGGTTGGGCGGGTTGAGTTCACTCACTTCACTGGGTTTTACTCTCAAATTTCAGCAAAAAGACTCTTAACTGGCTTTATTGTGTTAGGATATCACAAAATCAACGGTATTGGTAAGTCCACCTGTCAAAATCTGTGATTTTTTTGGTTTTTTTTTTTTTTTTTTTTTTTCACTGCTGGCGTGTCGCACGCGTAGGAGCCATGTCGAAGCCGCGTCGGCGCCGTGTCGGAGAAGCGAAAAAAAAAAAAAAAAAAAAAAAAAAAAAAAAAAAAAAAAAAAAAGGGACACCGCCAGACACCGGAATTTGGCGCGTCGTGGCCGTTCCGGTGTCGACTTGTGTCGGAGTCGGACACGGACACGACGCCATTTTTGGCGTGTCCGTGCAACCTAGGTTGTTAGAGGCAAACATTGCTAGAGAGTGAGAGAAATTTTTAGAATTCTCTGTCATAGCTTGCTCTTCACTTTGCAAAATGATAGAGAGTTGCTCATAAGTGATTGAATCACTTCTGGTACGAATTGTAGAACAGAAATGTACAAATTCTTCAGGCAAACCACGAAGAACAATGCATAGAAGTTCTTCATTATCAACAATTACTCGTACAGCAAGGAGTTTGTCTTGAGCAACTTTGATCTTCTGCAGAAAACTATTCACAGATTCATTCCCTTTTTTTAAGCTTCGTAAATCAAGCTTTAGATTCAAGATATTTGCTCTTGAAGTTTAAGTAAACCTTTATTCCAGAGTGTTCCAAAATTTTCCCTTGAATTTGTGATTCTAACAACAAGTGAGAAAACTTGTGGAGTTAGAGTTGCATTGATCGAAGAAAGCAAAGCTTTATCTTTGATTCTCCAGGACAGAAAATTTGGATTAACACTTGTGGTCAAATTTCCTTGAGCATCAAGAAGAAATTGACAAGGCTGTGATGTAGAACTATCAATATGTTCTATCAAGGAATAAGCTTCCAATATAGTGATCAATTGTTGCTTCCATGGAATGTAATTGATGTAATCCAATTTGATTGACATCAAGTTACATGTTGGAGAGTAATAATAGAGGTGATTGTGGTTGAGTAGTTGTATGTGTTGCAGTGGTACAAGAGGTTTGTGTAGTGTCTGTTGGTGTTGTGGAAGCCATGGATGGCTCTAATACTGTGTGAGAAAATGAGCTTGAAAGATAACAACAATGGCAGAAAGTAAAACACAGAGAAAGTTTGTAACTAAATTGTGCTAAATTGTATTTCAAGCTCTTAAGCAATAAACATTACACAAGGCTCTATTTATACAACATAGCTTAGGCTAAATCCAGAACCTTCTAGAAGGTTCTAGTTCTACTATAACAGAATCATAACAAATTAATAACAAACTCAACAAGATATTTTTAGATGTGTGATAGTTGTCATCTAGACTAAAAATATCAAAGAATGGTAAGTACTGCAATTGAGCTCGTGAAGAAGGAGAGCAGAGGAAGTCTGGAACTTGTGCTTAATGGAGAAGAACAAAACGGTGTTGTTCTCTTTAAGTTGAAACGACACCATATCTTTGCATCCTCAGAATACTATGGTCAAGACGTTGTCATTTGTCATTAAACTAAATGCCACCGTTTTAATTCTAATATGACCGTTGGATCAAGAAACTAGCCGTTAGGATCTTCTTTGTCTGTTTTAGTTTTATGAGTTTCTGAGCTTCGTCTATCATATTTCACTCTTTGGCATTCAAAGAATCAAAATTGAGCTATTCCACAATAGTTTTTATTATAATATTTAAACCAGCTAACATGTGCAATTCACGAGATTGTTTTGTTGGAAAATATGGCTAAATAAACAAGTTTTGATTCAACAATACAAACCCTAAAAAATTAGCAATGACAAATATAAATAGATAGAGTTAGAAAGATCTCACAAACTATAGAATCATGCAAAATGCGTTGTCCTTAAAGGTTGATTCGTGCCACCCGGAGTAGAACTCGGTGCGAATGGCTCTCTTGGCCGAACAACCCCCTAGGATTAGATTATAGCAAATTCTTCAAGTTGGACGCACACCCAAGCAAGAAGAACTAAGAACAACCTTACTTGCCTTTCCTTAAAATTAAAAAATTGAAATTGAAATTTTTGTGCAGAAAAACTAGAGCAAATAGAGAAGAGAGACGGCTTGAGAAGATGAAGAATGACTTATTGAATAGTGTGAGTTGTAGGGTTTTATAAGCTAACTAAGCAAAGGACTTGGGCTGCTCCAACGGTTACTGTGCATGCCCAACGGGCAGCACATTAAATGCCCCCAATGGGCTGCTTGGTTAATGCCCAACGGGCTGAACCGAATTGGGCTAAAAGAAAAAGAAAGGGAAAAGGAATGAGGCCCAAGGGAGATATAACAAACCCAAGCCCAAGCCAACACCTAGCCCATTGTATTCCAACTTACCGCCTAAGATATGCAAAGACTTACAAACTTATAACAAGGTTTATCCCTAACCAAGACACAAAGCAAAGGTTAAGTGTTTGAAACACACTCACTCCAACATGTTTCACAAAATATTTTTCTTATATATGTTTTTATCTACAGTAAAATAATTTATAGCTTTCACGTGTAGTCTTTAATTAGTTTTAGAATTTTTTTTTTAAATATAATTTTCTGATATTACCATCTCATACATTATAGTTGCTTAAATTTTTTGCAGTCTTCTAGGTACTCACCTTCAAATAAGTAACTATTAGGCTTATAAACTTATAATAAGGTCTATCCCTAATCAATGTGGGACACAAAGCAAAGGTTAAGTGTTTGAAGCACACTCACTCCAACATGTTTCACAAAATATTTTTCTTATGTTTTTTGTCTACTGTAAAATAATTTACAGCTTTCATGTGTAGTCTTTAATTAGTTTAGATTTTTTTTTTTATAAATATAATTGTCTGATATTACCATCTCATACATTATAGTTGCTTCAATTTTTTGCAGTCTTCTAGGTACTCACCTTCAAACAAGTACCTTTATCTGGGAAATTCACTTCTGTATTTGTGTTTCATATTTGGAATTTCTTAGCTTAGCACTCATCTTTTTTCCCCCCTAAGCTTCTGGTCCTTATTTATATAATTGTGTGAATGAGCATTAGAGATGGTTTTTGTATATATAGGACACAGTATTGTCACCATTCACTTTCTAAATGGCGAAAATGTACTTTTGGTCCCTACATTATGAACCGATTCTCGATTTAGTCCCTAAATTGATTTCACTCCTAGGTCAGTCCTTGATTTCAGAAAATCATTTTTATTTTGGTCCATGCCGTCAACCCAATAACAGAAAATGCATACGTGAGAAACGGAATGCACTGTTTGCTGACGTAGCTAATAAAATTAAAAAAAAAATTATATTTAGCATTTTTTAAATGCCACATTAGCATTTAAATTAATAAAAAAAGCCAACTCAGAAATTTAAAAAAAAAAACTTAAATCTAATTTAAACTAAAATCATTTCTTAAAAAATCAAGAATCATTATCTTTTTAATTCTTTTTAATTTTGTTTTTATTTTTCTTTAACCTCATCAGCTTTAAAAAAAATCCCTACACAGAAAGAATAATTCTCTCACTCTTTTCACGCTCAATGGATAGAATCTCTCACTCTCCACTGTCCATGGCTAGAGCTCACTCGCCCTTCATCTTGAGGTAGAAGACCTTGGAGTCGCCGGTGGCGGCGGAGGGGATGAGTCTAGTGTCAAGGAGCTTGAGGATTCTGTCGCAAATGTTGGAGAGCTCCGACTCGATCTTGGATTTGTAGTCCCGGGTCATGGACATGTGGTCCTCGTTGCCGCGGCTCTCCTCCTTCTACTCGATCGAGGAGATGATGCGCCACGAGGCTCGCCTCGCGCCGATCATGTTCGAGAGAAGGTTTGCTCCTCGACAGTGAGCTCCTCACTCTCCACCGCTGCCGAGACCTTCTCTATGAACTCCATCATCTCCTCGCACCGCTGGGCTTGCTCGGCAAGCTTCGCCATGTACACGTTCTCTTCGCGAGCTGAGGGTGTCACCACCATTGTTTTTGATTGGTGGTCTGATCTGTTCATGTGGGTTTCGAATTGCAGGATTGGTGGCTTGATGTGGCTTGATTGGTGGGTTTCTGATCTGTTCATTTGTTGCTGTGTTTATTTTAAATTTTTGGGTTTGTCTTTTTTCATTTGAATTTGATGATTTTTCTGGGTTTATGGGTTTAATTTGTTGGAGGTTTTGGTGAAGGATAGGGATTTTGTACGTATTTTAAGCATCGGTTTATTAAATGTGAGTTATTTTAGTGTTTGGTTTGAAAGAAAATTTTGATTTTCTGGGGAAAATGTTGATGATTGTTTAAGGAAAATTTATGAGGTTGGTTGGGTTTGTTGTTATTGTGAGCGGAATTGGCTGGGTTTGTTTCATTAGAAAATTTCTGGTTTTGGGTGGAAAGAAAATGTTGTGATTGAAATCTTAGGCATCGGCTTTTTAGATGTGAATTTTTTCGGTGTTTGGTGAAATTTTCTGGGAAAGATGTTGAATGCCCAGGAATTTTGTGTTCTTAAGTTCTTGTGATCTGGGTTCATGTTCTTGAGTTCTTGTGTATTCACGTTCAAATCTGAAACTATGTATTTTTATGTTTTTAATTTTGTTTTTATGTTTTTTTAATTTTTTCAAATTGATAAATTTTTTTTTTTTAAATTAGACGATGACATGGCATGCTGAGGTGGTTTTTTATTTTATTTTATTAGCCATATCAACATCTAATATGCAAACAGTGCATTCTGTTTGCCACGTATGCATTTTCTGTTACTGGGTTGACAGCAGGGACTAAAATAAAAACGATTTTCTAAAATCAGGGACTAACCTAGGAGTGAAATCAATTTAGGGACCAAATCGAGAATTGGTCCAAAATGCAGGGACTAAAAGTGCATTTTCGCCCTTTCTAAATACTAGAACAACTTATCCACAGGAAAGCTTTGAAGATTTTATTTTATAAAGCTGCATTTGGTGTAATACACTAGTCACACTCGATCATTAGCATCTTTAATTGGTTTGTTGATTTATCATTTTTTTTACGCATATATTTTTTGGAGGGCCAAGAAAATCCATTTAACAAACGGTTTTATTAAATTGTAAGATTTAAATAAGTTTTAGGGTTAAATATGCAAGCTCAAAGCATGAGGTGGCATGGGGGCACAAAGCTATATTCTATTATGATTCTCATATATATTGTTACATTTTAGAATATTAATGATTAAATGGATTTATTGAATACATATATTCCAGTTAGCTCAACTGGTAAAGTTACTGATAATTGAATAAGAGATTTGTGGTTCAATCCTCACCTACACCAAAAACCGATATATTACAGACATGCTTTCATCCTTTATAAAGAAATTTTTTCTTTTTCATTTTCTCCTTCTTCTTTTCCATTTTATAGATAGATTCAAAAAGTAGTTTGATTAAAGTTATATTGCTTCAAAGCTGTCTACTAGTAATATAAATCTTTGGAAAAATCTGAGAATTGACTCCTTCTTCTTTTCCATTTTATAGATAGATTCAAAAAGTAGTTTGATTAAAGTTATATTGCTTCAAAGCTGTCTACTAGTAATATAAATCTTTGGAAAAATCTGAGAATTGAGTTGTAACTTGTGATCTAGTTGAGTATTATTATTATTATTATTATTATTATTATTATTATTATTATTTTATTTGGTGGGGGGTGGGGGGTGCTATTATTGCTAATTATTGTATTGGGTTGTGTGGGTGTTTGGTTTTGTTGTTCCTTTTTTGGCAGCTTGGTGAGTGTATATTTGGGTTGTTGTGTTGTTCTCTTGCTTTTTAGTTAATAAGATTTGCTAAATCATAAAGAAAAAAAAGATTTTAATTATTTTTCTTTGGAAGATTTGTGAATAATAATGAAAAGTTGGAAAGATCTAAAATATTATACAAATGTACAGGAAATATGATCCTAGTTTGTAGATAGTACTATACGGAATAAGATATATATGGTAAAGAATACATACATACATGTATGTATATATTTGGTTTAAAATTTCAAAAAAAAAAAAAAGTTTTTTGCAGAGAATTTATATATATATATATATATATATTTACTTACATATACATATATTATGGAAGGGCTTAGAGCACTAGCATCAAGTGTGCTAAATGATAATTTTTTAGTATTTAGCACACCAACACCAAAAAACCACATTTATTAGAAGTTTTACATGCCAAAAAAATTTGACACATGCTACAGTAATGTTCCAACTTTAGAATGGAATGGCCAAATATGCTATAATATTTAGTATTATTTTTTTCTTCTCTTTTTCCTTTTCTCTCTTATACAGTTGGGTAATTCCGGTGCCACACCCTCTCCCACAACTTTTTGCACAACTTTCACATGTGGCAAGCCATATCATCACCTTGGCCCTCCAACATACAACAACACTTAAAGCTTGAGCGCCAAAACAAATCCCACAGTAAACATTACTCCTTTAGTCTTCTTCTCCCTCCCTCCCAAAACCCATATGTGAAAAAGCTTGAGCGCCAAAACAAATTGCAGCTGTTGGAGTATTGGAACTACTATGCGAAAATGAAAAACTCACTTTGGAAAACACCATCCTACTCTAGAAAATAAAAACCCAACCTTGAAAAACATTACCTCTTCATCGAAAAACCAAAACCCATTGCTCCCCAAACCCGCGAAAACCATCGTTCGTATCAGCTCCATCTATTGTGGAAAAAAAAAAAGTTCTCTTCCAAATCTCAAAGTTGATCACCATTTGCCATCCAAGGAGGTGATTTTTCATTCCGCTTTTCCTAGTATTTTCTCTAGATTTCTTTGTTAATCTTTGATTCTTTGTTTTCCCCTATATTATTGCTCTCATTTAGTAAAAAATATTGTGCATTTCTGTTAGTTCACTATGTACTATTGTGATATTAGTTTACTTTGTCAATTGTTTGTTCTGTTCTCAACTAAATTGTTGCTGGGAGGTTCCTTGTTTTAGGGTTCTCCACTGCTTTATATACTCCCCTTGTACTCTATTCTATTTCAATGAAATCTAAATTGAAATATCAACAAAAAATGCAATCTTGAAGTTGTGAATTTGTTGCTTGTAATAACTGGGTTTTCCATTTTTCTATTGCATTTGGAAATGAGATTTTTTTTTTCTTTTGAAATAATGGCCAAAGGCTATAGACAATAAAAGTAATCCATCACTTGCTTTGCAAAAATAAATGTGAATAACACATTTATATGAAGCACAAAATTTTTGAAAGGATAAATTATAATATTTAGAATTATTAATTTTCTTATGATTAAGTGACTTTATATTTTGATAATGTGTTATGAATTGTATTGTATAGACATGGCAGATGAAATATCAAATGTTTTCTCACATGTGAAATTAAACGAAGATCATATTGAGAATGATATGGTGGAGGGGGATTCAAATGAAGATATCGAGAATGATATGGTGGAGGTGGAGTCGAATGAAGATAATATTGAGAATGAAATAGTGGAGTTGAATGAAATGGTAGAAACAAAAGGTGTGGAAAACAAAGCAAAAGACCCTAAGTTGGGAATGATGTTTGACTCCATTGATGATGCTGTGATATATTATAGAAGATATGCTAAAGAAAAAGGTTTTGCGGTGGCTAAAAGAACTTCTAAAAAGGGGAATGATGGGGTGGTGAGGTATGTGACCATTGCTTGTAGTTATGCTGGAAAGCTAAGGATTAGATTAAATTGTCCTAGAATTAAAAGGACTAGATCTACCAATCCAGTTCAGTTGAAACCTCAAACAAAAACAGATTGCAAAGCTCAACTTAGGTTGTCTCTATGCCCAAATGGAAAGTGGATACTTAGATCCACGGTACTTGACCATAATCATGGATTGAGTCCTAGTAAGACCAGATCTTACAAATGCAATAGAATAATAGAATAATAGAACCACATGTGAAAAAAAAAGCTTGAATTACACGACAAAGCTAGTATTAGGATGAACAAGAGTTTTAATTCATTTGTGGTTGTAGCAGGGGGACATGAGAATTTGTCTTTTCTAGAAAAGGATTGTAGAAATCACATGGAAAAAGTCAGACGTTCACATCTTAGGGAAGGAGATGCTAGTGCAATGCACCATTACTTTTTGAAAATGCAAGCTGACAATTCTAAATTCTTCTACGCAATGGATTTTGATGATGACGGTCGGTTAAAGAATGTATTTTGGGCTAATGCAAGGAGTAGGGCAGCATTCAAAGAGTTTGGTGATGTAGTTACATTTGACACTACATATATGGTTAACAATTACGAAATGCCATTTGCTCCATTTGTTGGGGTGAACCATCATGGGCAATCAACATTGCTAGGATGTGGATTGATCTTAAGAGAAGATACAAACTCATTAATATGGCTATTTAAATCTTGGCTTGCATGCATTTCTGAATGTCCTCCCAATGCAATTATTACAGATCAAGACAAAGCCATGAAAAAAGTGATAGAGATTGTTTTCCCTAATGCACGACATCGATGGTGCTTATGGCATATCATGAATAAGTTGCCTGGCAAATTTATAGGGTTCAAAGACTATGAATCAATAAAATTCTGTATGAAAAAATGTTGTTCATGATTCATTGACAAAAGAATAATTTGAAGAAAGTTGGGGCAGATTCATTAAGAAATATCAACTTGAAAGCAATGAATGGTTACTTGGGTTGTATGATGAGCGGCATCGTTGGGTGCCTGCCTTTGTAAAGATATGTTTTGGGTAGGAATGTCAACAACGCAGCAAAGTGAAAGCATGAATGCTTTCTTTGATAAATACATTAATAAGAAAACTACTTTAAAACAATTTGTTGAAGAATATGAGAATGCTTTGGCAGCAAAGGTGCATAATGAAACTGTTGAAGATTTTAATTCTTTCAATTCACGCATTTCCTATATAACCATTTATGATATGGAGAAACAATTTCAGAGTGCTTACACTTTGAAAAAATTTACAAATTTCCAAAATGAGATAGTTGGAAGTATTTGTTGCAGTTTGTCTTCATGCAAGGAATATGACAACTTTTCAGAGTATGAAGTACGTGAAGATGTATCACGTGGAGAAGGTTAGCGGAGTGTAATTTTTCATGTGTATTTTAATGAGGATAACAGTGAAGTTAACTGCAAATGCAGGCTGTTTGAGTTCAAAGGGATAGTATGCAGGCATCAAATATTGGTGTTTATTCATAGGAAGATTTATCGAATACCAGACAAATACATCTTAAACAGATGGAATAAAAATGTCAAAAGGAGGCACACTAAAGTTCGAATAAGTTATGACAATTGGTCTTTGATAAGGATAAAATTATAAATATAAAATACTTAATGACTGCAGGGTATAAAGTGACATTCCTAAACAAACTGTCAGCTTTACTAAGCAACAGTAAGGAGTCTACAGCTTTATGCTGACGGGGTTAATTTGCTGATAATGGAAAAGCTGAAGCCTTAAGGCTGTAGGGAATGCATAAAGCTAACGATTCTAACATAACTTTGGCTTGGCCTCCACGCATGGGTATATAAGGAAATATCTTGTGCTCCACGCTTAGAGTTAGACTCCTACAAGGAAAGGGTTCCGCAAAATACGCTCATGAAGACTCCTATAAGGAAAAGACTTCCAAACCAAGGAAAAGATGTCAACCTTTTACTACTATAAAAGCCCCAAGACCCTCATTAACTAAGGTACGCATAATTCACCCCAACTCTGGCACTCTAGAGTTGTGAGAAGTTCTAACTTGACTTTCGAAGGGTATTTGGCCGGCACCACACCAGTGCTCTTTGTCAGGTCTTCTCTTTTTGTTGCGTAGGTGTTGTTTCGAGCACGTAAGGACCGTGTGACTCACTGGTAATTTTTCCAACATCATCAATTGGCGCCGTCTGTGGGGATGTTATGTCAATTAGCCATACTATCACTTCCTGGACATCAAGTTGCATGGTACTTACTCGCTCAATGGTGACAACCAACAATGTTCAGGGAGACTAACCGTAACCCACTGCCCTAGAAAGACAAGTCCAAACCCTCATGGCTACAGTGGAACGTCTCACCAAACAGAATCATGATCTAAAAGAGCAACTACGCCAAAAGAATGTGGGGCACGGCACTCAGGAGGAGGACCAAGAAGGTACTAGTGCCAAGCGAAGAGACCGAGAGGGGCTCGAAGGTAGTAACACTCCAAGTAGACTGGAGCAACAAGACATGAGCCGTCCATCCGTCATTGATATGGCTCCACCCCACATTGTCATGGAGATGCAGATGATGAAGGAACGAATGGACCTTATGATGAACGCTCTCAAAGGGCGAGTGTCTAGCGACCTTGGCAATTTGGTCCACCGAACCGATTCGCCTTTCACCACATCTGTCAACTCCTACCCCTACCGCAGAAGTTTCGCATGTCGTAGATAGAAAGCTACGATGGAGTCAAGGACCCCCTTGATCACCTAGAGACTTTCAAGACCTTAAAGCACCTTCAAGGAGTAGCAGACGAGATCATGTGTAGGGCATTCCCTACAACACTGAAGGGTCCTAGAAGAATTTGGTTCAGTCGGCTAATGCCTAACTCCATCAGTACTTTTAAGGAGCTAAGCGCCTAGTTCACTTCACACTTTATTGGAGGGCATAGGTATAAGAAGTCTACTGCATGCCTGATGAGTATCAGGCAGTGAGAGGACGAGACACTGAGATCCTACATAGCCCGCTTTGACAAAGAAGTGCTCTCGATCGATGAAGCTAACGACAAGATACTTGTAGTAGCCTTCACAAACGGGTTGCGGAAGGGTAAGTTCCTATTTTCACTATATAAGAACGACCTAAAGACCATGTCAGATGTGCTCTACAGGGCAACCAAGTACGTGAATACCAAAGACGCATTGCTGGCTCGTGAGGAAAAGCCCAAAAAGAGAGAGAGGCAGGAAGATACACGACAAGATTGAGGGCGGAAGATGGCAAGGACTGGAGAGCGAAGGGATGACAGGCGCTCTAAGCCCCCTGCAAGGAGATTCACAAGCTTCACTCCATTAACTGCCCCAATCGACCAAGTCCTAATGCAAATCAAGGACGAGAGAGCCTTAACCTTCCCTAGAAAGCTGAAAGGAGATCCCAACAAGCGGTTTAGAGACAAATACTGTCGTTTCCACCGTGATCATGATCATGACACAGCTGATTGCTATGGCTTGAAATAGCAAATCGAAGCCCTTATCGGGCAAGGAAAATTACAGAAGTTCGTTAGCAGAGAGAGAACAGATCCACCTCCTCAAGAGCAAGCCCCCCGGCGGGACAACGAGCATCCCAGACCACCCTTAGGAGACATAAGGATGATTGTGGGAGGCACGGCGACCACCGGCTCGTCCAAGAGGGCTTGAAAGACTGACCTCAGAATGGTTCAGAATGTCCAGCTAACGAGTGTCATCCCGAAGATGCTGTGGGTTAATAACCCTATTATTGGTTTCTCGGAAGAAGATGCCCGACGTCTTCACCACCCGTATGATGACGCACTCGTTGTCAGCATTCGGGTAGGAGACTACAACACATACCGCATCTTGGTCGACAACGGAAGCTTCGCAGACATTCTCTACCACCTAGCATTCCAACAAATGCGGATCAATATAGAACATTTAGTCCCAACCAACGCTCCTCTCGTTGGGTTTGGAGGAACAAAAGTTTACCCCTTAGGCGCGGTCACATTGCCTGTCACAATTGGAGATTACCCTCAGCAAATCACTAGGGATGTTACATTCCTTGTTGTCGATTGCTCCTCCGCCTACAACGCCATCATAGGGTGACCTACCCTTAACTCATGGAAGGCCATAACTTCAACCTACCACCTGATGATCAAGTTCCCTACTGAGTACGGAGTAGGGGAATTGCGAGGGGATCAAATAGCCGCGCGTGAATGCTATATTGCGATGCTGGAGATGGACGACTATCTACAGACCATGAGCATAGAAGAACAGCAGATGGGGGCAGAACCTGTAAAGAGGCTCGAGGAGATACCCCTCGACAGCTCCAGGTTAGACAAAACCACGAGGATCGGCACTTTAGCCAGCCCGACGATTCGCTAAGCATTGGTAGCTTTCCTCAAGGAGAATCAGGACGTGTTTGCTTGGAGTCATGAAGACATGCCAGGTATCGACCCTTCAGTCATGGTACACAGGCTGAATGTGTCGCCCTCTTTTCCACCTGTCCGTCAGAAGAAGTGAGTGTTCGCCCCAGAACGAGACCGAGCAATAGCAGAAGAAGTCAGCAAGTTGCAAGAGGCAAGCTTCATCAGGGAAGTATACTATCTCGATTGGCTAGCAAACGTAGTGATGGTCAAAAAAGCCAATAGGAAATGGAGGATGTGCATAGACTTTATGGATCTGAACAAAGCATGCTCGAAGGATAGTTACCCTCTCCTTCGAGTCGACGTACTGGTAGACTCTACAGCTCAGCACCAACTATTGAGCTTCATGGACGCCTTTTCGGGGTATAATCAGATCCGGATGGATGAAATGGATCAAGAGAAGACTTCATTTGTTACAAATCAAGCTCTTTTTTGTTATAAGTGATGCCATTCGGCCTTAAGAACGTGGACGCGACGTACCAAAGGCTTATGAATAAGATGTTTGTGAACCAAATCGGAAGGAATGTTTAGGTTTACATTGACGACATGTTAGTAAAAAGCCGAAGAGAAGAGGACCATTTGAAAGATCTCGAAGAAAAATTCGGCACCCTTCGCTTCTACAACATGAAGCTTAATTCGAGTAAGTGTGCATTTAGAGTGACAGCAGGAAAATTCCTAGGCTTTATGGTATCTTAAAGAGGTATCGAGGCCAACCCCGACAAGATCAAAGCCATAGTAGAGATAGCCCCCCCGAAGAACGTGAAAGAAGTGCAGAGTTTGAATGGTAAAGTGGCCGCCCTGAACAGGTTTGTATCAAGGGTGACGGATAAATGTTTACCCTTCTTTCGCACACTGAAGAAATCTTCGAGTGGACTGTCGAGTCTCAGCAAGCATTCGAGGAGCTGAAGGCCTACCTCTCTTCCCCACCGCTACTAAGTCCTTCATAGCTAAGGGAAGAGCTCTTCCTGTATTTGGCTATCTCCCTAGTAGTCATAAGCGCGGCCTTGGTCAAAGAAGAAGACAAGGTTCAAAAGCCCGTAATCTATGCCAGCCGAGCATTTTGAGGTGCAGAGGAAAGATATCCACTTATAGAAAATCTTGCCTTCGCTTTAGTTACAGCAGCCCGCAAACTCAAGTCGTATTTTCAAGCCCACACGGTAATCATCCTAACAAACAAACCCTTACAGCGGGCAATGAGCAACCCTGAAGCTGCTGGTCGGTTGGCACTATGGGCGATAGAGTTGAGTGAGTTTGACATTCAGTACCGCCCACGCACCACCGTCAAGGGGCAGGTCGTTGCTGACTTCATAGCAGAGTTCACCAATGGGGAAAACATGGGGGTAGATGAATGTCCACAGTGGAGTATACATACAGACAGGTCATCCAACAGACAAGCCGAGGGTGCAGGTGTCGTGTTTCTCTCTCCTGAAGGTGACCAGATCGAATGTATGGTCCCCCTCGACTTCCCTACTATCAACAATGAAGTGGAGTACGAAACTTTAGTGGCAGGGCTTGATCTCGCCAAAGCAGCAAGAGCTGTAAATGTGGTTCTTTACTACGACTCTCAGGTCGTCACCAACCAAGTAAAAGGGGATTATGAGTACAGAGGCGAAAGAATGAAGAGATATCTGGACCAAGTAAGGAGAAGGGTAGAAGAGCTGAAGGCTAAAATTATTCAGATCCCCAGAGAAGAGAACAAGCAAGCCAACCGCCTTGCCAAAGCCGCTTCAGCCGAACATATGACTACTCTTGATAACGTACTCTCTTTTGTTCAGCTTTCTCCACTAATAGATTTCGTCGATGTGTAGGAGATAGGTTCCAAAAGCAATTAGACCACACCGTTAGTCTCTTACTTGAAAAATAGCGGCTTACCAGACGACAAGGAGGCCGCGAGAAAGCTGAAGGTCCAGGTAGCGCGATTCATCTTGATGAAGGACATCTTATATAAGAGAGGCTTCTCTCGCTCGTACCTAAGGTGTTTGGGTCCTAAGAAAGCGGACTACGTCATGAGAAAAGTCCACGAAGGGATTTGCAGAAACCACTCAGGGTTTTGATCATTGGCACATAAGCTAATTTGAGCAGGGTACTATTGGCCCACCATGCAAAAAGATGCTCAGACTTATGTCAAAGGTTCAACAATATCATCAGACAGCCGTCCAAAGAGAGCTAACCTCTATAACAGCCCCATAGTCGTTCGCTCAGTGGGGGTTAGACATCATGGGGCTATTCCCAATAGCGGTGCGACAGCTGAAGTTCCTAATAGTGGGCATAGACTACTTTACAAAAATGGGTGGAAGCTGAAGCTTTAGCCACCATTACAGAGAGGAATGTGCGAAGCTTCGTATGGAGGTTCATTATATGCAGATTTGGGATCCCTAGAGACTTAGTCTCAGACAACGGGAAAAAATTCGATGACGACTCCTTCCGGGACTTCTGCTTGCAATTAGGAATCGAAAATCACTACTTCTCCCCTACCCACCCTCAAGCTAACGGCCAGGTTGAAGTCACATACCGATCCTTGCTTAAAGTTATCAATACTCGGCTCGAAGGGGCAAAGGGTATATGGCCTGAAGAGTTGCCAAGTATATTATGGGCGTACAGAACAACAGCAAGAACGCTTACAGGAGAAACACCATTTTGGCTAACATATGAGAGTGAAGCAGTCATTCTAGTCGAGGTCAGACTCACGAGTTATAGGGTGGACAATCATGATGAAGGCAAAAACGACGAGACTATGCGTCTACAGCTTGATCTAGTTGACGAAGTCAGGGCAACAGCAGAGCAAAGGCTTGCACGGTACCAGGACTGCATGGTTAAGCATTACAACTCCCGGGTTCGATACGAAAACTTTCAGGTCGAAGATCTCGTTTTGAGGAAGGTCATGGGCGTAGCTAAAGACCCTACCCAAGGGAAGCTCGGCCCCAACTGGGAAGGACCCTACCGAATTTCTTCATGGCAGAGGAAGGACACCTACCACCTGGAGACGTTGGACGGATGGAAGCTGCACCATCCGTGGAACACCGAGCACCTACGGAAGTACTACTAGTAAAAAGAATGGCGTGGAGAGCATCACCCCTTTATTTTTAGTATGCCTTAGTTTATTTTAGCCACACTCCTTAGTTTTTCTATTTTACTTTAGATTTTGCTACAATAACTCTTTTAAAGCCTAAAGGGCAGGTCTTTTTTTTTTTAAGAACTACTTTTTCTATGAATGCATGTTTTATTATAATAAGAGGAGCTTATGTAGATATGACTGAAGTGTTTATTTACAGAAAATAGCCCATGAAGTGGACAAGTCTACAAAGTAGACGATCCTAAAAGGCAGCCCATAAAGTGGACAACTCCACAAAGCGGACGAATTTACTACTAAGTAAACAAAGTCATTATTAAAGTCCATAAAGTGGATGACCCCACAAGGTGGATGAATTTACTGTTAGGTTCTAAAGACTTAGGGATTAATGTTGTAGAGAGGGAAAATTCCCGACCTATCACAAGCTGACACGTCACACTACCAAGTCCACAAAATACAGCCAATTACAAAGCGCCACGTACTGCTGCTAGGTTTTACTATTGCTGTTCAGAAGCCAATAGAAGTTTGCCAAGTGTCATGTAAGAACCAATCATGCATCGGCTCGTGTAAGCGATGACCCAAGCAACCTCGCACGTGTAAGCGATGACCCAAGCGGACCAATCAGATTGTGACATGTGTCACCAATCAGACTCCGCCACGTGTCGCTCACCCACCTCCAAACTCCTATAAATAGAAGCCTTCCTAAGGCATTTCAAAGAGATCTGAAAAGAGATCTAAAAGGGCTGGAGAGAGGACACCAAGCCATCTGAAGCACTCAGAAGTCCAGAAGCTCTGCTGGAATCAAGCCCCGAAGCCTCTAGCAACTTCAAGAACTTCAAACACAAAATCAAAGAACATTCGAAGCAGAATCATCCAAATCATCTGCTTAAATCCAAAAGTTTGCGGGAATCAAGCCTAAAGTGTCCGAAAACATCAACAAATCACAAATCGGTGAAGTTCTACGGATTCAAGCCTCTAAAGCACCGAAAAACTTCCACCACAAGCCTTCAAATACAAAGAACATTCAAAGAGGAATCATCCAAATCATATTCCTAGATCTCAAAGCTCACTGGAATTAAGCTCAAAAGCCTCCAGAAACCTCAACAAATCACAAATCAGCGAAGCTCTACGGATTCAAGCCTCTAAAACACCGAAGAACTTCCACCACAAACCTTCGAAGACGAAGAACACACCAAGAACACGAAGAACACACGAAGAATACGAAGAACGTGAAGAACAAAGGATTTCTAACAAGCTTATAGCCAGAGATTCATTGTAATTCCGTTTCAACAATCTTCGATCCATCCCTCAACCAAATTGAAGGATATCTTGTGTTCAAATCAAAATCACAACTCCAATCAACAAATCTTTCAAGGAGATCGAATCAGAGGATAACTCTTTTGTAATCACAGAGAATTGTACCAAAATTCCCGACCTATCACAAGCTGACACGTCACACTACCAAGTCCACAAAATACAGCCAATTACAAAGCGCCACGTACTGCTGCTAGGTTTTACTATTGCTGTTCAGAAGCCAATAGAAGTTTGCCAAGTGTCATGTAAGAACCAATCATGCATCGGCTCGTGTAAGCGATGACCCAAGCAACCTCGCACGTGTAAGCGGTGACTCAAGCAAACTCGCACGTGTAAGCGATGACCCAAGCAACCTCGCACGTGTAAGCGATGACCCAAGCGGACCAATCAGATTGTGACATGTGTCACCAATCAGACTCCGCCACGTGTCGCTCACCCACCTCCAAACTCCTATAAATAGAAGCCTTCCTAAGGCATTTCAAAGAGATCTAAAAGGGCTGGAGAGAGGACACCAAGCCATCTGAAGCACTTAGAAGTCCAGAAGCTCTGCTGGAATCAAGCCCCGAAGCCTCTAGCAACTTCAAGAACTTCAAACACAAAATCAAAGAACATTCGAAGCAGAATCATCCAAATCATCTGCTTAAATCCAAAAGTTTGCGGGAATCAAGCCTAAAGTGTCCGGAAACATCAACAAATCACAAATCGGTGAAGCTCTACGGATTCAAGCCTCTAAAGCACCGAAGAACTTCCACTACAAGCCTTCAAATACAAAGAACATTCAAAGAGGAATCATCCAAATCATATTCCTAGATCTCAAAGCTCACTGGAATTAAGCTCAAAAGCCTCCAGAAACCTCAACAAATCACAAATCAGCGAAGCTCTACGGATTCAAGCCTCTAAAGCACCGAAGAACTTCCACCACAAACCTTCGAAGACGAAGAACACACGAAGAACACGAAGAACACGAAGAACGTGAAGAACAAAGGATTTCTAACAAGCTTATAGCCAGAGATTCATTGTAATTCCGTTTCAACAATCTTTGATCCATCCCTCAACCAAATTGAAGGATATCTTGTGTTCAAATCAAAATCACAACTCCAATCAACAAATCTTTCAAGGAGATAGAATCAGAGGATAACTCTTTTGTAATCACAGAGAATTGTACCACACAATCATCAATACAAATTCGCACTTGTGAAACTATTTTACTTGTTTGACTTTATTTTGAATTGAGAAATTTAGTCGTCCACAAATGTATTTAGAACTCTAATGTGTAATGTTGGCAAACCATGATCAAAACAGATTGTTTAGACTTGTTCAAAGTTGTGCTTTTTTATGTAAAGTTGGAATCGAGTGGCTGCAGAAGTATTAGTGCATTTCAACCTGGCTCGATTGATGGAAGCTTAGGCTCGATCAATGGAAATTTGGGCAGAATGCGTTTTTATTAGCAGAATTCCAACTCAGCCTTAACTCCTAAAACATTTAGGGTTTAATGTTTTTGCCCTAGGTATATAAGACAAAGCCTAGCCACGTTTTAGAAGTTGCTCATATTGCGGTTTGTGTAAATCTCTTGTGAGATCTGTGAGGAGCTTTCCTTTACACAAGCTTAAGATTATCAAGAGGAGATTTCATTCAAGAACTTGATGATCATTCAGTTGCTGCCATAAGAGCTTAAAGATACACAAGCGGGAGTGCTTGTACTTGCCGGAGAATCTAAGAAAGAAGGAGTTCGTGGTCTCGGAGTTTGCACGTGGTTGTGTCAGTAAGTTTCTACTGGTGGGTAACAATAGGATGTTAGTGGTTTAAGTCGCTATTGTAAAACTTCGATTCTTTCATAGTGGATTCGGGTTTACCTTGAGGATAGCTAGGTCAAATCCTCCCCAGGTTTTTACCAGTGTGGTTTCCTGGGTCATCATATCATTGTGTTATTTATATTTTCGTTGCTATGCATGATATGATTATTTGATTGTGATAACCTAGATTTGAAATTGGACTAAGTAATAACTTATTAACTAGGTTAATCCAATTGTGTTTTAAGGGGTCTAAAAACTATACATTTACAACTAAGTAAACAAAGTCATTACTAAATTCCATAAAGTGGACGACCCCACAAGGTGGACGAATTTACTACTAAGTAAACAAAGTCATTAAAGTCCATAAAGTGGACGAGTTTATTAGTCTATAAAGTAGATGACTTCATCCTAGAAGGGTGAAATATATCAAGTCCACCAAGTGGACGAGTTTATTATATCCATAAAGCGAATAAGTTCAATAAAAAGCCCACAAAAGGGACAAACTAAAGTCCATAAAGCGGATGGGTTCAATGGTCCACAATGTAAACGAAATCCATTACTTAATAAAGTGGACGAGGTCATTAAAGCTGACGGCTTCATAAAAATGCCATTTCTTAAAAATGGTCATTGAAGCTGACAACTTCAAGAAAATACCATTACTTAACAGTGGGTGAGTTTCCCAAGTCCATAAGTCAGACGTCCAAGAAAGTTGACGAGGTTATAAAGTAGATGGATTCGTCAGTCCTTAAAATGGGCAAGTTCTTTCCAGTATAACAAATTATGATTATAAAGTCCACAAGACAGTGGATGGACCTATAACTAAGTAGACGGGTCCATAACTATGCATGAAAGTGGACGGATCTAACTAAGCTGACGATTTCAGTAAAAAGCCAAGAAACGAGGTCAAGTCTACAAAGTAGACGTCCTTAGGTGGATAAGCCTACTGTGTAAGGCAGATGGGTTCGTATTTGACTTATGAAAACAACATACAAGCATACAAATGCCAACTAGTAGAAAACTAGACAATGATAAAGGCAATAGGCATAAGATACCGTATATAAAATAAAGTATTTACAAATAAAGCCCGAAAAATGCTAGGGCATTTAAACATTGTTTGAAAATTAAATGAAATATAAAAGTTGCAAAGAATAGGGCTATGGCTAAACAGCAGGAGCGTCATTCGGGGTCTTGTTATCTTTACCCTGGGCAGGAGGGTTCTCTACGTCTAAAGGCTCAATTGACGGGTTGGAAGAGGAGACGGGAGGATTTGCAACAGGTTGAGCTAAGATGACGCCAACATCCTTGGGAAGAGGATTTGGCTTAAGCGAGTCGTCACCCTCATCATCGATGGTGTCACCAGCAAGTGTCGATGGCACAGGATCATCCATGGTAATCATGGATAAGTCCAAGTCTGGGTAGACGAACGCGACCTGCTTAAGGCAGTCGTCAAACCCACTGCCATAGTACTCAGCACAGGAGTTGATGAATGATTGCAACGCCTTTAACTCTTGAACGACGTTAGCTTTAGCCTTTTGTACCTGCCCACGCAAGGTTGACAGTTCTTCCTGCAACTTATCCTTTTGACGACCTGCCTCCTCCAACTTCTCCCTTTTCTCCTTCAACTCACCATTTAGAGTGCGGACAGCATCCTTGTATTGCTCTTGCTCATTTAGTAAATTTGTGTTATGCTTCCTAACCCGGGTGACGACCCCCTCCTTAGCTACACACTGGTCCTAAAGTGCCTAAACATGCACCAAGGCCTAAAAAAAAAAAAAAAAAAAGGCACAGTCGTCAGCCAAAAAATAGAAAGAGACAGGATAAAAATAACCAAGAAAGCAAGCTTACTCGGGTGAGGTAAAAAAGTGCTGACACCCCCAGTTCCTCCATGCCCAACTCAACACAAGGATCCACGTCCGTTAGCTTTATGAGGTTCTTCACTTCCTCAATGGCGTAGTCCTCGTGGGTGAGAAGGCTATAGGGTCCATTAGTGACGGGACCAGTTGAGGTCATCAACCCCTTACTCGCACCATGACCTGACTTGGGAGGTGACTTCTTGGGGTGTGCATCCCTAGGAATGACAGCAGCCTTTTTAGAGGAACGATTGTCCTTCCCGTCAGCTTTCCTTTTGGACGAATCCTTAAAGATGGCCTTAGGGGCTGATGAGGAGGCCCCTCCTTTCCCTTTGCCATTCTTTCTTCTTCCTTTTTATGGGCAGCAGCTGCCCTTACCCTTTGCTTAGCTGCTTCCATTTCTGCGAAAGACAAAAGACGTGCGTTAGGAAAGCAGACAGTAAGAACAAGACTGACGAGGACGATAGGAAATTTACTTACGACGATGAGAGTATTCGTCCAATTTGTGAGCTTTAGGCGTCGGTTCCGGGCTGCCACAATATGAATGAAGAGTGTCAAGGGTGATTAGGTCCCTACACTTTCGTTGCTCAAAAGGGATGTCAAGAACCCGACGGATGAATTCCTTTTGCTTGTCAGTTATTTGATGACGAGTGCTAGCTGAAACCAAGGGGGATAGACGGGGTTAGAAGCATTGGAACAAAACAAACAAAGAAAAAAGAGCAGACGGGATCAACCTGAATCCCTGACAAAAGCCCAAGTGTTGTCAAAATAACCATAAGGCATTATCTCCCATTCCTCCTGACAGCACACCCAATCCGTCCCCTCAACAAAGAAATATCTACTTTTCCAGTTCCTATTAGAGTCTGGCATATCAGACACTAGTCTCAAGCCCTTCTCCCGGGCGGCAAAATGATATGTCCCCTTAGAAGATACGATATGCTGGGGTCTGCTTGCTCACTCTCAAGTGCAGGAGAACATAGCAATATAATTCTCGGAATACCGAGGTCGAACCACAAGGAGCAGGATAGATTCAAAGACAATATAATTAAACAAAAATTTGGATGAAGAAGAAAAGTAATTTTGCTGAGTGATTATTAACAAGAATAATAATAAAGACTGATTTAAATCAATAATGTAAATACTAGGGCATCCGGGTGTTTTCCTATATCGATATGAAATTCTTTGTGATCTAAGAAAATATATATTTCATAATTGATTGTTCTTATATAATTAAAAACTTATAATTCGGTTGAATTGAGACAATTCAAGAACGCATGATAACCTCGATTAATAATGCGGTTAGAAAAGTTTTCAGAAAAACCCATTCACTTTAAAGCCTAATTTCTATTTGAAACTATTAGAAATTCATCTAAACAATAAGAAAAACATGATTGAACTTATTGAAAGCATGGAAGAACTAATACATCAAAAGAAATCTAATTGAACAATCAAATATGTCGTTGATAAAATCCTAGAAAGAATCACATTGAATATTCATACCGTATAAAAGAAATATAACCCCTAGCCCTAGCAAAGAGTTTAGGCTGCCATTAGAGAAAGGAAAATACAAGGTTTTCTCTGCCCAAAATTCATTCTATAGCCTCTCTTCAAAACCCTAATGTCTAAATGTCCAAAGAAAAAATAACTTTTACTATTTTAATTTCCGTCCAGGTTTACAGCAGTAACTTATGAGTTAATTTCGGCCTTCAAAAGTTGAGAATTTAGAAAAACTCAAAACTGGAAAGTTGTAGATATTTAAGTCACGGTTTCAACCCATCTGGTCTTGTGTCAATTGGATTTTTGAGGAGAGAGATACGCCCAAAATACTGATCAGTGCTCAAATCAGATGTTTCCTTTTCAGATTCTGCCTCTTTGATTTTTTTCCTTATTTGAAGCTTCCAATCATGGTAGACGATCCAAGCACTCCAGCTACACCTCCTTAGACATTTAAGCATGGTCCTTTAACTCCACTTTAATTCCAGTTTGACCTCCATTCTCTCACAAATTCCTGTAAACTCATCTTTCTCACATGATTTCCTGAAAGTAGAAAATTACACATAATGAATAGCATCTTATTCAAGGAATTATGTAAAGATAAATAATAGGGACTAATGCAAATCATGGCTTAATTATACAAATTAAGCATAGTAATAAGGAGATAATGCCCACATAAATATAACAAGTATACATTTTAAGACGTTATCAGGGTCTGTAGCAATAAAAGAACTTGTCTAAAGAAAGATGATAGTTCCCTCCACTCAAGCGACCCCATAGGATCTCAGCACTTATAAAGATCCTCCATGCATTCGGAGTAATTTGGCTGACGGATAGCCCTAGGAAATCTGCCAACTGAAGGTGCAGAGCCGTTAGTGGTAGCCTTAGTCTTGCAATAAACATGGCGTTGTACATGCCAACGTGTGTGGTCCTCCTCGAATAGCATCGTCCATTTTTCCTAGGAAGACGGATTGGGATATGGTCTAGAATTTGATAATGGGTACGTAACTCCTTAAAGACCCTGTCACTCATCTTTGGCAGAAATTTATTGACGGACCAATCCTCGGGAAGGATGAAGGGATGGTTGCCTCCAGGACTTCCTGAAGTTCCCTCACAAGATTCCTCATCACCTTCATCTCCGTCATTATTCCTCTCCTCTTCTCCCTCCTAACTTACTATTTCCTCCTCACTTTCCTCTCCATAACTACCAACTTCCTTGTTAGGAGTTTGGGCTGATGTTTCCCTCTCTGACGACCAGGAAAAGCCCTCGGATTCAAGACCTGAATTGAATACCTCGTCGTAGCCTGCTCCTTTGCGGATTGGTGACCGATCACTCGTCGCGTCACTTGACATCTGACTACCTACAAGTGACGTATGCATTCTAAGAACCTAAGATGACGGCCTCACTAGGGAGTTAATTAATTAGAATAAAATACATATGTGTAAGGCAAAGGAGAAAGAGAACTTACAAGTGTCTTTTGAGTGACGGTTTCAAAAGCAACGATAGCAGGACAAGTGACAGAGTCAACAAAGCGACGAAGTAAACACGACGAGCTTTCTCTCAAGGAATCAACAAGGACGAAATAGGAGAAATGAGGGAGGGAGGCAAGTTATATATAGAGGGGAATATGCACGGAAGACGAAGCGACACCCTCGTCCAGAAGCGGAGCCATTCAAAAGGCGCCACGTGTCAAGAGCATTAAATAAAGGCTGCTCGAGGTATTCGCCCATAAATGATTCTCTCTCCTAAGCAAAAGAAAATTGATAATAAAATTCAACTCTATAACCCGTCGGCTTAAGGTAATGACGCTATGGAGTAGGGGGTAGCTGATAAGGATAAAATTATAAATATAAAATACTCAATGAAGGCAGGGTATAAAGCGACATTCCTAAACAAACCGTTGGCTTCTCTAAGCAACAGTAAGGAGTCTACGGCTTTATGTTGACGGGGTTAACTTGCTGATAATGGAAAAGCTGACGATTCTAACATAACTTTGGCTTGGCCTCCGCACATGGGTATATAAGGAAATATCTTGTGCTCCATGCTCAGAGTTAGACTCCTACAAGGAAAGGGTTCGGCAAAATACGCTCATGAAGACTCCTATAAGGAACAGACTTCCAAACCAAGGAAGATATGTCAACCCTTTACTACTATAAAAGCCCCAAGACCCTTATTAATCAAGGTATGCATAATTCACCCCAGCTCTAGCACTCTAGAGTTGTGAGAAGTTCTAACTTGACCTTTAGAGGGTATTTGGCCGGCATCACATCGATGCTCTCTGTCAGGTCTTCTCTTTTTGTTGCGCAGGTGTTGTTCCGAGCACGTGAGGACCGTGTGACTCACTGGTGGTTTTTTCAACATCATCAGTCTTTGAAACCTGAAGCATGTCGCAGTGAAAAGATGTGTAATGCCTTTTATGAGGTTGCTAATTTGGCAGCAGATTCTGAAAATGCATATAAGAATGTGATGACACAAATATGTGAAATGAAAGGGGAGCTCAAGGAAGGGGGAAATGCTTGTGGTAGCAATAAGCCTATTTCTATAGATATTCAGAATGATTCCACCTCATGTGGCAATGGTCTTGTAATATCAAAAGAAGCTAGAAAAATTCTTGATCCAGTGGTTGTTTGTCAAAAGGGGCAACCATCATTTAAAAGGAAGATGTCAAAGGTTGAACAAGCTGTTAAGGAAAAAATGGAAAAGGAAAAGAAAAAGAAAATGAAGACTATAATTAACGAAGGGAATGTAGTTAACCAAGTTGAGACTTCAATTCTTCAGGAAATTTGTGAGAAGGTTAGGCTATAATTATATTATTTACTTATTTTTTTTGGATAATTAATCATTGTTATTACTATTATTAACTTTTGTACT
This sequence comes from Quercus glauca, assembly GCA_023736055.1. Taxonomy (NCBI): domain Eukaryota; kingdom Viridiplantae; phylum Streptophyta; class Magnoliopsida; order Fagales; family Fagaceae; genus Quercus; species Quercus glauca. Next base: position 13,094,879 of record CM043323.1, on the reverse strand, counting down.
TACTGCTTTTGTAGGATTCTGCCAAGGTTGGAAATGTGCATAATACAAATTCTACTATGGGATTTGGTATGCTTGAAATGCATGAGAGTTTTAACTTTAATGTTAGACTCTTTATTTTCTATTATCAGGATGTTGCTAATAGGTTTAAATTAAGTATACTGAAATGCAATTATATTGTATATAAAATGTAGGATTTTGAAATGCAACAGTCACAATCATAGCATATTGGTGATAAGAGTTCAAGTGGAATTCCTAGTATCCCTGGGATACATCCATATTTTGGCCAACAAAATATGTTACAAGGAGGAACTTTTCCATTTCAAACAAGTATGATAAGTCAAAAGTTTGGCATGCACCCTTTTCTTTACCATGATAATGTATCTCAGGTATGCATTTTTTCAGTTAGCTACTTTTAAATTTTTAGTGAAATTTACGTTGCAAATTTGAGTGTATTTATTATAATATATATTATCATTCATTTTATTTTGTAGGGTCATCACTATCAAAAGGTTGGTATGAATCAAATGAAGAAAGTTGCTAACGAATCTCAGGTATAATTTTTTCCCCTTAACTATTTTAGAGATTTTATAAATTTATAGCAAATTTGAATGGCAAAACCCCTAACCCCACTGAAGTTATACTAATTGCCTAATCTTGGACTTGCAGGTTCAAGGAAGCTTTTGAAGCAAAGAAAAACCATGACAGACCCAATAAAGGAATTCGGTTTAATCACTAGAATATTGGAGGATGCTGGGATCTTATTATCAAAATAGTAGGAGCTAGGAAAGCTAGACCAAAGAGGACCTCTTTTGCTTATGAAGCTTCAAATTTGCAAGGAAGGACCATGTTCTCAGGTTGTGCCAGTAGTGGAGCTTCTACAATTACTGCAACAACACAAGAAGCTTTAGTAGTGTCTGCTGTTAAAACAAAGAGTTTGGGATTCTGCAGAATTTTGATCATGTGTTGTAGTAAAAGTTTAGTTAGTGTTTTTAATTTGCAGTGTAGTCCTAACTGGCAGCAAATAACCTTGCTCTCTGACTTGGCATATCTGCAACAACAAGGCTTGTGTTATAAGACCCTTTTTGTTCCTCAGGTCATCTTAGGCTCAGTTTGTAACACAGCCAAGTTTGCTCTTAAGGTCCTTGGTCCTGCACCCAGCATTTGTATAGTTTGTATTCCTTCAATGTTGGTATAAGAAAAAAAGAAAAAAAAAAGAATGTATATATTGTAATTGACAGACTATGGATTTTGAAGACTTTTGTAGCAATTGACAGTTAACAACAACAATTTGTGCATTTGTACAATTGATAGGTACTGTAGTGTGACAGTGTGGATATTTGCAGATATTTGTAAATGTATGCATGTGTGGATATTTGATGATATTTGTAAATAGGTATTGTGACAGTTGTAGGCTATTGATATTTGTAGATATTTGTAAGTAGGTGTAAGGGTGTGCACAGGTGGTGCGTATATAGTTGTTAGGGTGTGCGTGTGTAGGTGTGACAGCTGTGTGTGTAAGGGTGTGCAGGGGAGTGTGCGTGTGTGCCTGCAAGGTGGTGTGGATATAGCTGCGAGGGGGTGTGTGTGTGCCTACATGTGGGTGCGGATATAGCTACAAGGATTGTAAAGCTCATGCAGATAAGAATTTCATTGTTTCTTCCCTATTATTTCTCTCTACCTTGTTCCTTGTTCCAAGTATCAATTCTTCTTCCCTTTCTTCCACTGAACTAGAATCTTATCAACAATACACAATACTACAACATACTTGGCATTATACTTTGAGCAAATCAACATAACAACAAGTAACTGTGTCATAAACTCCTTACACAAAGAACAAACAAAAGGAATGTTCCACAAATTACAAAGAACAAGTTTTGATTTTTTATTTGACTTCCTTCTATACCAAAGCAACCTTATAGTTGATATGCATCCATTTTCTTCCTTTAAGCTTGTTAATCCCTAGTCCAGATCATAAGAGCAGCACCAATCTACCTAGAAGTTGCGAAACTTTAGCTCAATTGAAGTTATTCCTTTACTTGGATGGAATTCAAAACACAAACAAGATTTTTAAGTCCATTGGATGGAATTTAGAACACAAACAAAATTTGTAAGCTCATTAAGCAATGGGTTTTTGTTTTTGGCAATAGATTAATGTTTTACAAGGATGGGTTTTCATTTTCCAATTTGGGATGGTGTTTTCTAGCGTGGGATTTCCGTTTACGAGCCACCGTGCCAGTACTCCAGCAAAGCATATCTGAGATGGGCGATGCTTTTCGCGGATTCAAGAAGCAGTGGGTTTTGGTTTTTCGGCGGAGAGGTAATGTTTCTCAAGGTTAGGTTTTTATTTTAAGGCATGGGATGGTGTCTTCCGGAGTGAGTTTTCCATGTTCGCACCACCGTACTCCAGTCGCTGCAAATTATTTTGGGGCTCAAGCTTTTTCACATATGGGCTTTGGGAGGAAGAAGAAGAAAAGGAGTGAAGTTACGGTGATTTTTATAATTGAAAATTTGAAATAACTGAAGTTAAGTGTTGTGGTATGTTGGTGGGCCCAAGGTGATGAGGTAGCTTGCGACATGTGAAAATTGTGCAAAAAGTTGTGGGAGAGGGTGTGGCACCAGAATTACCCTATACAGTTATACGTATGCTCTCCCTCTTCTCCCTTTTCTTTTTTCTCTTTTCTTTATGCTCTCTTCTCTCTTCTCAGACACCTTTCATCTCTCTCCTCCCTCTCTTAGATATCTCTCCTTTCTCTTGTCCCTCTCTTTCCGATGGTGGTGGTTCTGGTGGATGTGATTCTTGAGGATTCCGATGGTGGTGGTGCTAGCTGTTATGGCAGTGGATTGTAGTGGCTGGGGGTTTGTAAATCCTCCATTTTTCCGTTTTGAGCCCTTTCTTCATTTTTAGCCAAAAACCTTACTCAAATTCATTTTCGCACCAATTCAACCAAAATCTCTTCATTTTCGGTTGATTTTTGGTGGTGGTTGGTGAGGTGTTGGTGGTGGGCTGGGCTGTGGGTTTGTTCAAGTTTGATTTATGGGCTATGACTTGGCTTTGCTGGGCTGATTTTCTATTGATTTTGTGTTTGATTTGTTTGGTAACTTTGGTTTGATATTGGATTTGGTTTGGCTAATTTGGGTTTGATGTTTGATTTGTGCTTGATCCGTTTGGTTTTGAGAAGAAAAAAAAGTTGAATAGGGGAGGAAGAGAGAGCTTTGGGGGGAGAGGGTATTTGAAATGAATGAATAGGTTGATAGTATTATTTTAACGTGCTGAATGTTAAAATAGAACTTGTTAATGTAGAGTGTATTGTAAAATAATATGTTAAAATATATATAGTAGATTTTGGTGTATTAAAATGACATTTGACTTAGCATTACTAATGCTAGTGTTTTTAGTGCTAGCTTGGACCTCCAAGTTTACGACGCTCTAGCATGGCATAATCATTGGGCGTGTAGGCAAATTCGATGAGTTTAGGTTGTAATTAGTAATAGTCAAATCACTAGTACAAGTGCTCTAAGTTTTGGATTTTCTGCTTCACTAATCACACTTTACCACGTCGCAATCATAACAAGAAGTTTTGAAAAATTTTGTGGATTTCAAATTTTTCCCAAAAAAAAAAAAAAAAGTTGAAATATGGAGGGTTGATTGAGTGGACTAGTTCTTTAGATTCATGTTTTTTTTTTTTTTTTTTGATAAACAGATTCATGTATTTGTTACCAAGAGTTTTGGAGTTTCTATCATTTTTCTTTTGTTCTTTTTTTTTTTTTTTTTTTTTGTTGGTTGAAAGGATAATTTTTCTTTTCGTTCATATATGATTTTTTACTTTCAAAATTTTACAAACTATTTAATATAATTTTTTTATATATACAACATCTTATCGGAACATGAAATTTGTGGTTTACAAAATGATCGAAGATATTGATAAAAATGATTCCGTTTACTTGTCAACAGTCAATTGGAGCTTGCTTTTTGACTACAACTTTGTTTGTTTGAATACTGCTTATTGCTGAAAACTGAAAATATTGTAGCAAAATAATTTTTAAATGTGTGAATAGTGTCGTGGGACCCAATTTTAAAGAAAAATTTACTGAAATATGTACTTGCGGATCCTGTGAACAGTGCACAGGACTCACACATGAAAATGCAAAAGCGCACGTTATATGTTTTCAGTGCAATCCAAACATACTAAACTCCAAATGAAATAAGCTTGATTTTTTGTGGGATTTGCGTGGAACTCATAAACAATAATTAAATTTAAATAAAAAAGCAAATGCCAAATATGCACTGATTTTTATTTTTAAATTAGCTGGTTACCGACAACGTCGAGGACGGATAATATAATCTAGTGTGTGTTTGTCTTGAGCTTATTTGCTCAATGATTAGTTTTTAATTTTTACATAAATTTTTTTAAAATCTTACATTTTTTATTTATTTATTGAAATGCAAGTATACTTTAATACATTTTTAGTATAAAACTAAATAAGTTGTTTCCAAAAGTTTTAGGTTTTAGTGTCTGATTGAGAATTGTTTATTTTGATAAGTTTAAAAAAAACTAAAAGCTAACTTATTTTTAAAAAGCTAAAATTATATTATTTGAAATAAAATTGAGACAAAAAATAATGTGAGACTAGATTATAGCATATATTATTTGAAATAAAATTGAGACAAAAAATAACGTGAGACTAGATTATAACATATATATATATATATATATTTGCCTTTTTTTTTTGTCTCAAAATTTTGTTATATTTTATGTTAAATAATTTAACTTTTAACTTTTTTGTTCATTTAGGGTCTGTTTGGGATTTGCTTATTTTGTTAAAACTGAAATTTTTTTCTGAAAGTATTATAAATAAAGGTAAATGTTAGTTAAAATAGTACATTGGAACCCATGAATAGTACCAAAAAGTGCAGTGAGACTCATGAATAGTAGCAAAAATAAGTTGAATAGTAAAATAAGTTGGCAAAAAATAAGCTAACCAAATAGACACTTGGTATGCATTTGGATTGCGTTTCTAATGTTGCGTTTGTGCGTTTTCCTTTTTTTTTTCTTTTTTCTTTTTTTATTGAGAAGTGTGTTTCACATGGGATTTTGTCTGTTAGTAGGTCTCATGCACTGTGCACGGGACTCACACCTCTTTGACTAACAAAATTTTCACTAGAATGTGTTTGTCAGTAGGTCTTGTGCATTATTCACAGGACTTACAGACCTCTTTTTTCAACAAAACTTTCATTAAAAATAGGTCATACAGTACCATTCATACATTTAAAAATTATTTTGCTATAGTGTTTTCAGTTTTTAGCAAAATAAGCGGTATACAAACGAACCTTTCGCTTTCGTTTGGATACTAATGAAAAATGAAAATTATTTCATTATTCAGCTTATTTTTGCTATCATTCATGGACCCCACTGCATTTTTTAGTACTATTCATGAGCTCCACTATACTATTTCAGCTAACTTTTACTTTTATCTATAGTACTTTTAGCAATAAGTTTTCAGGTTCAGTAAAATAAGCGGTACCTACATTACTAAAAATTATATCTTTTAAAAAACTTTAAGTAAGTTTTTCCTAAACACACTCTGTATTGTCACATGAATTTAATATCATGAAGGTTTTTTTTTTTTTTTTTGTAAGTCAACTAACAACTAAGGTCGAGGTTTTATAACTTTTAGGGTAAATTACGTATTTAGTCCTTATTCTATACATCATATTTTAATTTGGTCTTTAACTTTTCAATTGTGTCAATTTGATCCCTAACCTTTCAATATCGTGTCAATTTAATCATAGCAATCATTTTTTAGAAGAAAATTGATGACACTTCTAATGGCCAAAATAAAAAAATTAGCTTTCGTTAATGTAACAATACACTGAAATTTTATTTTGATCATTCGTCATGTCATCATTTTTCATTCAAGATATAACGGCAGTGACTAAATTGACACGACACTAAAAGGTTATAGACCAAATTAATACAATTGAAAAGTTCGGGACTAAATTAAAATATGATGTAAAATATAGGAACTAAATATGTAGTTTACCATAACTTTTAATTCTCTTTTATTTGTTATCCCAAAAAAAAAAAATCTTTAATTTTTTTAATTCCCATTTTATTTTGCAACTAATTAAAATAAACATCAGTAACCCAAACACATCTCATCACTTATCCAGGGTCTCACATTACACATGTAACCAAACAATTCCAAATCTTCATCCCCGGTGAGATCTAGCCACCGCCGCCGCCGCCGCCGCCAAAGCAATTGCCTGTGAAAGGTTCACTTTTCAGCCTCTCTCTTCACTTATTTGGATCTTTCTCTTGTATACTTCATATCTGGTTCTTCAGGTCCAGATCGGTCCATTTACTTCATCTCCTCCCTCGATACTCACAAATTAGAGTTCACATACCAATCTTTTGCTTTGCTGTTCTTGATCCGCCATTGTAATAGTCTAAAGCATTGATTTTGAAAAAATAAAAAAATCCAATTGTTTCTAATTTTGCAACAGGTTAGGGAATTGTTAAATCTTGTAATTTATAATGTAGTTTTGTTTGCAACTACAGCGTTAGATTAGAGTTCTGAAAGAAATGAGAGTGGAGCTTCGAAACGTGAGCTCGCATTGCTCTGTCGAGAGGCAGCGATCGTTCGACGGTGATGAACTTGACGGTGGAGCTATGGAGGCCGGCGGTGGCTGCTGAAGATTTTAACAGCCTAGGGTAAATGTTGTTACACACACTGTTTTACACGTCTGTACGTACACGCACAAAAAAATACAGTGCATTCTTAGGCACTTCTGGAGTACGGAAAAATAGTACTCCATCCTATCTCATGGTAGACTCCCTTATGAATTTAATGATAGCGTGAATGTGAGGGAAGAGAGTATAATTTTCTATGCTCCGAGAATAGCTTAGAATTACTCATGGCGTGTGTACAACTATGTAAAATGATGTGTATAACAAACACTTCTCAAAACGGTGGCATCTATATTTGGGTTAGTGAATTTGACACTTTCATATTGCTGACTTGGTGATGAATGATGATGCGTTTATTTTTACTTTGTTGTCATTTTATTATTGGTCCATTTGGTCAATTCACGGATGAGCAATGATTCGTAAGACAAAGAAAAAGTGAAAAACTATTCAAAGAAAGACTTGAGGGTTAAGTTTGTTGGTAATGATTCAATAACTAGAAAAAATTTGATGAGAACAGCAAGAGTAGGCCTTGTTTATAACTTGCATTTGCATTTGCGCACTCTTAAAATCCTCCCAAAAGCCTTTATCTGCTGCTCTTTGCTTTGGCCATACGGTAAAATGTCTGCAACTCAAGTTCATTAGTTTCAATCCCATGTTATATATTTATAGATATATTGTTTAGTTTAGAGGTTGATTCTTTATTTTCGACATTGTATCATTGAGATTCTTTAAGTTATGAGCTTCCGTGGACATCTGCAAGATAAGGGTGGGAGGTTAGGTTCTGATCCTTTGCTGTTCACTATGTAGTTACTTTAAATTGATTTGATTAATACCATTATAAGCATATGTGGAAGATTACTGTTTCACATTCTTTGCTTCACACAATGTCCATATTTTTTCAAGATGTCTACACTTTCCACATTACATAAAAGAAGTATGGACACTGTTGTTGAAAGCCTGAAAGGAACCATGTAGAGTAGAGAGTGACCTGCTTTTCTTTTCTTCTCTTTTTTTCCTCCCTTAAAAGAGTCACGTACTCATATACAAAATGTAGCGTAAAAAGTATATGTGATAAGCAAATAATCATCAAATATTCTGCACTATTTTTTTGATATTTTTGTTTCAATTATTTAATGCCATGTTTTGGCACTACTTATTGTAAATTAATGAATCAAAATAAGAAACAGGCTGGATCTGTTGCATAGTTCTTGGTCATTAAAATTTTAAATATATGGTATTGCCTGGAACTATGAGCAAATCTAAAGTTTATTTCTCCTAGAAAAGATAATAGGGTTAGTGTTTCCTTGTTCAGTAAAATAATTTATTTAAAAATGAGATGGGTTGGATCAACTGCATGGGCTAAACATTATTATTTGTTCTCTGTGTTGTATGACATTACACACTTCTAAGATGTGCTATATGCTATATATATGGGTAGTACTATGTTAATTATATGAGGATTAGAGCATTAGTTATTGTTCGGACAGGTAATCATATTTAATTGTTTATCACATGAGTGTCTTTTTATTTTTTTATAATAGAAAAGTTACTCGTGAGTGTCAAGGTATTTTTCTAGTTGAGTGATGCAATGTCTACTACATATTTTATTTATTACATAAGTTTTAGAAAGTAATATATAAACTTTAAAACATTAAAAAAAACTTTGAAATTTATTTATGATATTGTTGATGTGACACTAATCACATTAATTATTGCACTAGTATTTAGAAGTTTTTTTTAATAATAAAATGGATGATAACTTCAACAGTTCTCTTTAAAGTTTTTTATATGCATGAAAAAAAAAAAAAAAAAAAAAAAAAAAAAAAAGAAGAAGTCCTGTTTTGGGTGTTCTATCTATAACTTCAATGGCACATTTGATGTTTCTTCTTTCATTTTGATGGGTATATTTTTTATGTTTCAAGATTGGTTCTTTGTTTGTTTGTTCTGTTCAGGAATCAGGATATTGAGAAGCAAGTTCCCAAGGATGATGGAGTTGATCCGAGGAAAAAAGGAACAATGAGAAAGACAATTCTTCAAAATCTTAATCCAGAGGGGAAGTACCTCCAAATGTGGAATATGATGTTTGTTTTGTTGTGTACAATTGCAGTATCAGTGGATCCTTTATTCTTTTATCTTCCTGTGATCAATGAAGACAACAAGTGCCTAGCATTGGATGATAAATTAAAGATCACAGTTATTTGTTTGCGATCGGTCACAGATATGATTTATGTCTTGAATATCATTTTGCAATTCCTTTGCCCTGTAAAACTTGCACGAACTGTGATAGTTAAAGATGCTTGGCCAATAGCTAAGAGGTACTTGTCGTCTTACTTCCTAATGGATATTCTCACTATTCTTCCAATCCCACAGGTAAGGGAAACTTTTCTGTTTCTAAACTGTTCTGTAAAATCTTTCTCATATTGAGAATTTCCTTAGTTGGGATACATTACCCCTCAAAGTTGCTTTTCCTTTGGAGATGTTCTTCATTGAATTTCTACTTCATCACCAAATCTTGTGTTATTGTTTTATGTTTATTGCCTTTTGATTTGGTGCATGCTGAATTGTGGTGAAATATAACCATAGGATCTTAATTGAGGTAATTCGATAATTAATTAATAATTTCATTGCCTATTTAGCAAATGAGTCTAAACTAGGAATTTTCAATTATCATCACGCCTAACACAGCAGGATGAAGTATGATATATAAGACAGCAAGGAAATATATGTGATTTGAATATGAAGAAAAGAATATCAAGTTTCTATAAAATATAAATAATGTTCTACATAAGTAGAGATCACAATACTTCTTGTCATCTGTCTAGGTGCTAGTTCCAATTATAATTTCAGAAATGAGAGGTGCGAAATTTTTAAATAAAAGGAAGTACCTGAATGCTGTTGTTCTCTTCCAATATGTGCCAAGAGTTCTACGACTATACTTGTCATGGAGGAAACTTAACAGTAATGACAACAACCTTGCCAGAATTGTATGGGTGAAAGCTGCATTCAATTTCTTTCTGTATATCCTTGCCAGTCATGTAAGTAAAAATTTCAATTTCATAGTATCTTTCCTTCCACTAAAATTTTAGTACGTTTGTATGGCTAATCTAGTAATCTACTAAGACTCGAGTCAGAGCTTTATGCATATAGTATTTCTATATCACATTCTCAAAGTCATTTACTAGTGGTTTTTTCTTTCTAGAAATTATTCTGTACATGCACCCTGTGTGCTACACCTGTGTCTTTTGTAAATGTAGACTTCATGTGCAAGACCTATAGATGAACCTATCTTTATGTGAGAAGAAGATGTAGTACACAGGGTATGCTAAATAATTGCATCTTTCTTTCTTGGTGGAAGCACTTTTCTCTTATTTGTAGAATCCTCTTTCTTTAATGATTTAACTTGATATTTTTTTTTGGAACATCTGCATAATCTATTGATCTTTGATTGACTTGGTGGTCTTTTAGGTATTGGGTGCCTTTTGGTATTTATTTTCTATCGAAAGAGAGATGGCTTGCTGGCACATAGCCTGTACAAAACATATTGGATGCAACCCAAGTTTATTTAAATGTCAGCATAGTCTAAGAAATCATACATTGTTAAATGATTATTGCCCTGTAGAGCCACCAAATACAACGCTGTTTGATTTTGGAATATTCCTGGATGCTCTTCAATCTGGTACTGTGGCATAAAGATTTTCCTAGAAAGTTTGCATACTGTTTCTGATGGGGCCTGAGAAATTTGAGGTTTGCACATACTCCACAATAGTTTTTATCAATACTTGTCATCAATAAACATGTCATGCTATTGGAAAATTCAAACATTCCTTGTCACGAAGAGTTTCAATACATAATTAGGTGTTCAAAAATTTCTAGATTCCATGACAAAGAATGTTAAAAAGTCGCACAAAAAACATTATAATAAAACATGAATTCATGCACACCAAAAAAAAAAAAAATTCATGCAATGTTCACTGCACACTTATTTGCATTGCCTATATATATTTCGAGTTATAATAAAACATGAATTCATGCAAAAAAGAAAAAAATTCATGCAATGTTCACTGAACACTTATTTGCATTGCCCATATATATTTCGAGTAATGATTATGATACACTCACTATTGCATGCACTCCATACACGTGATGCGGGAGATGCAAGAAAATTGTTATTTAGTATTATTTATGTTTGCAAGCCAATTGTATTTTTATGTTTTAGGTCCTATTAGTTTATTGGGCTATTAGTATTTTAATTTAGAAGCAATGTTATTTTTGTAATAAGGCAATTAGGGTTTTCTAGCCAATTAGAATTAGGGTTTAGCAATCCTTTATAAGCAACCTATTTTACTCCTTGAGAGATAGTTGACATTTTGATGAATGAAAAAATGGCCGTTTGGTCTTTCTTTTGGTCTGGTGCTGACTTTAGGTCTACCCTAGGTGTTGACTCCTAGTGGTTTATTTTATGGTTTATTTATTCCATTGAAATAGTGTGGTTGTCCTACGTCATATTTGGTATCAGAGCAAACACCGATCTGTTTGAAACATCGTCGCCGTCAATCCAGAACCCAAAAAAAAAAAAAAAGAAGCTGTCATCGAATATTTTCCACCACCAGAAATCCAGCCACCACACCACCTTCAAAATCCCTTCACGACATCTCTACCGAACCAACATCAGAAAATCACCTCTGCCAACGCAATCCCAATAACTAGCCTTTTATTAAATTAAAAAAAAAAAAAAAAAAAAAAAAAAACCCGGCACCTTATTTTCTGTTCAAACTCTTCCTGATCATTTTTAATTTGCAACCCCACAGTGTTTTCCCACTAAGAACAACTTGACCCGGCCCATCTGAAATAAAGAACTCAAATTGAAACCCATTAACATAAACAACCCAGCCACTCCAAGACCCCAACCCCATTGCTAGATCCTAATTCCACTCTCAAATCACCAACCCTTTGCAACCACGAAGACAGAGAAGTAGTCCTGTTGCCGCCGACCCGGGTCGTCAAATTTTGCCCTTCCTCGCGACGGCAATCCTCCTCCATCAGTTCCTGCTTGCCACCGTAATTACCACTATACACACTCGCAAGCCCCAGTTGCAGTGACCCACCATGAGCACCTTCCATCCCTGCCTTGCGCCGCTATGACCTTCACTTGCTCACTGCCGTTCCTCCGCAAGTACCCCATTGACCCGATCTCAAAGGTAACCCAGTACAGCCCCCTCTGCGTTATCCACTTTCTTTAGCCAACCAAAAAAATAAAAATAAAAATAAGGGTAAATTACACTAACCTACCCTGAGGTTTGGGGTAATACCGAACACATCCAAAGGTTTTTAAAAATGACCAATTAGGTCTTAAACGTTAATGCCGTTTGTGCACCGTTTATTAAATCCTTTTATTTAGTTTTTAGTTTTCCTTTTCTTTGGTTTTCTCTTCAATCTTCACACCAGAAAATTTCTCTCTTCACGCCAGAAAATTTCTCTCTCTCAAGCCCAAGCCACAAGGGTTTCATACTCAAGTAAATGACCAACAACTCTGCCACAGGAACTATTTCAGAGCCGATTCACCCACAAAATTCACGCCATACGAGGATGGTGGACGGCAATTAGGTCGGGATCTACGAGGATGGTGGCGGCGGTTGCTGGGTTGAGACAAGTGGTGGGTGGCAGTGGCAATGTCACAATTTGGAGCTTGCCGTCATGGGTATGAGTTTTTATTTTTAAGATTTGATTTGGGTTTGAACAGTAAATCATGTGATGTTGGATGGTTGAAATTGTTTAGGTTTGAGGAGGATGGATGGGTAGTGATGGGTGGTGCCGTGGTGGACGGCGATTGTGGGTCTCACGATTCTTGCCATTGTGGGTATGGGTTTTTTTGATTTGGGTCTGTTTGAGGAGTGATGTTGGATGGTTGATTGGTTGAATTGATCTATACTTCCTTCTGGAAAAAAATAAATAAATAAATAAAGTCAGCAATTTTCGATCTCAGTTCTAGCAAAATAGATACAAAGGGTGCCTTTTGTTTTTAGTTTTTTGGGTCTTTCTAGAGAAAAGAAGTTTGCTGCTTATTGGGATTGAAGGAGCTTCGTTGCGAAAATGATAGAGAGAAAGAGTGAAAGAAATTTATCGGAACAAAATAGTAGATTTTTTGTTTTTATTTTTGAATGCTCTGTAAATTTTTTCCCCCAAATGAGACTAGGTTTGGTTTTGGAAAATGAATACAGATTTGATTTCATTTTTCTATATGTTTCTTAAATACATGGTCATATATATCCTTTGATACTGGTTTGAGCTTGAGAGTGAGTGAATGAGGTGGTGTTTATGTTCTGGGCAAAGAAGAGAGAAAATGAAGAAATAGAGAACAAGATGAACTAGAAAATTGTTTGGATGAGTCATGAGAGTCAACAAACGGCATAACACGGTATTAGTGTTTAAAGACCAAATTAGTCATGTTTAAAAACCTTTGGATGTGCTTGGTATTACTTCAAACCTGAGGGTAGGTTGGTATAATTTACCCTAAAAATAAAAATAAAAATAAAAAAATAAAAATTCTAACCAACCCATTTTAGAAACAAACCCTTGCCCGACCCATTTCTTAACAAGCCCATAGCCCACATTTTCCAACACTAGTTTTTTTATTTTTTTAAATACAAGACCCAACCCACGAAATCCAAACCTGTCAACCAGCCCAGTCCCAGCAAATATTTGGGAGAATAGTCTTAGAGGCCTATTCCAACGATCTGTCCAGAGAACATCACAGCAACCCAGGATCTTGTTCCAACTGCCAACTATTTGTTGAAGCACTATTTTGGAGAATCATGGTAATATTAGAAGCACCTTATTTTGATGGTTGTAAAACTAATCCACGGGATTTTGTCAATTGGATGAGTGGGATGGAGCAATTCTTTGAGCAAGCCAATTTTGCAGATAACAAAAAGATTAGGTATGCAAAGTTGAAGTTAAGAGGTGGAGCACAAATGTTTTGGAAGAATCTTGAATATTTCCGCTATCTAAATTATGAACCTGCCATTAGTGTGTGGGAAGATATGAAAGAAAAGCTTTGTGATGAGTATTTGTCACCATACTTTCGAGCTAAGTATCTACCACAATCTCAGTGTGGTACTTTTCAAATTGAAGCAAATATGATGAATTCTCATCCCATTTCATGTCTTCAACGCACTTTTGAACAATCTATCAAGGAATTATCTACCAAGGAATTATCTATAAAGCTCATGAAAGATGTTCAAGACAGGATTGCTCAGATGAAGCAAATGAAGACTCAAACCGATTCAATTGGAAAACCAAGGATAATTGATCACAATGAACTTATTGCTACCCCCATAGAAGACAACATTGATGATGACATCTTGGTCGTGGAGAATCCTCAAGCAACACCAAAGCCTAATGTTGACACAGATGTACATACCTCGACAAGTGTTGCTTTAACATGCGTGCAAGGAAATGAATCTATTGAAGAGCAGCAAGGTGAAGAGATGGTTTCTAAGGAGAGCATTATGTTAGAGGGTGCACATGATGTGATATTAGAAGCTAATGAATCTACTTTTGATCAACCTTCCATGGTGCATGAAGACAAACAATTTGCTAAAGTGGAGAAAGTGGATAACATAGCACTTCCAATAGTTCAAGATAAGATTCTGTTTATTCCACACATAAATTTGGTTATTTCAGAAGAGTTTGACATGGTGGATGTCAAGAATTTTCTTTTCTCTATGCTCCCTAAGGTGATTCCAGACTTGAAGCAAGTGTTACTTGTCAGCATGTTAATCCTTCATCGCTTTAGAACTCGAGGTCAAATTTTCTCCAACCAGAGGAGAATGATGCGAGAGACGTAAGAAGATTATTATTTAGTATTATTTATGTTTGCAAGCTAATTGTATTTTTATGTTTTAGGTCCTATTAGTTTATTGGGCTATTAGTATTTTAATTTAGAAGTAAGGTTATTTTTGTAATAAGGCAATTAAGGTTTCCTAGCCAATTAGAATTAGGGTTTAACAATCCTTTATAAGCAACCTATTGTACTCCTTGAGAGATAGTTGATATTTTAATGAATGAAAAAATGGCCGTTTGATCTTTCTTTTGGTCTAGTGCTGACTTCAGGTCTACCCTAGGTGCTGACTCCTAGTGGTTTATTTGTTCCATTGAAATAGTGTGGTTGTTCTACGTCAACATGCCTTTAAAATCTTGTTTTGAAAACTTGACTTTGAAGAAGTATGTGCAACAGTGAGTGTGTAACAAGATTTAGCCATATATTTCCAATGGCAGAGCAGAAAATTATGTCTGGGAGGCCATGGTTAGCTTCTGACCTATAGATATAAAGCTTATCAATTGAGTTCCATGCACTATATCTAAAAAAGCACAAAGATCATAAAACTACAAGATAATCGTTGCTTTACGGTGAAGTTCATTTTGAAGTTGCAATTATCCCTATTGAACTAAATGATAATTAACTTGGTCTTGAAAGAATTTACAATGCATGTGCTTATTCATTACAAAATGAATGATACTTTTTCTTGTAATATTTAAATGGTTGTAATAGAAAAACACTACTACTTTATATATATAATTTTCTTGTGTGTGCGTTATTCATGTACATTATAATGCATGGAAAAAAAGCTCTGTGATATATAAACCCACATAATATATATAATTTAAATTCAAATTGCACCTCAGACATTAACTTTGGTAAAAGCTCACTTTTTAAATGATAGTCTTTGTTTATTGTCCCCTTTTTTTAGGCTTGTGATCTTGGCTTCTGTTTTCTTATCTTAAAGAGTCCCATGTACAGCTGATCTAGTCTTAACCTTTTCTTTTAACACTTAATAATTGTTTAGATTAATTTTTTTTCTTTGACCATACTATATAAAAAGTTTCTATTATTACTATCGCATACATTATAGGTGCTCCAATTTTTGCAGTTCTGTTGGTCAAAACCTTCAAACAAGTACCTATATCTGGGAAAATCTCTTCGCAGTTTTGATTTCGATCTTTGGCTTGCTACTGTTTTTGTATTTCATTGGAAATTTGCAGGTTGGCACTCAATATCCCCCTCTCCCCTCCCCCAAGCTTCATGCCCTTATTTACGTAATTATAGCATTCACTTGTTAAGTAATGGGTCTGGAACAACTTATCTAAAGTCGAGCTTTGATGATTTTCTTTACCAAATATCAGCTTCTACTTCTATTTACGCCTTTATTATTATGAAGCTGCAATTGGTGCAATATAGTATTCGCACTCATCATCATCGTTAACAACTGCTTTTTTGTTTTGTTTGTTGATTTATGGATTTTTCCTGTATGTATTCTTGGCCCACCTTATCTTGCATTTATTTTTTTCTTGATTGTGTATATTGGCATAATAATTTTATTGGAAGGCAAAGAAACTTTCATTTAACAAATAATCTTGTCAGATTGTGTGCTCAAACTGCAGCTTAATGCATGAGATGGTATGGGGGCACAAAACTGTTCTTTTATGATTCTCATACATATTGTTAGGTGTTAGAATATTAATGATCTAATTATAAAATTCATCATTTTCTATTAACTTAAATTTTTAAAGACACATAATAATTTCAGTAGTATCTCACTAACTGAACTTGTTTTGTAATAGACATACATGCAATTGGCAACTCAAAAATCGGAGGATATTATACAAAGTGTGAAATTTAAAGAACGAGATGTAGACTTGTGGATCCATAGGAACGAACTCCCACATGATATAAAGAAGGAGATCATGTCCAACATAACACACATACCGGAAGAAAAGAAAGATGTTGATGCAGAGAAGCCGCTTCCTCATCTTACCCTGGGAACTTAGAAGATTAAGGACCATCTTGGTAAGCCCCTTCTAAGGAAAGTAAGTCTTTTTCTTCTTTTTACTTTCTTTTTTTTAACAATTCAAAAAAAGGTTCGATTGGAGTAATATGATGGAAGTTAGTGATATATATAGAATGAAATATATATTTTTATATATGGCACTTAATAAGTATATATTTCATTTGTTTTGAAGTCTCAAAAATCATTTAGAGATTTAGCATAAAAGTGGGAAAGGACAATATGTAAGTAGAAGCACACCACACGTATATTACACATTTGAATGAAAAATTTAGGTTAATTAAAAGAATTTTTTATAAATTATATTATTTCTTTTATTATATTTCAATTTAGTAGCACACTTATACTTATGTTATATATCTTAATAATTTCATAAGATATCATCAAAAACCAACTAATTAAGTTTTTAGAATATCAAGTGTGTGTGTATATATATATATATATACATTTTTTTTTTTTTTGGAGAAAAAAACACACACACAACACACTCTCAAGAGGGGATGAGATTTCAACACAAAGGCACACTAGAAATTCCACTAAAAAAAGATAGTAACTTTTAAATTGTATACTTAATTGTTGGGGAAATAACATATTGGGGAGACTCCAATTGAGGGGTTAATATAACTTATAGAGACACCACTTAACCCAAAAGCTTAATCCCATGAGTTTAAACTCAATAATGTAATATTAACTATTCACTCTTATCATTACTATTCCACGTGAGATTTCATTAAACCCAACATTAGTTATTTTATATCAATGACAATTCACTAAAGTTCAATATAAACATAAAGAAAGATTCATTTTAAAATTTTGATCAAGCATTCCTAATTGTTAGAATGATAGTTATTTTCTTTGATTTATTTTGCTTCAACAATAAATTGAATGAAAGTACAGTTATACTTAAAAAGAAGAAGTAAACCATTAAAAAAATATACATAAATCGAATTAACAAATAAGCTGAAAAGAAAGTATACCAAACAATATGGTAGAAGCGGCCCAGCACATGTTATATGTTTTAGTTCTTGACTTTTATCATTTTATATTGGTCGTTTTCTCATTATTTTTCTCCATTGTTTGAAAGCTAGGTGCCTTTGCTTGAAAAAAATGAACAACTGTTGCAATTGATCTGCGACCATCTCAAGCCAGTGTACTATAATGAGCACAGCTATATTGTTCGGGAGGGAGAACCACTTGATGCAATGCTTTTCATCGCGCAAGGCATTGTTTGGAACTTCATCACAACCAGTAATGGTGAGGGAATTGTCACCTCAAAGGCACAGTGAATTGAGAAAGGTAATTTCTTTGGACAAGAACTTCTAGATTGGGGATTCATGAAAGGAAAAGAAACAGAAAAAGAAAAAGGACTCGTTGATGGGGCGTTCAAAGGCTCCCTTGTACCCAACCTTTCAGAACTCCCAATCTCTACCAAAACTGCCAAAACCCATACGAAAGTTGAAGGCTTTGCATTAATGGCTAACGACTTGAAGGCTATAGTTTCAAGGAGGAAAACCAAAGCAGTTTCTTATATAGAAGCAGCATGGTGGCACTTCCATCATGAAAAGAAGAATGAAGTGTCTTCCAAGTCGGCTTAAGGTAACAAAATCTGGCTGCCATTATTTTTCTGCTTTAAGACTACTTCAAAATGCAGCAGTGCCTGATGTTGTTGTTGAAAAGCTAGTTTGTTGTGCAGAGAGAAACATCTTCACGCCTGGTTTCTAGTGACACAGTAGCTACTAGCTACTTGTTTGGATTCGGGTAGAATTATGATGCTGGATAATAAACACGCTAGGCAGTAATCCCGGTATGGGAGGCAATCTGTTATTAACAACATTTTTTTATAATTGTTTTGAATATCATAAGAGCCTTTTAAATCTTCATCATTATTATTATTATTATTAGTATTTTTTTAATTTTCACTATTTTTTTATTATGAGTTGAAAGTTGAAACAAAAGAGTTATGAACTGTTGCAACCACAAAAATTCATTTTAGTACTCAAGGCAAATAGTAATTTCACACAGGAAGAAATTCCGTAATTGAACTTGACATTAAAATTCTCGTCACATAAATTCATTATTAAATTAATGGCAAAAATGGATTTTTCATGAGTTCAAAATAAGGCATTGACCAATGCATTATTAAAGAAAAATTTTGGCATATCCTGAGGTTTAAGCTAATGTTAACTAGGTCCAAGATATTTCAAAACTAACCAATTTGGTTCCTAAACACCATTAGCCTTCCGTTAATTTCTATTTTCTTTGCGACTCCCTTCTCTTTTGTTCCTCTCTTCACTTGTCCTTCTCTCTCTCTCTCTCTCTCCATACCAAAATCCACACAGCAACAAAAACCCAAATCCCGAAAATCCAAATCATTCTCTCTATCACTCTTCTCTCTTCACTTGTCCCTCTCTCTCTAACTTCAAGGCTACCCAATTTTACTGTACTAAAACCCACTCAACAACAAAACCCTCCAAAAATCCAAAAAACTCATGGCAAACCACCAACACATCAAAACTCATAACCACTAGAGCCCACCATCACCAGCCACAAAATCCAAAAACCCACAACAAGCCCACCACAAATAGGAACCCACCAACACCATAAAACCCACAATAAACTAAAAGCCACCATCGGCAACCCATAACCACTACAAATGACTACCCAATATGATGATCCATAGTCAACCCAAACCACCAAACCCATGCACCACCACTAGTCATTGCCTAAAAGAAGAAAGAGACAATGAAAGGGTGAGTAAAGAGAGGAGAGTGGGTTAGGTTGGAGAGAGACAAGAGAGGTTTGGATGAGAGAGAGACATAGCAGGATGAGAGGGAGAAGATAGATTTGGAGTCTGGATAAGAGAGAGAGAG
This sequence comes from Quercus glauca, assembly GCA_023736055.1. Classification (NCBI taxonomy): domain Eukaryota; kingdom Viridiplantae; phylum Streptophyta; class Magnoliopsida; order Fagales; family Fagaceae; genus Quercus; species Quercus glauca. The sequence continues at coordinate 13,075,475 of CM043323.1, read as the reverse complement.
AGAGAGAGAGAGAGAGAGAGAGAGAGAGAGAGAGAGAGAGAGAGAGAGGGATTTGAGAAAGAAAATGATTAATAGAGCCTATTGGTGTTAGGAATTAAATTGTCTCTAAAGACCAAATTGGTCAATTTTGAAATGTCTTAGATCTAGTTGGCATTAACCTAAACTTCAAGGTATATTATTGGAATTTACCCAAAAATTTAATTGGTTTTCAAATAGTGTTACCACCGGCACACATGCATAGAAATATTCTAATTAATTTTGATTGGCTTTTTAAAAGAATGATCGAAATTTATACATAAATAATTTGTATTGGTCCAAAATTTGAAATTATGCAAACAAGCAAGTAAGATAATCCCAAGAAAATAGTATCCAATCTATTGATTTAAATAATTATTTTATCTTGTTGGATAATGTGATTATTTTAATAATTTAAATTTGGAAAGATTTAATTATAAATGGAAAAAGTTTCTTTGCAATCTGGGTTGGAGGATGTCTCTCCAAACTGTGATGTGTCCCTCTCTGATAATGACACCTGTTCCACCCACTAAGACCCAAATTCAACAAATAACCCTGTTAACTCAGACGTTAGCCACTCTCCCGTTAACCGCACTGCCGCTATATTTCCCTCTCTTTTTTTTATTAAAAGAGCATTTATTTCCCACCATAACCAAAATAGAGAGCTCAGTCCCTAAACCACACCAGTCACTCATACTCTCTCTGTCTCCTTCCTTTAGCCTTATACAGCTCAAATCCCTTCTCCATCTCTCTCATTCGTTCTTTCCCTTTCTCTCTTCAATTGATCTCAGCTGCACTCAACCAATGCTCCCTTCGCCTGTCCCCCCCCCCCCCCCCCCCCCGATCTTTCCATTGTTTCCGATTCTGATAGTCCCACCCATCCACCACTCTTTGCCATTCCACCCATCCAATCCCTTCCCTCTCAGTTGGCGCCACTCCCTCCAAACCTCTCTCATTCTGCCGTTCCCACTCCCTTCCCCCTTCTCTCTCTCTGCCTTCCCCATCCCTCACCCAACTTGTCGCCGCCAAGAACCACCTCTCCATACCCTTCTTTTTGTGGCAATCTCAGTAATGAAGACGATTATTTTCGCGGTTATCTCTGTGATGAAGACAAAGATGATTCTTTTGGGGGTAATCTTTGTAACGAACACAAAGACGATTCCTTTCGCAATAATCTCTATGACGAAAACAGAGACGACTGCTCAACCTTTTTCAAGGTTTGTTTTCCATTAGCAGATTTGAGATTTTTATGCATTGGTTTGTTATTTCTATTGTTGTTCATTGTTTGTGATTGATTTTCAAAGTTTGAATATTGGAGCTTACTTGATCTTAGTTGAGTTTTGTAGCTTCGAATTCTGGTGGATTTTCAAATATTGGATTTTCTTTGTAACAGTGGAAGGAAAATTGAGGCTTTTTTTTGGGTTGAAAAAACTTAGCTACAGTTTTACTTAGGTTCATGTAAAAACTAAGAAATCTAAATAGAATTTAGAGGATTTCATTGATTGAGAGAGAATTACAAGAATTGGGAAAAGAATGAATGAAATCAATACATAAGGTGCTCTGTTTTATATACATAGAAAAATATAACTAACTCCCTAAAGGCGCCAAAAAAAAAAAAAAAAAAAAAAAACAACAGTTATTTGAAACTTCTAGAAACTGTACTCATGTCAGTCTTTGAGTAACAACCTCCTTAATTCACAGAACTAACTCCTTCAATGCTCTTGGATGAAGAATTCATGATGTGGCACTGCCTTAATTAGTTCCAAGACTTCTGTGCTAATTAAGGCATTTGATGCAAGCTTCGTGGTCTGAGCAATGCACTCCTCATCAGCAAATGCTGCACTGCTTGCTGCCCTCGTGGCTTGACCAGTGCATCTAGCATCAGCTACTGCTGCACTGCCTGCTACTCTTGTGGCTTGGCTAGTGCATCTCTCATCAGCAGTTGCTGCACCACTTGCTACCTCTGTGGCTTGGGTTATGCAACTCTGCTGTGGAATGTTGCTTGCACTTTTAACAGTTCACTAATTAAATTCAACTATTTAGGGGCAAATACATAGTTAAATTTAATTGGAGAACACAAGACACAACATTGAACCAAGTGTATCTAAGTTTTGTTCTTTTTTGTAACTGGGTATCTACTAAAACAGGTACTGATTTCAGCTTAGATTTGAGGCCTTTTTTGTTATTTGGAGTTATGTTAACTGTATGAAAATATTAGTTTTGTATCTTTGTTGAAATATTTGTTTCCTTTACTTAATCTGCTAAGGAAATTAAACTTTTTTAGGTGGGACATGATAATTTCTTCCCAACCATCATTGTCAAATTCTGAGTAAAATTTATATGGGGTTGATAGAAAAGAAAACCATATCAAATTTATTTACATGTTTTTATTTACATGTACATCAGTTCATTTACATGTTTTTATTTTATTTTTTTCATATGCAAATTTATTTTCCTAATCTGCTTACTTTTTTTTTTTTTTTTTTTTAAATTCAAAAGGAGGCTCAAGTAGTACCTACTTATGGAAGCCCAAAAAAATCAAGCACTGCAATAGACGCTCCAAAAATTGGCATGAAATTTGATTGTGATGATAGTGTATATGAATTTTACAAAGATTATGCCCACCGAATTGGCTTCAGTGTTCGGAAACAATTTATAAAGAGAGGAAATATGGGACAAGTCATAAGGAGAACATTTTGTTGCTCAAAAGAGGGTGAACGAGGTGTTGACAAACGCCAAGAACGGTACATTTTCATCACCCAATCTCACGAGTAGGTTGTTTAGCACAAATGACATGTCAACTTCAAAAAGATGGTATGTTAGAAGTTTTTTCTTTTCATGAACAACATAATCATGAGTTTGCTCCTTCACCAATGAAACACATGTTAAGATCAAAAAGAAAAATTGCACTTGCTCAAAAAGCTATTGCAAATGATGCAGAGAAGTCTGGAATATCAATAAAACAAACTATAGATTTATTGAGCATGCAAGTTGGTGGTCATGAAAATCTTGGTTTTTTGGATTATGACTATAAAAATCATGTACATCGTGAGAGGAGAAAGGCTTTGAAGAAAGGTGATACTCGTGCTGTGATGGAATACTTTCATAATATACAATTAGAAGACCCATCTTACTTTTATTCAGTACAAGTTGATGATGATGGTCTAATATTGAACATATTTTGGGCTGATGCTAGATCAATAGTTGATTATGGCCACTTTGGAGATATTTTGTGTTTTGATAAAACTTATAGGACAAATCAATATGATCGACCCTTTGCTCCATTCATCGGGGTTAATCATCACAAGCAAACAATCATCTTTGGTGCAGCTTTACTTTATGAGGAAACCATAGAGTCATTTAAGTGGTTATTTAAAACTTTTTTGAGTGCAATGTCAGGGAAGCAGCTAAAAACTATACTTACAGATCAGTTTGCTGCAATGGCTAAAGCAATAGCAGAGGTATTTGTTGAATCGAATCATCGTTTATGTGTATGGCATATTTATCAAAATGCTGCTAAGAAACTAAGTCGTGTATTTAATTCATCAAAGCAATTTGTAGCTGATTTGGGCAATTGTATGTATGATTATGAAGATGAAGATGAATGGCTAGTTGCATGGAATAATATGCTTGAGAAATATGATCTTACTAATAATAAATGGTTGTGTGGGATATTTGATCTAAAAGAAAAATGGGCCATGGTATATGGTCGACATATGTTTATTGCTGATATAAAAAGCACCCAACGTAGCGAGTCAATTAACAATGTGTTGAAGAAATACTTGAAATCAAAATATAATCTACTTACTTTTTTGGGACATTACTCTAGAGTTTTGGCTGATAGGAGACGTCAAAAACTACAAGCTGAGTTCAAAATGAGGCAGACGACACCAGTTTTACAACTTGATGTAGAGATATTGAGACATGCTGTAAAGTTGTACACCCCAAAAATGTTCAAAATGTTTCAAGATGAATGTATGAAGATGGGGGATTGTACAATTTTCAAGGTTAGTAAATCTGATACTATCATTGAATACAAAGTTAAATATTGGCAAAAAACTCGAGCACCTGGTTAAATATGAAATCTCAACAACTAATGTTCAATGCAGTTGCATGAAGTTCAGCTTTGTAGGAATTCTTTGTGTCCGTGCTTTGAAGGTTCTTGACAAAAAAAACATTAAGATACTTCCAACTCATTATATATTGAAAAGATGGACAGAAGATGCAAAGGTTGGTTCTATCAAGAACTATCATAGTGTTGATATTAAAGGTAATGCTCAAGAGTCATTAGGAAAGCGTTACTCTCATTTATGCCACAATTTTCGTGAAGTTTCCATACTTGCAGCAGAGTCTGAGATAATGTATGATTATGCCAAAAGATGTTCTGACGCATTATTGAAGGATTTGCAAGAAATGAGGAAAAAATGTTATTCCCTTAGCATGGAGGATCAGATAGAGGTCCATGATAAAGTTGTTCTTGGGGATGTTTTACAAGGTGATAATGGATGCCAATCCCATGAGGGAATAACTTTTCAAGATATACGTGGGATTAGAAAAAAACCTACCGTTGGACGTCCAAAATCAAGGTTGAAAGGTGTGTTAGAACGGCTTAAATCTCAAAGAAAAAAGGCATGTGAGTCAAGACAAGTTCAATCACTTGGATGCCTAAATAAAGTAAGATATGCTACATTTCACTATAATATATGAATCTATATGTCTATAAATTTATTTTAAGTTTATGTGACAATTATTCTTTACAAATGTTATAGGCCAATTCCTCAATTGACATTAATTCTCTTGAAGAACATAGTAATGTTGAACAAGTTTCACAGTTGGTGGATAATTTCACTCAGGTATGAATCTTTAGGTTTGAGTTTTCAAGTTTCACAGTAAATGGAATTAGATTTATTTGAATTTTGAAATTGTTTGGGAGTCAATTGTGTTTTGGATTGTGAATAAACAAGGCTTAGATAGAGCTACTTATACTTAAGTCTAGATTTCATCTCCTAAAACAAGACTTAGATAGTCGCTTGTGTTTTGGATTGTGTCTTGTTTTTTTCAACTTGTAACACTACTTAAATCCTAGTGCCGTCTACATTTTCCTTTTAATGAAGTGCTGTCAAAATGCCAACTTATGAAAAGTCCACTGCCTACCTGTAATTTTTTGCTTGTTGCATTTTTTTGTTTGGCTGAGTGGTTGGAATATGTGATAGGCCACAAATCAGTAAAGAGCAGTAGATGGGGTAGTTCTTTTGATGGTTCATTTTTCCTTTCCAAATAGAAAAGATCAAGGAATTTAAGTCCATTGGTCTCAAACAAGTTTCACATTAATTTTCTTGAAGAACTTAGCCATTTGATAGATAATAATTTAAGAAGTTCCACAATTTCAGTAAGGTTTTGTTTTGTTTTTTTTCATAGGAAATAATAAGATAAACATGTCATTGACGTAAATTTGTTAAAATGTAAAATGTAGGAATCTATCTTTTGTAGTCATTTGGTTGGACAAGACTATGTTGTTGGACAAATTGTTGAGACAAATCAGGTACACATATTCCTTGTGATTTTTGCTACAACTTGAACCTATATTTTTCTTCATTTTTTTTTTTCATACATATATTTATATTTGGTGGCATATTTGCAAGTTTCAGTAGCTCCTGATGATAATTTATAATCCTTGAAGAGTACCATATTGGAGACTTTTTGAATTATATTTTTGCAGAGCATGTCTTACTTGGCAAGCTAGTCAATATTTTTGGACAATTTTTTGCACAGCTAATGGACAATATATGGCACATACAAATGACAGCTAGTGGACAACAACATATTGGACAATTTGTTGTAAATAGTATCTAACAATTTTTGTAACTAATGAAGCTACTCAAACATGTTAGGTTTTATATTTGCATGTATGAATAGCTTTTAGTTAGGCATTAATGGTATATGTAATGGAAATGTACTTTTCTATTTGTAAATATTTTTAAAAGCAACGGAAATGTACATTTCTATATGTTAAGATCCATATGGGCATAGTTGCATATTATGTAATGGAAAAGTTTTGTATATGCCTTTTGTGTTTCATTCTGTAGAATCTATAAACTAGAACAAAGTGGTGTATTACAAAAGCTTTATGACTTTTCAAATTGCAAGTCATGTTTGCAACTTCTTCAAAAAAAGTGAATATTTTATTGAACTAAGTAAAGATAGATAGAGACAAATTATTTGTAGGCAATCCAAAGCCAAGTACAATTACCAAAACAAGCTACCCAAGGTTAACAAGAATACAAGCAATTACAAGCCAACAGGCCAAGACAGATTCCAAAACAAACTACTAAAAGGAAGCCAAAAGGCTATTCTACCACATTTTAGCCAATCTCTAGTGCAAACTTGCGGCAATATCTCCCACTTTTAGCATAATTCACCATTGGCAGAGGTGCAAAATTGAGGCAAATATCTCCCACTTTTCAAAGATGATATCTGCATTATGGCTTAAGTTGTGCTCATCTCTAAGAAATCAGCTAACGCACGTTACATATACAAAGTTCAACGGAAATAACTTGTCTTCTCCTTCATTTTCAGTTCCAGGTTTTCTTTTCATTTCTTCTGCTTACCCTTACTTACATTCGTCCCTCCCATTCCCTAATGTTGAAATAATCATGATAAAAAAAAAAAAAAAATTAAACATCTTATAAATGCAAAAATTACAGGATATGACATATATGCTAAAAAAGAATAAATATAATAAGGCTAATGGTGAATACAATTTTCAAACATTACTTATCGAGGGATGAGAGTAATATGAGAGCTTCTATTCCATAGTATTTTTGTTTGTATTAGCTGTTCCCTTTACAAAATACAGTTAAACCACATGTGCATGTCCAATAGCCCATGGTTTTTTTCTTTTTTTTTTTTTTTTTCGGATAATGGGGATTATATATAAATGAACCAGCAGCACTCAAAGTTGTAACATTACAAAGTCTATTACAAAGTTTAGTGCAAAATTTCACAAAGGAAAATCCACTAATGTCATTTTACACATTATGGTTCTTGATTAGTGTTTTTCTCAAGTTTGATTTAGACTTTAATCTATTCAAAGAAACTTATTTTAACATTTACAAAGAAAAAAAGAAATTTTGAAATTTATACCATCTTTAAGCCTTTATAGACATCTAGCATCACCAATATTCAAAATCTCAATTACGACAATTGATTAGACAAAATAAAATGACTTAGCACCTTTAAGCCTTTGACAATCGTAAACATAATACATTAAACAATGTTTTTCTTAATAGCTTGTATCTCCTAACTTGGTATTTGCTTTCCATAACAAAGGTTGCAAACCTAATAGCTACTATTAAGAACAAGTGCAGCAACTTCGCCTTTCAAAATACAAAGTACAAAGCTTCACAAATTGACAGATAAAGGACTACGGATTTCAACTAAGCCATCCAAACGTAACAGCCAATTGCATTTTGGTTCCCCATTCAATCATTGCATAGAAAGCGCATAATGCAATTACATATAATACAATTTTTTTTTTTTATAATCAAAGTACTAATTAACACATCACAATTTTGATGCCTACCCACAAACTATGAAAATCCACATTCTACTAGAGCATGAGTTTAAACTTCGAAACCATTCCCCCAAGTCTGCTCTAAATTATGCAGTAACTAAGGGTATTGGTGTATCATTTCTGCTTTAACACAAGAATGTAATGGCCTTTTTCATTTTCCTGTCAATTTTTTATTTTTATTCTCATTATGTTCATTGTAATCCTTCCCAAAAACCCACCCAGCAAGCAAGGAACTCCCCTATACAATGGTTGGCTAACAACTTAAAACTCCACTATCAAATCCTCCTCCAAGAATCCTGCCACCCTCCTTCACAACATCTAGCATCCCTACCAAACTACCACCGGTAATCAAAGTTTAGCTACAACAAAACTACTACCACCGGTAATCACTACTAACAATAACTAAGGAAAATTAAATAAATAATACAACATCAGTAGACACAATTCCACCAGTACTCGAGGCTACAAAACTGAACTAAAATTAGGCAAGCTCCAATGTTCAAACTTTGAAAATGAATCACAAACAATGAACAATAATGAAAATAACAAAACCACGCATAAAAAATTAAAAATCTCAAATCTGTTAATGGAAAACAAACCTCAAAAAAGGTTGGGCAGTTGTCTTTGTCTTTGTCATAGAGATTACCGCGAACGAAATCATACATCTTCGTCATGGAGATAACTGCGAAAAGAATCGTCTTTGTCTTTGTCATAGATATAACCCACAAAAATAATTATTTTCATCACACAGGGATTGCCACAAAAAGAAAGGTTTGGAGGGGTGGTTCTCGGCGGCGACAGTGTGGGTGGGGGATGGGAACGGCGGAATGAGAGAGGTTTGGAGGGAGTAGCGCCGATAGAGAGGGAAGGGATTTCATGGATGGAATGGTGGAGAGTGGTTGATGAGTGGGACCATCGGAAACAATAGATAGATCGGGGGGGACCGGTGGAGGGAGCATTAGTTGGGATTGAAAACGATTGAAAAAAAAAAAAAAAGGGAAAAAGGGTCTGGAATAAAGGAGAGAGAAAGGACAGAGTGTTTGTTCAGGTGATGATGGTGAGAAATTTTTTTTTTTAATAAAAAAATATATGGAAAAGTGGTCTAACATTAGAGTTAACGGGAGTTAGTTCTTGAATTTCAGCTTTAGTTGGGTTGGACAGGTGTCAATTTTTAGTGCTGACATGTCATAGTTTGGAGAGACAACCTTCAACCTAGATTGCAGAGAAACTTTTTCCATTATAAATAGTCCAAATAAGCTGACAACCTTGATTCATCTATTAAAAGTTTCAAAATTTCAAAATTAAAAAAAAAAAGAAAAAAGAAAAAAAGAGTGCTCTTTATTTTTTATTTCTTTGGGGATAAATGTCAAGTTTTGTCACCTGGTATTTCTTTTGATGATTATACCATATCGTTTGATTGATTGTGTCATCGTCAGAAAATGATTTATGCATGGCATAGAAACTAGTCATATGGCAAATGTTTACATGAATTCTTTTGCATATTTATAGATCGGGCAAGACTTACGTACAGTACTTAAGTGCTATTCCTTAGGTTTCCCTCTTAAAATTCTGCCATGTGGATTTTTCTTATGGAATTAAAGTGTATTTTTTAGTTAAGTAACGACAAGGCTCAATTTTAAGAGGGGAACTTAAGGAACAACATCTGAAGTATTGTACTTAAGTTTTGTCCTTATGGATTTGGATCCATAGATTAGTGATAACAGTGAAGACCTATCTTAATTGTGAGTTTTTCACATACATAACATCTTTATGCATCATTTACCAAAAAAATTCAGCTTGTGTTTTAAATATTTGTTTTTGAGAAATGTTATGTCCATAATATTTTCATAACAAATTATAAATGGTAGGTTGTTATTAATTATTATAGGTTGGCAAAAAAGTAATTTAAGTTGTAAATTTAAATTAAATTAAATTTAAGTTATAGATTCAAATTAGAACTAATAACTATTTACAATTTATAATTTATTGTGAAAATGTTGTGGATATAGCACCCCTCAAATTTTAATGATACACATGCTTCTTAGGAATTGATCGCGCTGTATGTTTATTCTTTCGTTTGCTTTTTTTCTTTATTTTGGTTTACTAATTTTTTGAATATTTAAGGGCCTGCGGGCTTTGATTGAATGGGCCTACAAGATTCTAGTCTGACTTTGTTCAAAAAAAAAAAAAGATTCTAGTCTGACTTTGGTTACATTGGAATTGGGCTTGAATCTAAAATGGGATTGGGTTTGGATTATTTCTATTTGTTTGGGATTGGGATTAATTCACTGGGTTTGGGCTTAGATTAATTATATGAGTCTGGGTTGGATGAGCATTGATCATAAATTGGGCTTAAGCGACATTTGAGTTTATTGGACAACTGGTTTTTGGGCCTTAAGTTATACACTACTCTCTCTCTCTCTCTATCTCTCAACCGAAACCCCATTTCCCTTGCTTGTTCAAACCTTCCCCTCTTCGACTCTCTCTCTTTCAGACCAACCATGAACCCATTATCCTGCCTCTTCTTCTTCGCAACTTTCTCTCTAGTCATCCATCATCTACTTACCTATGACGGTAGCTCTAGGTGAGGGCAGGGATTCAGTTATGGTTCCTTTGGTTTGATTTTTGAATGGCCCCAGCCATGCATGGCCTGTGTTTGAACAGAGGGTGGGAGATTTGCAAGAAGAGAAGGGATGAGTGGGGTGGGGTGTTTCAAGGTAATGTAAAATGATTTACTCTTATTTCAATTTAAAAACGAAAAATCAAAAACGGAAAATCATTTTTTTTTTTTTTTCTAGATCAACATGTAGAAAATTTTTTAGTGAAATTTGCCCAACAAAAATTCCATATTGCAAGCGTTCATGAAAAAATTAGACTATAACTTTAACAAAATTAAAGCACAATTTTATAGAAATTAGCTAGGACACATCCCAAGAAAATTATAATGAAAAAGTATTTTGTTTTAAAATACAATTGAACTTGTTAGAAATTATAGCGCATCCGAAGAAAATAATAGGTGAAAATACACTTTTGGTCTTTACATTTTAGGTCAATTCTCATTGTGATGCCTAAATTGATTTTGCTAATAATATAGTCTTTAAAAAAAGAAAATTGATTCTATTTTGGTTTCTACCGTCAACCCACTAATGGAAACCTCCTACGTGGTAGATAGAGCACGTTGCGTGTTGTTGTGGCGCTAACGTGGCTATTAAAATATTATTTTAAAAAATTATTTGACATTTTTTAAATGCCACATCAGCATTTTAATTTTTTTTTAAAAGCCATGTCAGAATAATTTAAAATAAAATAAAATAAATTAAAAAAACCTTAAATCTAATTTAATTAAAATTATTTCTTTTTTGAACAAAATTAAAATTATTTCTTAATATACAAAAATAATTATCTTTTTAATTCTTTTTCTTTATCTTTAACCTTAATTCTTTTTCTTTTTCTTTAACCTCATTAGCCATCAGATTTTAAAACATCTCTACACTTTATCTCTAACTCTCTCTCTCTCTCTCTCTCTCTCTCTCTCTCTCTCTCTCTCTCTCTCTCTCTCTCTCTCTCTCTCCCTCTCAACGAAATCTCTCTTAGACCCAAAAACTCTCTAATCTCAAAATCTCATCTTCGCCGATCTGACCCAAACTTCGATTTTACCCAAATTCTCTCTAATCTCAAAATCTCATCTCTACCACAATCGAACTGGTTCAAGACTCAGTGATCAGGTCACCACTGCCGTCAATGAAAGAAAACCCATCGACCCATCGAACCCATCAAGAAGGTCCGCCTCAAAGATGAGGTCTTTGCTGCCATAAAATCTGACGGTAACTCACCATAGTCGTTGATTTGGTAGTTTTGTTTTTGTGTAGTTATGGCTCCGTTTTTGTGTTGGTCAGTGGTGGTGGGATTTGGGTTTGATTGTGTTGATTTGAGTTTGTTGCGATTGGTTTCTTGATCTGAGTTTGATCTGGGTTAGTTTGTTTACTGGGTTTATGGGTTTGACTTGCTGGAGAATTTGGTGTTGATTGTGTTAGAATTTGGGGACGAACATGAAGAATTCGATGGTCTTGATTTGTAGTAGATGTTATGGTGCTGGGTTTGATGATCTCGGAGGTGTTAAATTTGAGTTTTTTCTTCTTGTTTTCATTTATATCCTAGTGATCTGAGTTTGAGTTCTTGGGTTGTTGGGTTTGTGTTCTTGTGATGGGTTTGAGTTCTTGATTGCTAGGTTTAATTTGGGAAGAATATGAAGAACAAGTTGTGAAATAAAGAACAAGTCGAAGAACATGAAGAACATTAGGAAATTTTTTTTAATTAAATTAGATTTAAAGTTTTTTTAATTTAATTTAAATTTTTAAAATTTTCTGACATGATTTTAAAAAAAATTAAAATGATGACGTGGCATTTAAAAAATACCAAATAATTTTTTTAATAATATTTTAATGGCCAAGTCACACCATGTTAATCAGCAAAGTTCTCTGTCTGTCACGTAGGAGGTTTTCGTTAGTGGGTTGACGGCAAGGACCAAAATAGAATCGATTTTCTTTTTTTAGGAACTACATTAGTAGCAAACCTGTATTTCGGCCGAAATTAATTTCTGCAACAAATCCATTCGGCAAAATAATCGATTTTCTGCAACAAATCCATACCGGCCGAATCTTGTATTTCGGCCGAAATTAACCAAAACAACCCGGATCTCCCGAAACACACCGAAACAGGCCGAAATCTTGTCCGAAGTGGAATGGAGGGGCTTGTCGTTCCAGTTTGCTTGCCGAAAGGAGATTTTCCGGCCGGAACAAAACGAAATCCATAACGTTGAGAAAATGTTGTCTTCTAAGGGTCTGTTTGTTTCGGTGGTAAAGGAAATCGTGAAAATATTTTACACCCTTAAGGGTATTTGGGTACGCATGAAAATTCGGTCAAACTGAAAATGAATTTCAGTTGACCGCAAAATAGAGAGCCTCATAACTAAAAACCAATTACAGTTTTATTTTACCTTCAAACCATTTCCACCTCAGAAAATTTCTCTCCTCACTCACTCTCATCACTCACGCCAAGCCCAAGCCGAAGGACGGAAAGAGCTATCGCCAGTGAAGCCCAGATCCAGTCCCTAACCCACGACCCCACCGGTTTGATCACACCGCTCAAATCCATCGTCGATCTGATCGCGTCGCCTCAGCTTCTCCGTCGTGCTCAAACCCATCTCCGATGAACCCAGCTAAACCCACCCTGATTTCACCACATCCCAGTCCCCGACCCATGACCTCACCATCGTGCCTGCAAGCCCTTTTGCTAGTGAAGGTAGTTTCACATCTACTTCACCTTCGTCCCCTCTCTCACTCATCAGACCCATCCTTCTTCCACCCACGGCGTCATTGCCTTAAATTTTTTATTTTTTTATTGTACAATAACATTTTTGCTTGGGTTTTGGAGGATTGGTGGTGGTGGGTTGGGGGTGAGTTTAAGCGTTGATGGTGGTCGATTGGGGGTGGTGGATTGTTGGCTATGGTGGTTTGTGGGTTTCAATGGTGGTTGTTCCTCAACATCGCCGCTATCTTTCTTTCCCTCAATCTCTCAATCTTTCTTTCTTTGATCTCTGATTTTTTTGTTGTTGTTGTTGTTGTTGTTGTTGTTGTTGTGGTGGTGGGTTTTGTGTGGATAGTGGTGGATTTACTGTGGGTGCTTGTGGATTTTCTGATATAAAATTTGTTTGGAAACTGAGAAAATGACTGAGAAAATGTGAAAAATTTGTAGGAAAATAGCATTTTCAGAATATTACCAAACACTAGAAATTATTTTCTAGACTATTTTCCATTGCATACCCAAACGCTTGGATTTTAATTTCCTTACGGGAATTCATTTTCTCCTGCATTCATTTTACACTCGAAATTCGATTTACATTGAACCAAATGGACCCTATCTCTCACACAGACTACAAAGGCTACACAGACTAATTAAATAGCTCCTTATTTCTTTTCTTTTTAACGTGGGACTAAATTTCTGAAGAAGATTACTATTCTTGTCAATGTGGGACTAACACCCCAAATAGAATTAATATACCTCCTTATCCTTCTTTTAATTAAAGTATGGGATTTCCAAAAAAAAAAAAAAAAAAAAAAACCTCTGAACTTATTCTTTCTCCTGGACTGGATTTTAAAACATTCAGTTTGAAGGGATGTTATAGACATGGGTTAAAGGCCAAATCCCATTTTATCATATACTGTCCTAGTCTTTATTATTATATTATCCTAGTTTCAACTGTTATAGTATTATATTACATATAATGATAATGTGCTGAAATCATCAGTGAGTTGTAGGTTCCAAACCATCCAATGGATACTTGTGCAACAAGGACAAATGGGCAAAATAGAAGGCACCGGTGTGGTACCAGCCAAGAACCCTCCAAAGGTCAAGTTAGTGAATGACAAAATCTCAAAGAACTCTATAATGAGAGAGTTAGGGATTTTCTACGTACCTGCAAAAGGTGGAGGTCCTGTGCTTATATAGTGGCGAGTGGTGAATTGAAATCCCTTCAAAGTAGGAATCTTTCCTTGCTAGGAGGGCTTGGCACTTAGGGTTTCCAAGATTTTAGGGTGCCTTTCCATATGAGAGAGATATGGGTGAGTAATGGGTTTTATTTTACGTGTCATGCAAGACATTTCCATGTATAGGTATTCGTGAGGACCAAGCTAGACAAGCTAGATTTGTCTGCCTCTCTTCCTTGTCACCCTCTTGCCCCATCTGAGGGTTTCCCGTTGGCCTATAGAGGCGCCCGTCGGGTTTCCTTGTAGGGTCGTCAGCTCCGGCGCCGTCGGCCTAGGTCCTTTGTTGGTTTCTGAGGGGCTGGGTTTCCTTGTAGGGTCGTCAGCTCTGGTGCCGTTGGCCTAGGCCCTTTGTTGGTTTCTGAGGGGCTGATGGGTACGCAGCGCCGTCGTCTTCCTAGAGCGATGCGTTTGGGGTATTTATTCTGTCAAAAATGCCGATATCATATAATATAACCCAAATGTTAATCTTATTATAAATACTGATTATTTCACAGTAGTTTGACACAATACAATGCTAGTTTTAGTCTAATCCTTTTGTTCTGGAAAAGTACTTGGTGGGAAAGTGTCTCATTAAGTGTATAGTAAACATTGAAAGAGTCAAAGACCTTCACCGTTTGTTTGTTTTCCCCCTATTATATAGTTCGTTTTCTAAAAGAGAAAATGAAACAGAATAATTGTCAAACCAAAGGAAATATTTTCAAAAGTAGGGTGTATGCGCTAAAAACCGAATAACCTTTTGGGTTGGGCTTCTAACCGAAATAACTAATTTGTAGAGATAGATTTAAAAGCTAATTATTTGACAATAAGAAAGATATTCAAAATAAAAAGACTAGACTATCAGATTTATGGAAAAATAAATATTGTCTCTTTCTTATAAACTTTCCTTGGCCAATCCAAGGAAGATGAATACCCGGGGATAGTAATAGTGTAGACAAGAATATTACAAGGTTGTTTATAATCTTTTGGCAAAAATGCAAAACTGACCCTTTAACTTTCGCATTTTTTCATTTCAGTTCTCTAACTTTTAGTTTTGTCAATTCAGTCCTCTAACTTTCAATTTTTTTCAATTCAAGGCTCCGTTTAACATCTGTCAGTATTGCCGTTACACACACCAAAACGACGCCGTTTTGCATGTGAGTTTTTTTTTTAAATTCAGAATTAAAAGAAAAATCTGAAAAAAAGAAAAAAAAAAAAAAAAAACATTAAGGGGAACGACGTCGTCGTTCCCCTTCCCTGAATCAAAACAAAAAAAATAAGGATTCATTCTAATAATCAAATCCCTAGCAGCCAACAGTCCGAGAGAGAGAGAGTGAGCTGGTTTGAGAGAGAGAGAGAGAGATTACCGTCAACCCTTACAACGAAATGATCGACCTCGCCGGAAAAGTTCGCCAGTTCGACTTGGCTTGGCAAATTATCGATTCGACGAAAGCTCGGAATGTCGAAATTACCGTCGAGACCTTCTCGATTCTCGTTCGCCGGTACGTTCGTGCCAGGTTGGTCGCCGAGGCGATTCATGCGTTTAATCGAATGGAGGACTATGGTTGTAAGCCTGATAAGATTGCGTTTTCAATTGTGATTGGTATTTTGTGTAAGAAACGAAGGGCTAATGAGGCTCAGTCATTTTTCGATAGCTTGAAGGATAGGTTCGAGCCTGATGTTATTGTGTCTACTAGCTTGGTTCATGGATGGTGTCGGTCTGGTAATATTTCGGCGAGCAAGGGCGGCGAGGTTCCTCGCCGCTGGTGATCAGTCGCTATCTCTCTCTTTCCCTCTCTCTCTCAAACCGGCTCACTCTCTCTCTCTCTCGAACTGTTGGCTGCTAGGGATTTGATTATTAGAATGAATCCTTAATGTTTTTTTTTTTTTTTTTTTTTTTTTTTTTTTTTTTTTTTTTTTTTCAGATTTTTCTTTTAATTCTGAATTAAAAAAAAAAAAGAAAAAAAAAGAAAAGAAAACACTCACATGCAAAACGACGTCGTTTTGGTGTGTGTAACGGCAATACTGACAGATGTTAAACGGAGCGTTGAATTGAAAAAAATTGAAAGTTAGAGGACTGAATTGACAAAACTAAAAGTTAGAGGACTGAAATGAAAAAATGCGAAAGTTAGAGGATCAGTTTTGCATTTTTGCCTAATCTTTTATATGCACGTAATCTCTTTCTTTCTTTTTTTAGACCGGCCCCCCACACATAAAGGGCGGATACTTCCCTTGGTGGGAAACTTGTCCCATCCTCCCCTTTCCCTCTTTTTGAGGATGAGATGTGATTCATGTGAATGCAACACTCTGTTGGAACACTATTCAAGAGAGTCGTTCAGCCATAAATGCAGCATGGCTAGTTGGTGTAGTGAATTTATGTGAAAGAGATAGTTGCTTTCTCAGGAAACTTCCTCCAACTTTTACTGGAGATTCCACTGTTCCTCCGTTAAATAGTATTCTATGAGTAACCTGCAAGTCTTCAATTGCCCGTCCATGTTTCTGAGCTCACCTTCCTCGGTTTGGGTTTGCAGTACAAACCTTCCTCCAGCTGGTCTTCTCGAAATACCGTAGGGTGGTCTGCTTTTAGACAAGTCTTTTCTGGGCCGAATCCTTTGCTGTTTGGCCCACGGTGCTTGGTTTGTGTCCATTTCTCTTACATCAATACATCATTGGGCCTCTTTGGGCTTATCTAGGCCCAATCCTCTTTGATTTTCCCTCCCCTCACCCACCACAAAGGGTCTATCCACGATATGATCATGGGTTCTCGAGACTCATGTTTTTGGTTCATATAATTTTGGAGTTTCTGTAATTTTTCTTCTTATTCATATATGAGGTTGACTCTTATATTGAATAAAATATTATATAATCTCTATATAATATTTAACTTGACTAATTTTAAGATTCACCTTTATTAACACCATTTTTTTTTAAACTATTCTATACTAGTCGCTAACCCGTACGATGCACAGGATAGTTGGTTAAATAACAATTACAAATAATCATACAAAGCGCGTAAAATATGTTCTTTGATTATAAATGTAGGGTGTTTCACATAATACATAAAGATTACACCTTGGTTTCTCTATGTCGATGAAAAAATTATTGCCAATATTCCAATAGCTCATACACAAATTTGGACATAATATAAATTCACATAATGCTCAACTGCAAATCAATTTATAGTCTACCACCAATATAAATCATATAAAAAAATTTATTGATAAAATGAATATTTAAATGTGTAAATAATCTCATGACATCATTTGCAAGACCATGCATTTGCTGCCAGCGAATAATATGCCATATAAACACATGGGGCACTATGCCACTATCTCTTATAAGAAGCAACTCATAAACACAATATTCAAAACTTTGAAAAGAAATAGCTGACAAATAGTCTAAGTATCTCTGCTTATCTACTCTTTATGACAAATAGTCATATGCATCTAATTTCCTTTAGATACATCTTAAGTACATGCAAATAATAGTAGTTTGAAAGAGTGTCTATTTGAAAGGAATCAAACAAAATGCCTATATATTTCAGTTTCAACTATCTCTATAAACAATTAAAACCAAATTTCATAAACTCTTTGGTTACATCTTAAGTAAGACATACAATCAATTTCAAAAACACCAAATGTTGGGTTGAAAGTAATACACAATTATTCTAAGCAGTGCTATTAGGCTCAGCCAAGCCACTCTCTATGGAAAAAATTTAAAATACAGTAAGGTTCATTTAAATAGAGACAATGCAATAATGTATTAATAGCTATTTCTATGAGCAAGAAAATAAAAAATATTTGAAGCAATTTCTTGAAATCATTTAAGTACATGCCATCAATGAAGCGGCTTGAAATCATTTTAAGTACATACCATCAATGAAGCTACAACATTAACATTGTTCATAACATTATTTTAATATTTGTAGCACAAGTTCTTGGTTCGTGATAAGCAATGTGGGCATGTAAGATATACATTGGTGCATGGAAATCTACAAAATCACCTACACAAAAAAAAAAAAAAAAAAAAAAAAAAAAAAGAGAGAGAGAGAGTTAAACCAATGATTGTGTAATAATCATAGTGCAGTTTAGATAGAGATGAATTCTTAATGCAAGTTTAGTCTCCTTCTTTTTTGGGTCTATAAAATTTTCAAAATCATAGATGCATTGCAAACAAACACCAACTGATTTGATCAATCTATGATCAAATTAGAATGGAGTATATACGTTCATATTATACTATTCTTTTTTATTTATTAAACAAATTAACAACTTTCCTACTACCTGAACAACATGAACTTTTAAAAAGGAAAGAAGTGAGAGACCAGCCACAACAAATTAATATCTTTCCTGATATTTAGTTTTTTAAAAGTTGGCAATATCCTGCAAAGGTTTGCATTTTGAATTTCTCAACTCCAAATATTTTCCTTGTTCATGACCTTTATTTATTTATTTATTTTTGTATATAATACAACAATCACACTCATTACTTAAAATTAGGACTTAGATTCATTAACTTATAATTAGAAGATTTTTAATGCACCTATCAAAATGAATACTCATGGCAGTCTCAATTTTCAATCAATCTTGTATTCCAATAAGGCTACATTGAACAAAGTAGAAATCTAACAAAGAGGCAAATGAATTGCAATCTGCACTTCAATTTTCTTCAATTGGACAAAGAAATAGGAAATGAAAAGATGGAAAAAAAAATGACATCAACAAAGACAGATGTAAGCAAGAATCCACCTATATTACAATACATATATTACAGCACTTGCAACTCATGTTGATATAAGAGTCTTAGGATGCTCAGAACATCCTATGACAAAACTTAAAATTGAATGAAAAAGATGGCATAAAGAAATTGAAATAAATCCTCTAACAATGACAAAACCATAACCTAAATAAAGAAAACTTTAAAATCTCACAAAAGTATACCAAACAGGGAAAAATCTACTAACCAAAAAACAATAATTGACAAAACAGATCCCTAGAAATTGGAAAAATAAAATGGAAAATCAGGGTACCTTTAACCTTGATTCAAATTTTTTTTTTTTTTTTTTTGGCATAAGACCCAATGTCTGGTACAAAAACATAATATACTGCAATTGGAGAAAAAGAAAAAAAAGAATGAAAATATGAAATCAGAAATTAATTAGGAAGATGGAATCTCAACAGTAGTGAACAATATAGAAGTATTAAGGCATAAACAATGTAAGAATAGAACCTTTGTTGTTGCAGGGAAGGAACGGCGCAAAAGCAGGAGAAGAAACTATACAGCATGAAGTAAGAAAAAAAAAAGAAAGAAGCTATACAATAGCAAAAACTAATCAAAACTGTAAATTTAAAACTATCTTCACATTAAGACAGAGTTTTAATTGAAATTAACAAAACCCACTATGGACTCCAAACCCATCAATCTAAACGAAAAAACACTCCCAAACAAAACCCTAAATCATATTTATCAAGAAAACTTATAAAACAAAATTAGAAAACTTACTGGTAATAGCATCTGAGAAAGACTGGTCTCTGACGATGGTAAAAAGAAATTACAGAGTGGGCCTAATTTCTGAGCTTTTCTCTACAGCCAACGGCAACAACTAAAAATGCAAAAAATTGCAGACCATAAACTCAAACTCAATAACCAAACGGAAAAACACAGAAGAGTTAACCCCAAAATTTTTAAATATACATAGAAAATAAAATTGAAGTATGCCTCAACTTGATATACAAACCTTGTAGATATCAACGGCTCGGTATCTAACAACTCCTTTGACAATGTGGAAAACATTTCATAAATAACTTATTGACAATGTGGAAAACTATTAATAATTGATGCAAGTTTTCAAATAATAACTTATATAAATCAAAAGTGCTAAATTACAAAAATTTTAAAATAAGAATATAGTTCCTGTAATCTAGATTCAGTGTGTACTAAAAATAATGAATACTCAAAAAACCAACCATAATATACATAACCATTAAAAACAATACTTAGTTCTCACATGACACAACAACAATAGCCAATAATAACAACAACAACAACAACAACAACAACAACAACAACAACAACAACCAAAAAAAAAAAAAAAATTCAATAATACAAAGCCAAGAAATTAAAGTGGGTTGCACCTGGAAACATAAATTTTAAAAAAATTACCACGAAATTTGCCTCCACTAATTTGGTTGGAGGGGCGGTGACGATCTTCAGAGAAAATTGCAAATGGGTATGTTCAAAGTTGAGACTTTGGTTGATTTTGGAACTTGATAAATGGAGAAGCTGAGAAAAGGATGGTGTGGGATCTGAAAATTTAAAGCAATGCAAATCAAGATTAATAACAAAATAAAAAACCAAACCTAACATACCATATCATCCCCCTAATGACCAGATGATTTTGGCAAAAACCCATTAAGAGAAATAACTGTAGCCTCTCTCCAACGGAATCGTTTTAGTCTCTGAAACTTGATTTGTTCCAATGTCCCATGAGAGGCGGTCTCTTAGATCTGATTGGTGTTTGGGTTTTGGGGAAGGAGAAGGGTAGAGAGATAGAGAAAGAGAGAGAAGGGTATGGGTCTTGCAGTGTTTGCGTTTGAAGGAGAGACAGAGACTGAGAAATAGGTTTTTGTATCGGGTATTGTTTAGAAGTTGAAGATTATCGGGTTTGTTTTGGAGAGAAATATTTATTGGGTTAGAAATAGTTATGGTTTTTAGGGTTATATTTTTTTTTAATAGTTTTTTTTTAAAAAAATAATGCTGATGTGGGTATTGTTTAGAAGTTGAAGATTATAGGGTTTGTTTTGGAGAGAAATAGTTATTGGATTAAAAATAGTTACGGTTTTTAGGATTTTATTTTTTTTAATAGTTTTATTTTTTTAAATAATGCTGATGTGGAAAATTATGGGAGTTTCAAAAGTTTCGGTTTTATATATATATAGATTATTATAATTAGCTATTTGTCATTTTCATATGAACTTATTACTTTTTTTTTTTTGTTACTTATAATTTGTTACATCAAAATTGTAATACAAAAAATTGCGATAAAAAAAAAAAAAAGTACAAAGAGGAAGTTGAGAAGTTGACTGATGAAAAAGGAGTCTTCTGCGTGGGTCATAGTAGTTATGGCTTATATGAGAAGGCGCTCTTTGATAGTTGCATCTTCCCCACATTATCATGGTAGTTACGACTTATATGAGAACTGCAGTTGGCCTTTTTGTTAGTTGCATCTGAGAACTGCAGTTGGGCTGTTAGTTGCATCTTCTCCGCATTATAAAAGAAATGTTATATGTCAATAACATCTTTACAATACTTTCAAAATAAATTATAAGTGATAAGTTATTAGTTCTAATTTAAACCTATTATTGAAATTACTTTTTTGTCTATCAATAACAATTTGTAACAACCCACTACTTATAATTTGTTGTGAAAGTGTTATAAAAATATTATTAACATAGCATTTCTTTTAATTAAAAAATATGGTAAATGTAAAATAGGTTTTTTAAAAAAAGTTAAAATAAATATAATGGGTGAGGTTAAAAATGAATCTGTACTCTCAGTCCATGAAAGATACACAGATCTCAATCTAGGGACGGAGGCATTAATTGACCAAGGGCCAATGGCCCCCTCTAAATTTTTTTTAAAAATATATTGCTATATATATATGCATTAAATTTAGCAATTTTATTCTATAAAATTACATTTTGCCCCTTTAACAATATCTTTGATTCTTTTTAGAGTAATGTTACAGTTACAAACTTATCTGCAACATTTTTTAAAATTGCTAAGGTACAAATTCTTATTAGTTCACATTTGAGCCTATCACTTACATAACTTTTTTATTTACCAATAATCACTCACTATAGCAACAATATACCTCTAGCACTTTCATCATTTTAAAGGTCATTAAAAAAATTTATAGATCTAAAATTTAAAACAACATATACTAGCCCAAAAACATTTGTGCAACAACAAAAAATCACCAATAGCAAAGCTAAAAAAAAATAAGTCCAATTAATCAATTTTACTCAAACAAACAACTGGCCCTTTAAAAAGTTTTAAATAGAATAATTTTGCCTTTACCCAGCAGGCGCACACATCCAAAACTCAAAAAAAAAAAAAAAAAAAAAAAAAAAAAAAAAAAAAAACCCTCAGCAGCTAAGAAGCCGCCAAGTTAAAGGTCAGAGTTGCTCTTCTAAACTCAAAGTCCTGGCTCCATCCCTGTCACGATCCTTGTTATAAAAAAAATAAATAAATATATTAAAAAAAAAACGTTTAATTGTTGTTTCAGCGTGATAAAACCAAAAAATAAAAATTCTACACAATTACAGTACTTTACAAATGTACATATAGTGTCAGGGAGGAGAGAGAAATGTATCCAATAACAGAAATTTGTAGAACTCAGCCTTAGCGGGCGTTTCACGAGGTCGAGCAAGCGTCGCCGGAAATTAAAAAAAAAAAAAAAGCAGTAAACGGTGAGTTCTTATCTTCCGTATTAATTCTGTTTGGTAAACCTGTGGCTGCTTCACTGGCAAATTATGAGAGCCGTAATTGCCTTCTTTGTAAATTGCATCTTCCACACCCTTTTTTATTCAGAAGAAAAAATATTGCATCTCCCTCACATTTTGATAGTCTTATCACTCACCACTCTTTTGCTTCCGGCTTCTGTAGTTCGACCTCGTAAAAGTAAAATGCCCCCTAGCTAGGCTGAGTTCTACAAGCTTCAACTTCACGGTAGAGCATCCACATCAGTGGATGCAAAAATTTTATAAATTTACACATTTAAAACTTACTTTTTTTTATTTTACACTTTCATTTTTACAAAACATCCGAATCAGTTTGTCTATTATACATATTTATTCAAATAAAATATTCAATCCACACCTACCATCAACCCACCCAGCCACCATCTTCAACCCACAAATCTTCAGCTAATTCATTCCTATCAAACACATAAACAGTCAACAAAATTAAAAAATAAAAAAAGAAAAACACAATTCTAACTTTCTAAGCAGCCAAACAAAAACCCAAATAGAAAAAAAAGCAAAAGAAAGAAAGCAAAAGGAACCCAGGTAGAGAAGGTGTAGATGGGTCTCATGGAGCTACCCAGGGATGGAGCTAGATTTTTGAGTTAGAGGGGGTGGTTTTACTATTGGTTGTGTGTAGTAATTTCAACCTCTAATTTTGCTACTTAGCTATTGAGATTTTTTTTTTTTTTTTTTGGGTAGGTAAGAACAAAATTATTTTGTTTAGAATTTTTTTAAAGGGCAGGGTTATTGATTTTGGATAAAATTAGTTAATTGAGCTTAATTTTGTTTTTAGTTTTATTGGTAATTACTGTTGTTGAGTTTTTTTTTTTTTTTTTTTTGCTTGTATATTTTGTTTTAGATTTTAGATCAATAAATTATTTTATAGTCACTAAAATGAGGAAAATACTAGAGCTGCAAGTTTTTTTATAAATTATTTATGTAATAAGTGGTTACTGGTAAGTAAAAAGATGATGAAAATAGTGTGCCCATATACGAACCAATTAGAATTTGCGCCCAAAAAGGTTTGTAAACATTTTATAAAAAATTTTGTGAGTATAGTATTACTTTTAAAAGAATCAATGATATTGTTAAAGGGAAATAAAATGTAATTTTATAGAACAAAATTGCTAAAATTAATACACATATATATAATAATATTTTTTTTAAAAAAAATTTAGGGGGGGCCGTTGCCCCCCCTGGTCCAAGGGCAGTTCTGCCCCTGGAGCTACCCCAAGCGGCTTGCTTGGACTTGGACCTGGTAGATAGATCTCATGGGTTATCGAACTCTTCTTCTTCCTTAACATCTCTCATGTTTGGGTTTGGGTTTGGGTTTGGAGCAGCATTGGTGTTGCTCTGTTCCTCCAAGGTTCCAAGCTTCACAGTCTCGTTTGCCACCATTTTCGTCTCTCAAAACTCGGTGATCGGTGATCGGATCGGTGAGGCTGGACTAAGGTGAGATTGGTGAGATTGATCGATGAGATCGGTGGACTGAGGGAGAGATAAAACAAGAGAGATGTGAGAATGAGAAGTTGAGAGAGTGAGGTGAAGGAGAGAGAAAAAAATGTAAAACATTAAATATAAGAGCTACAGTAACTGTGCATATATGCACGGTTACAGTAGCACTTGTGCATAAATGCACAACTTTACACTCACTGATGTGGGTGTTTTTTGAGTCAAAATGTGTAAAATATGATTTTTTTTTTTTTTTTTTTCTATTATGCAAGATTTTGCATCCATTGATGTGGATGTTAGATACTAGATACACCTTCCCTCTCCTTTCGCATAGTATCTCTCTCTTTATATATATATATATATATATATATATAAAGGTCATGTTAACGGATGCTCTTAGGGCAATTATTAATAAATCATAATAAGAAAATTTTGATACTACTTTTATGAAAAATATAAAAAAACTGTTAACAATATTTATTATTTTATCATTTTTTTAATAAAATTTTTCTAAAAATAACTCCTAAACCAATGCCCCAAAGTATTATTTAACAATTTTCTCTATATATTAGATGGGTTCAAGTTACACCTAGTGTAACTTCATAAGAGTTACACCTTTTGTGAACCATTGATTACAGTTAGATCTAAGGGTCAAAAAACACTCATAGTAGTGTCATTATTACTCCCTAGAAATTAGTGATTTAGGCATTAACTCTTTTTATTAAAGAAAGAAAGAAAAAAAAAAAACATTAACTCTTTTTTTTTCTTCCATATCATCGTCTTCTTCCACTTGTCTTTCTTTCTGCACTATACTTTCAGGCTTCCGCCATTCATAAAATTCTCATAAAATTTTCCAGTACCTTAAGACAAAATACTGTTAATGCCAAAATGCAATAGCCTATTCGTTTGACTGTTGGTATAGAGTGTTGAGTTTATATAAAAAGAAATAGATGGTAAATATTTGTAACAGATTATGTTGTTGCAAAATAATGCCTTAATTAGAATTGATAGAAGTAGTTTCAACTCTTACATATTAACACCAAAATATATACAATTTTTTGAAAAGATGGAATCCAAAGACCACCTTGACTATATGTCAAGCAAAGAGAGAAGGTGACGGGGAAGAGACATACGGTTGCCCAAATATATATATATATATATATATAAACTCAACACTCTATACCAACAGTCAAATAAACAGGCTGTTGCATTTTGGCATTAACAATATTTTTTCTTAAGGTGCTGGAAAATTTTATGCTAAATTTTATGAATGGTGGAGGCCTGAAAGTATAGTACAAAAAGAAAGACAAGAGGAAGAAGACGATGATATGAAAGGAAAAAAAAAAAAGTTAATTCTATGTTTTTTTTTTTCTTTAACAAAAAGAGTTAATGCATAAATCACTAATTTCTAGGGAGTAATAATGACATTACTATGAGTGTTTTTTGATCTTAAGATCTAATTGTAATTAATGATTCATAAAAGGTGTAACTCTTGTGAAGTTACACAAAGTGTAATTTGAACCTATCTCATATATATATATATATATATATAGAGAGAGGTGGGTTCAAGTTACACCTGGTGTAACTTCACAAGAGTTACACCTGGTGTAACTTCACAAGAGTTACACCTTTTGTGAACCATTGATTACTATTAGATCTAAGGGTCAAAAAACACTCATAATAATATCATTATTACTCCCTAAAAATTAGTAATTCAGGCATTAACTCTTCTTATTTAAAAAAAAAAAAAAAAAAAAGCCATAGCATTTACTCCTTTCTTTTTATTTCTTTTTCGTCCATATCATCATCTTCTTCCTCTTGACTTTCTTTTTGCAATATACTTTCAGCCCTCCATCATCTCTCTACAGTTTCTCTCAGACTACTGTAATGATAAGCTTTTATCTTGTCTATTAGTTGCTAAGCTTTAAGTTTTAACCAATAATGTAACTATATGAGGCTTTGAAATTGAAACGATCTCAGAGGTTTCATATGAGCTCGGCTGTACCTTAGACACCCTCTGATAATTAAAACTTTGGATATGACAGACAAGCTATATTTAAAATTTATACTGCTATAGCCTATAAGTTAAGGGGTTCCTTACTCTGGCATATCTTTCTTCTTCCGCTTCTTTCAATTAATCTATTTGCTTTTCCTTCTAATTTTCTCTCTCTTTCGAACTCCAAAACCAAAAATTAGATAGCGTAGCGATGCAAAGGTTTATTGCAGCGAGGTCTGTATGTGCCAGTATTTTTACAAGGAAGAGACACTTTTCTACCGCTCTACTCTTCGATGATACTTAGATACAGGTCTCTCTCACTCAATATATGAAGCACACAACTAGTCCCACAACGAACAAAAGAAAATGGTTTTAAGAGTCACATTTAGCTTTTTGAGGGTTGAATGTGATATTATTTCTTTACCATCATATTGGCTACATAATACAAAGATGGACAAATAAATTAGCACGCAAATGGTAATCATGTTTATTAAAACAAAATAAAGATAGGTTGTATTTACAATTTTATCTTGAGAATTTTATGAATGGTGGAGGCCTGCAAGTGTAGTGCAAAAAGAAAGAGAGGAAGAAGATGATGATATGGACGAAAATAAATAAATAAATAAATGCTGTGGGTTTTTGTTTTTGTTTTTTTTTTTTTTTAAATAAGAAGAGTTAATGCCTGAATCACTAATTTTTAAGGAGTAATAATGATACTACTATGAGTGTTTTTTAACCATTAGATCTAATAGTAATCAATGGTTCACAAAAAGTGTAACTCTTGTGAAGTTACACCAGGTGTAACTTGAACCCATCTATATATATATATATATATATATAATATTTGTACTGTTTGGTTTTATCACGATGAAACAACAATCAAACTTTTTTATTTTTTATTTTTTAACATAGATTGAGATCTGGAATTATTGCACCCTGCAGATTATCCTTTAATGAATATTGAAATTAAAAAAAAAAAGGGTAAATTACAACTACTCATCCTCAGATTTAGGGTAATACCAAATCCATCTAAAGTTTTTTAAAAGTGATCAATTTAGTCCTCAAACACAAACACCATTTGTGCACTTTCTATTAAATCATTTTGTTTCATTTTCAAGTTTTCTCTTTCCTTTGCTCTCTCTTCTTCACGCCAAAAAAGTTCTTCTCTGTGTCAAGCTCAAGCTAGCCATAAGGTTTCAAACTCAACAAAGGACCAATAAGACAATCAAACACAGATCAACCCAACCAAACAACCATCCAACTTCAAACATCAAACCTCAAACCTCCCCAAATAAAAAATATTTCAAAACAAAACCAAGACCCAGAACAAAGACCGACCCATCTACCGCTGTCAACCACGGCACCAACTATCACTACCCACTCATCCTCATTAAACCCAAACAATTCCAACCATCCAACATCATATAATTCACTGCCCAAACCCAAACAAACCCACGTCAATTTAAAAAAAAAAAAAAACCATACCCACGACGGCGAGCTCCACCAGATTGGGATCTTGCAACTGCTGGCCACCACTCATGGCGACCCAGCAACCACAGTCCATCCTTCTTGATAGTAATCGAACCACCTGTTGAGTTACACGTGTGAGTGAAGTCCCACATTGAATAAAGATGAAAAGAATGAGTGGTTAATATAACATAATTGAGCACATACCCAAAGGCTTAGGCCTTTTGAGTTAAAGTGTGTCTCTATATGTTATATTAATTACTCAATGAAACTCCCCAAGGTGTTTATCTCCCCAACAAGTGGTATCAGAGCCCATGGTGGTGTGCGGCGAAGGTGGTGAGGTGTCCATGGTCCCTACCTAGCGGGGACAAAGAAAGCTTAAACGGCCTATACACAAAGATCCTGAAATATTGCTAATGGTGTTAAATAATGGTGTGATGCGAGGTTTCCCATGGATATGGACGTGCGGAGTTCCCATGGATGTGCGTGCGGGGTTGACACGTGGTTCCCATGGATGGCGTACGAGAGACTCATGGATGACGCATTGATGAAGTGAAAAGCCCATTAGTCAAGGGGGAGTGAGTAGGACTTGTTCAAAAGCTCACAGAGAGGCAAAGACTCACGTGGTGCTAAATAATGGTATGGTGCGAGGTTCCTATGGACATGAACGTGCGGGGTTCCCATGGATGTGCGTGCAGAGTTGACACGTGGTTCCCATGGATGACGTACGAGAGACCCATGGATGACGCGCTGATGAAGAGAAAAGTCCATTAGGCAAGGGGGAGCGAGTAGGACTTATTCATGGCCCACAGAGAAGTCTTGAAACCCATTGAGTGGTAGAGACTCACACGTGAGGGGGAGATTGTTGAGTTACACGTGTGAGTGAAGTCCCACATTGAATAAAGATGAAAAGAATGAGTGGTTAATATAACATAATTGAGCACATACCCATTGGGCTTAGGCCTTTTGGGTTAAAGTGTGTTTCTATATGTTATATTAATTACTCAAGGAAGCTCCCCAAGGTGTTTATCTCCCCCAACACCACCCAGCTTTAAATGACAGTGTATGGCGTGAGATTTGTGGGAAAATTAGCTCTGAAACAGTTTAGGTGGTGGAGTTTGTTAGTCCTTTGTTGAGTCTAAAACGGCTTGGCTTGAGAGAGAGAGAGAGAGAGAGAGAGAGTTTTTCTGGTGTGAAGAAGAGAGAGCAAAGAGACGATCAAAGGAGAGAGAAAAACTTAAAAATAAAATAAAATGATTTAAGAGATGGTGCACACACTGTTGTGTTTAAGAACCAAATTGGTCATTTTTTTTTTTACTTTTAAAATCTTTGGATGGGTTTGATATTACCCAAACTTCAGAATAGGTTACTCTAATTTACCCTAAAAAAATCTCAATTCTTAGATTTCTTTTTTAACCTTTTAACTTTAAACTTTTTTATTTTTAATAATTTTGACTTTTATTGCTCACGTTATCATGGTAACTAATTACAGGCTATACGAGAATAAAGTAACGATAGTGAGCTATACGAGAATTAGTAAAATTTCCAACTCAAATTCAGCAAAAAAATAATAATAATAAAATAAAAAAAAATTAAAAAAAAAATTCCCAACTCAAAAGGTGTGAATTTGTTGTGTATGTTGCAAGATTCTTTATTCTATCTCATGCATGATTTAGAGATTTTCTTAAAATATTCTTTACTAAATAGTAACAAACGGAAAAAAAAAACAAAAAATTGTGGTCTTTTTAAACTATTTTTTACGTTCTCGTATTTTTATAAAGAGTAAAATTGATCATCTAAGTTTTTTTAAATTTTATTTCAATCTTCTAATTTTGTTTTTGTTCATTTCAATTTTCTAAAATGTGTCACATCCTTAACTAGAAATATTATTTGATTCTTTAACTCCTAATACTTTTTAATTCTCTTTTTTATTTCGTTTCA
Source organism: Quercus glauca (assembly GCA_023736055.1). Lineage (NCBI taxonomy): Eukaryota > Viridiplantae > Streptophyta > Magnoliopsida > Fagales > Fagaceae > Quercus > Quercus glauca. Next base: position 13,045,985 of record CM043323.1, on the reverse strand, counting down.
CATTCTTCCGGTACGCCCCTAGCACCCAGATGCTACGTTTGAGAGATTCTGCAGTTGCAATAAGCTATTGTGAGACTCACCCGCAATAGGTGGAATTGAGATATGTTGGGAGAATTGTCTAATCAGACCGTATGACAAGATAAGAATGATGTTTTTTTTTTTTTTTGAGAAAATAAATAAGAATGATGTTGATGTCATAGTTATGAACACTATATTGAATCAGCGGTTGAATTATCAAACTTATAAGAGTAATAATAGTAACACATAAAATAGAACAACTTTTACTACAATTTGTTAGAGCATTAGCATTAGGAAATTTCAATTCTACTTTATTTTACCATTCTAAAAAGCCACTTTATCATTATACCATATCATTTTACTATACTTCCAGCATCCCAAACTTCTATTTTCCTATTCTACACATTAAAATAATATATTTACGTAATAAAATAATATATCCTAAAATTATATATTTTCTCTCCCATCTCTCTCCTCTCTACAATTTTTAGCTCTCTTCTATCTGCAACTTCCGCTGGAGCCTTCATCTCCGGTGAGGTGGTGAAATAAAACCCAAAACTTCCGGCGCCTTCATTTCTGGAGAATTCATTTCCGGCAAGCCTTCAAGAAAACAACGCATCAATTGAACAAAATCCAACAATAACCCATCAACTCAAACACCCAAAACTTCATAGATCAACCAAAAACGCATCAATCAACAAAACCCACAAATAAAAAATCCTAAATTTCACACACCGATCTGGACCCAAAAAACCCAGAAATCGCCACCATACCACGCCGATCTCGACTTCCCCAGTCTCACCTCCACGCCAGACCCACGACCCATGCCAAAATAGCCCACCGTGAGAGAGAGAGCAGATGGAGAAACAAAGAACAGAGAACGAAGAGAGAGAAGAGAACTTTACCAAATGAAAGAGAAATTACAGGGCAAATGAAATCATAATTTTTTTTTTTTTTTTTTTACAATACTGCTACAGTGCAATTCTAAAGATAGAATTGCACTGTAGCAGTATTGCAAAAAATTTTGCAATACTTGCCTTTAGAGTTTTCTGATGTAGACCAATTTGGGGGTGCAAATGCCAAATTCTCCTTACATTTGGCATTTGCATTCACCAATGCTAATGCTCTTACGCGATAAGTTGTGAGTAATAAAAGTATGACCATATGAGTTGTAGTAAAAGTTATATCATTTTATATGTTTTTATCATTGCTCAACTCATAATTGTACAAATAATAGCGAACTCAGGATTTGATGTCATGGGAGATAAAATTTATAAGCACAAATATATGCACACAAACTTAAGACCAATCTAAATAATAATAAAAAATTTATGTGAATAATAAGCAATAAATATTCCCTTCTCTTCTGATTTGTGAGATACCTATTCTTCAAAATGATTCCATGTGAGAGTGCTCTAGAGATGACGTGGACTATCCTTGTTGGTACTTCACTTTTGTCTAAGAGTATTTTGTATTAGTTTGTGTAAAACTATTGTTTATTTTAGCAAAAATGCTATTTTTTTCTTTTTTATACAACAACTTTTCACACACACACACACCTGATTATCATTTTTTTTTTAAACTTTTTTTTTCTTTACACACAATAACTACCATCCATTCTATTCCTTTATCCGTGGTATACATAAAGAAAGAATATAAAATTAGATGCAAAATGAATAGTGTCAATGTAAATTTACATGGTCATTGTATTAACTTTACAAATTTACATATTTTTAACTTGACTAATGTGAGTAATTTTGGAACTTATAAATATATAAAATTGAGCATTTTTTTTTTTAAATTTTGCATTGATTGATGCAAATGATTCAAGATATTGTTAAGAATCACCTTCAAATAAGACTTCTTGTATATTTACCAACGATCATGTGCAAAGAGAACAAAAATTAATAATTTGCATTTGTATTGTGTTTATCAATTAAAGTTTTTTTTGGGGGGGGGGGGGGGTCATAAGCATAAGACATTTTGAATTTTTTTTTGAATTTTTTTTTTTTTAAGTCAAGATTCAAGTTACTATTTATAAGAAAAGTATTGTAAATAGTTAGACTAACCTCAAGTGCAATTTACATTTCTAATTTTTCCAAGTAAAATATTTTCTTATTTTCAGGTGTTTGTTTGCATGTAAAATGTGGTCAAAAATATTTTTTGTTGGCCATAAAATTCTTTATAAAAAGTTGTAAACCGTTTTACCTTTAAAAACTTGGTAAAATATTTTACAGAAATACACAATGGCCCCCCTCCCCCTATTTGGTGGCTAGGATGTCAATTTAGTTGGCGAGGTAGTCAGTGCAAGCGGTTTAATGGCCAGCAATTTGGTCATCGGAGTCATTGTCCTAGTAGTCTATTCACTAGACCTCTACCACCAGCGACTCCAATGGCTGCACCACTAATTTTGGTGATTTTCTTGAAAAAATTTATGTCACACCAAATATCTAAAATAATTTACGTTTAAAATTATTTTATTTCAAAACAAACGGAGTGTTTATGTGTTCATTAAAAAGAAAAAGTGTGACTTATGTGAATTCTAATATATAATTAATATAGACTCATAATAGAATTAACATTTTTGAAACTATATTATGATTTATGAACACGGATGTGCGCATGAAATTTCAGATTTCACTTTCAAACAATCTACATTTTGGAGTTCATAATGTAATTGTTCTTATATATTTTACTTATAAATAAATTTGCATAAGAGTATTAAATTATTGATTATGTTCATGCTTTTTTATAATTTTTTTTATCACTTTTGGAAGATAATCGTAATTTTTTTTAATTATATTTTCAATTAAAAACTCTTACTTTCTTCATATCTATATGTTTTTTTTTTATAATATTTATTTTCCTTTTATTGGTTTTGAACCTTTAACAGAAATTGATAAAAATGTGAAAGAATTTTATTTTTCTTTTCAATTGAAGTTTGACAAAAATAAATAATATCCTGTTAATTATGATACACATAGAAAAATAATAATAAATATAGAAACAAAATCTATAAGAATAAAAAGAATATAAGAACTCAGATTTATATATATATATATATATATATAATTGAAATTTGGGTGGGGCCACGGCATCCCCACCCCCCTCGATCCTGCTCCTGCATACAAAATATCTGATTTGAAAGAAAAAAAAAAACCCATTAAACCTTTAAAAAAAAAAAAAAAACAATTTTGTAGAACAATAATAAACAACACAGTTTTATCAAACCGTTAATTTCTTTTTTTTGTAAAAAAAATAATAATAATAATAATGTAAGATTGATCCAATAATAATATTTTCCTTCAATTTTGCACTTTTATTTTTGGGGTTTTAAGTCTTTTGCTTATAAAATTGAAGTAGTCAAACAATCAATTTAAATGTCAAATTTTTAGTTTTTAATTATTTAGATTGGTCTCAAGCACTCATATACAAGTGTTTGCTTGTGCATGTCGCTTATAAATTTTACTAATGTGTCTTATAAGGAGGTTGCACTTTACGGTACTTAATGAAAAATGAAATTTCTCTAATCTGTTTCGAACTTTTCAGGGATCAAAGCGGTAACATTGGTCAGGTTACATAAGTCAGAGGTCAATCTTTATTTTGGACATTGCCTCTTTGAAAAGCTTTAGCCTTTAGGTATGAGCTTCCGTGGGAATCGGCGAGAGAAAGGTGATAGCTTTAGGTATGATTCATATATCATTTTAAGTTTACTCTTCTTTTCTTTTCCTTCTTTTGTTGGTCCTCGATATTTTTGTTCCCAACAGCATGCATCTCCTTTTACTCATAAACTGAAAGACTTTTTAATTTTTTTTTATAGAGAAATTTTATGTTTATAACATTTTTACAATGCGTTCACAACAAATTTTAAGTGAAAATTTTTTATTAGCGGTTAAGAATGGGCAAAAAAGTAATTTAAGTTTTAAATTCTAATTAAAAATAGTAACATTTTACTACATAGTATTTGTGGGTGTAAAACCCCAACGTCATGTGTTGGGCCTAGGGCCCAATTCGAATATCACTATGTATCCGAAGAGAAGAAAGGGGTTAGGAAGAAGTCCTGGTGGAAGAAATGTACCTGAAAATGAGCGAGAGGAGCAATCCGAAGAGAACCTTATTGGTCCGAAGAGGTCATTCTCCTCGGATTCCAAAAGGACTTGATCAAACAAATATACTGAAGGCCTGAATGATCTTCCCAACTACTTCCACGACAAGGACAAACTTTGGGCATGCCTAGAGATGATAAGAACAGAGAAATATCTAAAAGGAAAAGCTGCTACCACCACATTCAATGCACTGCAACAACTTTCCTGGCCGCATTTATGTGAAGAAGACCCCTGAACAGTGCAATCTCAGCTACCACCACTCACGGAGAACTAAAGCAGATATCTGATATGACATGTACTCAAGTGAAGGCTTAGATGAAGAACAGGTGGACGGTGATGATGAAGGAGGAGAAATCTGGGAGAGAACTCTGAAAATTGTATTCACCTTTCAATCAAGAACAATCCTCTTTGGACTTGAGTTTATTTAGTTCCCAAGCGTGTTCTTATGTCATTTGACCGTTGCTAGATTTACAACTAGCCTAGCTTTTTAACTCACTCTTTACAAATTCATTGTTCTGGGTTCGTTGGGCTCATAATCCTAATCTTTTGGGCTTGGGCTACGAAATTTGGACCCTACAGTATTTATTGTGAAAGTGATGCACAATAATTGTTATGAATGTAACACTTTTGAGAAATTATTTTTATAATTAATAACAAACATAATATAATCAGACCGGCAATAAATGGCTACAAACATGAACAACAAATACCAACTAGTTACCCATAAGACGTTTCTCAAAAAAAAAAAAAAAACTAGTTACCCATAAGACAGCCAATAATAATAAGCAACCAACAACACCCAGAGCAGCCCAGATCTATCTGTTGGGTCCCAAATAATATTATAAAAAAAAAAAAACTATCAATTCAAAATAGCAATCACACACAAGAACACAAATATTTACGTGGAAATCCCTTTCTCTTTGAAGAGAAAAATCACGAGACAAACTCTAAATAATTTCACTATTATCAAATTAATTACAACAATTCTTATGTATGCCTCACGGTTAAAGAAAAAAAACTCTCTTATTTTTCTTTGCTCTCTCACACACAAATTATCTTTTTTAAACGTGGCAATCCTTTTTCTTTTCTTTTTTCACTATGCAGCACCCACCTTTTTTTCATTGTGTGGCACCTTCTTTTTCTTCTTGTTTTTTTGTTCTGCTCTTTAGCACACCAAACACACGCCTTTTATATACATTTAATTCTGCCGCGTCACACTCCTAGGAACATATGGAGTGTTGACTTTCCACGTGTCTCCTATTTCAAGTTGAAATAGAAGTCCTCATCAGTTGGGCTTAGCTTATTAAGGAGCTTCACGTGGGCTGGACTTTGGTGCCAGCTTGCACCCAACACTATCAGTAAAATATAAAATTAACAAGAATCCATGACAGAATTGGGGAGCCTACATAGATAGAATAAGGTCCTGTTTAGAACCAAAATAGACGATATGAGATATCTCTTCCTCAAAAAAAAAAAAAAAAGAACCAAAACAGACGATATGAGATATCTCTTCCTCCAAAAAAAAAAAAAAAAAAAAAAAAAAAAATATATCAAACAACAGCCATAATAGCTTGGACCAACTCCAAATCTGTCTTTTACCTTGAAAAGTTAATTGAATTGACCACCGCGCAATGGTCGCTTACAAGTGTTTGTGGGGTGTAGGAGGTAAAGGTTTAAATTCAAGTTTTCAGAAAAAAGTTTCACACACATATATTAACTTGAGATTGGAATTGTATATTTCTTAGACATTCCAAAAAATATTTAAAATAATATGTAGAAAAAAAAAAAGTAGACTTAATGTCTAAAATTGAAGAACACCTTAGTTTCTCAACAAAAAAAAAAGAACACTTCACCTATCAAAATGAAAGAAAATAATTTTTATAACAATATAAAGAGAAACGTGATCAAACAAAAAAAAAAAATTGACTACATACACTTTCATTTATTAAGATTAATTGCCTTTAACTGAACCTTCATATTGCATTTATTCTTATTACATCCCCCTTGAGCCTCATCATCCACCACATCATTATTCTTTTTATTATTTATTTTTTACTTTTAGTTTTTTTTTAACAATATTAAATATATAAATATATTGACTTTACAAATTCATCTTAAGTAGTTTTAACTTTAAGTATTCATTTACTTTAATCTTGATGTTATAACTAAATAATAAATCAATGAAAAATCAAAAAACAAATATTGTCTATACATATTTTTTCGGTTCTAAAACTTTAGAACAATTGGCAAACCGCGAGCACAAATTTATCTAGGTATAGATCTTAGAGTCTATAGAGTTTATTAGACAATGCTCAAAGTGTTACAAATCAGAACACAAGAACATACAAGCTGCAAAAAGAAGAATTCAAATTCTGTGAAATCCGACTGATCAAAAATTAGATCCGACCGATCGAAAATAGCAAAAAATTAGATTCTATAGAATTTGAATTAAGCCCAACAGCCCATTGGCCCAATATGTGATTAGGGTTTCAAATCTATTTCACATAGTATATAAAGGAAACCCTAAGGCACATTTTGTAGAGATTTTAGAGGTGCTCTTGTGAGATCTAAAAGGTATTGTGCATTCCTCTATCAAAGTTACTACCGGAAATCATTCTCATATCATTAGATCTGGTAGATCTGAAGTTGCTGCAACAAGATCAACAACTGCTGATGATCTAAACCTTCAAAGGTGGTCTTGGAGTCACAAATTGGAGAGTTTGTGTTCTTGAAACCTTTGAGTGGGATCTCAAAGCCACAAGCGTGGGTGCTTGTGTTACAATAAATCCAAGGAGAGAAGGAGTCCGTGGATTCAGAGTTCGCACGTGGTCGTGTCAGTAAGTTATTACTGAGGGTAGCAATAGATTTATGGTTAAATTTGATTGTAAAAACTTTGATTATCTTATAATGGATTTGCTTTACCTTGAAAGATAGTTAGATCAAATATTCCCTAGGTTTTTACCTTGAAACGATTCGTTTCATTGATTTTCTTGGGTTATCATATATATCGTGGTATTATTTACTTTTCCACTTTTGCGCGTGATATGATATATGCTTGTTTGACCTAGATCTGAATAATAAACTTGATTAATTATTTAGGTTAAACAATCTGGTTTAAGGGGTCTAAACAGAACAAACAATATTCATCTTTAGTTGTTTTAATATTTGGTAATCACATTCAAATACATAGTCAAGATTGTATTTTGATATAAATTCAAAATTTCGCTTTCAAAATAACTAAGTAATATGTAAAAAAAAAAAAAAAAAATTCAAACAGAACCTATAAGAGGGAGTGAGAAGACTTGTGATGGAAACAAAAAACACACTGCCAAATTGTATTAACCCAAAATAGTATTATAAAAAATATATAATGATTCATCAGCCTAAAGTAAAATTGCAATATATATATATATATATATATATTTATATATATATATATATATGAGATGAGTTTAAGTTATACCATTTTTACACCATTAATTCAAAATAGATCCAAAGTCTATAAATACACTACAGGCCACATCATCAATTTTCTAAAATTAATGTTTTATCTCATATTTCCCATTAACTTCAATAAATGCCCCTCACTTTCTCATAGTCTCTCTCCATCCCCTTTTTCTCTGCAACTCAAATGTACAGATCTACTCTCCTTCCATTTTTGCTGTTTCCTCAACCCTTCATTTTTTTTAAGGTTCTAAATAATTCCTTTATTACTTTTTTGCTAAAGTCTCAAATGGCATAAATCCACGAGAGGAGCTGGCTAGTTCACAAAATAATAGAATTTAAAGTTCTCTACATGTATCAAATAAAATTCCCAGCTCTATCTTGTGCTCTAGGTCCCACTGCAATCACTTTTTTTCTTTTTAGTGTTTCCTTTGCTTTGATTTTTTTTTTTTTTTTTTGGGAGGGGGGGGGGGGGGTGTATAGTAGAGGATCATAGTTTAGTGCTTACTTTGATTTTTTTTCAATGGACTTAGAGAAGTTAGTGATGGATGTTCGTTTTCATTAAACCCCTTTCCATATGTAAAACTCACTAATAAATAATGTTTCCCATATATGCAGAGTCCTCCAAATTTGGGAGGGAAAAAAATCAGTGATACAACAATTTACAAAGACACAACAATTTACAAAGTTTTCAACCAGTACTCCCAAAGCTTATTCCAATCAGCCAACCAAATTAATTAAAAAGAATGGAAAAAACAACAGCAACAACAACAACAATAACATAGAAGAACCTAAATTAGAGACACCCATTAATCCTATGATCAAGAAAACAACCAGCAAAAACCAAAAATAGCAAACCTCATAATATTGATAGCGAATTTACTCCCACACTCGCCATCACATTGCCCATTAAAACTAACCCACTTAAAAAAATGCAACTCAGGAACAACAACCTTAAAAAAAATGTAGAGTACCTGATCATCTAACTCCTATTCTAAGGATATTATTTTCTTGATTTTCCTTCTATTTTTGTGATTTTTTTAGGCAGTATTTCCTACTTAAATTGTAGAGGAATTCCTTCAATTCGAGTATTTTCCACACTTCTTTCAGATAGAAGATTAAAATTAAAACATAGTAAATAATTATTGGATATGAAGGTTGTTATTGTACTAAATTAATGTATTAGGATTATTTAAAAAATAAATAATTGATTAGAGTAAATCAACAATCAAAGAGAACAAAAACAAAATAACAACTTAATGTAAAAAAGAGTCTTCTGTGTGGGTCATAGTAGTTATGGCTTATATGAGAAGGCCTCTTTGTTAGTTGCACCTTCCCCACATTATCATGGTAGTTGTGACTTATATGAGAACTGCAGTTGGCATTTTTGTTAGTTGCATCTGAGAACTGCAGTTGGCCTTTTTGTTAGTTGCATCTTCTCCGCATTATAAAAGAAATGTTATATGTCAATAATATTTTTACAATGCTTTCATAATAAATTATAAGTGGTAAGTTATTAGTTCTAATTTAAATCTATTACTGAAATTACTTTTTTGTCTATCAATAACAATTCGTAATAATCTGCTACTTATAATTTGTTGTAAAAGTATTGTAAAGATATTATAGACATAGCATTTCTCTTAATTAAAAAATATGGTAAATGTAAAAAAGGTTTTTTTTTATAAAAAAGTTAAAATAAATATAATGGTTGAGGTTAAAAATGAATTTTTACTCTCAGTCCTTGAAAGTAGGGGTGTTTGCGGTGTGGTGCGGTGCGGTTTTGGGTCATTTTTAGCACCACACTTTGTGGTGCGGTTTAGTTAAAATTATAACTGCACCGCACCTTATTTTTGCGGTTACATGTGCAGTGCGGTGTGGTGTGGTGCGGTTTAGAGTTTAACCAAAATCATAACTGCACCGCACCTCATTTTTGCGGTCACATGTGCGGTGCTATATATAAGATGAGGTTTGAAGTTTGTATATTTTTCAAATTTTGGGCATTTCCTACCCATTCAAAAACTAATTTTCCCTTTTTTTTTTGGCCAATTTTAAATTATTTAGACAGTTTTTCTTTATTTTGGGTTGGCTTTTCTAGTCAACACTTGCTAGGGTTATCAAAAATTTTTTTTTTTGGAAAATTAGGGTTATTAAACTATTAATAATATATTTAATATTAAAAATAAATAAATATATTAATATATAGAGAGGGTGTGGTGCGGTTTGTGCGGTTTTCTTATTATAAAACTGCAAACCGCACTGCACTATGCGGTGTGGTGTAGTGCAGTGTATTGTTACTTGCGGTGCGGTGCGGTACAGTTATGCTATTTTGCGGGCGGTTTTGGTGCGATTTTTGCGATTTTTGCAATTTATGCAGTTTGGTGAACACCCCTACTTAAAAGATACACAGATCTCAATCTAGGGACGGAGGCATTAATTGACCCGGGGTGGGGGGGGGGGGGGGGTAATGGCCCCCGCTAAATTGTTTTTAAAAATATATTAGTGTGTGTGTGTATATATATATATGCGCATTAAATTTTGCAATTTTATTCTATGAAATAACATTTTGCCCCTTTTAACGTTATCTTTGATTCTTTTTAGAATAACGTTACAGTTACAAACTTATCTACAACATTTTTATAAACTATTGAAGTACAAATTCTTATTGGTTCGCATCTGAATCTATCACTACATAACTTTTTTACTTACCAATAATCACTCACTATAGCAACAATATACCTCTAGCACTTTCATCATTTTAAAGGCCATTAAAAAAATTTATAGATCTAAAATTTAAAACAACATATACTAGCCCAAAAACATTTGTGCAATAACAAAAAATCACCAATAGCAAAACTAAAAAAAATTAAGTCCAATTAACCAATTTTACTCAAACAAACAATTGACCCTTTAAAAAGTTTTAAATAGAATAATTTTGCCTTTACCCATCAGGCGCACATATCAAAAACTCAAAAAAAAAAAAAAAAAAAAAAAAAGCCTCAACGGCTAAGAAGCCGCAGAGCTAGAGGTCAGAGTCGCCCCCTTAACTCAAAGTCCTATCTCTGTACCCGTCTCAATCCTTGTTTTAAAAAAAAAAAAAAAACCGTTTAATTGTTGTTTCAGCGTGATAAAACCAAACAATACAAATTCTACACAATTACAGTACTTTACAAATGTGCATATAGTGTCAGGGAGGAGAGAGAAATGTATCCAATCACAGTGAAGCTTGAAAAATGTATAACTCAGCCTTAGTGGGCGTTTCGCGAGGTCGAGCAAGAGACGCCGGAAATAAAAAAAGCAGTAAACGGTGAGTTCTTATCTTCCGTAATAATTCTGTTTGGTAAACCTGTGGCTGACAGTGACTTGACTGACTAAAATATTAAAACTTTTCTTCTTAAAAAAAAAAAAAAAAAGTTGACTGAGAAAATGAAGTCTTTACGTGTGGGTCATAGCACTTCACTGGTAAATTATGAGAGCCGCGATTGCCTTCTTTGTAAATTGCATCTTCCTCACCCTTTTTTATTCATAAGAAAAAATATTGCATCTTTCTCACATTTTGAAAGTCCTATCACTCACCACTCTTTTGTTTCCGGCTTCTCTTGTTCGACCTCGTAAAAGTTAAACGTCCCCTAGGCTGAGTTCTACAAGCTTCAACTTCACTGTAAGTAGATACACCTTCTCTCTCCTCTTGCATAATATCTCTCTCTTATATATATATATATATATATATATGGATTATGTTAACGGATACTCTTTTCAAATTAGCTATTTTTTTTTGCATGCCCATATTTTAGAGTTTATAGTTGGCCTCCTTCAAATTTTTGGATTGGTCCAAATAACCCAAAAAAAAACTAATCACTTAACCCTCTCTTTGGACCCATGACCCCTCCATAGTCTAAATACAATACAATAAAAAATCCACAAATCACCAATATCATAATTCAATAACTCATAACCAAAAAAATCTCATAGAAAAAAAAAATTCCCTTACGGGAGTGACAATAATTTATATAACTTTTTAATTGATTTATAAATTATGGGAAAGTCAATTACAATATTTAAATTTTTTTCAAAAGATAAAATGCAAAATTCTTTTAGAAGCCAATATTGATGATGTAACATTGCCAACTCTTAATATTAATATCCCAATTTTTTAAAATCCTCAAACAAAGTTTTGAAAACTTCATTAGTGTGATTTTTAGTTGCATCCAAAAGTATGGGTTTATCATATTGGTGAGTTGGTCAATGTGATAAAATCAACATATTAATTCCAATTATTCAAAATTTGGAGATCCGAAGTCCTCTTCTTTTTTTATTCTTCTTCGAAAAGGTTTGAATATCATATTGTAACTTTCAACTTTTTTGGTTCATATTATTTCTTTCTTGACTTAAATATTTATGGTAATAAAGTGCAATTGTTTTGTCTACCATGATTTTTTTTTTTGATAAACCATGTCACTTTAAATTTTTTTGGTTCATGCTTTCGCCTCCACTAGGTTCAAATCCTGGTTCCGTCCCTGCTCCTCTCCAGAGACGGAACTAGCAACGGGTTGAGGGGGGCCATTCCCCCTCCCCCCCCCCCCCCCCCCCCCAAATTTTTTTTAATTATTAAAAATAGTAATAGTATACACATTTAATGAATAGTTTAAGAATGGAGCCCAAAATAATTGTTTTTGGCCCCCCTCCTCCCAATAAGTTATAAATTGGCCCATGAAAATGATAAAACACAACTGGCAAACAACTATACTACAACATCTATGTTACTGTGTTGGCTGTTTCTTACTTTTTCTTCTTAGATCTAAGCTAATTTTTTATAAGTGTTAAGATTGACCATTTGAATTTTCGTGAAAAAGATATGACTATTTTTGCTGAAAAGAAAAAAAAAATGTGCAAAGGAAAAAAGAAGAAAGATAGATGAATACAAATTACAAACCAAGTTTATGTACTTGTAGTGAGTGAGAGTGGGGTTCGTGGGTAGCCATTAATCAGTGTGTGGGGTGGGATGGTAGGTGTGTTTGGCTATTAATTTTTAACTTAAAATATTAATTTTTTTTTTAACTTACTACTTACTAGTTGGTTGTTTATTAGTAAATTAGTTTAATTTTATGTGGGGTATTATATAATTGAATAGTTGCGTTAATAAATTGGTGCTAATGTGTAGTGTAAAGTCATCAGTATTACAAATTTTATTATATAAATTTTATAAATTCATGTATCATTAATCAAAAGAAAATTAGGATTGAAAGGGAGAATGTTGCAAAGTTTAGTACAAAATCAACTATAGATGATTTTTGTTATTTAAAAGATTGTTGAATTCTATTTTTAAATTATTAATTTAAAATGTATTAATAAACGGTTATTTTGTTTCTCCTCTCTTTTGTTGATATTTTCTTAACATTAAATATATGCTAATTTGTATTTTAAAGAATTTTTTTTTATTGAGGTTTTGGCCCCCCCTAAATTTTGATCCTAGTTCCGTCCCTGCTTCTCTCATAATTATTTGTTAGCTATCATGCATTCCACTTGATTTTTTTACTATAATTTACAATTTTTATTAAAGTTAATCATTTATGGTGGTGGTTGAAGTTAAATGGTTTGGAGACCCTACATATTAAAGAGGAGAAGGAAAGTCTCATACCTCCCTCTCACTCACAATAGGTGGAATTGAGATATGTTGAGAGAGTTGTCTAATGAGATTGTATGATAATATAAGAATGATGTTGATGTCATAGCTATGAACACTATATTGAATCAGTGGTTGAACTATCAAACTTATAAGAGTGATAGTAGGGACACATAAAATGCTATAATTTTTGCCACAATTCGTCACGTGATGAATTGTGAGCGGTAGAGGTGGTACAATACAAATTGTGGCAAAAGTTGTGTCATTTTATGTGTCTCTAACATTACTCAACTCATAATTGTACAAATAATAGTGGACTCAGAATTTGATGTCGTGGGAGATAAAATTTATAAGCACAAATATATGCACACAAACTTAAGACCAGTCTAAATAATAATAAAAAATTTATGTGAATGATAAGCAATAAATATTCCCTTTGGGTATGTGAGATACCTATTCTTCAAAATGATTTCATGTGCGAGAGTACTCTAGAGATGACATGGATGATCCTTGTCGGTGCTTCACTCCTGCCTAATAGTATCCGCATTAGCTTGTGCAAAAATTCTTATTTATTTTAGCAAAAATGCTATTTTTTCTATTTTGTGCAACAACTCTTCACACACACACACACACACACACACACACACACACACACTATATCATCTATTCTACAATCTATTTCATTAAAATATCAAATTTTTTTATTTTTTTAATTGTTTTTTTCTTTACACACAATAACTATTATCCACTCTATTTTTTTATCCTCAGTATACATAAAGAAAAAATATAAAATTAGATGCAAAATGAGTAGTGTCAATGTAAATTTACATGGTCATTATATCAACTTTGCAAATTTACACATTTTTAACTTGACTAATATGAATAATTTTGAAACTTATAAATATATAAAATTGAGCATTTTTTTAAAATTTTGCATTGAGTGATGCAAATGATTCTAGTGTTAAGAATCACCTTCAAATAAGACTTCTTGTATATATACCAACGATCATTTGCAAAGAGAACAAAAATTAATAATTTGTATTTGTATTTGTATTTGTATTGTGTTATCAATTAAAGTTTTTTTTTTTTTTTTTTTGTTTTTTTTTTGTTTTGTGCATAAGCATAAGTCATTTTGTAATTTTTCTTAAAAGTCAAGATTCCACTTACTTTATAAGAAAAGTATTGTATATAATTAGACTAACCTCAAGTACAATTTACACTTTGTATATTTCAAAGTAAAATATTTTCTTATTTTTAGGTGTTTGTTTGCATGTAAAATGTGATCAAACTTAAAAAATATTTTCTATTGACCATAAAATTCTTCATAAAAAGTTGTAAACCGTTTTACCTTTAAAAATTTGGTAAAATATTTTACAAAAATACACAATAGCCACCCTCCCTCCATCTGGTGGCTAGGATATCGATTCAATGGGTGGGGCAGTTGGTGCAAGCGGTTTAGTGGCCAGCAATTTGGTCATCAGAGTCACCATCCTGGTAGTCTACTCACTAGACCTCTAGCACCAATTTTGGTGATTTGCTTGAAAAAATTTATGTCACACCAAACATCTAAAATATTTTACGTTTAAAAATATTTTATTTCAAAATAAACGGAGTATTTACGTGCTCATTAAAAAAAATTGTGACTTATGTGAATTCTAATATATAATTAATATAGACTCATAATAGAATTAACATTTTTGAAACTATATTATGAACATGGATGTGCATGAAATTTCAGATTTCACTTTCTAACAATCTACATTTTGGAGTTCATAATGTAATTGTTCTTATATTTTTACTTATACATAAATTTGCATAAGAGTATTAAATTATTGATTATGTTCATGCTTTTTTATAAGTTTTTTTTTATTACTTTTGGAAGATAATAGTAATGTTTCTTTTTTAAAAATTATATTTTCAATTAAAAACTCTTACTTCCTTCATATCTATATGTTTTTTTTTTAATAATATTTATTTTCATTTTATTGGTTTTGAACCTTTACAAGACATTGTAAAAATAAGAAAGAATTTTATTTTTCTTTTCAATTGAATTTTGACAAAAATAAATAATATTCTATTAATTATGATATATGTGGAAAAATAATAATAAATATAGAAACAAAATCTATAAGAATAAAAAGAATAAAAAAAACTCAGATTTTAATATATATATATATATATATATAGACAAAATTTAGGTACAGTACCTTAGGTGCTGTTTTTTAGGTTCCCCTCTTAAGATTTAGCCATGTGGCTATTTAACTAAAAAATACACTTCCATCCCATGAGAAAAAATCCACATGGCAGAATCTTAAAAAGGGAACCTAAGGAATAACATCTAAGTACTGTACCTAAGTCTTGCTCTATATATATAATGGAAATTTGGGTGGGGCCAAGGTATCCCCACCCCCTGGATCCTGCTCCCGCATACAAAATATCGGATTTGAAAGAAGAAAAAAAAATCCATTAAACCTTTAAAGAAAAAAAAAAAAACAATTTTATAGAACAGTACTAAACAACACAGTTTTATCAAACCGTTATTATTATTATTATTATTTTTGTAAAAACAAATTTAATGTAAGATTGATCCAATAATAATATTTTCCTTCAATTTTGCACTTTTATTTTGGGGTTATAAGTCTTTTGTTTATAAAATTGAAGTAGTTAAACAATCAATTCAAATGTCAAATTTTTAGTTTTTAATTATTTAGATTGGTCTCAAGTACTCATATACAAGTGTTTGCTTGTGCATGTCGCTTATAAATTTTACTAATGTGTCTTATAAGGAGGTTGCACTTTACGGTACTAAATGAAAAATGAAATTTCTCTAATCTATTTCGAACTTTCAGGGATCAAAGCGGTAAGATTGGTTAGGTCCATACATAAGTCAGAGGTCAATCTTTATTTTGGACGTTGCCTCTTTGAAAAGCTTTAGCCTTTAGGTATGAACTTCCGTGGGAATCGGCGAGAGAGAGGTGATCGCTTTAGGTATGATTCATATATCATTTTAAGTTTATTCTTCTTTTCTTTTCCTTCTTTTTGGGTCCTCGATATTTTTGTTACCAATAGCATATATATTTCTCTTTTTACGCAGTTTTTACGCAGAAACTGAAAGAGCATTTTTCTTTTAAGAGAAATACTATGTTCACAATATTTTCACAACGTTTTCATAACAAATTTTAAATAACAGTTTGTCATTAGCTATTATGGATATGCAAAAAAATAATTTAAGTTGTAAATTTAAATTAGAATCACTGACATTTTACCACATAGAATTTGTTATGAAAATATTATGAAATTGTTGTGGACGTAATACTTTTCTTTTTACAACAAATTTTAAGTGACAAGTTGTTATTAGCTATTATAGATATGCAAAAAAGTAATTTAAGTTGTAGATTCAAATTAGAACCACTAGCATTTTACCACATAAAATTTGTTGTGAATTATTATGAAATTTTTCTAGATGCAATACTTCTCTTTTTCTGTAAGGATGAGAAATTATTTTTTTAATTAATAAGAAACATAATATAATCAGACCGGTAATAAATGGCTACAAACATGAACAACAAATAGCAACTAATTACCCATAAGACAGCCAATAATAAGCAAGCAACGACACCCAGACCCCCCCATATCCATCAATAAATTTTAAAATTAACAATAATCCAACAGGACCTTATTTTATTTATGTAGGCTCCTTGTTTCTGTCACTACGACAGAAAGAGGAAGCCTATGAGAAAAAAAAAATAAAAATACATAACACTATTTAGATTGAAGTGCGGTACTTGCTTTAAGGAAATTTAAGCCCTTGGTTGGCTAAATTTTGTAACCGGTGCATATCTTCTTTAACTTAAACAACCTGTTGGGTTAAAATAGCTTGACTTTGGTTAATTAATTCAATTACCCAAGTTGATTAATTAGGTTCAATTGCATGCACATCGGGGAGGTACCAACAAATCACCAAAAATATTAGATGCAGTGGAAAATAAATTTGACACGGTGATTTGTTGACAAATGGGAAAAACCTTGCAAGGCAAAAACCCTACCAGGTGATTTTAAGGTCACCACTCCCAAGAATCCACTAAATAACAATCAAGCGGTTACAAGTATAAGAAATATTACCAACTGCCCTTGGCCTATCCCGAAATACCAACCTATAGTTAAACATTTGCTCTAATACCCAATTGGATTTGATCCTGTAGTAGCCTTCTTTCTCTTGATGCACAAACCTCCAATTTGTGACTAACCCTTTTGCACGGATCCTAAGTATGTGACTAACTCCAGCAATTTGAACAGATATTGTTGGCTGCAAAGTTCTTCACTTCATCAATAATGAAGAATCTGGATGCACTTGGTTACAAAACCTTATGGCGTACAAATGCAGTAGCTTCACACAGAGAAAATATGTCTCTTGGTCTCTGTATCTTTGTGTGACGGCCTTTAAAAAAAGCCTTATATATGTCTAGGGTTGTGAGAAAAGAAACCCCAAACAAATATGCAAGACTGGGCCGAATTTCAAATTCGGAAATTCTAAAATCGTAATTCTTGATAGATCAAGTTGCTGTCGAGCTATCTATCGAGCTTCACATTAAGTTTCAATAGAAGGCATTTGTCGAGCTATTTGTTGAGACTTAATGAACAACTTTTCTTCACTTGTTTCTTGGACCAATCTTGTATCTTTAATACTAGACTTGAACAACATGTTTTTTGAAGTACTAAACCCACCTTTAGATCTACTCAATTACAAGTAAAGTGTATTTTGTCAAATGATTAGCCAATTACAATAAAATATGACCCTAATAATCTCCCAATTTGAAAATCCATGACAAAACCACAAAAAAACAATTATGAGAGAAGTCTTAACACAACTAATCCATAATATACAAAAGTACATAAGTTTAACCCTAACACGAACTCTTGAAAAACTTTGCAAGAAGAGAGATTATGGCATGGTAGACTTGCAACCTGTCTTAGGTGAAACACTTAAAAAAGATTCATCAAGGCATCAAGTGTGAAACATAGACAAGTTGTATAAAAGAAGAAACATGTGTATAAAGATAGAAAATAAACAACACATGTGAAACAAAAGTGAAGAAAACATACATCATCTCATATATATATATATATATATATCAAAGAATACAATGTATGTAAAAAGTGGTCACAAGACCAGGGTACATGTAATGAGAAAAGAATACATTTAAACCTCACTACATCCCTCAAAAACACTCAGAGCTACTCCCCCCTATCTAGTATGTCCTATGCTAGCTCTTCCCCCTAATATCTAGACTACTCTCATCTACAAAACTACTTCCCCTTTTTGTCATGAGTGACGAAGGGTGTATTATTGAGAGGTTATCATGTCATCATCATACTTTGAGCTAGAAGCATCATCATCATCATCTCCACCATCCGAAGAAGAGGACTCCTCAGCAAGCTCCGGTTAAGGTAACAACATGTGACTTGGAAGCATCATGTCTAAGGATGTTAGGAATTTAAGTGGGGAGATTATGATACCCCAAACTGTGTGGATTAAATTGGATTGTATGAATATGTGTTAGTGCAGGTGTGTGCTAAGTCTTAAATCATGCGCTCCCTTGGTGGATCTTAGCTATGTAAGTAATTAAGAGGAACCTCCAATTATAACTTGATTAGTTCATTTGTGATAGCAATAGTTAGTTTATCTTGCCTTGATGATAATGACCATCTTCAAGCAAGAAATATGAGGTGCGAACTTCGCCTATACCAAAATACAATTGTCATCTTGAGCTTATCCAATCATAGGAATGAACCCCATATATAGGATACAATTTTATGTATCAATTATGTTACAAAAAGTTTGAGTAGGTTAGCTATTATCAATTAAAAAATAGATGTTAGCAAAAACTTAATTAATAATTTTATATATCAATAAGTAAGAAAAATGATTTTTGAATAAAAAATTTATAATATAAAAAGTGAAATAATTAATATTTAAATGTAAAAATAAAAGATGTCACTTAAATTTATCGTTTGCCCATTTAACGAGTAGATGGAGTCACCCAATTTCTATCTTTCTTGATCAAGGAGGAACTGAATGGTAATCTGTGCAACAGTTTCGTCCTTGTTTTTCCTGTTCGACTTTCCCCCCATACATGGTATAAGTGTCACGGAGTAATTCTATGTTCGCTAAATTTTTTTTTTTAAATTTTTTTTTAGGATTAATGAAGACATTGAGGTGGGGCAAAATGGGCGATACCGATACGTGAGGAATGGAGGTGATTCAATGCTAAGATCAAGTAGCTCAACGAAAATTCTTGAGCCGGATCACTGGTTCTCTCAACCGTGGAGGATAATATTTGGAGTGTCGTGTGTGATTGCAATAGCAATGGACCCTTTGTTCTTTTACGTTCCTGTGATCGACGATAATAAGAAGTGCATTGGGTTGGACAAAACGTTGAGAACCACAGCTCTTATTTTGCGTTCAATTACCGATACCATTGGCGTTATAAATATTATTTTGCAATTTCATAGTGGTTATAAAGACGAGAAATCGGGAGAAGAAATTAACGATCCTTGGAAAATAGCAAGGAGGTATTTGTGGCCATACTGCCTAATTGACATTCTCGTCATTCTTCCCTTCCCACAGGTAAGGGAGAGCTTTCTTCAGCTACTTGTGTTTTTTTTTTCAAACATTAACATTGTGCTAATATTTAGATTGTATCCATCGACTCTAGACGTGTTGTAATCTGTTCAGGTGTTCATTTTAATTATTTTCCGAGAACTGAGGGGCTCAAAATCTTTGAATACAAGAAAGGTGTTGACTTGTTTTGTTTTCCTCCAATATGTGCCAAGAATTATTCAAATCTACCAATCCTGGAAAGATCCTACCAAGAGAGCCGACAAATTATCTGAAACTCCCATATGGGTTAAAGCTGCATTCAATTTTTCTCTGTACATCATTGCCAGTCATGTAAGTTTGATTTTGTATTGATTTTATATTCATCAAAATTTTACCTTAACAAGTATCATTTTAAAATCAAGGTTTTGTTGGTTTGCCTGTACTGTACACCTTTTAGATTTTAAAAGTACCAAAAAAGAAAAAATGAAAAGCATTTATTGCAGAAACACAAGAAGATATATATTTTAATAATGCATGGATTAAGCCTCTTGTAAAATTGTATGAATTATTATTATTATTATTATTATTAGTGTTGTTGATGCAATGGTTATTAAAGTTCAATAATGCCTCTCTGGTCTGGTCTTATAGGTATTGGGAGCCTTTTGGTATTTTCTTTCTATTCAACGAGAGACGGCTTGCTGGCACATGGGCTGTGAAAATCATATTGGATGTATACAAAGTTCTTTCAACTGTGATCACAATTTAGGAAATTACACATTTCTAAATGATTTTTGCCCCATAAATACACCAAATACAACGCTCTTTGATCTCGGAATATTTCTTGGAGCCCTTCAGTCTGGTGTCGTGCATTCCGAAAATTTCTTTGAAAAATTCTCTCAATGTTTCTGGTGGGGCTTGCGAAATCTAAGGTTTGCACATATTAGATTCCACTATTCTATATTGCTATTTCATAATAGTTTTTATTGGTAGTTATATTCGATAAGCATATGGTACTATTCGTAAGTTCTTAATTCTTTCAATTCTTGTCTTAACCAATTATGTTCAGATGATCAATTCACGGTTCTTAATTCTTTCAATTCTTGTCTTAACCAATTATGTTCTGATGATCAATTCACGGTTAATTACAGCACAAACCAATATCCTTAAACACATAAAAGCATAAATTAAATGAGATAAGTAATATGATTAATTATGAAAAGAAAATCATAGCAAAGAAAAATTCTCCAGATGTTTAAGGAAACAGATCTACTAGCAAAATCGAAGTTCATACAGCTGAATAGTTGCTACTATCAATAGTGACTTACTGTCCTGACCACATATAGCTTTAACTCCATTGAACTCTTTTACTCTGAATTCTTTTTAGTTTTTACGCGAACAAACTGTACATGTCTCCAAGGACCACCTTGAAGCTTTGATCTCTACAATAACACTTGAATGTCTCTATGGCTTCAGCCCTGATCACCAACTTTTAACCCTACCTTCTTCAGATTTACTTCATGATCAATGGTATTGTGGTGAACTAAGAGAGAATTGAGTTACAGAAATCCTTGATACATATGGAGGCTCTCTCTTCACTTTCTTTAGTTGACCCTAATGTATCCTTATATATAGTGTAGCAAGTAAGGCACAAATCAGAACAGAAATAGCTGACTTATGGCCCATTTTAGAATTAGTTTTTGCGATTCTCGATAATCTCTCAATCAATCGAGATCGCTATTCTGACGCTATCACCTGCACTAGAAACTTCTGTTTTCTTGAACTGTTCTTGAGTATTCGTCTTGATCTTCAAATACAACAATTATGACCCACAAAACTCAACATTTTGTTATGGATCGGCAAAATTCAATTTATTAATCCTAATAATTCTTTTCCACAATAATTTTGTAGATCCTTACTTTATGTATTCTAGGTATGATTTCAAAGATTAGTATATATGTCTAACACATTATAATTGCACCGTTTTTGCAGTTCTCTTGGTCAAAACCTCCAAACGAGTAACGATGTCTGGGAAACCTGCTTTACAATTCTTATTTCTGTCTTTGGCTTGCTATTATTTTCATATTTCATTGGAAATTTGCAGGTTAGTACGAAATCGTTTCATTTATCAAAGGCTTAGGGCTCCTAGTTATACAATTATGAACTTTAGCATTGTTTAGGCTGAAAACAAGAAGTGAGCATTGGAAGAATAACACACCATTCATTGCTAAGTTTTAAAGTGGTGATATAATTATTGTTGTTGTTGTTATTGTTATTGTTATTGTTGTTATTATTATTATTATTATTATTATTATTTGTTGTTATTTTATTCTAAATCTGGATTACTAATCTAGAATCCTAGATATGATCTATAATTTTCCGAAGTTTTTCTACCAAAAAAAAAAAAAAACGATTTTCATTTCTTCACTCTTAAATGGTGATTGGTATTTTTTGTTGTTATTAATAATGATGTTAATATTCTGGAATATTTATCTTTGAAAGGAGATTCTACGATCGATGTATTATATTTATATATTCCGAATTAGTTATTTTGTATTGAGAAATGTACCGAGTAACTCAATGTTATGGCGGTGAATATGTCACGATGAATTTACACACACGTACGTAAATTCAAAAAAAAGAGAAGGAATTCACACATGTAAAAGATACTTTTGTTCTGTCTATAATTAATATAAGATTTGACAAATGGACGTAACTGGTAGAAGTGGGGCGCGCAGTTATACATGCAGCTGGACGAAACTGCAAAGTCAGAGGAGAGAAGAAGCCAGATGATGGAGAAAAAAATGAAGCGGGAGGAGAAAATAAAGAAGATGAATGACGAAAAACGAACAATAAATATGTGGATGTCAAAATACAAGCTCCCTAAAAAAATGAAAGAGGAAATCATACAGTACGTAGAACAAAACTTGGAAAGAAACCATGATGTTAATGTGCAGAACCTGTGGTCTCATATTCCTCGACAAATAAGCAAGGCTGTAAAATGCCACCTCTGCATGGATCTATTGAAAACAGTGAGTTTGTGCTTCAAATGGGCTAAATAACATTTATTCATCAATAGGTTAAAGACTTATATATATAAATATATATATATATATATATATATAAATAGATTTAATTAAATACATTTTAAATGTGTGAGAGGTGTTTTGCATGCAACACATACTGATATGTGATTATTGTAGTATAGAAATATAAATTATAATACATTTTGTAGATAAAATAGTTATTAATCACTAATTATCTTGATATTTTGCAAGCATAAAATATATAATTAAGGAGACAATATATTTAATACAACCGTATATAGATTTGTCAAAAAACACATCCAATATAAATTTCGTAATGAGTTTGGTTTATGTTATATATATGATACAACTTTTAGCAATTTTATATAACTCAATAACATTTTAATATGTAATTACTTTTAAAATACCACCGTTGGATTATGTTGACTCTATACTTTTCATGCTTACAAAATATCAAGTTGATTAAAGATTAATAACTATTTTTTCTTCCCTAATATATTTAAAGTTTGTTTTTTTAATTTTAAAATTATACATAAAACATGAGTTTAGTGATCAAATGATCAAATTACTAAATTTTTACACTAATTTTTATGTTAATAATATGTGGTTTATATAGTAATTGCATATTAGATTTTTGGCATTATTCATCTGCAATGTTTTTACTTTTTGAGCTAGGTGCCGATACTTCGAAATTGGGGTGAACAACGGTTGAAAGACATATGCCATTCTCTCCAGCCAGTCTACTACGATGCGCAGAGCTACATTTTTCGTGAGGGAGAACCAATTGATGCGATGTTCTTCATTAAAGATGGCACTGCATGGAACTATAAATCCAGTAATGGTGATGCAAGTGGCTCCTCACTCGCTGAGTGTCTTGAAAGCGGTCACTTCTTTGGAGAAGAACTTCTTGACTTTCTGTTGAAATCGAAAACCGACTCCTTGCTCAAACTCCCTATTTCTACAAGAACCGTCAAAACCTATAAAACACTTGAAGGCTTTGCTCTAATGGCCAAGGACTTGAGGATTATACTTGACAGGAACTGGGTTTATATGGTCACAGAGAGATATAAACAGTTCAAGGATCTTCTGAGACAAAAAAAAATGGAGCAACTTGAAATGTCCTCCCAGGGCGGCAAATAATTGCCGAGTTCAGGTTAATGTGCATGAAATTTATATAATAAAATATTCTCATATTTGCATTTTTGGCCATACTTTTAAGCTATCTTGTGACTGATTATAAAGAATCCTTGTTTCATAGGTGAAAAAGGTTTTACATGATAAAGAGAAGGAGTGGAAAAATCATTGAAGAAGTAATTCACGTGGAAGTTAAATGCTACAAGATGAGCCCAAAGTCAAGCCAAACCTTGAAGAGATCCAATGAAGTAAAGAAAAAGAAAAGAGAAGAATGAAAGAAAGCCCAATCGAGGCGTGATGTGTAGAAAGAAGAAAAGAAAAGAAAGATTGAAAGTTAGAGAATGAGAAGCGAGGCCCAATTCTAATGTCCTGGCCGTGTGGCCTACAACTAATAATAAATAAAGTCCTTGTCCGACTTGTACTAAGAATGTGTCAGGCGGCTTCTCTCTTTTAAGTGGTATAGGTCGGTCTTTGTGTGATATATAACTATGAGCAAATAATAGAAAAAAAGAGGGGGACGGCTAGGACTGGAGCGCAGGCAGCAGAACATGTTTTCTTTCTATGGCTTTTCTCTAGCACTGTGACTATTTTCTTTCTTTATTTTATTTTGTCTAGTTGAATGTTTAGAATTTTATCTTTTTTGTGTTTTCTTTCAATTACTATAAGTAGCTAAATTTATAATTAGGATTGAGGATGAAACTTTGTTAAAAATTATCAGTATTATTTATGTGATTTGATTTTTCCTACAATATTTATTCTTTAATAGTTTAAATTGTTCTAGTCTCATATCAATTGACTAAGATGAGATTCTAAATATGAGTTCAATCATGTTTTTCTCATGATTTAGGATTTGTCTTAATTAATTGAATGCTTAATTTATTATTTCTTGATTTTAAAATTGGATATCTCTTGTAATTTGTTTAGCTACGGATACAATTGATAATTTAATTTTATACTTAGGAAGCGAAGAAGAGCATGCTTTAGATATTTAAATAGAAGTTTTAATGATAATATTTTCCATAATAGCAAGATTGATTTCTAGATTATCATGTAGTAATTGCAAAAAATTAATGATAATAAATATATGCTGATATGACTTACAATGTGGATTCCAAAACCTTAATTCCTTTTTCTAGATTGTTTACATCTCTTTATTGCTTTATATTATATCTTTGCTTCGTTTAATTATTAATTTGCTTAGTTTATTTAATCTCAGAAAAACCAATTTTTAGTAAACTAGATTAGGATTAATTTGGTTAAGATTTGATTAATTTTCCTATGTTTATTCAAGTCTCTCCCTGTGGGTTCGACCTCATTCTTTTCATATTATACTTCGGTACAGTTCGTATTCTTGCGAGTACTTTAAAATTTCACAACACAGGTACTCAAGGTAATTAAACTGCTCATTCAAGATTTCCATGTATCATGCATGTTGTGTAAGAAATTCTTAACTGTATCTTTCAGTGATTGTACTTAACTAGCTAGTAGTTTAGATTATTGAATGAAGGCTAGTCTACGGAAAAATAAATATCTTTTAAATTCTAGCAAGTATTGATGTAAAGATGATTTGATTTTCTTTCTTTTCAAGAAAATGAATTCATTTGCTGAAAAATGAAAATAAGGTTTGTATTTAAGTATTTGTTGACAGCTACTTCATTCTTGGTTTTGCTAAATGTTAAAATAACATGTCCGTTTGTGAACGGCTTATCTACCTTTTTCTAGAAAGATTTTTGTTGAAAGTGTGTTAAAATATACTTGTAATTCAAAAAAAAAAAAAATCGAAAAAGTAAAAAAAAAAAAAAAGGAAAAAAATTGAGGTTTTAAAAATTTATACATAAAATTAAAGCTAAAAAAAAAATTAAAAAATTAAAAGCTAAAAGCTAGGCTTATAAGCTGATATCAAATAGACACGTATGTAGAACGAAAAGATTATACTTTGTTCTCATGCTTCACTCCAAAAAAAAAAAAAATTATTTTTTATTTTTAAGAATTATTCAGGTAAGATCAAACATAATTTGATATATACATATAAGAGTTCAGGTAGTTATCACCTAATTAAATGGGATACATACCTATATATAGTGAAGGACAACTTACAATTTGAACTACCATAGCTCAGATTTATGGCCATAATATTGGAAAAGACACATATGAATCAAGCATTTATAGTTTCTAGAACTATATAAACAATGTTTTGAGCCTCCTATCCTGCAGTAGCAGCATTTAAATGCCTCCTTGCAGGGATCCATGGTAAACGTACAAGCCTAAATAGAAAGAAAAGTCACAAGAGAACTTGAGAAAGTAATACTCCAAAAGTACTACTAAGATATTCACGTAGACAGACAATTACTTCTTCATATATATATATATATATATATATAAACATGAATTAGGAATTTAAAAAAGAACCAGAAAAAAAGAATAAATAAGGAAAGAAAGTAAGAATGAACATACTATATGGTATGTTTGTAGGTGCATTTTTTTTTTTTTAATTATATAAGGATAGCAAGGTTTTATTGATGTCCAAAATCTTTTTGAAATACAACCTCCAAATTAAGTGGCAATTCTTCTAACAACGTATCGAAATCTATAGTTTGAATTGCTCTTCTAGCAAGGGCAGGGGCAGTGGGGAGTTAAGACCTTGTCTTTAAAGGGGCCAAATAAAACTACAAACACAATACTATATTCCTATATAATATGTATAATTAATAAGAAGAAATTGTAATATAATGTGTACTATACATATATATATATATATATATATACTTCAACAAAGTTGATCGAGATTGACAAAAAGAATTGTTATTTTTAGCATTTCTTTATTTAACTATTATTTTTATGAGGAAGGAGAAGAAATTTTATTTTATTTTTTTGGATTTCCCTTTAAAGTTTAAGACAATTGTAAGGATAGTTATTGTGTTCACTATGAATTTATGAAAGCAAGATTAATTTAAAGATATTATATATATATATATATATATATATATATAATTGGGATTTGGAGGCCATAAATATGTGTACTTATTAATTTGGCGAAACTATACTATTGGTTCTTCAAGTTTACCATGTGAGCCCAACTATGTTTGTCTCTTAAGTTTCAAGTGAGTGCAATTGGCCTCTTAAGTTTTCAAAATGAGTGATATAAGTCTTTTTTTTTAACTTCCGTTAGTGATGTTACTTACGTGGCTAACGAAATAATGACCTGAATTTTTTTATGGATGCAACATTTCTTTTTATTAAAAAATTACAAAAGTGAATTTACACATAAGAAACAAACTCATCTAATTCAAATCTTAATTCTAACCCGATACCAAATAAAAACTCCATTTGCAATATGATGTAAGATTCACAAACCAATGAGAGAGAGAACGCGAGAGAGTGATTGAACTGACCCAAGCCCTAGCCGCCGCCGATGCCACCTCCCTCTGCTGGAGATGGTGGCCTCCTGCTTCACGTGTCCTTCTCCAAGCGATAGCCATTGCCATGGCGGCCTCTTTCCTCCTCTCACATTGCCTCACCGTTCCTTCCTCCTCCCATCTTAGGTATTACACTTTTTCCTTTAGTTGAGCAACCTAGTTCCATTTCATATTTGTTATTGCACCAACCCTAAAATACTATTATTTTTCATCTCTCTTTGTGGTTGTGCAACCCACTTAGGCCATGTATGAAATTTCATGTATTTGTATTTGTGTCAAGTCAAACACATTTGCCACAAAGTGTGTACAATTTAATATTTTTCCTCTTTCTCTTGAAATTATAAAGTGTCAGATTATTTTGTGCAAATATGTATTGTGTAGCTCAAAAAAGTTTATTTTAGAAAAAATCTATACATGCCAGAAACAGATCTCAGTAATGGTGGACCCTTTGTGTCTATTAGTAAATTAATATCAGTACATAACACCACTATGGCATGGGAGAGTTGAATCTGAACCTTACACGTGGAGCAGCTATGAGGGAAGGAAGAGTAGGTGTTGGCTAAGAGATTTTGTCTTAGTCAGTGATAAAAGCGTGACTGCCTTGGGAAGAAAGTAAGATTTACACCTAACATAGTACTCAAGCACTCACCAAAAGGGAGATAGTGACTTTTTAAGGTCAAAGGCTATGAGGACACCCCTTATTGGTTAAATGCATAATGAGTCACCTCAGAGACATGTGTACCAATCACAGTACTCCTGATGTCCCTCTCAATGTCCAAGACTTGTCTCTCAAGCAGTGGTAAAGCTACTTACCTACGGGTCCCAATACCACGTTGGCGCAATTCTTATCCCTTAGTCAGCAGATAACATCATAACTGTATAAAGATCTCGAAAGATAGAATATGATAACTTAACACATGTTCTTGTACTCAACCATGTTCCTTAGAGTATAAAAGGAACATGCAGTTAAACTTCTAAGGCAAGAACCCAAATAGATATTTTGAGATGAAAGTGGAGAGTGGTAGGAGAGAAAAGCAACTCCATTGTAAACTGATCTTTTTCTGATACGTAATACAAGCTAAACTGAGCAAGAATGTTATATTCTTGCTCAAATCATGGTTTTTATCCCTTCTTTAGGGTTTTCCACATACATCCTATGTTGTTTTGATAGTCAGTTTCTTCTATGTGTGTGTGTATGTGCGTGTGTTTGTGTAAAAGGCACTGGCCCTAAAACTCTGTCAGTGCCCTTATCTCTCTCCTCCCTCCCCTTACCCCCTCCCCCCCCCCCCCCCCCCCCTTCCCCCCAAAATAAATAAAACAAAACAAGAAAGAAAACAATTCTAGACTTAAATGACCAAAAAAAGGATCCATAAAAGTAATACCACATTTGATGGGGGCATGATGATAATTTTCAGTTACATTGGCATGCCCATGCCCAGCAACTCAGTTTTTGCTATTTTGGATCTAAAGGTGACGAGCCTAATACTAAAAATAATCAATTAGGGCACACATTATTGAGGACAACTTAGACCCTTCAATTACGTCAAGGATTTCAAGAGGTCAAGTCCCAACAAATATATTAAGTAGTTGTTTCATGTTTATTTTTTATTTTTTAATACGTAGAAGTGATGTCCAGACGTTTGATCAAATTATTTCATTTC
The DNA here is from genome assembly GCA_023736055.1 of Quercus glauca. Classification (NCBI taxonomy): domain Eukaryota; kingdom Viridiplantae; phylum Streptophyta; class Magnoliopsida; order Fagales; family Fagaceae; genus Quercus; species Quercus glauca. Next base: position 13,016,941 of record CM043323.1, on the reverse strand, counting down.
TTGTTTATGGGATATATTGAAAATTTTATGGACAAATAGTAAGGAGTGTGGAACTTGAGAGTGAGATCTTTAGCTAGGTTTAAACACGTCTTTTAAGTCTATTGGACCTGTTAGGACATATGTGGTTTACTTGTTAAGAACATATGTCACTTTTTTTTGTAATTGGCTAATCCTTTGACAAAACGCACTTTACTTGTAATTGGGTAGATCTAGATGTTTTTAATACTTCAAAAAACTGTGTTTCAAGATTAAGTGTTGAAGTCATCAAGTCTGTCCAAGAAACAAGCTGAAAAGTGCAAGTTCATTAAACCTCGACAGCTGCATCTATCGAGCTTGAGAAAGCTGTTTCAGCCCCGTATGCTCGATAGCTGCTCGACAGCTCCTATCTATCGAGGTTTAAGAATTTCAGAATACTGATATGATTTTCTTGGGTTCCGTGAATATGTCTTTGGGCATTCTTTTCTCCTAACCCTAGACATATAAAATGATTATTTTAAGGGCCGTCAAAGAGTTCACAAGTTGCACAAGCTTTGAGAAAAGTCTGTTCAAGCAAATTGTAACCGGAGACAAAGTTTCGCCCTAATTCATCATTCTTGAAGAAGTTGTTGTGTATGTACACCGTAGGGTTTTGTAACCAAGCATCTTCTTGATCTTCATCGTCTGGATGAACTGAAGAACTTTGCAGCCAACAAACTTCTCTAGTTGGTAATTGAAGTCGCGTACTAGGATCCGCACAATTGGTTAGTCATGTACTTGGGAGCCGTGCATCAAAAGAAGGAAATGTCACTACAGAACAAGTCCAATTGGGTATTGGGGTAAGGGTTCAACTGTAGGTTGGTATAAGGTACTGGGATTCCTTTACTTATAATCACTTGTTGTGATAATAGTGGAGTTTCGAGAATGGTGACCTGAAAATCACCTGGTGAGGTTTTTGCCATGTAGGTTTTCCCCATTCGTAAACAAATCACTGTATCAATTTATTTTCCGCTGCACTTAGATTAATTGGTAATTTGTTTGTGCTACCACGCGCTTTGCATGTTAATTTGATTAATTAATAACCTGGCTAATTAATCAATTAATTTAATCACAAGAGGTCAATACGTTTTGGCCTATCAAGTGGTATCAGAGCAGGCACACTCTGATTTGGTTTAATCTTTGCTATGTTGATCCATTGACCCCTATTTGTCATGGATAGAGGACAGTCATTAATTATACCTTCTTTATTTGATGGCACTAACTATGCATACTAGAAAGTACACATGAGAGCTTTTTTGCAGTCTTTAAATGATAAGGTGTGGCAAGCTGTAGAGATTGGCTGGACCAAGCCAAAAGAAACGCCGGCCTATTGGGATGATGCCAAGATCAAGGCGGCAAACTTTAACAGCAGGGCATTGAATGCTTTATTCAGTGCGGTCACCAATGAGGAGTTCAAGAAAATATCTTCCACTGAAACTGCTAAGGAAGCATGGACCATCCTCCAGACAACCTATAAGGGAACATAGGCTGTCAAGGATTCAAAACTTTAGAGGCTCACTACAAGTTTTGAAAAAATAAAGATAGAGGAGGATGAGTAGTTTGATGAGTTCTATGCCAAGCTTAAGGACATAGTGAACTCAACCTTCAATCTTGGGGAAACCATTCCTAAACCCAAAATTGTGAGAAAGGTGCTCAGATCTCTACCCGAGAGATTCCATGCCAAGATCACGGAGATGAAGGAATTAAAGGATATTGACAAAATTCCTTTGACTGAGTTGGTTGGAAACTTGCAGACTTACGAGCTAGGGTTAACAAGAATTGGCAAGTCGAGTAAAGGCAAGAGCATGGCTTTAAAGGCCAAGAGCAGTGACATTGATGAGTCTTTAGATTATGAGGATTCTAAGATGAAGTCCTACATTACAAGGCAATTCAAGAAGTTCATGAAGAATGCCAATGGGAAGGGCTTCAACAAGGACCGTAGGCAATCCAGTTCTTCTCAGTTCAAGAGCCAAGACAAAGGGAAGAAGGACGTAAAGGATGGTGGTCAGTACACTGTTCCCGCAGGACCTGAGTGCTTTGGGTGTCATGGTTTCGGGCACATGAAACAGGAGTGTCCTACATATCTCAAGAGCATTGGGAAGAGCAAGGCACTTACTGCAACCTTGAGTGACACTAAACTTGATGATGATTCCGACAATGAGGATGACAGAATCTTAAATGCCTTCACTGCCACAATTAATCCTACTGAAGGGATTGTTGAAAAAGTGGACGAAGAAGAAGAATTTGTGGATTCTAAGTGTGAGAAGATGGATGATTAAGATGATATCTATACCGCTTATAAGAAACTATACAAGCTGTCTAAGAAACACGAGAAACTCTATAAGCTGGCCACCAAGAAACTCAGTGATGTGGAACTTGACCATGAAGAGTTATCCACAAAGTTTGATAAGGCTAATCAGACTATTGGAGCACTGAGGTTTGAGAATAATTTCTTGGTTGAGAAGACCAAGAAGCTTGAAGTGGAGCTGTTTTAAGTCAAAGCTCAATTGGAGAGGACTTCAAGTGCGAAGCTTGACGAGATGCTCAGCATTCAGAAATCTGCTTCAGATCGAACAGGTTTAGGGTATGGTCTTTCTTCCTCTAATATTGTTTCTACTAGTACTACTGTTTTTGTTCCTCCTGCTAATAAGGTTGAAATCGAGAACAATGTTGTTAAAAATGAATTAGCTAGTGAGAACTTAGATAAGAGTAAATCTATCTTAGGAGCACCTCCTAAGCAGGATAAGAAAGATGTTAAGAATCCTAGAGCTAAGAAGGCTAACTCTCAAAAGCCTAAATAGAAGAAGCAGATCTCTGTCATCATTGTGGAGTTGCCGGTCATACTCGACTCAACTGTTATAAATGGCTTGCCACTCAACAGAGCAACGGCATGATAGCATCTAGAAGACAGAATCAGCTTCAATCCTCTCTTACTCCTCTTGGAGATATTCTCAAAGCCCTCATGTTCCTTTCGATCTTGAACGGTTTCAATTCCTCCCCCTCACCGCCAATTTAAGGATTTAATCAAAGGAAATTTTCTTCTAAGGTGTGGAAGGAAAATGGTTCCAAGTTATTCAATCACTTTCTTCTCTCTCTTTGTGTTTTTGTTTTTGCATAACTTATGTGTTTTGCTTTTATTTTGAGTCAGTCTAGTTTTTGCTTTGCTTAACATGTTTTTGTTTATTTATTTTCAGTTTTATTTATTTTGTTTTTGATATAAAAAAAAAAATTTGAAATATCAGAAAAATACAAAAACAGTGTATGTATGTGTACATTGGTACTTGTGTACCTTGGATGACCATTGAAACAAAGTTTTCTAAACTTTGTATCTTTTGTAGTTTAGATGAGCATCTCTATGCACAACTAAGCAAGTGAGTTTTGTGGCTCTTGTTTGTAATGAGTAAGGTTAAGTAATCTCTTATACTTAATACTCATATCACTCTTTTTGACGGGAAGGACTAGAAAATTCTAAGAGAAATGCATAAATAACCATCTCACCACTGTTGCCCGCTGATCATGAATGACATCTGTATACTTCGACATAGCAAAAGTGCAATGTCAATAACATTTGTGTGCTTCAGCATAGCAAAATTGGAATGTCAAATATCATTGGGTATTTCAAATATCATTGGATATTTCTTTTCTATCTCTTATATGCCCATGCATGATATGCTTAAAAAGAAAATATGCAAAGAAAAATAAAAAGCAAAAAGATAAAAAAAAATGCTTTAAATATAATTACAAGCGTGTATTTTAGGAGATGTGAGAGTTATAGGATATACCTCGAAGGTGATAGTCCCCATCAAACAATTATGATTGTGTGTGAGTTAAAGTGATTTTCTCATATCTCAAATCGTCATCACATGTATACACTTATGCAATCTTGCGAAGTTTTTCACACACAACACGCAATATTCTTTGCTACTCTTGATACATATGCAGGTACAATGTGATTTGGTCATCACTAGGTTTACATGTGTTGATGTATACTCACTAAACTGCCTTGATTTGTTTTTAAAATATAAAATTGGTTAGACTTGTTTAGTGTGTGTGTGATTTTGGGATCCATGTGCTTAAAATTGTTGTTAAGAGATGATTTTGAGAGCTTAATATGTTGATTGGATCATTGGTTGAGTTGCATGCTTGATTGCATTCATGTCTGTGTTTTTCCCTCCTTGAAAAACTGTTTTCAAAAGCTTGCTCGACAGCTCCTTGACACCTAGCTATCTGTCAAGCTTTTTAAGCTTTTTCTTATCGCAATCTCGACAGCTTCTCAACACCTGGTGGATTGATCGAGATTTCTCCTGTCCTCTTGATAGCTTCTCGACAGTTGGTAAATCGATCGAGCTTCTATTCTTGTGTCTTTGCTTTGCCCCTCGACAGATTCTCCATAGCTTTATTTGTTGATGTTGTTTTTCTCGACACCTTCCTTGACAGATGTCTCGACACCTCTATCTGTCGAGATTTACTGAACCTCTATATATTGATTCTTTGCGATCCGGACTTCATTTCTCTCTATCTCTCTCTCGATAGCTCCGTCTTTTCACCTCCCAAACACTCTTTTCTCACTCCAAATCCTTTCCTCAAGGTTTCTTCAAGCTTTTTCAAGTTTTTCTTCACTTGGTAAGCTTCTAATCTTTCATTCTTCATGCATTTCATGTTTTGAAACCTAGGTTTTGGGATTTTTTTGAGAAATTTTGGGTTTTTTAAAATTGATGAGTTATTGTTGAAATTTTAGGATGGGTTTTCACTTAAATGAGTTTAAAATCTCATGCATTGTATCTCATTAGCATTATTATAGTATTATCATGCATTTAGATGTGTACAATTGATTGTGTGCTGGTAGGATTGGATTGGGTTGAGCCCATGATGAAATTTACTTTGCATGTCACATGTTCATGCATTTCCCATGCATATGTACTCTCTTCAATATACTTGTTATATTTGAACTGTTTTGGAGCTTTTCTGATTGTCTCTCTCTCTCTCCCTCTCTTTCTATTTACGTTAGTCGTGTTTATGACACCCAAACGTGAGTCTGTTTCATCTCAGAACCCTTTTCGTTTCGGGACATCCACTTCATCTGATCCTACTCCATCATATATTCGGTTCTGTGATGAGGATGCCTGTAAGGCTTTCTCGGAGAACTTTTCTCGACGAGGCCTTCATTCAGAACGCCGAGTCATTTTGGCGGACTTCGCCGACACTGACCTACCCGATGTCATTCACAGTCGGGGTTAGGAGTCACTGTGTGACGTCTTGGTCACATGTCCATCCGTGCTGATTAGGAGTTCTACTCCAACATGCATGGATTTGATTTTTTAGTACCTCTTTTTCACACTCGCGTTCAAGGTACGCGCATTGCTATTACACCGCAGCTTATTGCGAATGTGCTTCATGTACCTAGGGTTGAGTTTCTTGACTACCCTGGTTGTGAGCGTCTGAGGACTGTGTCCAAAGATGAGCTCAAATCCGCTTTTTGTTAGTGCCCTTCTGTTTAGGGTGAGCGTTAGTTCATTTCCTGCACGGACTTTGCAAAAGGTCCTCGGTTTTTGAACATGGTTATGACTTTTGTTCTTCACCCTCTCTCTCACTACAACTTTATCACAGAGCCTCGTGCTCGCTTTTTGTTGTCCCTTCTTGAGCATTTTACTATAGATTTCCCCTCTCACTTCATTCTTACTATTTTAGATGTCTATAGGGATACGGCGTCCCGTGATAAGCTCATCTTTCCTTCTGCTATCACGAGGATCTTACGCCATTTCTCTATTCCCTTTCCAGTGTCCGACCATTTTACTCATATTTGTGCCATAGATGCCGCTACCATAAAACGTAGTGAGGCGCAGTTTAAGTTGAGGCAATCTGGGTCAGCAGCTCCTTCCTCCTGTTTGACTCCATCTTGATCTGCTCCATCCACATCTACCCCCTCCACTTCCATGGGTGATGTGACTTTAGGAGACATCATGGCGCAACTTCAGCGTATGGATGCTCACCTTGATACACTCTCTATTGAGTTGTATCAGGTGAACGTTCGTGTAGGCTGTATTGCTAGGCGGCAAGCGAGCTTGGGTGGTTTCGCTTCTGAGGCTTCTCCTCCACCTCCTCCAGTGGCTTCTGATTTTGAGGCTGAGGATGATGATGATGATGATGGTGATGACGATGATGCTTCTGATGATGATGCTGGAGATGCTAGCTCTACCGATGAGATGTTTACTTGACACTCTTACCCTTTGTCACTCGTGACAAAAAGAGGGAGTAGTTTTGGATATGAGAGTAGTCATTCTTAGGAAGAGAGTTAGTATAGGACCATTTTGTTAGGGGGAGTGTTGATATGAGGGATGTAGTGAGGATTATTTGTATCTTTTTCTTCTCTCCACTTTAGATACATTGATTCTTGTACCTTGGGTCTTGTGACCATTTATTGACATACTTGTACTTTTTTTCTTTATATGTTGATGTATGTTTTTTTCACCTACCCTTATATGTGTTGTTTCTTTTCTTCCTTTATGCATATGCTTTTTATTACTTGTATGCAATCTATTATTTTTGTTTCACACTAAGATGCCTTGATGAGTTTTGTTTAAAGTGTTTCAAAAATACAGGTTGTCAAAGTCTACTTGCCATAAACTCTCTTCTTGCAAAATTTTTCAAGAGTTTGTGTTAGGATAGATTTTATTGTATTCAACAAGTGAGTATGAGTTGAGTGATTTATGACTTCTCTCATATATTCATTTGTTTGTTGTGGTTTTGTAATGGATTGCCAAAGGATGAGATTGTTAGAACATATGTGGTTCACTTGTTAAGAACATATGTCACTCTTTTTTGTAATTGGCTAATCCTTTGACAAAACACACTTTACTTGTAATTGGGTAGATCTAGGTGTTTTTAATACTTTAAGAAACTGTGTTTCAAGATTAGTGTTGAAGTCATCAAGTCTGTCCAAGAAACAAGCTGAGAAGTGCAAGTTCATTAAAACTCGACAGCTGCATCTATCGAGCTTGAGAAAGCTGTTTCAGCCCCGTGTGCTTGACACCTGCTCGACAGCTCCTATCTGTCGAGGTTTAAGAATTTCAGAATTCTGATATGATTTTCTTGGGTTCTGTGAATATGTCTTTGAACCTTCTTTTCTCCTAACCCTAGACATATAAAATGATTATTTTAAGGGCCGTCAAAGAGTTCACAAGTTGCACAAGTTTTGAGAAAAGTCTGTTCAAACAAATTGTGACCGGAGACAAAGTTTCGCCCTAGTTCATCATTCTTGAAGAAGTTGTTGTGTATGTGCACCGTAGGGTTTTGTAACCAAGTATCTTCTTGATCTTTATCGTCTGGATGAACTGAAGAACTTTGCTGCCAACAAACTTCTCTAATTGGTAATTGAAGTCGCGTACTGAGATTTGTGCAATTGGTTAGTCACGTACTTGGAAGCCGTGCATCAAAAGGAGGAACTGTTACTACAAAATAAGTCCAATTGGGTATTGAGATAAGGGTTCAACTGTAGGTTGGTATAAGGTACTGGAATTCCTTTACTTGTAACCGCTTGTTGTGATAATAGTGAAGTTTCGGGAGTGGTGACCTAAAAATCACCTGGTGGGGTTTTTGCCGTGTAGGTTTTCCCCATTCGTAAACAAATCACCATGTCAATTTATTGTCCACTGCACTTAGATTAATTGGTGATTTGTTTGTGCTACCTCGCGCTTTGATTGTTAATTTGATTAATTAATAATTTGGCTAATTAATCAATTAATTTAATCACAAGAGGTCAATACGTTTTGACCTATCAGAACCTATAACCCGAGTACTTGCAAAGGAAAATTTCATATTGATTTTAAAACACAACTAACTAATGAGATACTTTAACTAGTTCCAGACTTGTTGAGAGCCTTTTCTTTATTTATATATGTAGATCTTGAGATCTCTAGGGTTTATGGTACATTTATCAAGTATATATATTAAAACCATCACCTGAGTATTTCCAAAGGGAAATTTCATATTGAATTTAAAACACAGCTAAGACTTGCTTAGAGGTTTTTATTTTTTATATACGATGGTAGAAGCCCAAAGTCAAAGGCGTTCGTGCGCGACCGATAATTTTTTTTTTTTTTTTTTGATGCAAAGCTTGTACATATATTCAAACAAGCAAAGAAAAGGAAGTACAACAAAAAACTAACAGAGAAGACAAGAAATGCAGGCACTATTTAATACATTCAGCTTGGACAATTTCCTACACAACCATAGGAAGAACTCCCATCCACACCTGTGAGTCTTCATTTCTTCTTGCCAAGTGAGCTAACTCATGAGCAGCTCTGTTGTAATCCCGTTTCACATGATTGACCTTCTAGCTAGTAAAAAAGCTCAACAAGGCAAGGATGCCTTGAAACAGAGGGCCAATACTGCTCTCAATGAATGTCCCATTAATACTACTAACAACTGATAAAGCATCCGATTCAACAATAATCTGGGTTAGCTTCATACCTCGGGCAAATTTAACTTGGATTGTCCCAAAAAAAAAAAACAATTCAAGACAAGTTAACTTCTAACATGTTCTATATCATTTTTTTTCATGAGATATTTTAAAAACTTCATGGACCGATAATAAGGTGTGTGAAACTTGGGATCTTAGAATTTAGGACACATTTTTCAAGTTTATTGAACTCACTATCCGAGTGCTCCTGAAAGCTAAGTTTTATATTGAATTTAAAACACAGCTAATGAGATAGTTAATTAATAGTTCCAGACTTGCTGAAAGGTTTTAGATATGATGGTTGAAGCCCAAAGTCAAAGGCATGGCGGATAAAGAAGTTGGAGCTAATTTCATTTGTTTCTTTTTTTATAATATAATCTTGCTTGAGAATTGAGATGGAGTTTATTAATGCTAAATTCTTCCTAAAAGAATTTATGCTAAACTAATCTTTCTAAATTTTGGTAACAAGGCCCACGCTCATTAACAAATAAGACCAAACCCAGTAAGCTTTTAACAAAAGAGAGGCCCAATTACTTTTGGAGCGTTGCTCATGCTTAGTAAGTTAGTAGAGACTGGTAGAAATTCGGGCGCGCATGGTTATTTCACACTTTCTGTTGGCATAATAGGCATTTATCTCAAGCAAAAATTTCTATTGTAGCAAACAAAACTTTGCAACCAACTAATGTAGTGTCCATTTGTGAATAGCTTTTTTAGTTGAAACTGAAAACTTTTTGCTAAAAGTGCTGTAGATAAAGGTAAAAGTTAGCTGAAATAGTACATGAGACGTATAAATAATACCAAAAAGTGCAGTAAGATCCATGAATAGTAACAAAAATAAATTTAATAGTAAAATAAGCTGGCTTTTTAAGCTAATACCAAACACAACCGTAAATACTCTAACAAGTTACACCGCTCTTATAAGTTACACCACAAAATTTTTACTCTAGCTCCCTATTTGGGAATAAGTTTTGTCTTTTAACTTTTAAGTCTTACACATGCTTGATACTACAAAGGTTACGCCACCACTTTATTTATGGAACTAGCACAGCTCTTTACTTCTTCTTTTTTTTAATGTGGGAATAAATTTTCAAATAAGATTGGCATTCTTATTGGACCAACACTCCAAATGAATCGATACGCCTTTATATTCTTCTTATAATTAAAGTGTAATTTCAAAACCAAATGAATCCTCCAAACTCTTTCTTTCATTGATTGAATTTTAAACCATTCAGTTTGAGGGGGAGGTAGACATGGGTTAAAGGCCAAATCCCATTATATCATACTGTCCTAGTCTTTATCCTAGTTTCAGCTGTTATGGCATTCCTAATTTCATTACATATAATGTAACCCTAAGGTTAATCTTATTATAAAAATATTGATTATTTTAAAGTAGTGTGACACAATACAATAATGTTAGCTTCAGTTTAACCCTTTTGTTATGGATAAGTTAGTGGGAAAGGGTCCAAGTAAGTGTATATCTGGTAAACGTTCAAATAATCAAAAGACCTTTCACCATTTGTTTGTTTTCCCCCTATTATTTAATTCAAATTTTTGTTACATCGAGCTTTGGAGTTTCTGTAATTTTTCTTCTCATTCACATTCACATAAGTATGACTCTTATTTATTTAACAAAATAAAATATTATATAATAACTAAACAATACTTTATTTGAACACGTGAAATTATGGCATACGACATGGCTGTAGGATAATGCCAAAAATGATTCCATTTACTTGTATGCCATTCCTTAAAATTAAAAGAAAGCGATAGCAAGTTTGCTGCCAATGCAGAACCTCATGGACATAGACAAGATAATTGTACGAGTTTCTAGTACAAAAATGAGGACAGTAGTTAGCTTGTCGCACATACAAGCTAAATATAATGAAGGTTTTATGGCGAACTAGCAATCATGAGGCTTTTATTTAATACTTTATTTTTCCATTTCTTACTTTTAATATCCTAAGTTCCCATTTGTACTTGCAATTTTCAGGTCAAGTCAATTAGCACATTACAAAATATCATATTCACATATCAATTCCTGATGAAACATTTCAAAATGCAGAAGCGTGAAAGAATAATTAACCCAAAAAAAAGTGAAAAAGCGAAGAACATTACTTTCTTTAAGCTATTTAGTGCAATATCGGCCGAACCTGCCTCATCAACCTCTTATAAAATTGAGTACTATTTTTCCCTTTTTTTGTTTCATTCTTCGTTTTTGATTGACTAATCTCGGTACCCTCCTTTTGTTGATCATGCTTTTGTTGAAATAACAGATCCAATTTAATGCGCTGATCAGCCAATAAAAACGTATATTTACTTAGATTGTGAGATCATATCTCAGTTTCTATTTTTGCCATTAAAATGATAACAGAGCATTTCACTCTACAGTTTCTATTTTTCTTCTTCTTCTTCTTCTTAGTTTTAATTTTTGGACAACGAATACGTATATAAATTTTTTATGTGCCAGAAATTGTAAGATTAAGGAATTAAACTAACTGGTGGAACTGGAACAGACTTATATGAAGTCGGCAGAAGAGGACCGCAAGAAAGCGGAGGAGGAATGCAGAAGATGAGAAGATCGAAATTGGAAACTCAAAAACAGAACAAAAAAATTAAAGCAAAAGATGATATAGAAAAATGGATCCAAGAATACCAGTTCCCTGACAACATGAAGAAAAAAATTGACGAATTCGTTGATGAAAAATTGGAAGATGAAGACATAAATGTTAATGAGAACAACCTGTTCCTCATTCTTCCTGAAGACCTTAAAAACGATATAAAGTGCCATCTCTGCAGCTTCGTGATGCTAAGGAAAGTGAGTTCCTCTGGCCCTATTTTCCTAAATAAAATTTTGTCCCTTGCATGCATAGTGATTAGTGAGTAATTAAGAATGGTACATAATTAATTCATAAAAAAGAGTATACTTTAAAAAATTAACAGTTCTATTATCACACAAGCAGGCAGCAGCCACATGTCTTTATATTCTATTAAAATTATGTGGATAAATCATTAAATTTATCATTTTTCAATAGTTTAAATTTTTGGGATAACGTGTAATTTAACATATATGGTATTAGAGCATAAGGTCTTGAGTTTGATTATCACGTGTTGAGTCTTACCTGTTAAATGATAGTTTGAGCCCACACATTAAGGGACTGTTAGAATTATGTAGTTAAATAATTAAATTTACTATTTTTCAATAGTTTAAACTTTTAGGATAATCGGTTATTTAACATAATCGATTACCATTTTTTTAATTAAGATTTAGGAATAAGTATTAATTAGGTTTTCAATGTTTTAATTTGGTGAGAACTGGTTAACATCTGCTGGTGTGTTCATGGTATCTAAGGTTCGAATTTTCGTTGTAACTATCGAATTATTAAAAAAAGTATTTGTGACAAATGAGTAATTTTTTTGTTTGTTTGTTTATAAATTTAGTTCAAATAAACTTATAGTAAAATCCTACTAAATACATTCTAAAATCAAATATCATAAATACTTGAGGAAAAAAATGCTAAAAATATATTATAAATGTTGTAATATTCTCATGTTAATGATGTGGTTAGTTTAAGTAGTATGTCTCACATTATATACTAATGAGTTAGGCCCAAACTTATTAGTTTAAACTTTTGGATCAAGCTAGTGTTCCTATGCGTTATATTAATTACTTAATTATTAAAGTCTCCCCAAAGTGTTCTCTCCCCAACATTGGAATTTATTGACAGTTTGTAAAAATAAAATATACTCATTATGTCCCATTTTGTTTGGACTTTGGCCTGTTTAGAAATTTTAATTATTTAGGAGAACATAATTTCATGCATCGTCTTTTAGATAAAAATGTACAAATTTCCAAAACTAGCTTTAACTTTAGTATAAAAGAGGTATTGACTTTTTAAAATAAAGTGAAGGTATGTTAAGAAATTTTTATCTTGGGACATTTCAAGTAGGAAATAGGACATTCCAAAATGGAATAGAGACCAAAAAGAGTTGGGACGAATGAGCTAGTATAAATTATGGGGAAAAGATTATTTGGATATAATACAAGTTTTTGCAATGTATGAATTTATTTTGAAGAGAGTACTTTTTATTTTTTGATAGCCCATGAATTTAATTAGTGGCCGAAGTTATTAATTTTTAAGTTTGAAATCCCACTAACACAACTACATATAAATAAATATCTCTTTGTTTTTTCAGAAGAATATATCTCTTATTTAAGTTATGAGTACAACTACAAATTATTTTACAACATTTTTACATACGGTTAATGTGTCTAACTTCTTATTGGTTTTCATTCAGGCCTACTATTAACATCATTTTTTTATTTAACAATAACCATTTATCATATCAGTAGTTTGTAAAAATTTTTATAAAAAAATTTGTATCTTTGGTATTTTTCTTAAGTTATATATATATATATATATGGTATAGTTATTTCATGTAACATTTGTTGTCATAATTCATCTTAATTGTTTTATACGTTAGGTGCCAGCGCTTAAAGATATAAACGAAACAAAGTTGCAAAAGATATTCGACAATCTGAAGCCAGTCTCCTTCGATGAGAACAGCTACATTATTCGAGAGGGAGAGCCAATTGATACGACGTACTTCATTACGCGAGGCGTTGCAATTGAATGGACCTTCAAAACTCGTGTTAATGGTGAAGCAACAACTAGCTCCTCCTCACAGCACTCTAACTGGCTTGAAAAGGGTTATTTCTTTGGAGAAGAACTACTTCATGAATGGGGATCGGGACAACAGGCCTCCTCGTCGTCTAACATATGTTCAATCTCCCACTTTCTTCAAAAATCGTTAAATCCTACACAATAGTTGAAGCCTTTTCTCTAAAAGCTAATGACTTGAAGAATATATAGTCTCTAAAACAAAATGTCATGTTGACGAAGAGCAATTGGAAAGTGAAGTAGCTTCTAAGTACATAGGGATGAAAAATTGCCGAGATCATCTCTGGTACACAAGTCAATTAAAAAACTGCTCTTTCAAGTTATTTATGTACAATGCAATTTCTTCTTTCTTTTTTTTCTTTTTTTCTTTTTTAATTTTTTGAGGAAAATATATCATGCATGTTGAATATGGACTGTTAGGTTTAGACCCCTTAACACAACAATTGGATTAACCTAGTTTATTAGCCAAGTGATTAACTTAGTCAAATTATGCAAATCTATGTTAACACAATCATATAATCATATCAAGCATATAGCAGCGGAAATATAAATAACACAAAGATATGATCACCCAGGAAAACCAAACCAGTAAAAAATCTGGGGAGGATTTAACCTAACTATCCTAAAGGTAAACTTGAATCCACTATATGAAAGAATCGAAGTTCATACAATAAGACTTACAAGCACTCACACTCGACTTCCTATTGCTACCCACCAGTAGAACTTACTGACACGACCACGTGTAAGCTCCAAATCTACAGACTCCTTCTTTCTTGGATTCACCACCAGATACAAGCACCTATGCTTGTTTTTCTTTAAGCTTTAATGGCAGCAACTGAGTTAATCATCAAGATGTAGATAATATCTCTACTTTGAAAACCCTAAGTTATGTGAAGGAAAGCTCCTCAAGGATCTTACAAGAGATTCACAAAAACCGCAAATATGAGCAATAATAGCAACCAAAGTAACATCTAAAACGTGGCTAGGGTTTGCCTTATATACCTAAGGCAAAAACATAAAACCCTAAACGTTTTAGGAGTTAGGGCTGAGTTGGAAATTCTGCATAAAAAACATTCTGGCTGACTTTCGATCGATCGAGTCTAAGTTTCGATCGATCGAATTAGGCCGAAATGCACTAATACATCTGCAGCCTCTTGATTCCAACTTTACATAAAAACACAACTTTGAGCAAGCCTAAACAAGACTAAACAATCTGTTTTGATCATGGTTTGCCAACATTACACATTAGATTTTTAAATACATAAAATCCTAAGTCTTTAGAACCTAACAAACTCCCCCTTTGGCAATCCGTGACAAAACAAAAATTAAAAGCTCAAAGTTTACAGACAGAGAGAGAAAACGAAAAAAAAAAGGATGAGTGAGCTTGCCAAGTCGAAGAGAGAGAAAAAAAGTTTGAAACTTCTTGAAAAAGTGTTTTGGAAAAGTCAAGATCTGATTTTTTTTAAAACTTGATTCGCGATATTCGATTGATCGAAAATTACTTTCGATCGATCGAAATAGTCCGAGCCTCTTAAAAAATTTTAAGCACAATTTCGATCGATCGAAAAACAGACTGGATCGATCGAAACAGACAGAGGCTCACTAATTTTTGAGACAAAACGTAGTTTTGAAAAAACAGACACATTTTGGGCACTAACTCCTCAAAGCATTAAAATTGATGAACAAAATGCATAAGTATGAGATGAAATACTTTTTCAAAAGCCCAAGTTTTAAGCCTAGTTTTTCAAAAAAAAATTTCAACCATTCTCCCTTTAAATTCTTAAGCAACAAAAATGTTTTGCATAATCCTCAAGGTATTTTCAAACTTGGTTGGTCAGATCAAAAACACACACAATAACATGTACAGTGTTTAGCAAATAGTAACTTGTGTAGTGTGTACAACTAGCAAAAGTTTGAGATACATATGAGGTGATATATGAATATAAATCAAACACAAAGTCTACAAAATTCATCACATAGAATCTGAAAAGACTATCACCAAAAGAGTTACATCATATAACTCTCACATCTCCTAGAACAAAAGCTTGCAATCATGTAAGTTTCTTGATTTTACCTCATAATATACACACCAATTTTAATTGTTTAGAAACTTATTAAATAGCCGGGATAATGTACACATCAATTTTAATTATGTGATTTGGCATAAGCCTAATAGTACACACCAATTTTAAGTATTAAGTAATTAAACTGAGACTACACCTTATGTTCTTTTTGTGCATGTGCTACACTTTCTCGAGTACAAAATCTTACGATATGCACAAAGGTGTTCATTATTGGCTAGTGAACAGTGGTGAGATGGTTATTTATGCATTTCTCAAAAGAATCAAGTCTGACAGGAAAATAATATGTGACTTCAAGATTAAGACAAAGTGATAAACACCATAAACATCTTTCCCACACAATATGCACTACAGAGCTTCAACTAGTAAAGTGCAGTAAATAAGCTCATCAAAGCTAAACAAGGTACACAAGACATGTTATGTGAAAATAAATTGACTAACCTTGTTTTCAAAATCAAGAAAAATAATGTCAAACACAATTTGCTTTCTCCCTTTATATATATATATATATATATATTAAAAGAGAAAACAAAAATAAATCCTAGAATGAAATGCATGAATGTTATGCAGTACAGATCCTAGAACAAAAGAAACAAAAACCAAAGAACAATGATCACAAAAGATAGAGTAATGAAGTATAAGGACCATGTCAGAAAGACTCAATTAGATCGAGTCTTTTGCATCCAAAACCTTTTAAATGCATCATGAGCATTGGAGTTCCTATTCACGTTCGAGTGATTTCCAACTCCAGGATTGGAATAAAAGTTTAAAGACTTTACCAATTCACCAATGAGTGCCATAAGATCTTGTGCTTGAGGCACAGACACTTTTGGTTTGTTTACTCTCTTAGTAGCTTGAAGCTTGTAACAGTTAGGACGAATGTGTCCAGACTTTCCACAAAAATGACAAACCCAAGCAGGTTTACCATGCATCTTGTCCTTAGAAAAGGTAGACTCCTTAGATTTAGACTCTTTTAAATCAACCCTAATCTTCCTAGATGGTGAAACTTCTATAGGTTTGACAACCTCACTCATAGGGGGTTTGACAATTTCACTCACAACTTCACTCACAGAAGGTTCAGAAGAAGATGTAGGAACAAAGTTTGTGGAATGTGGTGCAGACACAGAGATGCTTTCAATAAAACCTAAACCAGATTTGTCGAATGGATACTTTTGAATACTCAGCATTTGATCAAGTTTAGAACTAGCAAATCTAGCAACAGATAAATCAAGTTCTAATTTCTTAACCTTATCAATCAAAAGCATATTTTCAGTTTTCACATTATTTAAAAGTTCATTAGCATCAAACAATTTAACAAGCAAATTCTTCTTATCAAGCTCAAGAGATTCAATTTTCTTCAGGCCAAGTTCAACATTCATAGCATCCTTTGCAACAACTTTGCAAAGTTTATTATAGGCCTCTTGAAGATCTGCATCTTCAGAGAGTTCCCCATCAGAAGGGTTCTCTTCAACAGACACGCTTTCATTGACTACAGCAGTAGCAGTGAAAGCAATGAAATTTTCATCCTCATTATATTCAGACTCATCATCAGAAACCTCATTATTACTAAGGGTTACAGTCATAGCATTGCCCTTAGACCTCAAGAATGTAGGACATTCAGATTTAACATGACCATACCCTTGACATCCAAAAGATTGAGAACCCAAAGAATTATTGGAAGATTGACCTACTTTTTCTCTAGGTTTTTTAGTGTTACTAACCTTAGTGTGATCATTCTTCCTAAAATTTCTAGGTTCAGCAGTGTTTGTATTTCTTGCCTTTTTGTTACTATTCCTAAGAAAGTTTCTAAAGTTCTTGGCAAGGTAAGCAATCTCTGTAGCAGAGAGCTCATCATCAAATCCACCAACATCAACATCATCAACTGACATAAGAGCCATTGACTTGGATTTACTAGCTTTGGGTAGGTCCAACTTATAGGACTGAAGAGATCCTACAAGTTCATCAACAGGGATGGAGTCCACATCCTTGTTCTCAGTAATGGCAGTCACTTTGGGTCTAAAATCTTCAGTTAACGATCTAAGAATCTTCCTAACAATTTTAGGTTAATTATAGACTTCACCCAAATTATATGCAGAATTAACAATATCATTCAGCTTAGCATAGAATTCATCAAAAGTTTCATCATCAAACATCCTAATGCTTTCAAATTTAGAAGTTAATTGCTGCAATTTATTAATCTTAACTGCCTTTGTGCCTTCATGCACAGTCTGGAGGATATTCTAAGTAGTGTAAGCAACCTCAACATTAGAGATTCTCTTAAATTCCTCCAAAGAAACAGCGTTAAAGATGGCATTCATAACTTTGCTATTGAACCCAGCTGCTTCTTTTTGAGAAGTTTGCCACTCACTCATAGGAGTAGTGGGCTTCTCCCATCCGTACTCAACGGAATTCCAAACCCTCTCATCAATAGATTTCAAGAATACTTTCATCCTTACTTTCCAATAAACATAATTATTCCCATCAAAGTGAGGAGGAATAAGAAGAGAGTGTCTGTGTTCCATGACAACAGGGGTCAAGAATCAACTCAGAGATCAAAAGATCTACAATAAGAGAGCTATCCGCTCTGATACCACTTGTTAGGTTTAGACCCCTTAACACAACAATTGGATTAACCTAATTTATTAGTCAAGTGATTAACTTAGTCAAATTATGCAAATCTAGGTTAACACAATCATATAATCATATCAAGCATATAGCTGCGAAAATATAAATAACACAAAAATATGATCACCCAGGAAAACCAAACCGATAAAAAGCCTGGGGAGGATTTAACCTAGCTATCCTAAAGGTAAACTTAAATCCACTATATGAAAGAATCGAGGTTCATACAATAAGACTTACAAGCACCCACGTTTGACTTCCTATTGCTACCCACCAGTAAAACTTACTGACACGACCACGTGCAAACTCCGAATCCACGAACTCCTTCTTTCTTGGATTCACCACCAGATACAAGCACCCACGCTTGTTTTTCTTTAAGTTTCAATAGCAGCAACTGAGTTGATCATCAAGATGTAGATAATATCTCTACCTTAAAAACCCTAAGTTTATGTGAAGGAAAACTCCTCAAGGATCTTACAAGAGATTCACACAAACCGCAAATATGAGCAACAATAGTAACCAAAGCAACATCTAAAATGTGGCTAGGGTTTGCCTAATATACTTAGGGCAAAAACATAAAACCCTAAACGTTTTAGGTGTTAGGGCTGAGTTGGAAATTCTGCAGAAAAAATATTTTGGTCGACTTTCGATCAATCGAGTCTAAGCTTCGATCAATTGAGCCAAGCCAAAATGCACTAATACATCTGCAGCCTCTCGATTCCAACTTTATATAAAAAACACAACTTTGAGCAAGCCTAAACAAGACTAAACAATCTGTTTTGATTATGGTTTGCAAACATTACACATTAGATTTCTAAATATATAAAATCCTAAGTCTTTAGAAGCTAATTAGAACTCACATGATGATTTTGATGTTGAATGTCATAAAGAAGTAAGATTTACAAAATACTTATGATGATAAATTAATTAATCATTACTGGCACATGTTCTAAGTTTACAATAAATATACTATTTAGATATTTATATCTAAAACTTTTCATAAATTTTATAAAGGATGTGTATTTTATGATACGATATATGATATATAAAAATGGAAAAAATAATTCACTATATGATTCACATTTTGATAACTATGGTCAAGATTTATGCATATGTCTCCTATATGCTTCACTTTTGGAAAGTTTATTATTATTATTATTGTGGGCGTCAAAAATAGTTAACACAAAAAAAAAAAATGATGGACTATATAATTGATCTACACAATTAATTTCTAAAAGATGGGAAAAAAATCCACAATGGAAGGTTTAAGCAGCTAGTTAAAGACGAAAAAGAACTAAATCAAGCTTTCATATATGTTGGAACAAGGTTCCTGAGGTACATGGGAAGGATTCAAAGGTTAAAGACTTAAGAAAACAATCTCTCTCTCTCTCTCTCTCTCTCTCTCTCTCTCTCTCTCTCTCTCTCTCTCTCTCGCTCTTGCATAAACTTTCTCTCTAATTCTCTAAACCCCTCTCTTTGTTGTTCCTCTCCTCCTTTTATAGCCATCTTTCCAGCTTTTCTCCCCCTCCAAATGGATCCCCCTTAGCTGGATTTAGGAGATACTTGTCCCATCAACCCTTTGCATTGCCATTTTTTTATCATAAGGGGGGATTTTTGGGGGTGCTTCCACTATTCAAGCTAGTCATTTGGCATTTAATGCGGCTGATATTAGGTGAAAGGTCTCATTAATGAGAAGGTGATTGCTTCATTGGGTTCTGGGTTTTCTATGTCGTGTCTCTCGCGGTGAACTTGGAAAGTGGAGGATCGCGGCTGGATTAGGAAGGTTTTATCCAAGATCCCTTCACCATCTTGGGGAGGAGGCTCTATCTGTTACCTCGGTAATGAGCCTCGGGAAAGGAAGTCATTACGGATCTTAACAGTGGTAGGCTGGATGGCTTCTCTCTACTTAGCATACTATTTTACTTATCACCATACTTTGGGTTGAGCCCATCCTTTAGGTTAGTTTCTTGGGCCTTGGTTCTCGGGCCGAGCTTGCATTCATCCCTCCATAATTATTATTTATTGTGCATATGTGATGCACTGCTTGATAAAAATTATATGTAAATTAAATGAAATATTTCAATAATATAAT
Organism: Quercus glauca; assembly: GCA_023736055.1. Classification (NCBI taxonomy): domain Eukaryota; kingdom Viridiplantae; phylum Streptophyta; class Magnoliopsida; order Fagales; family Fagaceae; genus Quercus; species Quercus glauca. The sequence goes on along the minus strand of CM043323.1, from coordinate 12,996,994 downwards.
TATATTGATAATATAATTAAATTGATGATTATATATTTCAATAACTTAACTCTTTGGTAGTAAAGTTAAATAAAACTAAAGGAAAATTTGGTACATTAATTTGGTGATTATATAAGAATAACTTCTTCTTTTTTTGAGAAAGAAGTCCTGGAAAGAATTTTATTAACTTAAAGAATTTTTGGCTATATCAGCCCAAAAAATGGAAACTAAAGGTGGTGGAACATCCTCCATCCACATCACATAGTCATCGACATTAATGGAATACCGTGCTAAACTATGGGCAAGTTTATTACCATCTCTCTTATTGTGAAAGTATAGTAATTTGGTAAAAGAAATACAAAAGGTTAGAATAGAATATATCACTAATGATATATGGGTAATCGACAATTATGGCCCAAAAAAAAAACAATTAACGGTTTTATTTATGTGAGAGGAGTAACCGCATGCCTTTATGAGTGATTACTATTTTGTGAAGAAGAGTTAGGAATAAGTATTAACTAGTCGTTAACTTGTGCATAGAACCTACTTATTTTTGAGGTAAACTAAAATAATTTTATAAAATCTTAAATTGATTAAGAAAATACACTATTGTATGATTTGCTCTTGTGTGACTTCAATTTGTGTTACAATTTGATGAAGAAGCCATTACTTGAATGTGCAATAGCTTACAAAAAATTTGTCAGACAATTTCAGATTTTGCAAAAAAATAACTCAAAAATTCAGATATTAAAACTTCTGAAAGACCAAAAAATATTAAAAAATCAGACGATTCACTGCTTAGAAAGTATTAAAACAAAACAAAAAATATATATGACTAAATAATAGAGAAATATAAAAAGAAAGATGAGTTACATTCAAAATAATAATTTCAATTATTGTGCGCCTTTTTATCTTGTAAGAAACGGCTAAAGAGAGTTTAGTGGTTTATGTACGAAAATTACTTTTTTAAAAATACATGAAAAACCATAAAATTTTTTTTTTTTTTTAACAAAATAGAGGAGAAGAAAATAACATAAGAAGAGTTCATACCTCTACTTGGCTTTTAAAAAAAAAAATTTGAGGTTTGCATTACTTTTATAATGTTCATGATTAACCTCGCCAAATTTGAGATAAATTATCAATATTTGAGTTTGAGTTTAAGTTGGACTTGTTAGAGAGATAGAGTTCACTCCTTGTTAAGTTTGGATTAAAAAAAAATAATTTTGTTTAAAAAAATGATGAGTTTGAGTTTAAGTTAGACTTGTTAGAGATATAGAGTATCACTTCTTGTTAAGTTTGGACTAAACAAAAATAATTTCATTTAAATAAAATGATAATTTTATTTGGACTTGTTAGAGAGATAAAGTTTCACTCCTTGTTAAGTTTGGATTAAACAAAAATAATTTTGTTTAAAAAAATGATGAGTTTGAGTTTAAGTTGGACTTGTTAAAGAGATAGAGTTGCACTAATTGTTAAGTTTGAACTAAAAATAATAATTTTATTTAAATAAAATGATAATATTATTTAAATATTGTGCTGACGTGAAAAATTGTGAGAGTTTCAGAAGTTTCGGTTATATATATATATATATATATAGAGAGAGAGAGAGAGAGAGAGAGAGAGAGAGAGATTAGGATTAAATATATATAAATTTTTTTAAAGCAAAATATATATACGTAATTATGGTGATGAATGAATAACTTTTTAATAAATTTACTTCAAATAAACCTATAGTAATATCCTACTAAATTCTATCTTAAATAAAATATCATACTTGAGAAAAAAAATTAAATATATTTTAGAATTTGATGATTGTTTGTGAGAATAAATAATATAAAGATGAGATAAAAATCAGTTTCTAATGGATAATATGAAGTATTTTTATATACCTGGAAATATCATTGCATACTAGTTTACATCCACTATTTTATATATATGTCCAAAATTAGCATGGGAATATATAAATTTTAAAAATGTTCATATTTAAACACATAAAAGTGAATGTGAAATAATCAATATAAAAAAAGCGTTAACCATGTTATATATATGCATACATTATACGCCTAGTGGAAAAAACTGTACTTTAATATTTGTAAATTTGATAATATGATTTTTTTTTCAAGCTAACAAATATGCCACGGACATGATATATATATATATATATATATAATTCATATAAAATTTCTTTCCGTTATTTTTCTTGATTGCTTTAGTGCTTGAAAATAAGGAGGAACAATATTGATGATGCACAAAAAATCGTCAGTGAGTTGATCGTCCACACATGTGTCATTGGGTGCACCTGAAGAATAAAAGAGAAGAACCAATCGAAGGGCATCGATGGGGTACCGGCCAAAGGCCATCCGAAGGTTAAGTCAGAAGAGAGCTCCAACAATGCTAGAGAGTATGAGCTTTAGAGAAATTGAGCGTACCTTTGTGAGAGAGGGTTTTGGGGGTTATATAGTGGTGTAGATTTGACCTTAATTTTGTGAGGAGGAAGGCATTTCCTTATGGGGAGAACTCTCCATCACATTTTTGGATTTTTCGAGATGGTCTTCCTTGTAGATGACCCTTAATTATGGTTGGGCGTAGGGTGCAAGGCTTTTCCATATTAGAATTCTTGATGAGCACTTCTAGCCACGTGGGAGCCACATGAGTATCGTGCGTTCCCCTTTATTAGTTCCATCCGCTTGGGGTCCGTCCCCTTTGTTGGGTCCGTCTGCCTGAGGTCCGTCCATATTGAGGTCCGTCTAACTAAGGTTTTGCTTCCTTTGGATCCGTCTGCCCACGAAAATGTGTTCGTCAGTCTTGTTATGTCGTCAGCTTTGTAGGTCTATAAATACCCTTATCAAATATATTGTTGCATATGATATGCGAGTCTTTGAAATTAGTCCCCTATAAGGAGTAGACCTACATTGTTCAGGAGGGAGAGCCAATTGATACGACTTAATTCATTACACGAGGCATTGCATGGATCTGTACAACCTGCAATAATAATAATAATAATAACGGTTCGGTTAATATGTGTCTTAGGGTCTGTTTGGATACAGCTAAATAGCTTATTTTGCTAAAAACTAAAAATTGAAAATACTGTAGCAAAATAATTTCTAAATGTGTGAATAGTGTGTCGTGAGACTCATTTTTAATAAAAGTTTTGTTGAAAAAATAGATTTATAGGACCCGTGAACAGTGCACAGGTTCCACTGGTGTTTGCTGAAATGCGCTTTTCCAAAAAAAAATGGAACGCAAAAGGCAGACACAAGGAGAAGAAGCTCTATCCAAACGCATACTTAAGGTCCCACAGCAAATATCTATTTTGAGAAAAAAAATTTAAAAAATTGAAAAAACTGTCAAAACAGTTAATTACTTTTTTGTTTTTCCATAAAAAGTTTCCAAAAATAGTTTAATAATACATACCCTAAGGCACACGTTAGTAACTCCCTAATAATAATAATAATAATAACTAGTCGCTAACCCGTGCGATGCACGGGAAAACTATTGATTATGAAAAAAAAATTCAATAATGAATGAAGAATTTTAGCTATTACTTAAAAAAATAAATAAATAAATAAAAAACAATGAATGAAGAGTTTAAGCTATCACCTATGCAATTTGTTTTGTGCATTTCAGTTAGACTATAGACAATAATAATATGGCTATTACTTCTATTATTTTTGGGTTGAAATAATTTTTTTTTTCCTGAATTGAAATAAATTTATTTGTTTACTATTTTTTTTATGTCGGAATTTATTTACAGTTATTGTTAAGCTAAAATATTTAAAAATGATTATCTGATTATTTATTTAAAAGAAATATTTTTATAAAATGATGTAATGGTAGTTTTGTGAATAAAATGGCATGTGATGGCATTGTAAAGGAAGTACCTTCCTAGAAACTTCCTTTCTACCCCTCCCAAGTGTCATAAATGTCATCTCGCTTTTTTCTTTTTCTTTTTTCAAACTCTTTTCATTCCTCTTCTTAGACTACTCAAGCGTCTGCAAATCTAAATAACACTCCTCCTTCGTCTCATCTTCTTCGCTCAAAATTTTTTTTTTAAATCGGTTTTCTTTTCTAACATCTGCATCATCAAATCCAAAAAAAGCTACTTAGTGAAAACACATTCTTCATTTAGCTCAAAAATTCATATTCTGTTCGGAATGACAAAATTTCAACCAGAACGTCGGTACAGGCCGAATTTTGGAGCAGAATAGAATAGTGGGGTTACCTATACCATGGTTTTGAAACCTAGACCATTTAAAGAACCGGAGAAGGAAGAGGTTCAAAATTTTCAAGGTCAGACTAAGGTCAAACTGGGATGATATCATAATTAATTTAATAGTTATTTAAAAAATATATAAATATAATAAATTAATATAAATAGAAAAACTAACTGAAATAATTTAGATAAATATAAAGACCATCATTCAAATGTATTTTCTATATCATAACTTTCATTATAATATATCAAAAATCAATGGAATATTATTATTAATTGTTAAAAATAATAATAATTATAAAATTATTAGTTTACATTATACTATCAAGATAAAATAGATTTATATTATAAACAAAATGAATGTCTATAACATTATATATTTTTATGCAAATATGTATAATATTGTACACTTTTTTATAAATTTATGTAATAATATACCGATTTAATCTATAATATAAATCCTAATTTACAATAACAGTACATGAGTGGTTGTTGAGAAGAACAGTACATGAACTTAATATACGAATATGCAGTTTTGTAGTACCAACAAAAAACGCAATTAAATGAAAAAAATTTTAAAAAATTTAAAAGCAAATGAATGGTTGAAGCATGGCCACATGTCCAACTTTTTCATGGGGAACGGGTAGAGTCTGCCATATTGGTAGACAACTTCATTGGAAAAGAAAAAATCTAACACCTTTGATTTCTTTTGGTTTGGGCACCAGAAAGGTAACGCACTAACGCCAAAGAAGCAAACGAAGAATAAACGCAGAAGAACGCAGAAGAACGCAGAAGAAGGAAAAATTGGAAAAGAGAAAGAGTTGATCAGGTTTTTATAAGGAAGGAGAAGGAGTATCGGGAGAAATAGTTATTAAAATCAGAATTTTTGTTTTATAATTTTAATGTTTTAAAAATAATGGTAACGTGGAAAATTGTAGGAGTTTCAAAAGTTTCGGTTTTATATATATATATAGATAATAGTGAAGCAACTGGCTCCTGAGTCCTCACTCGCAGAGTGTCTTGAAAGGGGTCACTTCTTTGGAGAAGAACTTCTACAATGGAAATTGGGAAAATAAATTATTTGAAATTTAAATTTTGCTGCCAAACGTTAAGCTTATTATTGTTAGGATATTGTCACTGTTTATTGACATCTCTTCATCACGGACAGATACGTCTTCTCTTCTAGAGTTGATCCGTTAGAGAGTAATAATAAAGTCATTGGTTCACCACAAGGACAGATATTGTAGTGCCAGTAGCCGCTTGATTTGGGCTCTTAGGCGAAAACTAAATTAAAATATTTTATATATTTAAATATAACTTTAAAAAAATTGAAATATTACTTAAACTCTGTGGGGTTCAAAGATTTGGCAATCCCGGCCCACTCCATATCGGGCCCAAGGCCCATGCCGAGGAGAGTACAAAGTCCGAGGATGAGCAGGAGAGGCCCAAGTTATCAAGGAATTTCGCCGAGGATGCCCACGTCCTCGGCAGGCCAACATTGATAAGAGGAAACTATCATTCACCCATTAAATGCACGCCACCAACACTTTGGCCGCATTAATGGTGAATTGACCAGCAAATAGTGATGTCTTAGTTACCTCAACTAACAGAAAGCCTGCAAAGGCGGCTGATGGGACGAGCCCTCAAACACAGGTTCAGATGGCCGACAAGTGGACAGCAGAGATCAGCTAAACATGACTATATAATAGATTGAACCCCCAAAGTTAAGGGGGTTGGGAGGTTGGTCCTTCAGCTTTTGGGAGGTTAAAGGGTTTTTGGGTTATTCTAGGGCAGCCCTTGTATTTATTAGTTCTGAGGGAAGAGCTCCTCGGACTGGGCTGAGGACGAACTTTCCCTTAGAACACTTAACCAAATTCCAGTTATTGATCTTGTAAACCCACGTCGACTGTTGTATTTCTTGCTAGTGCCTAATCCTTCTACCCACTCTCTACAAATTTATTGTACAGGGGTCGCTTGGGTTCGGGTCAGCCCATCCCCAGAAGGGAGGTGCCCAAACCGGGTCCCTACAAACTCTATTATCTTATTTTAAATATAAAATTACTAATTAAATATGTATATTTTTCTTTTCTTTTTTGAGAAAGTCTATAGACACAACAAATTTGACAAAAATTTTCATATCTATTGATGTGACAGATTGATAGTAATAAGTAAAAAAATAAGTAAGTCTAGTGTTACAATAATTTCCACTAATTTTGCCACAACTTTTCTATATGGCGAGTTGTAAAAGGTGAAAATAAAATAGTGGATTCATGTGGGTCCATAATTTCACCACTTACGAGTTGCCACGTGGCAAAGTTGTGGTAAAATTGTGAAAATAGTTGTGGTACTAGATTTATTCTAAAAAAAAAAAACCTAGATGAGAATTAGTAAAAGTTTGTCATCTTTGTGAAAAATATTGTGAAATTTTTTGTATATTGCTATTTTTTTTAGAAGTGGTGCATTCACAACATTTTCATAACAAATCTTAATTGTTAAATTGTTATTGGTTCTAATTTGAACAAAGGGAGTCAATTTCGTACCGGAGGTTGTTTCCGTTTGGCCAAGGGAATGGAATATTTTGATTCTAGTTGATACCAGTATACCGTTTCAAGATTACTGCTATTTATATATTTTTATATATAAATATATATTTGTATTATTTATGTAAGTATGAATATGAATTTTTATATTCATTAACATAAAATTTAAAATTCACATATTTTATAAGCTTACATATTAGCTTAATTACATAACCAAAATATTAGATTAAATTCTAACAAAAAAAAATATTAGATTAAATAAAATATCAATCAAGCAAAATAATTATAATAATGTATATTTGTATATATACATCAGTACATGTGCCTAGTGCCTAGTTAATGGAAGAAAAAGAAAGTTAGGCCATGTGGTTGGTGGAAATGGGATCCGGATCCTCTCCATTTCTATTTGAAATGGAGAGTGTCCATTTCATGGACAGGATTTGTTTGAAATAAATATAAGGTTTGAAGCATGCCACGTCAATTAAAATCTACCTAACTTAACTCAGCAAGTTCAACCGGTTAGTTTTAACTATTTCTCTCTATCTCTCTTCCTCTTCCTCTCTTTCTCCCTCTTTCTTAAAGCAACCAAAAACCACAACATCAGTAACTCCACCACCATGCCAGTATGCCACCACCACGCCAGAACCACGCCACCACACAACAACCCATTAAAAAAACTACCAAACAGATACTGCAATACACTGCTACCACCATGCCACCGCCACTGCCACTGCCACCATACCGCAAACCCACGTCAGCAAGTTCAACTGGGGTTAGCTCAAACAAAACAGTTGAATGATCAAAGAAGTATAATATTGTTCCTAGCATCTGGATTCTGGACATTTAAAGTAATAATAAAATAATGTTTATTTTCTAATTTTTCTTCTCTCTATCCTCTCTCTCTGTCTCCTCATTATTTCATTTATCTCTCTCTCTTCCTTCTCTTCAAATCATTATGCTCTCTCCTCTTTAAACTTGAAGCACTTCCTTCCTCAATCTCTTAAATCAGCATGGAGACAACCCCATCAGATCGGCTAGGTTTCAGTTTTGGGTGAATATCAGTTTTGTAAATGGGTTTTAGTTTTGGATGGGTACCGAAGTGAGGTGGGTTTTAGTGGTGGTGGGGTGGGTTGTTGCCGTGGTGGTTTAGTGGGTGGTGGGTGTGTTGCCGTGGTGAATATCAGTTTTGGGTTTCAGTTTTGGGTGAATATCAGTTTTGTAAATGGGTTTTAGTTTTGGATGGGTACCAAAGTGAGGTGGGTTTTAGTGGTGGTGGGGTGGGCGGCGTAGTTGTCGCGGCGGTGAGATCAGCGTGGTGTGAGTTTATATAATCGAATTTGGTCGTGGGTTTGATGAGTGTGGGTGTGGGTGTGGGTTTGTTTGGGGGTTGCCGTGGTGCTGGGTGATTGATGGTGATGGAGGTGGGGTTTGCCGTGTTGGTTGTGGGGGGTGAATTCACTGTGTTTGCTGTTGTGTTGTGGATCAGGTTCATCGTGGTGGTGAAGGGTTGCCGTGGTGGTGGGGATGGGTGATTGATGGTGATGGTGGCTGATGTGGGTTTGCGGTAGCAATGTATTGCAGTGTCTGTTTGGTAGTTTTTTTAATGGGTTGGTGGTGGTGGCATATGGGCATGGTGGTGGAGTTATTGTTGTTGTGGTTTTTGGCTGCTTTAAGAAAAAGGGAGGAACAGAGGAAGAGGAAGAGAGATAGAGAGATAGAGAGAAATAGTTAAAACTAACCCCGGTTGAACTTGCTGAGTTAAGTCAGTTAGATTTTAATTGACGTGGCATGCTTTAGGCCTTAGATTTATTTCAAACAAATCCTGTCCATGAAATGGACACTCTCCATTTCAAATAGAAATGGAGAGGATCCGGATCCGTGGAAATGAATTGATACTAAAAAACAAGTTTGAAAAATATCTAAAACTTTTGAGTATTTCATTTTCATTTATTCAAACCAGTATTCAGTATTCACTATTCAGTATAGCGGACAAAACAAGGAAATATAAAAAAGAAGAGTACAGAGTCAAGAAGAACGAAGAAGATGAAAGAAAAAAGAAAAAAAAAAAGCGAAGAAGAAGAAGCAGCAGCAGTTGGGGAAAAGTTGCTCTACGACATGGTATCGTTCAGAAACGACGGCGACATTGTGGTGAGTGGTGTACTGGTGTGACAGCAATGACTAGTTTTTGGTTTCTTTTCTTCTTCTTTTATTTTTTTTATTTTTTTTTGTACTGTCCCGGATTAGATTTACCGGTCGAAATGGCCGATATTCACCAGTAAGAGCGGTATAGTACAGTAGTTTGGGCGGTACAAATCAATGGTCTTTCTGTACCGTTTGACTAACCGGTAGGATATATACACCGGTTGTAGCGGCCGATACGTTACAATATTTACTCCATTGCATTTACCTTACTACTGAAATTACTTTTTACAATAACTAATAATAATGTGCCATATAAGATTTGTCGTGAAAAAATATGGTGACTTAACATTTCTCTCAATTTTATTTTTGTTTTTATTTGATAAAAATATTATTTTATTTATTACCTAATATTTAAGTTTAATTAATACTGTTAAAATTAAATAAATAACCTTTATAATTAAAATTTGAGGGTTTTTTTTTTTTTTTAACCCTCATTTTGCCTAGACTATAGAGTCGTCCCCTCATTTACTTATATCATAGAGTCGGTCCTGTGTAGTGCTCACGCGTGTATTCAATCATTATATTTTAAGAGGCAAACATCCAAAAGTTTAAAAGCACTTAGGGTGGGTAAAATTTTAATTTACACCTAGGGTGACAACCAAATCTCTAATATCAAATTGACATGTACACTCATACTTACCCACTAAACGAAATTTTAGTCCCTAGCTCTCTACCTAGAAAATGTTTTGTCTTCCAACTCTCACACACACTACAAAGGCTATGCCGCCACTTTATTGATAAGAACTGGCCTGGTACCTTATTTCTTTTCTTTTCAATGTGAGACTGAATTTTTAATTAAGATTACTATTCTTATCAATGGGGGACAAACACTCCAAAAAGAATTAACACACCTCCTTATTCTTCTTCTAATTAAAGTGCGATTTTAAAAGAAACCTCCGAACTTATTCTTTCATGGACTGGATTTTAAGCTATTCAGTTTGAGGAAGATGTTATAGACATGGTTTAGAGGCCAAATCCCATTATATAATACTGTCCTAGTCTTTATTATTATTTTATCCTAGTTTCAACCGATTATTTTATAGTAGTTTGACTCAATACAATAATGCTAGTTTCAGTTAAGCCCTTTTGTTCTGGTTACTTGGTGGGAAAGGATCCGACTAGGTGTATATCTGGTAAAATCAAAGTCCTTCACCGTTTGTTTGTTTTCGCCCTATTATCTAATTCGTTTTCTAAAAGAGAAAATGAAAGAATGGGTTTATCCACGACAAAAGCATGGGTTCTCGAGAATCATTTTTTTTGTTACATAGAGCTTTGGAGTTTCTGTAACTTTTCTTCTCATTCCCATTCACACAGGTTGACTCTTGTAAATTTTCATGTTGGATTACTTTAGTCTGATTTGCCATGTTTGATGTGCGCAGCATGTTAATCGGCTTGAGATAACCCCAAATAACTCCATTTTCATAAGATTTTTTGTATCAGATTCTATGTAGCTGTGGAGGTGGAACCTTATGAAAATGGAGATGAAAGAGCAATGGAGGAGAGAGAAACGTGTAGTAGATGTGAAAGAGAAAACAGAGAGAAAAATATACCTATTTTTGGGAGTAAAAATAGGTATGGAATGTCATATAAAATTTCTGTCCATTATTTTTCTCAATTGCTTTAGTGCTTGAAAATAAGGAGGAACGATATATTGTTACATATGATATGCGAGTCTTTGAAATTAGTCTCCTACAAGGAGCAGACCTACATTGTTCGGGAGGGAGATTCAATTAATACGACTTACTTCATTACACGAGGCATTGCATGGACCTATATAATAATAATGGGAATTGGGAAAAGAAATTATTTTAAATTTAAATTCTTCTGCCAAACGTTAAGCTTATTATCGTTAGGATATTGTCACTATTTGTTGACATCTCTTCATCACGAACAGATGCTTCTTTTCAAGAGTTGATCTGTTAGAGACTAGAGAGTAAAATAAAGACATTGGTTCACCACAAGGACAGATATTGTATTGCCAGTAGCGGCTTGATAAATTTGGGATCTTAGGCAAAAATTGAATCGAAGCATTTTATATATTCAAATATGATTTTAAAAAAATTGAATATTATTTAAACTCTATTATCTTGTTTTAGATGCAAAATTACTAATTAACTATGTACATTTTTTTTTTCTTTTTTGAGAAAGTCAATAGACACAACAAATTTGACAAAAATTTTCACATATATTAATGTGACAGATTGATAGTGGTAAGTAAAAAGATGAGTAAGTCTAGTGTCACATCAATTTCCACTACTTTTGCCATAACTTTTCTATGTGGCAAGTTGTAAATGGTGGACCCATGTGAGTCTATAATTTCACCACTCATGAATTGTCACGTGATAAAGTTATGATAAAATTGTGAAAATAGTTGTGGAACTAGATTTATTCTAAAAAGATAACCTAGATGAGAACTAGTAAAAGTTTGTCATCTTTGTAAAAAATGTTGTCAAATTTTTTGTGTATTGTTGTTTTTTATAAAAGTGCTGTATTTACAACATTTTCATAGCAAATTCTAGTTGTTAAGTTATTATTGGTTCTAATTTGAACCAAGTGAGTCAATTTCATACCGAATGCTGTTTTAGTTTGATTAGGAGAACGAAATATTTCGATATCAATTAATACCAGTGTATTGTTACGAGATTACCGCTATTTATATATTTCTATACGTAAATATGTATTTGTATTATTTACGTAAGTATGAATATGAATTTTTTTTTTTTTTTATGAGAATGAGTATGAATATGAATTTTTATGTTCATTAACATAAAATTTAAAATTCACATATTTTATAAGCTTAAATATTAGCTTAAGTACATAACCAAAATATTAGATTAAATAAAATATCAATCAAGCAAAATAATTATAATAATGTATATATGTATATATATATATATATCAGTACATGTGCCTGATACGTAGTTAATGAAAGAAAAAGAAAGTACAGGGGCAAAACAAAAATTTAAGAGCATTAGGCCACGTGGTTGGTGGAAATGAATTGATACTAAAAGACAAGTTTGCAAAATATCTAAAACTTTTGAGTATTTCGTTTTCATTTATTCACACCAGTTTTCACTATACAGTATAGCGGACAAAACGAGGAAATGTAAAAAAGCAGAGTACAGAGTCAAGAAGAAGAAGAAAGAAAAAAGAAAAAAAAAAGTCGAAGAAGAAGAAGCAGCGGCAGTTGGGGAAAAGTTGCTCTACGACATGGTATCGTTCAGAAACGACGGCGACATCGTGGTGAGTGGTGTGACAGCAATGACTGGTTTTTGGTTTCTTTTCTTCTTCTTCTTCTTTTTTTTTTTTTTTTTTCATTTTTTTTGTACCGGCCCGGACTAGATTTACCGGCCGAAATGGCCGATATTCATCAGTAAGAGCGGTATAGTCCGGTTATTTGGACGGCACGAGTCAATGGCCTTTCTGTACAGTTTGACTGACCGGTAGGATATATACCGGTTCTATCGGCCGGTACAATACTATAGTTACTCTATTGTTTTTAAGTTTTGAGTTTAAATTTTTTGTCCCATTTTTCTTACTTTACAGTATTTTTCACTAATAAATTATTGTCACGTGTTCACCTAATTAATTAAATATTATTATTATTATTAAGTTATTAATGCTACAAATATTAATTGATAGTGATATTTAATTACTTAAATAAACACATGACAAGTATTTATTGATGAAATATAAAGTGGAGCAGAAAAAGTGAGACAGAAGATTTGGACTCGTTTTTAACTTCTACTAAAATTACTTTTTATAACAATCAATAATAATGGACCATGTAAAATTTATTAACATTTTTCTCTATTTTATTCTTGTTTTTATTTGATAAAAATATTATTTTATTTATTAACTAATATTTAAGTTAATTAATACTGTTACAATTAAATAAATAACCCTTATAATCAAAATTTGAGTTTTTTTTTTTTTACCCTCATTTTGCCTAGACTATAGAGTCGGTCCTGTGTAGTGCTTACGCGTGTATTCAATTATTATATCTTAGAGGCAAACATCCAAAAGTTTTTTTTTTTTTTTTTTGCTGAATCAAACATCCAAAAGTTTAAAAGCGCTTAGGGTGGGTAAATTTTAATTTATACCTAGGGTGACAACCAAATCTCTAATATCAAATTGACATGTACACTCATACTTACCCACTAAACGAAATTTTAGTCCCTAGCTCTCTACCTAGAAAATGTTCTGTCTTCCAACTCTCACACACACTACAAAGGCTATGCCACCACTTTATTTATAAGAACTGGCATAGTACCTTATTTCTTTTCTTTTCAATGTGAGACTGAATTTTTAATTAAGATTACTATTTTTATCAATGTGGGACTAACACTCCAAAAAGAATTAACTCACCTCCTTATTCTTCTTCTAATTAAAGTGCGATTTCAAAAGAAACCTCCGAACTTATTCTTTAATGGACTGGATTTTAAGCCATTCAGTTTGAGGGGGATGTTATAGACATGGGTTAGATGCCAAATCCCATTATATCATACTGTCCTAGTCTTTATTATTATTTTATCCTAGTTTCAACTGATTATTTTACAGTAGTTTGACTCAATGCAATAATGCTAGTTTCAGTTAAGCCCTTTTGTTCTGGTTATGCACTTGGTGGGAAAGGTTCCGACTAGGTTTATATCTGGTAAACGTTGAAAGAATCAAAGTCCTTCACCGTTTGTTTGTTTTCGCCCTATTATCTAATTCGTTTTCTAAAAGAGAAAATGAAAGAATGGGTTTATCCACGACAAAAGCATGGGTTCTCGAGAATCATTTTTTTGTTACATAGAGCTTTGGAGTTTCTGTAACTTTTCTTCTCATTTCCATTAATTCACACAGGTTGACTCTTGTATTTTAACAAAATAAAATATTATATAATCACTAAACAATATTTTATTTGAACTTGAAATTATGGTATGCGGCATAGTTGTAGGGTAATGTCAACAATGATTCCGTTTACTTGTAAGACCATTCCTTAGAAAATTGAGTCCAAGTTGGCTGCCATTGCCGAACTTCGTGGACAGACAAGATAATCGTACGAGTTTCTAGTCTTAAAATCTGGAATGCACGGACTCGGCTCCGGAGGTGCCGCACCCGAGTCGGACTCGGCCGGATGCGCGGACGCGGGAGGGACGCCGCTGACCGCGAGTCCGTGCCGCGTCGTGCCACGTGGACGAGCCGACTCGCGCCGACGCGGCTCAAATCGGGCCGACGCGGCTCAAATCGGGCCGACGCGGCTCAAATCGGGCCGTATCGGCCGTATCGGCCGAAACCGCCGAAATGGCCGGTTCAAGCCGAAACGGCCGATTCAGGCCGAAATTCAAAAAAAAAAAAAAAAAAAAAGGTGCGAAACGCACCGTTTGAACTTACCCTCACTTCATCCAAGCCCTCTTTCTCACTCCGTCCCTCATCTCTCTTCTCTGTGCTCTCCCTCTCTGTGCTTGGCTGCTTCAGGTTTGCTCTCTCGTCTCTATGCTTCCGTTTTGCTCCTTTTTTTTTTTTCTCTGATTCTCTCTGTGTCTGCTGTGTTTGCTGTGTAACCTGTGTTTGTGTGCTTGTTTTTTCCGATTTCCTCCAAACACTCTCACTCCGTCCAAATTTGTGTGCTTAGTGCTTACTGTGTTTTTTTGCTAGAGTTGAGAATGATAAGTTAAAGGGTGAATTGCAAGGGTTAAAGGGTTAAAGGGTTTTGTTATTAATTTGGCTGCTGTGATTTACAAATTTTATCAGTTAGGATAAGAATATGGCTGTGATTTACAAATTCTTGTGGGAGTTAGAGAGTTTTGTTAATAATATTGCTAATGTGAAAAAGTATGCTTAGCAATATATTAAAAATATAAAAAATATATATTTTTAATAATTTTTTAATCGCCGAGTCCCGCCGCACCCGCACCCACCTTTTTCAAAAATTGCCGAGTCCCGCACCCGCACCCGCACCCGCACCCGCACCCGAGTCCCGAAACGCACCCGTGCTTCCTAGCTTAAAATGAGGAGAGTTGTTAGCTTGTGAAACAAAAGCTAAAACATCATGAAGGTTTTATGGCCAACTAGTAATCATGAGGATTTATTCAAACTTTTTTTTCTTTCAATTTCTTACCTTTTATATCTTAAGTTCCCATTCGCACTTGCAATTTCCAGGTCAAGTCAATTAGAAAATTGCAGAACATACGTACTTTTATATATTTATTACGATTTTATTTTGCCACAATTTTGTGAAGTTGGATTTTTTTGTTTGAATGTTTACACTGTCATGTTGAACTGGCTGTGTGGACTTTGTAATATAAATGAACAGTTCATCGATTGGTAAGAAAAACAATACAATACTATTATTTAGTGAAATACCTGAGGAAGAGACTATCTTCAACTGTTGACTACTTGTAATTACTTACTAATTAAGAGAACGACAAGAGTTTCCTTAATTTGCATCACTTGGGAGTTTCCTTTGCATTGCTTGGAAACTTCATCTGCACACCTTTAAAATCCCACCCCACAACAAAGCCAATTTCAGCGACTCTTCGCCTTCTCCAAATCCTGCTGGTCTCTCTTGCTCCGCCTAGTAAAGTGCCTGCATAACTACTCAAGTTTACCAGGTTAGATTCTGTCATATAAACTCTCATTCTCTTATTTCTGCTGGGGGATACTTCTTTAGAGAACGATTTAATATTGTTGTTTTCATTGACATTCCGAAAGAAATCGGACAGTGTTTATAATTTTTATTTCACTTTTTGGGGTTCATTTTACCAATTAAATTATGCTTAAAGTCTTGCAATTTTTATTGAGATAGGTGTAATTAATTTTATAAAAATCTTTGCTTCTTGATCTTTATATGGTTTCTTACCATATATAAAAAAAACCCCATACAATACACCAAATAGTTTAATATAATATGAATTTTTTAGTTTTTTGTTTTTTGTTTTTTGTTTTGTTTTGTTTTGTTTTTTTGGGACTGGAAAAGGTAGAATGGGCATGTTATAGTGAACAAAAAGCACAAAAGTATAAGAAAGGGTCCTAAAGCCACTCAGAGCTGCATCACTAGCCTAGCAACAGGACAAAAAGGAAACATTATTAAAAGCCACATGTAGCCTATTGTGTTTGTTGATTAGCATAACAATTTTTTGTTTAAATATGAAATTTGATAATAATGATAATTATAGTTATTAATAAATATTTATTATGGTTATGTTTGTAGATAGAACTATAAAAAAATTAACATTAGGTGTTTATTATGATTGTATTTATATATGGAATTATATATTCTAATAATTTATAAGTAATAGCTTTCAAAATTAATTAAAAAATATATATTAAAATAATAAGATGTAAAATTATTATAACTCAAAAGTTGATGTGACACAATATTTTAAGATTAACCAAAACTCAAACGGTCTCAATTTACATATGACAGCTTCACAAGCTAGCCAAAAAGAAAAGTCTTTGGGTGCCTAGTGCGGAGAAATTGCACTTAGAGCAAATGGAAATGGGTAAATATTGTCTAATCTGTTTCACAATATTTACAGGGATCAAAATTTCACCGGTAAATTTAGTTGGGCTCTATAGTTCAGAGACTGGTTCTTTGTTTTGTACGATATAGTTATGAGTAACCGGGGGAGTCCGCAAGAGAATGGTGAAAGGTTAGTTTCTTAATTTTATGTTTAATTTACTCACCCCATAGATAGTAGATAAGAATAAATCACTAACTTATAATTTTAATGTTTGCCATATATTTGTGTCAGTATGAATCGGGAAACTGAGAATGAAGACTCAGAAAATATTAATGGACCAGTACATGAAGCTGCTGAATTGCAACATTTCAATAATGATGATCATGAGGGTGAAAGAAGAACTAAAAGGATAATTCTTAGACATGTATGGAATTATCTCTTCCTATTCTCTTGTGTGATTGCAGCGATTGTGGATCCTCTTTTCTTTTACATCCCTGTGATCAATGATAGTAAGAGGTGCCTTTTGTTGGAAAAAAAGTTGTGGACCGCTGTTTTTGTTTTTCGGATGGTCACCGATGTCATTTACCTAGTTCATATTGCTTTGCGGTCGTGGATGGACTTCAAGCTGTGTGTAAAACCTAAGTCAAATATTTGCTGTTCTAATACTAACGTTTGTGCAAGTGTTCGGAGATGCTTCTCCTTCCTAATCGACGTTTTTGTTGTTCTTCCCATCCCACAGGTAAGAGCAGCTTTCTTCAACTAAAATTTGTTTTTCTATGGCCACAACAATATTCCACCAAAATTTCACTACATAATTGCATTGAGTTGAGTTGTTTCTTCTATTGTCATTTGTCCATTTTTCAAGGTAATACTGTGCAAAGAGTGCGTATTCCTTATTTCCTTGGTAACGTTTTTAGTTGTTGTATAGATTATAGAAAGAAACAAAGAAAAAAAAGTAATACATATGAGTTGTCTCAGGTTATTAAAATCGCAATCCTGGGTCATAGGATCGTGAGATTCTATGATCCTAGATTGCGATCCATATTGCTCTAAAGTCTAAATTCGTTCATCTAATATAGTCATATATAGTTGAATTGTGTCACATTGTAGAATCGCATAGGATCATGATCAGACGGTGATTATAGCCGATTCTGTCGCACAAGCTCATCTCTATACTTTTCTTAAAATGAGCTTGGGTCCAAATTGATTACTCGTACAGAAAGGGCACTAAAGTCACTAAACTATAGTTTTAAATTTTCTTTAAATTATTTTTTGTCTTTTTTTTTTTTTTTCAAGTATATTTCCAAATTCTTTTTCTCCTGCTTGACTAGATTTTATCCGTTGAAACTAAACTCCTTGCAATCTATTCAGGTGGTATTTCCATTCATTTTTAAAGAAATGAGAAGCACGAGACCTTCAGAAGTAATAAAGTCACTGAACACCCTTGTTCTCTTTCAATATGTGCCTAGAATTCGTCAGATCTACCTATCCTGGAAGAACCTTCCGAGAAATGCTGGCAAACTTGATGGATGGATTAAAGCTTTATTCAATTTTTTTCTGTACATCCTTGCCAGTCATGTAAGTTTCTTGAGGTACTGAGTTCATATTTATTAAGGTTTAATTATAAAATTTCTGTGTGTTATTAGGCGTACTAATTATAGAACTCATCAAGCCTCAAGAGATACGTACACAATAACTTTTTGTTGTAGTGTAACGTTAGACAATAAGAGTTAGCACAATTTAGACCTCCATTTTATTGTTATAGTCAATTTCAAGCTAACTATAGAAGTAAGCCCATTTGCTTGAGTAATTAGCCAATTGACATTATCATGGATATAATCATGGCAGCAAAATCCAAATAAACAATCACACACACAAGAACACCAAAGTGTTTATGAAGAGAAAAAATCAAGAACCAAGTGAAAAAAAAAAACCTCTTTAGGGCCTATAGCACCAAACTATCCACTAAATAAGAATGGTTGTAGTAGTACACACCACTTACAAAACCAACCAAACTATGTGACTGTATACTTGAGCCTTGTGCTCCTATAAGCAATAGATTCCTTGAATCTTTTCTTCTTGTTAGTCTCCAGATCCACAAATTGAGCCACCAATCGCAAACCAAGCCTCCTTGGTTATTCCAAAGACTTTCGGATATTTTATTCCCCAACACCAACAACATTAAAGACCACTTAAGGTTTTGAGAAGAATATAAATACTAACTTGATGAATGGTTGTTTTTAGATGCGTGCCTATCATCCACAACAATAGGAAAAATATAATAAAACTACAAACCCAGTTTCTCAAAAAACAAACTGGATTTAATAACATGTTCGTCTTTCAGGTAATTGGAGCTTTTTGGTACTTTTTTTCTATTCAACGAGAGACAGCTTGCTGGCACTTGGTCTGTGGAAATCTAAGTGGATGTGGAAATTCTTTTAGTTGTGCTAACACTGACAGTTCAGTAAATTACGCATTCCTAGATGATCGTTGCCCAATAAATACACCAAATACCACAAAATTTGATTTTGGAATATTTCTTGAAGCCCTTCAGTCTGGTATTGTGCAATCCTCAAATCTTCCACAAAAGTTCTTTTACTGTTTCTGGTGGGGACTACGAAATCTAAGGTTTGCATGTATTACACTCCTCTTTAATTTTTCGATCAGTTTGTATTAGACTTCTTCATGTTATATATATACTGCGTTGATTAATATCAAATCATACCACTCTTTGGTTTCTAAATTCTAACCCTTTTATTTTGTTGGAAAACGAGAGTTCTAACGCAATTTCATTTGAAGTAGAGTGTATGTTGTCCTACACATTTCATTTTAAAGTAGGTTTTAAACAAGTCTCATGTACTCTTGATTTAGGGTCTGTTTGGATACTGTTTATTGCTAAAAACTGAAAATACTATAACAAAATAATTTTTAAATATGTGAATAGTGTCGTGGGAGCCAATTTTAAAGTTAGATTTGCATTTTTTCGTACTTGCGGGTCTTGTGAACGGTGCATGGGACCCACAGGAAAAAAAAAAAACGCAAACGCATTGAAAACGCACTATCCAAACTCACACTTAGTATTATTGGCTTATGAAGTTTAAGAAATAACAAAATTTATCATTTTTGTCAACTGTGATAGAATGGAAATTCAGCATGTGCATCCACGCGGCTAATTTTTAATATAAAAAAAAATCATTTGCAATTAAAATGTAATAGGAAAGTATTTAAAATAAAATTTAATAATTTATTCTTAAATACATTTTAATTTTAAAAAAATTAAAAACTTAGAGCACTTGTATTAATGTTTGTATAATAGAATTTCACCCACATCAATCTGTGCAAAATTTTGTAAAATTATAAGATTACTTTAGTAACCGTGTAAATTTAGTCTAACACTATTTATTTTGTATTTAATTTTTTATTCTTTTTTTACGTATCCCAATGATGAATGAAGAGAGTATATGGTAGTTGTTTTGTGTGAAATAGAGAGAAACAATTAAAAAAAAATCAAGAAAAATTAATATTTTAATGAAATGTAGTGTAAAATAAATAATCCGATATATTGTGTTTTGAAAAATGAGTATGTAAAATAGAAAAAATAAGTTCTTATGTTAAAATAAAAAAAAAAAAAATTACAAGAACCAAAGCAAATGCTCTTATAATTGGTTGAAATTTTTGCTGATGAATCTATAAAATTATTTTCAATCTGTCAATCTGTCATTAGGATGGGAATGTGATCAACAGGATTAGTCTCTTGGCTTTTGGTTCTGATTTTTAGCTTTTGTATAAGTCCCATGTATAGGTACCACCTTTATGGGAGGGGAGCTATATGCAATAGGCTAAGACCATTATTAACCGGTGATCTTGATTTTTGTTTCCTTACCATACTTTAAAATGCCTTTACGGTCTTTCTTAATATATCTCCCAAGTATATTCTTCGTCTTATTAATTAACTTATTATTTACCGATAAAGTTTGTACTTTTCTATATTCTTATTACTTTTTTTTTTTTTTTTTGAGAAAACTCTATTCTTATTACTTTATATATATTCTAGTTAAAATTCTAAGATTAATATGTTTGCCTAATTTTTGCAGTTCTTTTGGTCAAGGCCTTCAAACAAGCAACTATCTCTGGGAAAGTTGCTTTTCAATTTTTATCTCTATCTTGGGCTTGCTGCAATTTTTATATTTCCTTGAAAATTTGAAGGTAAATACTCAATTCTTTCTTCTCTCCTTTTCTTACTATTTTGAGATTGTAGTGGTAGTGGGGTGGGGTTGTTGATTGTTAGCTGAATTGAGAGGTGGGACTACTCATCTATGATTATGTGAAGATTAGACCAAAAAATCAGCCTCTAAAAAAAATTATTGCCTCAAGCCTGGTCATGCATTCTTTGAAAGGTTAAAAACAAAATAGGTTTTGATTATTTCTAATCTTTTATAGTGTCTACATTATGTATATTTTGTTATATTTCGAGTAAAATATGCACTTTTAATCCGAAAGTGTGGACATTGTATAAAGTATTTCGCATTCGGTGAAACAATGATTGGAAAAAAAAAAAAGAAGCTGTATTTAGTGCAATCGGCCAAACCTACCTCATTAACTTCTAGATAAGTGAGTACTATTGTTTCCCTAGTTTTGTTTCATTCTTCGTTTTTGGTACTAATCTTGGTACCCTCTTCTTGATCATGCTTTTGTTTTTGTTGACACATCAGATCCAATTTAATTTGTTGAAACCAAGAAAACGTATATTTAGATTGTGAGATCAATCTCAGTTTCTACGTTCCCCTCAAAATGAAAAACAGCATTTCACTCTATAGTTCCCTTGTATGCTCAAGGAGTTGAAACCAAAACACCCCTAATTTCATTCTTCTTCTTCTGCTCTTTTCCCTTTTTATTGCATTAAAAGTGCGGCCTAGGATTAGTCTTAATTTTAGGGCAATGAATATGTATATAATTTATATATATATGCGCCAGATATTGTAAGATTTGATAAATTTGACTTGCTAATGGAACTGGAACAGACTTATATAAAGTTGGCAACTACAAGCTCAGACAAGAACCGCAAGACATCCAAGGAGGAACAAAAAAATGGAAGAGGAAAGAGAGAAGAAAAAAAAGGAAAAGGAAAAATCATTTCGAAAGCGAGGAAGCTGCTTCTACGTTTCAAACCAGACTTGTGCCGCAAGAAAGAAAAGTCTTCCCAGTCTAAAGGTACACGCGATGGGGACAAGAAGTTACCGAGTTCATCAGCTACATAAGTCAATTACACCACTTCTCGTTCAAGCCAAGACCTATGTATCATGTTGATCGATTGTGGGCTATGGAATAATTCTCAACTGGATCTTGATTATTTAGTATCCATTTGGATATAGGTCTGCGTCTGCGTTTCAACCTCTTTTTTTTTTTTTTTTTTTTTACAATCGGGTGTTTTTCTGTGGCTTTATGTCACACTAGTGGGTTTCATGCATTGTTCACGGGATTCACAGACCTCTTTTTTCAATAACTTTTTCATTAAAAATAAGTTTCACGGTACTATTCACACATTTAAAAATTATTTTGCTATAATATTTACAGTTTTCAGCAGTATCCAAATGACCCTAATTTACACTAGAAATCGGAAAATAAAATTCTCTTAATCTGTTTGAGTGTTGAAATATGTATAACAATTATTTGCTTTTCTTTCCACCCATAAGATGGATTTCACTGAAAATGTGACTTTTTATTATGTTGTTAATTTGTTATCTGCAACTTCAGTCCCGGTCTCCTTAGCAATTAACAAGAAGAGCAGTTGAATGTGAAGACTATGCGTATGAGTTGTCTCTCATACATATGCTTCACTTCTTGGAAGTTTATTTATTTATTTATTATTCGGGTTTCTGTTTCTTTGAATATTAATACTTTAAAAAAAAAAATTTTTAAGTTTTCATCCCTAATGTTTACATGAACTTCATTGTTTGTTCCAAAAAAATAATAATAATAATTCCCTAAAACTTTGTGAAGAATTTATTTTTAATAGTTTTGGGATGAAAATAGGAAAGAAAAAAGAATTTCAATCCAGTTGCAGCTGTAGGAATTTTTTTTTAG
Source organism: Quercus glauca (assembly GCA_023736055.1). Taxonomy (NCBI): domain Eukaryota; kingdom Viridiplantae; phylum Streptophyta; class Magnoliopsida; order Fagales; family Fagaceae; genus Quercus; species Quercus glauca. The sequence continues at coordinate 12,974,525 of CM043323.1, read as the reverse complement.
AGGGGTCAATAAGAAATATAAATTATACAAGATTTAAAACAAAAAAGAATTTGAATATATCGATATTACCAAAAAAAAAAACAAAAAACTAAACGCATAAAGTTTTATAATTGCTTTTTACGAAGTTTTATATTTTGAAATCTTACGAGTTACATTTCTTTTACAGCCAAGCAATCATTCATCCATTGATCTCACATTTAATATTTATATTATAAATTTGTTAAAATCTAAATGAGCTTTTTCTAAGATTTAAGATTAACAAATTTCTACTTTTTGTTTGGGCTTAGTATTTTTTTTTTTTTTCCAGATTTTTGATCAAATTGGTCTGTTATTGGGCTTTTTTGTGTTTAAAAATGCCAAAATGTTGTTAAGATGATCATAATAAAACTTATTTCAGCTGGGCTTAAAAAAATCTAATGTCAGGGTGTTCAAATTTTATTTGAGGGGGTGGGGGGGTTCAAAACAAAAACAATATTAAAAAATATTATATATAGTTTTTTTTTTGGGCCAGTTTCGGGGGGTCCATTTGAACCCCTGGGCTCCAAGTGGAGCCGGCCATGCTTCAATCTTTTTTCATTAGTTTATGAATGGAAAAAGATATTTTTTAAAGTTTAAGGACAAAAAGTAAAACATTTTCAATAATTTAAGGATGAAAAAAAAAAATTCATGCAAAATTTTGAGAACAAAACAATATTTTATCCTTTTCTAAAGAAGAGAAAAAAATAATAAAGAATATGCAATTTGATCGAAATTTGATATGTATACCAATAATATAAAAAATATGCAATTCAATGATTAAATTTTCAAAATATATAGTTATGTTAATTTTTTAGTAAGTGTTTAAAGGGTTTTTCTTCAAATTAGTTTGGAGAAAAACTTTATCCTTATGTATTTCTAGCTGCTCTGATGGCTAATGACTTGAAGAATATATAGTTTCTAAAATCAATGACGCAGCTTCTAAGTTACATGCAGCATTGCGCTGCAAGAAATGAATTAAAAATAAGAAACTGCAAGGGAACTTAGGGAAGTCTTCCCAGTCCAGTATGGGTGACAACGGGGACAAGGACTAGCCAAGTTAAAGATTGCTTGTTTTCAAGTTGTATACGTTACATGAATCATAATTATGGACTACGAAATTCTCAATTGGATCGATCTTGATTATTTAATGAAGGCTAGAAAGTTAGAAATACAAAATAAAAATCATTTTCCTAGACTCTATTGGCCAATACAAAACTTACAGGCTTACAACCTTCAATTTTCTGGTTGATTCATGAATGACAAACTTGTGGTACAACCGGAACCTCCGACCGATTTCAAGAATATCTTAGATATTTTCTTTGCAACAATAAGTTTGTGGCAAGTACTATGACTTCAGCTTCTTTATTAATTCATGTTTAGATCTACTTCAATATCTTTAGTATGCTAAAATCGAGAGAATAAGGTTTTGCAACCTTTTTGCACAATTAAGTGCTCTCTCTCACTTGTTTTAGTCAATCCTATGCTATTTTAAGACATTTATATAATGGCAGAATGTGACAAAATTAGACTAAAGGACTACATTTAATAAAAGTAAAAATTATAGGACTAAAATGAATAAATAAGAAGTTACAAGACTGGATTGAATTTTGAATAAAGTTAGAGGGAACAATTTGTAATTTATATCATTATAATTAATTATTATTTTACTTTGTATTGTTATAGATATACATCAATCATGATATGCCAAGAGGAAAAGAAATGGAATGAACATGTTAGTTACTACTCATTGTTTAGAATGATTTAAATTTTGTGTGATCTGGGTGTTATCTTGTGTGAATCTACACATAATCTGTTCAAAAAAATCTTAACACAATCTGCTTAACCCAGATTTAAGAGCAATGGATAAGTTTACATATATATATATATATATATATACAATTTTTATTGATATTGAAAGTTTGAAATCAATGGTTTAATTTTAAACTTATAAAAAGTAAAAAGTTAAATTTTCAAAAATTTGTAAACTAGCATACAACTATACATGTAATATAACAATTCCTCAAAAAAAAAAAAAAAAAAAAAAAAAAAAAAAAAAAAAAGAAGAAGAAGTAATATTACAAGCTTTCAACCGGGTGATTTTAAACTTCATAAATTTCATGAATTATGAACTTTGTTCCTTAATTTAGAGTTTATAATGGAGTTTAAGGCCTAATAAACTTGTCAATCTGTTATTGTCTCTAAAATATGTATAACACTACAGTGCATTTTTACGAGACCGTTGTCGCATTTTATTTTTATATCTTATCTTAGACATGAAAGTTTAAACCTCCTCGCTGATTTTTATTTTAATTTTTTGAAAAAAGGGGATTAAGATTTTTATTATTCAATTTTTTTTCAATGTTTCCTATCAGTTGAGGTTGAATGTGCGTAACGATATTTTATCGTAAAACTAGTTTTAGACTAATTTGCATTCTTAAAATTGATGTTGCATACACAGTACAAATTATGTTGTTAATTAAACCAGCAGTTTGTCTTTATGAAAATGCACCAAAAGGCATATTTCGACGACAGTATCTTTGTGATGGCTGAAATACTTCCGTAGAAAATAGTTAAAATAAATTAACCAAAATATTTTTTAAAAAATGGAGAGTTAAAATTTGATTTTTTTTTTTTTTTTTTTTTTTTTTTGGTTGAGAAGAATTAAAATTTGATTTGGTTGGCGGTTATCTCATTATTAGCTAATTATGTTAGCTTTTTGTTGAAACAGAGTCGTAGATTTTTCTAATGAGAAAAATCAATGGCCAACTAAATGTCAAAATCTGAAGTCTTGCTCCATTTCCTTGAGTTGACACTTTGACACCGCATCGTTGATCATTGTACGTCACATACGCACATATAATGCTTATTATCAAAATTCCATAAAGCTTATCAATATTGTTTTTATGAAAATTCAACACAACTCAACTTTCCATAGCAATATATTTGTGATGGTTATTATCATTTAATTCAATGGAGATTAAAATGACCCATTTATAAAATAACAATGTTGGGTTTTAGACCCCTTAAACCACCAGATTAACCTAGTTAATTAGCCAAGTGATTAACTTAGTCCAATTTCATGCAAATCTAAGTTAACACAATTAAATAATCATATCAAGATATAAAACAGTGGAAAATAAATAACACAAGATATGATGACCCAGAAAACCACACGGTAAAAACCTAAGGAGGATTTGACCTAACTATCCTCAATAACTATCCTGAAGGTAAACTTGAATCCACTATGAAAGAATCGAAGTTCATACAAAAGGACTGACAAGCTCCCCGCTTGACTTCCTAATGCTACTCACCAGTAGAACTTACTGACACGACCACATGCAAGCTTCGAATCCACGAACTCCTTCTTTCTTGGATTCTCCAATCAGCTACAAGCTCCCCGCTTGTTTTTCTTTAAGCTCCAATGGTAGCAACCTTGTTGATCATCAAGATGTAGATAATATCTTTACCTTGAAAACTCTAAGTTTATGTGAAGGAAAACTCCTCAAGGATCTCACAAGAGATTCACATAAACTGCAAATATGAGCAACAAAGACTTAGAGAGGTTTGGGTACAAAACCCTAAAAAATAAAAAGAGGCACAAAAGGCACTCTAATTTCTCTCTCTAGAGTCTCAAAAACGTTCTAGGGTTTCCCTTATATATAGGAGAGTTTTACTTGAACCCTAAGACGTTTAAATAGAGTTTAGGCTGAGTTGAAATTCTACAGAAAAACGTTCTAATTCTACAGAAAAACGTTCTGGCCGACTTTCGATCGATCGAGTCTATTCTTCGATTGATCGAGCCAGGCCGAAAGTCACAAAGGCTTCTGCAGCCACTCGATTCCAACTTTACAATAACTAGTCGCTAACCCGTGCGATGCACGGGATAGTTAAATAAAAGGACAATTAACCAACATCACGTTAAGGTAAAAGAATTAGTGAGAGACTGATTTGTCCACCAAGAATTTAAAAGAAAAAATGATTGATATAATAAAATCTAAAAAATTTAGAAATAGAAAATTGGGTTAATAATATGCATATTATAGACATTTTGCTAGTTAGCGTTTAAAAAAAAAAAAGGATCTGTCTTAATTAAATAAAATACAATGGGAATAAATATTTAACTTCTATGCTTTTCATTAGTTTAGAAGTGTTGTCTAACGTAGAATATTATTGGGTTGTAAGAAAGATTTTTATAAAATGTTAATACCATATGTATATGCTTATATTGTCAATATCTTACTACAGGTACATAGTTACTGAAACCTACAAAGTAATTTACAATTCTTAAATTAATAAAGCAAAATTCTCAAAAGTTATATATATACACACACTCAAAACTGATATAAACTATAAAGATAAAAACAAATCTTATTTAGTCGTATTAATAACAATATAAACAATTCAAAATATGGAACATTATCAAATTTATAACACATAATTCCATTATTTTTTACATTGAATCCAAACAAATAATTAATTGAAATTAATCCAAACAAATAATTAATCAACCAAAAATCAAAGTTTTAATTAAGAAAACAAAAAATCACATGAACCCAAAATAAAATTTCTCAATAAAGAAAAAACATATAAGGTAAAGAATTAAAATCAACCTACTAAGACGCAAATACCAAAAATCCCAAAACTTAAACCTTCCAAATTTTATAGAATCCCCAAATTCTACTTCAAAACCAAACAAATCCCTTCAAATTCAAAAAATTCATATATAATATACCAAATAAAAATTTATCACACCTTGGGTTGGAAGACATAGGTTGCAGCTTTGATTTCTCCAAAAAATAGAGATGCTTTATTTGCTGTATACAATATAAAATAATTATTAGAAATTTTAACCCAAAAACCAAACTCACAAAAACACTATCAAAATATAAAGATTAACCCAAATACTTAGAAGAAAATAAATTCTAAACATAACAAAACAATAAGATAGAATGAAAATTTCAAGCATATGTGAAAGTAAATAAAAAAGACAAAACCTACGTTTTTTTTTTTTTTTTTGGTTGAGTCTCTCTCCTTCTTATTTTTTTAATTTTAAAGTGAAGTTAAGTTTAGGGTTTTGAGATGGTAATTGCTAGAATTTTAAGGAGAGAAGAGAGAGTCTTACCAGGAGTCTAAATAATATAAACAATTCAAAGCATGGAATATTATCAAATTTATAACACCTAATTCCATTATCTTTTACGTTGAATCCAAACAAATAATTAATTGAACTTAATTCAAATAAATAATTAATCAACCAAAAATCAAAACTTTAATAAAAAAATAACAAATCACATGAACCCAAATAAAAATTCTCAATAAAGTAAGAACATATAAAAATTTACCACACTTTGGGCTAAAAGACATAGGTTGCAGCTTTAATTTTTCTCCAAAAAATAGAAATGTTTTATCTGCCATATACAATATAAAATAATTATTAGAATTTCAACCCAAAAACTAAACCCATAAAAACACTATCAAAATATAAAAATTAACCCAAATACTTATAAGAAAATCAATTCTAAATATAATAAAACAATAAGATATAATGAAAATTTTAGGCACATATGAAAGCAAATAAAAAAAGATAAAACCTACGTTTTTTTTTTTTTTTTTTACGTGAGTCTCTCTCCTTATTTTTTTAATCTTAAAGTGAAGTTGAGTTTAGGGTTTTGAGATGGTAATTGTTAGGGTTTTAAGGAGATAAGACATTTTGGTATTTTTATGCAAAAAACGTTATTTTAGGTCTAGGTGATTTATTTCCTTATTTTTAGGCTCTTTTAATCTTTTTTTGGTCAAATTTGGTTCCTATTATGGTTAGGTATTAATTAGGGCTTATTTTAGAATATATTTTCTTGTCCATCAAGTTTTATGAAGCCCTTAAATAGGCCTCCAAGCTTGTATACGTTTTTTAATATTATTGTTATAAGATATAAAACCTAAAATAAAAAGAATCAAAAATAAAAATAAAAATAAAATAGTGATGATGTGGAAAATTATGAGAACTTCAAAAGTTTCGGTTTTATATATATATATATATATATATAGATAAATCAACTTTGAGCAAGCCTAAACAAGACTAAACATATTGTTTTGATCATGGTTTACCAACATTACACATTAGAGTTCTAAATACATAAAATCCTAAGTTTTTAGAACCTAACAAACTCCCCCTTTGGCAATCCGTGACAAAACACAAACTAAAAGTTCAAAGTTTACAAATAAAAGTCCTTTACAAAAATAATGTTCATAACAATAAATTCAATCCTAACTACTATCCATCAGTTGCAAGTGTAGACAGCAACAAAATCGAATCAACCTGTATATTCCTGAAACACTCAACAAACGCATAAACGCATGTGTGACAGAAAAACAGTAAATCAACAAATAAATTCTTGTCTTCACAAAACACAAAACAAAGACATATATCATGAATAACTCATAAATATAAATCAATGAGCAGTGAACAAAAAAAACAGAAATAAAAACAGAAGTAAACTAACTCTCCCCCTAAGTTAGATACAACAAAAAGTTTTTATTTATATTCTCCCCTTTCAAAAATAATTTCAACTCTCCCTAAACAAGACAAACATGATTCCCATAAATCAATAATTTCTCCCCCTTTTTGTCACGTATTGACAAAGATAACTCATACAAAGAGTAAACAGTCAACATACGCAATAAAGGATAAGAGAAAATATAGAATCAAGGGGACAAAAAAAAAATTCAGCTCTATAGAAAATAGAGAACTCCCCCTATGAAGAGCAACAATTCCCCCTATGAAAATAGGAACAACAAAATATGTTTTGGGAAAACAGTTTTGGGGAAACATAAACAGGTGGGGATAAATAAAGTCACACAAACCAAAGTTAAAAACTAAGGTGAGGATACACATGAAGAAAAATATTCTCTCTTTCAATAAATGCAAACTTGATATTATGTGACCCATAAACAGTTGCATGCATGAGTAGAGAAAATATTTGCACATTGATTATCCATCATATCTCTTAAGAAAAATATTTTCTGCAGTTCACACATAAAAAATGCATATACTAGAAAGTACATAGCTCAAAAATTAATCAATCAATTTTTTTGATCAAGTTGAGTACCCAATGTAACAAAGTGTATGCATGCTATGTGTGAAAACAATGAGAGATATGATTGCAAAACTGCAAGATGGATACAAAAATGAATGTAATGCATGTGAATCCTAAACAAAAAGATGCATAAAATATGTCATGATGCATACTTTAATGCAGTAAAACTAAGTTCAATTTTAAGTTCAATTTAACAAAATTGGCTTGAGCACGGAGTTTCTAACAAAAACCCCAAAAATTTGAAAACTACTTGTTGAATTTTTTAAACAAAATTGATAAATTGAGCATCACATAACACAACACACAGAGTATAATGCTTAATTACATCAAAACAACAAGCCAATTTCATCAATTTACTCTAATTGAACAAAATTCCCAATTCGGGTACATTCAAGCTCTAGAATTTCCAATTTCTCAAACTTGAAACACATTTTGCATTAAAATCAAGAAACTTTTAATCTTGGATGGCCACAATAAAATCACACACAATATAATGTATCAAGTTTAGCAAAGGGTAACTTGTGTAGTGTGTGCAACTAATAAAAACTTGAGATACATGTGAGATGATATGTGAATAGAAATCAATCACAAAGTCTACAAAAATCATCACATAGAATTTGAAAGAGACTATCACCTAAAGAGTTACATCATATAACTTTCACATCTCCTAGAACAAAAGCTTGCAATCATGTAAGTTTTTTTAATTTGGTCTCATAATATACACACCAATTTTAATTATATAATTTGGCATCAAGCCTAATAGTACACACCAATTTTAAGCATTAAACAATTAAACTGAGGTTACACCTTATATTTTTTGTGTGCATGTACTACACTTTCTCGAGTACAAAATCTTATGATATGCACAAAAGTGTTCATGATTGGCTAGTGAACAGTGGTGAGATGGTTATTTATGCCTTTCTCAAAAAGATCAAGTCTGACAGTCAAATAACATGTGACTTCAAGATTAAGACAAAGTGATCAACATCATAAACATCTTTCCCACACAACATGCATTACACAGCTCAAACTAGTAAAGTGCAATAAAATAAGCTCATCCAAGCTAAGTAAGGTACATAAACATGTTATGTAAGATAATATGGCCAATCCTTGATTATAAATCCAAGATTTATAATACAAAACACAAAAATCTTTTTGGTTTTAACAAACTTTATAACCACTTGTTGAGATTTTGAAAAAAAATTGATGACCAAAAACAAAAAAAACACACATTATGCTAAATGATCAATGCAAATGCAATGCATGACAGTGCTTAACTAAGCTATAGAGGGTACACAAATATGAAATATCAATTTCTTAATTAACCCATGAGTACATGTACAAACTAGTACATAAAGTCAAAAATAGCTTAGCACATTTATAACACATGCTATTCAAGTTTCACCACAATGTCAAGCATGTTCTAAATCAAGAGAGATATTAAAACTCATATAATCCTCAAGAAAAATAAAACAAGACACAAAATAAAATATTTTTGTCTTTTTGAAATTTTTCAATGTTTTTGGATTTTTTTTAATAAAAAAAACAACCTAGAAAAAACAAAACAACCAAAAACAGAAATAAGACATGTCCATAAACAATAGAAAGAATTAAAATAGAGACAAGTCAGCAACACTCACCTTAAAGGATCTTTTCTCACCCATATAGCACGAGTTTTCAGCTTTGTAGGTGAAAATCCATGAGAAGCAGAGTGTATTTGAGGAATTACACCAATTTTCTGAGACAAACTAAAATCCTGCAAATTCCTTTCACAAGCCAACAAGTTTAAATTTTTCAAAAGCATATGAAACAATTTATATGGACTTATGGCAGGAGCAATATCATCATATATCCTAGATTGACATACAGAATACTTAAATTTCAATTTATGACAATTAGGATGAATGTGACCACGAGCACCACAAAAGTGACAAATAGGAATAAATTTAGGAATATCAGTATTCCTAACAATAAATCTAGTCTCAGAATTTTGTTTTTGCCTCAACAAAGAACAATTTGGTCGAATATGACTAACAACACTACAATGGTGACAGGTAGGCACAAAAACAGATTTGTTATGCTCTCTAACAGTAGGTTTAGACTTAAGTTTAGAAACTTCAGCGTCTACATCAGAACTTTTACCTTTGTCTAACTTAGCACAATAAGCTTTCTCTTTATTATTCCTCTTAAAATGAGGGATATAAACTTTCTCAATTTTAGGCTTAAGAGAAACAGAAACACTTCTGTTATCATTAGCAGGCTTAGAACTAGTCAAATTTTCAATTTTAGCTTTAGATTCAACTAACTCTTGTTCCAAACTTTTCATCTTCTCATCTTGAGAGAAAATTTGAGTTCTCAAAAATTCATTCTTTTTATTAGATTCATCTAATCTAACAAGCAATTCCTTTTTTCAAGATTAGCCAATTTTAACTCTTCTTTAAATTTCTTAGCAATTTTCAAAGATTTCGATAATTCCTTACGAAGAGTTTCAAAAGCATCAAAAAAATCAACAGAAGCATGAGCAGAAACATGATCAGAAAGACACTTCAAATTGTCCATGACAACAGGGGTTAAGGATTAGCTCTTAGATCAAAAGATCTACAACAAGAAGAGCTACCCGCTCTAAAACCACTTGTTGGGTTTTAGACCCCTTAAACTACCAGATTAACCTAATTAATTAGCTAAATGATTAACTTAGTCCAATTTCATGCAAATCTAAGTTAACACAATTAAATAATCATATCAAGATATAAAGTAGCAGAAAATAAATAACACAAGATATGATGACCCAAGAAACCACACGGTAAAAACCTGGGGAGGATTTGACCTAGCTATCCTGAAGGTAAACTTGAATCCACTATGAAAGAATCGAAGTTCATACAAAAGGACTTACAAGCTCCCCGCTTGACTTCCTAATACTACCCACCAGTAGAACTTACTAACACAACCACGTGCAAGCTTTGAATCCACGGACTCCTTCTTTCTTAGATTCTCCAATCAGCTACAAGCTCCTCGCTTGTTTTTCTTTAAGCTCCAATGGCAGCAACCTTGTTGATCATCAAGATGTAGATAATATCTCTACCTTGAAAACCCTAAGTTTATGTGAAGGAAAACTCCTCAAGGATCTCACAAGAGATTTACATAAACTGCAAATATGAGCAATAAAGACTTAGAGGGGTTTGGGTACAAAATCCTAAAAAATAAAAAGAGGCACAAGAGGCACTCTAATCTCTCTCTCTAGAGTCTCAAAAACGTTCTAGGGTTTCCCTTATATATAGGAGAGTTTTACTTGAACCCCAAGACGTTTAAATAGAGTTTAGGTTGAGTTAGAATTCTGCAGAAAAACGTTCTGGCCGACTTTCAATCAATCGAGTCTATTCTTCGATCGATCGAGCCAGGCCGAAAGTCACAAAGACTTATGCAGCCACTCGATTCCAACTTTACAATAATAAATCAACTTTGAGCAAGCCTAAACAAGACTAAACATATTGTTTTGATCATGATTTGCCAACATTACACATTAGAGTTCTAAACATATAAAATCCTAAGTCTTTAGAACCTAACAAATAATAATAAACTTTCTAACCTTTCACCAGTTACTTCATATAAAATTTATTGAAAAAATATCGAATGTTGAGAAATCATAGATCCCACCAATTATTTTATTTGACTAGTTACGTATGTGTTAAAAACTTAAAATTTGATTTGGGTTTGTTGATGGTTATCTCATTTTTAGCTCATGTTATCTTTTTGTTGAAACAAAGGCATGAAATTTTCTAATGATCAAAATCAATGACGTCCAACCATAAATTTCAAAAGTCTAGCACCATTTTTCCCTGAGTTGACACACTTAACATCACATCATTAATTGCATCTGAACGGTTTAGACCCCTTAGACTATAACCAGATTGCGTAGCCTAGATTAATTAGCCAAGTTGTTACTTAGTCAAATTAAACAATTCTAGGTTAAAACAATCACAAAATCATATCAAGCATATAAAGCAGCGGAAAATAAATAACACATGATATGATCACCTAGGAAACCACACGGAAAAACCTGGGGAGAATTTTACCCACCGATCCTCAAGGCAAAACGGAATCCACTAAGAAAGAATTGAAGTTCTTACAAAAGGACTTACAAGCTCCCCGCTTGACTTCCTAATGCTACCCACCAGTAAAACTTCCTGACACGACCACGCGCAGGCTCCGAGTCCACGGACTACTTCTTTCTTTGAATCCCTTGATCAGCTACAAGCACCCACGCTTGATATTCTTTAAGCTTCAAAGGCAGCAACCAAGTTGATCATCAAGATGTTGAAGTGATCTCAATCTTGAAAACCCTAAGCTTTGTGTAAAGGAAAGCTCCTCTAGATCTCATAAGAGATTTACACAAAATCGCAATGTATGAGCAACAATACAACTTGTGCAACTCTGAAAAACGTGGCTAGGGCAAGCCTTATATACCTAGGGCAAAAACATAAAACCCTAAACGTTTAAAGAGTCAGGGCTGAGTTGGAAATTCTGCAGAAAAAACAACCTGTGCGATTTTCGATCGATCGAGCCTATCCTTCGATCGATCGAGCCAGGCCGAAAGTCCCAAGTACTTCTGCAGCCACTCGATTCCAACTTTACAATATTAAACCAACTTTGAGCAAGTTTAAACAAGACTAAATACATTGTTTTGACCATGATTTGCCAACATTACAAATTATAGTTCTAAATACATAAAATCCTAAACCTTTAGAACCTAACAGCATCTAAGTTCCATACGATGCTTAGGGTGAGTTTGGTTCAGTTTTTTGTAAAAGTGCATAATGAAAAATTGGAGTTTTCAAAAAGTTCATAATGAAAAAGTGCATTTTCAAAAAGCTGAGTGTTTGGTAAAATCTGTTAAAAAGTGCTTTTTAAAAAAGCTGCGTGTTTGGCTAGCACTTATAAAAGTGGCAGTTTGAGAGATAAATTACCAAAAAGGACAATGCATATATAAGGGAGTTTATTTCATACTTTTTTTTATATTTTTTATGTGAGTTTATTTCATACTTAAATGAACTACTTCATCTACTTAAATCAATTTTTCTCTTTCTAAATTTTTTTTTTCTCATCAATATTAGCTAATAATAACATACCACTTAAGATTTATTATGAAAATATTGTGAAATTATTGTGATAATTGATACTGATTTTAATTTGAATGTACTATTACAATTATTTTTTTCTCTTTCTAAAAAAATTATTTTTTTCTCACCAATATTAGCTAATAATAACCTACTACTTAAGATTTATTGTGAAAGTATTATGAAAATATTGTGATAAAAATTGATACAGATTTTAATTTTAATGTACTATTAAAATTATTTTTTTCTCTTTCTTAAAAAATTATTTTTTTCTCACAAATATTAGCTAATAATAATCTACCACTTAAGATTTATTGTGAAAGTATTGTGAAAATATTGTGATAAAAATTGATACAGATTTTAATTTTAACGTACTATTAAAATTATTTTTTTCTCAACAATATTAGCTAATAATAACCTACCCTTTAAAATTTATTGTAAAAATATTGTAAAAATATTGTGAGAGTATTTCTAAATGGTCATTCTTATTCTTTTCCTTTCTTTCAGCCATACGTTTCCTTCTTTTTTTTTTCTTTTTTTTTCTCTCTCTTGGTTTTTTCTCCACCATACACGTATGCCACTATATCTCCATCTACCCTTCTTTTTCATTTTCTAGTTCTTTCTGGATCAGTTGTGTGGTAGCCTCCAGAACAACATATCTTTCACTTCTCCCTCTCCGTTTCTTCCTCTTTCTCTTACACACACACACACACAAATTTCTCTCCCTCTATCTCACACAAACAAATTCTCTCTCATACACACATAGATCACCGGCATAGAAGTGGAGATCGGCGTTCTACATGGTTTTTTATTTTTTTATTTTATTTTATTTTTCTGGTTTGATCAGTTTTATTTTATTGCTTAGATTTCATTAGGCTTATGAGAAATATTGTTTTTGTGTTTCAAATCTTTCGATTGGGTTTTGTGTTTTTGTTTTGATTGGGAATGAGAGAGAAATTAGTTGATTTCTCTTGGGTTTTGGGTTGATTTTGAGTTGGGTTTGAAATGGGTTTTGTTGATTTTGTTGATTGTGGTGGTAGACCGATGATAGACCGGGTTTGAAATGAGTTGATTTTGATTTTGTTGATTGTGTTGGGTGGTGTTGTGTTTGTAGCAGAACGGTGAGGGAAGAGCAGAGAGATGAGAGGAATGAGGCTGTGCGTGAGACTTTGAAGGGCAATTTGGTAAATGAACTCAGCCCCAACGGATATAAATGAAACGCCCACACCAGCTTTTTCAAAATGGACCGAAGCTCTCCCATAACTCAAACGCGCATTTCTTCAGAAATTTAAAACGCAACTTTTTCCAAAAAGTTGCGTTTTATACTTACCAAGCACGCATAAAGGGCTGGCTTTTTTGAAAAGCCAGCTTTTGGGCTTCAAACGCCCAAACAAACGGGCACTTATTATCAAATTTCCATAAAGCTTATCAGTATTTTTTTAATGAAAATTCACCACAACTCAACTTTTCATAGCAATTTATTTGTGATGGTTATTACTTATTATCATTCAATGGAGATTGAAATGATCCATTTATAAAATAAAATTTTTTAAAAATGGTAAATTACACTCATCATTTACATCATATTTCAATTTAGTTTCTAATCTTTTACCAGTTAATTTTACAAAAAATTTTGAAAAATTATCAAATATTGAGAAACTATATATAGATTTCAAGCCTTGATCCCACCAATCATTTTTTTGGACTGGTTGGATGTGTTAAAATTTGATTTGGGTGATTATTAAAAAAAAAAAAAAAAAATTGATTTGGGTTGATTGGCAGTTATCTCATTATCAGCTTATGGTAGCTTTTTATTGAAATGGTGACCTGGACTTTTTGTTGAAAATAGAGGCATGGAATTTTCTAACCGACACATTTAAAACATTAAGGACTAAATTGACATATAGTTTAAAGATTATGGACCAAATATGTAGTTTATCTAATTTTTATTTAAATGAACTCCACAATATATCATTCTTAATAAGCACCTTACGATGCCCGATAACATTTTCTAATTTAAATCAATGACCAATTACATGTTAAAAATATAAATTCTAGCAACATTTCCTTGAATTGACACTTGACATTTGACATTGCATCATTGATCATTGCACGTACGTCACATATGATGCTTATTATCAAAATTCCATAAAGCTTATTAATATTGTTTTGGGAAAATTCTAGATAACGACCCTGAGGTTTTGGGTAATGCCAAACACTTCTAAGACAATTAAGAAACAACAATTTTAGTCCTTCAACACAAACACTGTTACAAGCCGTTTGTTCACTCTACATGAAACAAAATTTGCATAGTTTTTTTTTTTTTTTTTTTCCCTCATTTTCAAGATTGCATTTTCAGAAATTGTACCCCACGCCATCTGTTCTCACAGCCCAAAACACCATCTGTTCTATCCTACCCAAAATCATCACATTTTAGTCCAACACATTTACATCTTTTTTTGCTCTTCCCAAGAGCAACAAGAGCTATTAATGTAAGCGAAAAGAAAGCAACCCAAGTCATGGTTGGTTCAATGGCTTTTTTCAGCCTTCATCAGATTTAGTACTTAGACTTTCACTCAAAAAAATTTTTGGACCGTGTAAAGAGAAAGAGGGCTTCTGTTCAAGTTTTAATCTGAAGAGAGGTACAAATTAATTCTTGATATCAAAACATAAAGAGAGGTACAAATTAATTCTTGATATCAAAACATAACTAAAATTCTTGTGATGGAAGAAGTATTAATTACTTGAAAAATAGTTTATTTAGTTTTTGTTCTGGTTTCTTTTGTAAGTTGCACTTTTAGCAACTTTGCTCTTTTACTTGGTAATTTCGACTCTTCTAGTATGTAATCTTGGATTTTTTTTTTTTTTTTTCTCTAGGTTATAGTTTTTGGTATGTAAAGAACTTGATCTTTATGGAAATTAAAAGATAAACACTAAAAAGAAATTAGGATCAACTAAGAAATCCTTGACCTTAACAGATTTTTTTTTCATTAATGGTTTTTCTGATGGTTTTATTCCAATAAACTACTACCACTTTTATACAAGATAACCTTTGCATTTTAGAGTGGCAGGAACAGATAAGTGTGGGTACCCTTTCTGAACATGCAGCCTGAGAAATGAAAAATAAATAAATAAATAAATAAATAAATAAAACTATGCAAATTTTAATTTAAGTAGAGTGAACAAATAGCTTGTAACGGTATTTATGTTTAAGGTCTAAAATAGTTGCTTTTTAATTATTTTAGATGTAATTTTTTTTTAAAACATATTTTAGATGTATTTGGCATTACTCAAAACCTCATGGTAGATAGGGTAGCTGTCTGGAATCTACCCTTTGTGTTTATGAAAATTCAACGCAACTAAATTTTCCGTAGCAATATATTTGTGATGGTTATTATCATTAAATGAAGATTGAAATGGCCCATTTATAAAATTTAAAAAAAAAAAAAGAAAAAAAAAAGGAAAATTGAGTGATTGAAATTCATTGATGTTACGTCTGACCGAATCCGAGTGCCATCATGTCTCGTGTCTCCTATCAAATTATTCACAAATAAATAAATAAATAAGAATTTCACTTTTTTTTTTTTTTTTGATGAACAAATTCCACTTGCCATCAAAGACTAGATCACACCACAATTACACCAACGTACTTCATATGTTTCACATGCCTAATTAATGAACAATACTACATATGTTTCATGTTTTTCGTTTGACTGAATAATTTTGCATTGATAAGCTCAGATCATATAATTACATGGACGACAACTTGGTGGATTATCCACTGAATCTTCTTCTTTTTTTGGGTAAGCCAACGACGTTGTATTTATTAATTAATGCTAGAGATAATATTTTTCTTCACAATTTATTGAGATAATAAGTTGTATCTTGTCTTTATTTATTTTTTTTGTTCTTCTTTTTGTTTAGAAGAGCTTAGGTGATAAGTTTTTATTTTTTTTTATTTTTTTGATTGAATGACTGAAGTGATAACTTTTAATTGATATAACCTTACTTTTATTTAGACTTACTATTAAAATTATTTTTACATGTATCAATCACTACTAGTTATTTAAAGTTTTTAACCATAGTAGGGTATGACTTAGTGGTAGGAATTTTTGTTGATAACAAGAGTTGTTTGGATTCAGGGCCGGCTCAAGGCCTAGGCAACTTAGGCCTAGGCCTAAGGCCCCACAACAAAAAAAAAATTTCCTACTAAAAAAGGGCCCCATCTTCGTTCATAAAAGGCCTAAAATTTTATAAAAATATAACATTTTTTTTAAATAATTGGTACTTTTTTTTAAGAGTGATGCTAAAGATACCACAAATTTTATTATAGGTTTAACTAACATATCATTAATCACATAAAAAAGTAATTCAAACACAAATAAATTAAGTTGTTGAAATTCATCAATTACAGTCATAATCACATTTATTGTGAACATTTTGTAGTATTTTTCTTTTTCATTTCTAACAAGGCTTTTAAAATAGGAGACCAATAAAAATTTAAACCAATTGAAACCCTAAGATGTTTAAAAAAAAAAAAATGCTGCAAATGTGATAAATCATCAATGATAACTAATCTCTTGCTAAGCCACACACCAATAATATCTATCTATCTCTTTCTCTTAAAAAGAATATATAAAATTAAAATTTAGATTACAACTATACTTAACTATGCATAGTCATATATCCAAGTTAAAGTAAGTTCCTTTTGGTTCAACTATAATATTCAATCTTCTATATGAAATTAACCTTAGTTTAGCTAGTATTATTCATCATTTTTTGTATTTACATCAAATTAGTCTTAATTTAATTAGTATTATATAATTTTATTTAATTAATGTTTACATATAAAAAGGCCCCATATAAAATTTTTGCCTTAGGCCCCAAATTTTGTCGGGCCGGCCCTGTTTGGATTGAGTAATGACACTTTAACAAATATACTGTGCTTATGATAATATAATAATAGTTCTATCAAAACCCTACTTACTGGTACTTGAATCTACACTAAAAATTCTATTTATTTTTATTCAGAAAAAAATAGGTGTGAATAATTGTGTTAGTAAGTAGACTTATTTATTGCTACTAACCAACGCAATTCAAACATGCGTTCGAAATTGTAACGGTACCCACATTACAGGCTTCTTACTGTTTCAACAACCCGCAAACTGTGTGCCATGCATTAATGCCGTGGACTTGGTTTCCTTCTGCCGGCTAGGTTTGTGGTTCTAAGAATTTCTTCTGTTTCATGTTCTTATTGTTTTTTTATATTAGATTTATTTTATGTTTGCTTGCAAAAAAATTCTAATAAGCAATAAATGTGCATTTTGTACAAATGAATTATTATATTTTTATAGTTCCAGTTTCTCTCTCAAATAAAAAATATATATCTTTTTATAATTCCAGAAATGTATTTTTTTGGGTGATTTCCGTCCCATTTTTGTTCACCACAATAATACATAGAGATGACGTGTAATTTTTAATATATTTTGTGTCATGCCACATCATCTTTGAATTTCTCCTTCTTCTTCTTTTTTTCTTTTCCTTTTTTTGTGTTTTATTACCATCCAAGATTCTCAAGAAAAATTAATTTAATTTAAAAGAAGCAAAGTATTAAGGTGGCGTTTGGTACAGGGGAATCCACATTACTCCCGGCATTCAGATTCCTAGGAATGTGATTCCTAGGAATCACATTCCTAAGAATATAGTTATTCTTATGTTTGGTTTATTCCCAGGAATCTTAAATAAATTATTTATTTTTCTCACTCTATCCTTAGATTTGAATGTGAACTACCAAGTCATTTAAAAAAAAAAAGAGTTAAAATTGTCAATTTATAAAAAATACAATTTTCTTTAAGCTTGGGAATCTGGATTCCCACCTGTTTTAAAGGGAATCCACATTCCCACTGAGAGGGGTTTAAGGGGGGAATCCAGATTCCCTTGGCATCTGATTCCCTAGCATGATTTGCAACCAAACATGGAAATCTTTAAACATTCCTAGGAATCCTAAAACATTATATCATTTACTATCCGATTTGTAAAGTTAAATTTAAAGTACAATTTTAAAATACCAAAAAAAAAAAAAAAGTTTGACATTCAAGTTTTATATATGAGATAGCCATTAATCTCCATTGATTTTGATATTTTGTAAGTATGGAAGGCATAAATAGTCAATATAATCCAATAATACATTAGTTAAAAACCTCAATGAATACAAAATTATTAAATGATGAAATATTAATAGAAGTTATGCCAAGTATAACTTAAATCTTCTTGTAAAAAAATATGACTTAAATATAACAAACACACATATTTGCTTATATGTGTGTGTGTGTGTGTGTACGGTGTACTGCTATAGGCCCACTTATCTCGAGCCCAGGCAATATAGGTCTATGAATATTACCAAGCCCAAGCCCAAGCCCAACGTCATGACCGGCCCACTATTCATAAGCTCGGCATGCAAACACAACCCATGTATAGAATGGTCGGTAGGTATCCCTATGATGGGTGGCAATACCTTGGCATCACAAGAGTGCCCTGGGGAGTCACGCTGCCGAGCAATTTTTGGAGGCCAGCACCAATTCCAACGTCCTCAACCCCATTTCCAACGGAGTATATTCCTTATCAAAAATAATCAATATGAGTCCCACCCACATGAGTGGAACTAGGGGGTAATCATGACTCCTCCATTATCCTTAAGCTATAAATAGGGGGAAGAAAGAGGAAATGAGGTTGGACATTTTGGAGAGAGAAAAGAGAGAGAAAAGAGGGAGAGAGCAAATCAATAACTAGCAAAGCTTAAGGAGGGAATAAGTGAGGTTAGGCTGAGGGGTAATTCCTTCTTGAAGCTTGCCGATAGCTATCCATAGTAGGAAACTCATTACCCACTGTATAAGTAAATTGTGAGCCCAAAAACTAGGCCCAGTTCAGTGTGGAAATTTGGGCATGTACAATTGGCGCCATCTATAGGAATCTCCTTCATAGTTGTAGTTCTGCCGAGGTTCAAGTGAGGAAGATGTCTGAACAACAATTAACGAGTTATGCTGCTAACGGGTTTGGAGGGTCTTCTCGAGGTTCGAGTTGGCGGGAAAGGAGGCATAAGAGAAATGAGGATCAAAGACGTGAACAAGGTGGGGAACATTCTGATTCAACGGAAGGATCATCCCAAACGAGCATCATGATAGAAGGGATCAAGAGCTAGAATGCCTGCGTAGAATGGTGAGGGACTTAGAGTTAGAAGTACAAGGTAGGCACCAATGAAGAAACAGTGATGAGCATGCTGAAGGGTCTATAAGTATGGGGGCCAGTCATGGAGAAGCATCCCATCAATCTGGTTCCCATCGGTCTAGGGATCGATCTTAGGATTATGTCAAAAAAGACTCAGTTTCCCCTAAGGGGCAGAGGCCTCGGAATGCTGCATTGGGCGCTATAAGCCGAGTATTATGCAGAACTGCTCGGTCATCGTTCTCGAAAGAGATTGAACGAGCACCGATGTCAAGCAAATTTACCAAACCCCCATTTATTTCTTATGATGGGAAAACAGACCCGGTAGAACATGTAAGTCATTAT
This sequence comes from Quercus glauca, assembly GCA_023736055.1. Taxonomy (NCBI): domain Eukaryota; kingdom Viridiplantae; phylum Streptophyta; class Magnoliopsida; order Fagales; family Fagaceae; genus Quercus; species Quercus glauca. Next base: position 12,954,733 of record CM043323.1, on the reverse strand, counting down.
ATCCATATGATATCCCTGCATAATCATAATGATGCGTTAAAGTGTAGGGTGTTTCCCTCTAGTCTCGGGCCCACAACTTTGAGGTGGTTCAATAGGTTAAGGAAGGGCTCAATTCATAGTTTTTGAAAGTTAATTCAAGAGTTTAGGGTCCAGTTTATGACCTGTAGCCGGGTACCACAACCAGTGGGCACGTTGCTATTTATGAAGATGGGAGCCGGGGAAACCTTTCGGAGTTACACTAGCAGGTACTGGGAATTGTACAACGAGATCGGTGGGGGTAATGAAAAAGTCGCAGCAAGCACTATTAGGTTGGGATTGCCTAAGGATTCTAAATTGCGAGAGTCGCTGACAAAGAGACCTCCAAAGGATATGAGGCAACTTATAAGGCATATTAAGGAGTATAAGAGGTTAGAGGATGATCGGCACCAAAGCAAGGGGAAGGCGCTGGCCACGACACAATATTCAAAAGAGTCCCAGCAATGGGGTTTCCAGCTGAGACCTCTGAGGGATTTAAGGATCTAAGAACCTAGTGCTCGGGTAGCGAAAGTTAACATGACATTTAAGGAGCCGTTACATAAAATTCTGGACCAAATAAAGAACGAGCTATACTTTCGGTGGCCGAGCAAGATGGGGGTGACCCGTCAAGAAGAAACCAGAATTTATATTGTACTTATCTTCGGAACAAAGGGCACACCACTGAGCAATGTAGGGTTTTAAAGGACCATTTGGAGCAGTTGGTAAGGTCAAGGCATTTAAAGTAGTTTGTTTTGGAATCTAGGAGTTAGGAAACTGGGCAAACTACAAGATCTCAGGAGAACCCTCTTCCACCTCCGTTGGGCATAATAGAAGTCATACATGCTACCTCAATGGGTACTATAGTGACCCAAAGAAAAAGGGTGCTGACCGTGGTGCCGGCGGAAAGTTGACGAAAAGAACAACCATTGGGGAAGAGGATGAAATATGCTCGGGAACCCATCGCTTTTGATGATGAAGATTTGGAAGGAACAACCCAGCCTCATGATGATGCGTTGGTGGTTACTACTTTAATCAACGACTTCATAGTAAATAGAGTATTAGTGGACCAGGGAAGTGGGGCCGAAGTAATGTATCCCAACTTATTTAAGGGGTTGGGTCTGAAGAACAAAGATTTATCTAAGTATGATACACCTTTAGTGAGATTTAATGGTCGAATGGTGGTCCCTGAAGGGCAGATCTCACTTCCAGTAAATAAGGAAGGGAAGAAGGTAATGGTGACTTTCATAGTGGTTAGCTCATTTTCACCATATACGGCTATTCTCGGTAGGCCCTGGATTCACGCAATGGGAGCAGTCCCATCTACTTTGCATGTTAAGTTCAAGTTCCACACTAAGCACAGTGTTGCAACGGTGAGGGGAAATCAACAAGTATCATGATAGTGCTTGGTGGCGGCTGTAAATCGGGAAATAAAGCAGAAAGATTCCACCGAGGATGTCCCTTTATAGCGATGTCCCTTTATAGCAATTACAGGAGCCTCAAGGAGACTGGGGGTTGGTAGTACCGAGGATCTTATCAAAGTAAGTATATTACCAGATGAGAATAAGAGTTTTCAAATAGGAGCAAGTATGTTGCATGAGGATAGGATAAAAGTATTATTGTTGTTGGTGCAAAGTCTGGACGTGTTTGCTTGGAGTCTATACAAGGTGCCTGGGGTGGATCCAGAATTCATAACCCACCAGTTTAATGTAGACCCGTCATATCTGCCCGAGAAGCAAAAGCCGAGGAGGTCGGCAAAAGAGCATGTAAAGGCTGTTAAGCAAGAGGTCAAAAGGCTAAAAGAGGCGGGGGCAATAAAGGAGGTCTTTTTCCCAGAATGGCTGGCTAATACGGTGGTTGTGAAGAAAAAGAATGGCAAATGAAGAGTGTGTGTGGACTTCACCGATTTTAATCGAGCATGCCTGAAAGATCAGTTTCTGGTACCGAAGATTTATCAACCAGTAGACACCACTTATGGACACTCAGTAATGACTTTTAAGATGCTTTTCAGGACTACCATTAGATTGCTCTAGCTACCGAGGATCAGGAAAAGACGTCGTTTATCTCTCCTAAAGCTAATTATCATTATACTATAATGCCATTCAGCCTCAAGAATGCAGGAGCCACATATTAAAGTGTTAGGGCATATGTGATTCAATGTTAGGAACATATGTCATTATTTTATGTAGTTGGCTAATCCTTTGACAAAACGCACTTTACTTGTAATTGGGTAGATCTAGGATATGTTTAATGCTTCAAGAAACAAGGTTTCAAGTTCAAGTGTTAAAGCCATGCAAGTCTGTCCAAGAATCAATGAATTAAGGGCAAGATTTTAAAGCTCGACAGCTAGCATCTATCAAGGTTTAAAAGTTGCTGAAGCTTGTGGCTCGATAGCTAGCTTGATAGATAGGGTATCTGTTGAGGTTTATGAAGTTCAGTTTTTCAAGCTGATTTTCATCCAATTCGTGAGTGTATGTTTAGGCTTTTTTTTCTCACAACCCTAAACATATATAAGGATTATTTTAAGGGCTGAAACAGGTGACATAAGTTGCACAAGAGTACAATTCCACAAGTGTGAAGAAGAGTGTGACCGGAAACCTAATTTGCCCTAGTTCTTGAAGAAGCTACTATGTTTGTACACTGTAAGGTTTTGTGACCAAGCAACTTCATGATCTTCATTGTCTGGATGAACTAAAGAACTTTACAGCTAACATCCTTCTCAGGTTGGTGATCAGGTCGCATACTGGGATTCGCGCAATTGGTTAGTCATGTACTGAGAGCCGTGCATTGAAAATGAGAGATTGTCACTACAGACCAAGTCCAATTGGGTATTGGGGTAAGAGTTCCACTTTAAGTTGGTATAAGGTACTAAGATTCCTTTACTTGTAACCGCTTATTTTGATAATAATGGATTCTCGGGAGTGGTGACCTTAAAATCACCCTGTAGGATTTCTGCTGTGTAGGTTTTCCTCATTCGTAAACAAATCACTGTGTCAATTTATTTTCCGCTACATACTTTAGTTAATTGGTGATTTGTTTGTGCTGCCACGATTGCATGTTAATTTGATTAATTAATAAACTTGGCTAATTAATTAATTAATTCATCATAAGGGGTCAATACGTTTTTGGCCTATCACAAAGGATGATGACTGGAATGTTTAGGGAGAGGATCGGTCATACAGTAAAGGTAAATATCGATGATATGGTAGTGAAAAGCAAGGAAGAGCGAGGCGTGTTAAGGACCTTACGAATATATTTGAGGTACTCAGGCGGCATAAGTTGCGTCTCAATGCCGATAAATGTGTCTTCAATGTGGGGGTTGGCAAATTCCTCTGGTACATGATCACTCACCGAGGAATAGAAGTGAATCCTAACCAGATCAGCGCTATAGAGTGGTTCAAGTTACCGAGCAACCCAAAAGAAGTACAAGTATTAACCGGCCTATTGGCTACGCTAAACCGATTCGTTTCAAAGTCTGCTAACTAGTGCTAGCCATTCTATCAGATGTTGAAGAAATGGAAGGGTTTTCAATGGACCAAGGAGTGTGAAGAGGCTTTCTAGGATTTAAAGAAGTATTTGGTAAGGGCACTGATATTGTCAGCCCCAGAGCTCGGTGAGGATTTGTTTATGTATCTATTCGTATCCGAGCATGCTCTAAGTGCTGTATTGTTGAGAGAGACCGAGGAGTACAACAGCCGTTTTATTACATTAGTAAGACTTTGATCAATGCGGAGACAAGGTATTTACCACTGGAGAAGTTGGCATTGGCATTGGTACATGCCACTAGAAAGCTTCCTCATTACTTTCAAGCTCATGCTGTGTACGTGCTGATTGAGTATCCGTTGCAATCCTTGCTAAAAAGATCTGACTTCACTGGCCGGATAGCCAAGTGGGGAACTAGGCTTGGTTCGTTTAATATACGGTATAGGTCCAGAAGTTCGTTCAAAGGCCAAGTTCTTGCTGACTTCGTCGCTGAGTTTTCCCCGAGAAGAGAGGTGGAAATTATGTACCATGTGGAACTTTGGCCATGGAAAGTATTTGTGGACGGTGCATCTAGTGCAATGGGAGCGGGGGCTGGGATTGTTATAATCACGCTGGAAGGAGTACGAGAGGAGCATTCTTTTAGACTAGGTTTTAAAGCTTCCAACAATGAAGCCAAGTATGAAGCCCTACTCACCAGACTAAAAGCCGTTCTTGACCTGGGGGCACAAGAAGTTGAGGTATACTTGGATTCATGGCTGGTTGTCAACCAAGTAAAGGGTAGCTTTGAGGCCAAAGATCCCCAAATGATTGACTACTTGTGGTTAGTGAAACAAACCATGAGTCGGTTCCAGAAAAGTGAGGTTGGCTCAAATTGCTCAAGGACAGAATAGACATGCAGACTCTTTGGCCATATTGGCATTATCCCTAACCGAGGAGGTACCACGATTGATCAAAATGGAAGTTGTGAAGAGCCCAGTATAGATGTAAAGCTGGATGTCTCAACTGTTATGGTGTCTGAGCCGTGTTGGATGGATTTAATCATTGACTTTTTAGCCGAGGACCGTTTATCGAATGATGAGAAAGAAGTTGAAAGGATACACAGAATCGCTACTCGGTTTTGGCTATCTGAAGACCGCAGGTTGTACCGAAGGTCTTTTAGGGGACCTTACCTGCTATGTCTGCATTCAAGTAAAGTTAATGAGCTCTTAACCGAGCTCCACGAAGGGGTATGTGGTAGTCATGTCGAGGGACGCTTGTTAGCTTGCCGAGCAATGACCTAAGGGTTTTGGTGGCCCCAGATGCAAAGAGATGTCATCGACCATGTCCGAAAGTGTGAACAGTGTCAAAGGCACGCCCCATTAACACATAAGCCAATAGGGAGTTTGAATCCCATTAATAACCTATGGCCTTTTGCATAGTGAGGGTTAGATATCATTGGCCCATTCCCCCGAGCTACAGGAAACCGAAAATTCGTTTTAGTGGTTGTGGATTATTTCACCAAATGGGCGGAGGTTGAAGCACTAGCCAGTGTTCGAGATGTAGACATCAAGAAATTTATGTGGAAGAACATAGTGACCAGGTTTGGAGTACCAAAATCCCTAGTGTCTGACAATGGGCTGCAATTTGACAGTAAGACTTTTCGCAAGTTTCGTAGCGACCTCGATATCAAGAACATATATTCAACCCCGGCATACCCACAGAGCAATGGTCAAGTCAAAGCAACCAATAAAACTATTGTAAACGGACTGAAGAAGAGGCTAGAAGAGACCAAGGGCAGATGGGTCGAAGAGTCCAAGGGCAGATGGGTCGAAGAGTTACCAAACATTTTATGAGCTTACCGAAAAACCCCTATAAGGTCTACGGGAGAGACCCCATATTCTTTAACTTACAGGGTAGAGGCTATTATACCAATTGAAATAAGTTTATGTAGTGCCCAAGTTTTGGGATTTGCCTCAGTCAAGAATGAAGAATTAATGGTGAAGCAACTAGACTTATTAGAAGAATGCCGGGAAGTTGCGACCATACAATTAGCAGATTATCATCAGAAACTTGCTCAGCGATACAACGGGAATATGAAGAAAAAGGAATTTGGTGCTGGAGACCTTGTATTATGGAAAGCAGTGGGGAGTGCTTTGGATGTCAATGCCAAGAAGTTGGCTCTGAACTAGGAAGGGCCGTATAGAGTTACTACCATTGTTGGAGCAGGAGCGTACTATTTAGAGGACATGGAGGAGAGACCACATCCTCGGCCATGGAATGTTCAAAATTTAAAGAAGTTTTACCACTAACTGTAGGAAGTGTGGTAACTTGGGTTATGTACAAATTAATATGTAAATAACAATATCTATGTGTGTAATATTACAGAAGTCTTGGCTTTATTATCTAGTTAAAAATCACCTAAGGACAGAAACTTAGGCTCGGTTTGATCTCGGTCACCAACCAGGTGGAAACATTATTCTTAGAAACCACCTAAAGACAGAAACCTAGGCTCGGTTCGATCTCAGTCACTGACCAAGTGGAAACCTTATTGCTAGAAATCACCCAAGGACAGAAACCTAGGCTCGGTTCGATCTTGGTCACCGACCAGGTGGAAACCTTATTGCTATAGTTTTCCAAGGACAGAAACCTAGGCCAGTTTGATCTCAATCACCGACTAGGTGGAAATCTTACTGTTGTAGTTTCCTAAGAACAGAAGCCTTGATTCAGTTTGATATTGGTTGCTGACCATGCTAGAACATTATACTAAGTTTCCTAAAAATGGATCCCACATTCACGGTTAAATGAAACCCTAATTCTATCTTGATTATAAAACATCTACAAATAACGGAAGTAATTAAAAGCGGCAAAGGTAATTTAAATCCAACAAGAAATAACAGCATTAAAAATTTCTCACAGTCATAAGTATGAAATTCTCAAAACCAACATAATATTGTTTCATCACCACAACCCGGTGATTATAGGCAAATAAACAGGAAAAGTAAATTATAACAGCAAAAAAAAAAAAAGAAAAAAAAAAGAAAAGAAAAAAAGATTGTCTTAGCAACTGGGTCTTGTGGTTAGTCTGGTTGAATAGGGGCATGGTTCATTAGGGGTTGAACATCAGGATCTGGGAGTTGGGGCTGAACCGAGGTCGGCATGACGCTTGGGTTGCTAGTAATCTCTAAATCAATCAGTTTGACACGAGAATCAATGGCCTGTACCAATTCCCTCATGCTCGGGGTGTCTTCGTTATCGGCTTCGGTGGGGTTTGAGTTAGGGGCGGCTTCGAGTAGGGGATCTAGTCGGGGTTTCTAAGAGGGGAATCCTCCGGTACCCCTATGGCCATCATGACAGCCAACCATCTTTCATTGAACCCATACTTCCGATTTTCAAACATGACAGGCTCAGCCTAGTTTTCAGCATCATTAAAGCCCATGTTATAATACTAGTTCTCACTTTCCTCTAAGGCAGCCTTTAGTTCCACTATCTCTTTGTCCCTAGCCAAGATAATGCTCTCAGGGCTAGCCGCTTGGAGCTCAGTCTCCCCTAACTTAACCTCTGCCTCCGCTCTCTGTTGTTTGGCTTGCGCTCGGGCCCTCTCAGCTCCCCACACCCTTGCTTCAGCGTTCTCGGCGGCCGTGACCTTCTCTTTAGCGGTGGCCTCGGCAATATCTTTTAAGGCTCTCTCTTTATCAGCCTCCTCTATAACATCCTTCAGTCTATCCTTCATCATGTAAGCTAGTTGTGCTGCCTGCTCGAGAAGTGTTAGTAATAGTACAAAAATGTTAGAGTAACGTAAAGGGAAGAAAACAAATGAGAATTGTTACCACGATAGTATGCCACTGCAGTTGAACAGCTAAGGCCTCATCACTCCCGCCAAAAAGTATTTCACATCATCCGGCAATTGCAGGGCCTGCCCAAGGTTCCGAGCAATTCGCCCACCATCACCTGAGGCCTAATTCCTTATAGTGGAGGTCACAAGAAAGGGTTCACTCTCGAGCATGAACGTGTTTTGCCATCCAGCAGCAGGGGGGATGAGGAGACCCAATCTACACGGTTAAATGTTTACCGCCAGCAGGCTCTCGAATTACGACAACAACCGTGGTAGGAGTAGGGGGAGTCCTTGGAGGAGTTCTTCTAGCCTTCTAAGGGGCTAGGTGGCATTGCAGGGCCTTTTTTGAGCACGGGGAGCTGGAGGGGGCTGATCCTTGGCTTGGGCTTGTTGCTGTTGCACGGCAGGACATCCATCAAGCAGAAACTAATCGCCAGTCATATTCTATCAGGCCACCACGTTTTCGGCTTCGGCACCCAAGGAATCTATGAACTTAACCTCTATTTGGTTAGCAGCTTGGACTTCAATGTAAGGCTCCCTAACCAATGTGTGTACGACACGACTTTGAAAAACAGAATCAACTGACCCATCCCTCACAGGTACCAATGAACCTACCCTAATTAGTTGGGGGCCAAGGTCCCAAGCTTCACCGACTGTCAGATTCGGAGGAAAAAATCCTCGGTGCTGTACGTCAATGTAGGACAGCAATGGGCTACCTACTATCAGGGCTTGTCAAGAAAGTTGATAGCTCGTGTAGACTGAGGTACAACCAAGGATGAGATGGGAGGCCCACAATTGCCCGTCGTAGTGGACAAAAATCTCCAATCTAAGCACAAAATTTAGGTCTCTTACGTACACGGCGTTTATGTTCGATGTGAACTTCTTACTGTTTGAATCATGGTAAACAGATATTGTTAATATATGTTCAAATAACAGTAGTGACAAGCAAATGATAATACGTGATAAAAGCAAATTAGATGTGCTCAGGTGAGTTCGTTGGCGTGCCAATTGCCCCTCACTCGAACAAACTCTCCCGCCGAATATCTATTAGAGTCGGGAAAACATGAAATTAGCCTATACCCAAGTGTCCCTAACCTTTAAGTAATATCCTGACTTTTCTTTACAGCACAAACTATACATGTAATTTATATCGTAGTGGTCTAATTATAACCCGTATAGGTGATTTAGCCGACTAACACAACTTACTACTCGGTAAAAGTTGGGTAGAAGTTGGTCAGGACACAGGCTGTAAAACCTAAGGGTTCTGAGTATTAGAGGATCTACGGGAAACCTAACTCCTCCTTCTAAAATAGCCATTAGAGGGACGCTGCTTAAGAACAATATTGTCCTTATGACAATATGCTACTTCAACATCGTTAAGGACAACAAACCTAGCCCTAAAATTGGCTAAGGTAGCTTCGGTGTCAAGAAGATGAGAGAATCTCATTCCTAACTATAGAATAGAAAAAGGAAATTGAATAAAGAAGAGAAATGAGCAAGGGAACTTACTGTGGGCTTTAGGAATGTTCAATCTAGGTTGGAGAATCTATGCTTGGGAAGAGAGTTGTGCTTGTTTGTGAAGAACTTAAAGAAGTGAGAAAGTGAAAAGATAATTTGAAGGGGAGAAGGTTAGTATTTATAGGGAGGAAGCATTTAATGAAAAAGAAGCGGGAAAACCTTTTCGAATTACTTTTTGTAACTTCCACATGCGTGACCTCGTTCACGAACCGTCAGGTCATGATTCCAACTAGATTTGACAGGTTGTCATAACGCTTCTTTCCAAGAGCATTAATTGCTGTCTTATCCCACATTAATGACTGACGAATAATTTTCCCGATGAACCGTTGGCATATCGATACAAGTCCTTGATTCATTCTCGGGTGTCAGACATGAATCAAGGGGGGGCTATTGTATGGTGTATTGCTATAGGCCTACTTATCTCGAGCCCATGCAATATAGGTCTATGAATATTACCAAGCCCAAGCCCAACATCATGACCAACCCACTATTCATAAGCTCGACATGCAAACACAGCCTACATATAGAATGGTCGGTAGGTATCCCTATGATGGGCGGCAATACCTCAGCAGCCTGGGAGTGCCCTAGGGAGTCACGTTGCAGAGCTATTTTTGGAAGCTAGCACCAGTTCCAACGTCCTCAACCCCATTTCCAACGAAGCATATTCCTTGTCAAGAATAATCAATTTGGGTCCCATCCACACAAGTGGAACTAGGGGGTAATCATGACTCCTCCATTATCCTTAAGCTATAAATAGGAGGAAGAAAGAGGAAATGGGGTTGGACATTTTGGAAAGAGAAAAGAGAGAGAAAAGAGGAAGAGAGCAAATCAGTAACTAGGAAAGCTTAAGGAGGGAATAAGTGAGGTAGACTGAGGGCTAATTCCTTCTTGAATCTCGCCCAGAGCTATCCATAGTAGACAACCAATTACCCACTATATAAGTAAATTGTGAACCCAAACACTAGGCCCAGTTCAGTGTGGAAATTTGGGTATATAAAATTAGGTCTTAGTAACCATATCTTGTTGCTCTCTTTGAACCAAGTAGCTAGTATTTATTTTCCTCATTAATAAAAAAGTGGCTTGTATTTATTAAAAAATAAATAAATTACATAATTATTTTTATAATTCGGAATTCAAATTCAACCTTAAATTTTAAAAAAGTTTTTAATTAAAATAATAAAAAATTGAAATCGTTTAATTCACACTGTTAATGATTTTTTATTAACTAAAAGTAAGATTTATCTTTCCAAATTAACGCAAGCAAGTGCTTGAAGTTTATTTCAATTTATCGACTTGAATTATAACATTCATATCTTGTTATTATTGTTAATGTTTTACCAAAATCCTCTTAATTTGTGCAAACAGAACCCTTTCTACTTAGTCAAAAAGATTTTTTTTTCCACTTTTTGTAGATATGTATGCTACAGCCTACATATTATTTTAGAGTCTAAAATATGAACAAAGTTTCTCTCTAAACTCCTCATATATCTCTATATTGAGTGTGAATTTTGAAAATCTAATCGTTAGATTGCATGTTCTTATTATATTCTTCATGCATGTAAAATTTCAAAAAGATCAAAAATCAATTGCCATCTTATCAAACAAATGTTAAAATTTTAAATTTTTATGATCTAAAATTGTGTATGAAAAATAAGTTTATTGATCGAATAGTGAATAATATCCAATTTGAACAAAATTTGATATGCATGTTAAGAACATAAAAAATATGAAATTCAACAATTAGATTTTCAAAATTTACACAAAATATATATATATATATATATATATATAAGAAGTTTGAAAAGTTTCTCTCTAAACTAGTTTGGAGAAAAACTTTATTCCTAAAATATTTAGGCATGCATGCATACTCTCGTTTATTTTTCTGAAAAGATTCAACAATTCAAAACCCTATACTAGCAAGAGGAGTTGGATTGATGAGGCATGGTGATACTAAAAGTGTATTTAGAGTTAATTTTTAGTTTTTATGTATAATTTTTTAAAATTTTACTTTTTCTTATCTTTTCTCAAATTTTTAATTTTTTTTAGAAGTATAAATATAGTTTAGTATATTTTCAGTTTAAAAATTTTTTAGCTAAAATTTAGATAATTAATTTCCAAAGCAACACTTAATACGAAGAGACAACAAATCAACCCATTCATTGTATATTAAGTTATTTCGAGGTTAGCTAAGAGCCTAAGACTCTAAACACTAGTACATCTGTACATGTCAGTGTCACACTAATTGCCCACGTGATACACTAATTGGTTATTTGCACGCCTACTTGCTACTTTTAAGAGCAAAGTGACATTTGCAAGTGTTGCGGGCCTACTTGCATTGCTTTTCTGTTGACCTTTTTTAACGCAAACACTTTTTGTGGCTCCCTTAGGTCCCACATGACTTTTTTTTTTTTTTGTCTTTTTTTTTTTTTTTTTTTAATTTAATTAAAATTTTTTTTATCATACCTTCAGTAATTAGCTTTTAGCAAAATGCTATAAACTATTCTTAAACAGAAATCTTTCAGTTGCCTGAAGTGCATAAAGTAGGAATGACAACGGGTCGGATTCGGGTCGAGTTTCTTTATACCCGAACTCGACCTGCGGGCCTATCTTGGTAACCCGAACCCGGTCCGTTTAATAAACGGGTTTTTTTGTTGCACCCCGAACCTGTACTGCCGGAGCCCGCGGGGCCCGCGGGCCCCGACCCAAAATCACAAACCCAGAAATCAGTAAAAACCCAAAATCACAAATCATCACAGAACAACATTTTCTCGGCGATTTTCTTGGCATCCAAACGGATGCCAAGATCTAACAAACCCAGAAATTTTGCAAATCCAGAAATAAAACTAGCAAATCTGAAAATCCCACCAACAAAACACCAAAAAACCATCAAATTTGGCTCACAAAAACAAAACCCAAACCCAAATTTTGCTTACAAAAACACGAAAATAAAAAAACCCAAACCCATCCGGTTGTGAGACAGTGGTTGTGGAGATTTTTGTGATTGTTGAGAGTTTCGACTTGTTGGCAAGATGCTTTTTTGCTTCATTGTGGCTGGGCTTGTCGGTGAGGCATTCCGTGGGGCTTGATTGCTTGAGGGAGCGCTTGCATGGGACTTGATCAATGATCGCCTGAGTTGAGATTGAGAGTGAAAGTGGAAATTGGAAACTAAGGTTGAGGCGTGAGAGGCAGAGAGGGGCGGCTGCTTAGTGAGGGTAGAATGAGAGAAGAGTGAGCCCTAGGGTTAGATTTATGGTAATATATATAGTTAGGTTTTTTGGTAATTTTTGCTAAACTAAGCGGGTCGGGTCCGGGCCGGGTTTTTCTCAAAACCCGGACCCGACCAGGACCCACTTCGGGTTTTTTTTAAAAAACCCAAACCCGACCCTATTTTTTATCGGGCCGGGTAAAATCCGATCCATTAGAGTCGGGCCGGACTGGGTACCCGCGGGTCGGGCATAAATTGCCATCCCTAGCATAAAGTCAAGTCATAGGATCTATGTTATAGGCGAAAATGAAATTTGATCCACTTGTTTTCTTGCTACTTCTGTGTGTTGCTCTTTAAAAAAAAATGTTATATTTGGAAAAAAGGATTTTTTTTATTACTATTTTAGGTTCGTTTAAAGATAACTTATTTAGTTGAAATTGAAAATTTTTTACTAAAAATTAAAAAAAAAAAGTTAAAAACTAGTTAAATAGTACAATGTAATCTATGAATAGTATCAAAAAGTATAATAAAACTTATAACTAATACAAAAAAAAGTCAAAAACTAAAATAAGTTGAAACTTTCATAAGCTCCCACATGGACTCTTAGTGTATGTTTGGTTTCAACTGAAAGCGTCTGCGTCTGCGTTTTGCTCCCTTTTTTTTTTTTTTTTTTGGCACGTGAAAATGAGACAAAATGGCTACTGTTCATGCACAGTGCATGAACAGTAATCGAAAATTTTGACTTTACACCTTTTCAGTACAAATTTTACTGTTTACGGACCCACAAATTTTACTTTTCAGCAAATTTTTCATTAAAAATAGGTCCCACGGTACTATTCACACATTTAAAAATTATTTTGCTACAGCATTTTTCAGTTTTCAGTTTTCAGCTATATCCAAACGGACCCTACTCTAACGGAACCCCACTGAAACTAGTTATACCAAATGTCATGAAAACACTTGAAATTGGCTTAAGAAGATTACTCTCCTAATAAATCTAGCGTCCTGAAAATGACGTTGATTAAAAAAAAAAAAAAAACTTGCCATGGTACTTTATTAAACTAATTCATGATATTCAATTAATCCACCGACCTCCATTGAAATCTTAGCTTGACAATTGGCCCACTTTGAATTTTCACATGGTTGCACTGAAATTGTGAGGATAATTTCTTCTTCTTCTTCTTTTTTCCTTGTCTTTTACTCATTTTCATTAACATAAAAATAAGGCTAAATATACAAATATGAAAGTACTTTATTGTATATATTTAATGTAAATCAAGAGTCAAGCCTAAGGTATACTATTTGCTCATCTAGTGGTTCTACCTTCTTAGCAAACCATTCTGACCTATTGGCATACAACTTCCTTTTGTAGCACTTTCACTTTGTTTTAGAGTTTCTACCAGCTAGTCCTGTTGTACGGTCCCTTGTGCATGCAGTCTTGGCAATTCAACATTATGCTTAAGGCTTGAAAATTGTAGATTTTTTCAATAAATGTTACAATCATCTCAAAATGAATAGCCGTATCTATAGCATCGCAAGAATTTCGAAGTAACAATGAGACATCTCCTTCTTAATTTCATACCTTAGCCCACTCCTAAATCGAGCAATAGTCATACATTCGTTTTCTGCAAATCTAGACATAATGAATAAATTCTTATATTTCCTTTCATAATCAATCACACGCATGTCATCTTTCTCAAGGGTAAACAAATGCTTAAGAACAGAATCTCAAAAGTGTCGTTGAAGAATTTCTTCTTCAGCAAGCATCCTATTGTCTTGTCAAGCCACTCCACTTCTACAAAACCTGCTTCTTCCTTACATGCAGCGGCGGAGGGAGGGGGGGTCTATGACTCCATGGGGGGCAAGTGCCCCCTGAACTCTCAAAATTTTATCTTCTATTTATTGTGTATTACCATGTTTGACTCTTTTTCAATTATCACAGCAGTTTTTCTTACCTCTAATGCTAATAAACTTACACAGTTACATACCTATTACAAATCTTACATAAAAATAATGAGTCCCACCTAGTAATGATTATAATAAAAATTAAAAAAAAAAAAAAAAAAAAAAAAAAAAAAAAAAACCCTTATACTTTGCGGAATAGGAATCAGAAGCCTAATAGAATTCTGAAAAAAAAAAAAGAAAGTATATATATAATATAAACAAACTACTTATAAATTAGGTGTGAAAAAATAAATTAAAGTTTACATTTTATGTTAGATTCTATATAACAATTACATTAGCATATAGTTGTTTGTTTATTTTATTATTAATATTGATTAATTTTTTACTTTCAATCTTGTCTTTTAATCTTGCCCCCAACCTAAATTTTTGGCTCTGTCATTGCTTACATGAGAGTGAGATTAAGATAAAATGTTTAAGAGAAGATTAGAGAGTATTCTAAGCATGAATTATATTATTACATGAGAAGAGAATAATTTAAGCATGAATTATATTATTACATGAGAAGAGAATAATTTAAGTTTGCACAATAGAGCGAGGTTGATTAACCAACTTGCCGTAATCAGTTTTGATTCGGATGGGCAGAAGATTGAAGTTCAATTCTTATCAAGGGATAAGGTTTCTGTCCGGAACACTAGACAAGACAATTAAAACCGACGTGCATGACTATTTTTCAACATTTTTCATGCTGTACATGCATGTGTTCTTATCACGTTCGGTTCAATGAACACTAGAGACAAGTCAAACTCATTCTTAAGCATGAACCTTGGACACTTATAGAGGCGCTATGACTTATGAAGCATACGTGTGGAATTAGATTGACGAGACTTTTTGCTATTAATCACACTTGCGAATGAAATATATATATATATATATATATATAAGGAGCAAGGTTGTTAAAATCAGGATCCTACGTAGGATCGTGGGAAGTAGGTGAGATTGTGAATTGTAAGATTGGATCGTGAATCGTAAGATCTTATATTATTTGAGAAAAATACAAAAAATACATATTGGTATGTTAAGTAATCACATAAATTATACATTCATTCATAAAAAACCAAAAATTAGTTGCATCCATTTGATGTAATTACTATACATCACTATATCCATTTGTAAGTATCATTTAAAGAGGCTAAAAACCTCAAAACGTGACACTCTATCTTTCTACATTAGAATAGCAAAACTTGGTCTATTGATATGTTATTTTTCATTTGGATCCAACTGAACTTTCTATCAAGTTAAAGAAAATTATAAGAAACGAGGATCGTTTGGGATCATCAGAATCGTACAATCCTACCGATTTTGAACAATCGCAAAGATCCTTGAAAGATCTGGATCGTTTTGGACAGTGGAATCATAAAATTGTAAGATCATAAGATTTGAATCAGGATTTTGACAACCATGATAAGGAGCATACGTGTGGAATTAGATTGACGAGACTTTTTTTTATTAATCATACTTGCCAAATCGTTTGGGATCATCAGAATCGTACAATCCTACCGATTTTGAACAATCGCAAAAATCCTTAAAAGATCCGGATCGTTTTGAGTAGGTGAGATTGTAAAATTGTAGGATCGTAAGATCTGAATCAGGATTTTGACAACCATGATAAGGAGCATACGTGTGGAATTAGATTGACGAGACTTTTTGTTATTAATCATACTTGCCAATGAAATATATATATATATATATATTTAAGTATCTGACTCTTTCCCAGTTAATAATAATGATAAATTCCGTATATACTTGATGTGTTTTCAATTCATCATCTAATTTTTCTAGAAGTGTTATTTGAATCAAAGTTAATTTACTCCAATTTTGGAAAGCATATCATTGTTTGTTTGGTATATAGTTTATTTTACTTAAAATATAAATTGATTAAAAATATAATTATATCAAAAAAATGAAATTTAAAAAAAAAATGCTAAACCAAGTTGTGCCAGATAAAACCACACGATAGTGACATTGAAAATCGTCGCTATTGTTTGATTAACTCCTCTTTCAGCTGATGTGGAGATTTCAAAGAAAAATGCTACAACCAAAAAAATGTCATTTGTCACAATTTGTTTTATGGCAAGTTGCTACAAAAATCTGTGTGTATTGTTAATTTTTTTTTTTTTAATTTAATTTATGTGGTCCTAGTATTGTTTTGGTTTTAAACCCTGATAACTCTATTGTAGCTGTCACCCCTCAGTCCTCACCCATTTCATCGGTGTGGTACCATTAATGATTAATGTGATCCAAGTTTAACCAAAATAGATAGAAAGAAAGCGTCACTTGATTGATACAACACAGGTACTCATGCGCACCACCTCGGACAAATGAAATCGATGCCTATTAAACCTCCAACTCGCTAGCTTGAGTTTTATCGTGTGGATCATCAATTATTCATAAGGTTCTGTATCTTAGGGGTGGCAAATGGACGAGTTGGATCATAAATAAGTTGGGTTATAATAGGTTAGGTGTGTAATTATCCATTTATGACCCGTTTATATATAAATTAATTATCCATTACCCGCTCAATCCATTTAATTGTAACCCACTCATTTAACCCATTTAATTTTAATATTGCCACTAGCGCACCTGTTGAAACACTTTTCTAACTCATTTAAACTTTCCTTTCTCTCCTGACTTCTTGGAATCCAAACAAAGCGTAAATTTTAATAAAAAGAAGAAAACATGAAGACGTGAGCTCGCCTGAAACAAAAAGAAAGGGATTTTCTTCATAGAAATTTTCGCCGAAAAACAAGAATCTTCGCCGCCGCCGGAGATCTCCATGAGGGAACTTGAAACGCTGCGTTTCGCGACCTTCTTCTTCTTCTTCTTCTTCTTCTTCTCATCCTCACTCTGATCTTTGAGCTCGACTCTCTTCGGACCAGTGGCGCATGACTCGGAGCTCGAAACATAATCCGAAGAAGAAGCAGAAGAATCGTAATCGGAACCAAACTTGTCCTCCAGCGAGCAAGCTAGGCAGTAATACCGCTGGAGACAATCATTCTCGGCGTCGGAGATCCAATGATCAGAAAAAGCCTCGCATTTAAAGCAGAGCACCTGGCGAATGTGGCGAGCGACGAGGAAATTGGCCTGGTGAACCTTAGCGTCATAGCGAAAGCAAAGAAGTGCAGAGTCCGAAGCACTATACAGCGAAGCCTCTTCGCTACAAAGCTTAGAAGCCCTAACCTTCTTCATCTTTTACAGAGTAAACGGAATAAGAGGGAATATTCTGATAGAAAATGGTTAAGTTGGCGGTTGGCGTTAAGTAGTAGTAGTGTTTGTTATGAGTCTGTTTGGATGATGAGAAAATGTAGGAAATGTTTGGACGATGAGAAAATGTAGGAAATGTGGAAGAGTAGGTGGTAAAGTGTGTTTGATTTTAGATAGGTTTAGTAGTTTTTTGTGTGTTTATTTAAATTTAAATTTTAGATGGGTTTAGTGGTTATTAGTGAATTTATCTATTTAGATCCATCTAATTAAATAACCAAATGGGTCTTTATTCATTTAACCCAAATATTCAAATGGGTTGGGTTAAGACTTATCCAAATAAGGTGGGTAATGGACAGGTTCATGGATATGGATAAAAATTGCTACCCCTAGTTCTGATAATACTTTTCTTAGTCCTTTGCTTCTTTCTTTTTTCTTTTTTTTTTTTTGGATTTGCATTTAACTTATGAAAACTTAAGATATGTTTAGTACACAGTAATGACAATCTAAAAAGAATAAGTATTACAAATAATACAAGAACCAAGAATAGAATAATTATTCCCATGCAATAGCTAAAGAATAGAATGGTCATATTAATTTAGACAAATTTCGCAAAATTCCAATTTAAAAAAAAAATTATATATTTGTACAGCATTCTATATATTTGAGAAATAAGGATATTTAGATTTTTTCGAGTATTTGATTGTTTCATCGAATATGTGTAATGTCCCTATCTCAAACGCACCAAGTTATTACTGGAAATAATCTCTTAGGAGTGTTCCCCAAAATCCAAATGTTAGTAAGAGATTTTGAACCTAGTTAATGAGAAAAATATATATAATTAATAGTATTGTTTTTTTTGGGAATTAACTTGAAATTCCCAACCTATGAGAAACAAAACAAAAAAAAAACAAAAAAAAACAAAAAAAAAAAGAAGAAGAAGAAGAAGAAGAGAAAACACATGCCAAAGAAAAACAATCACATGCAAAAGAAAATATTTACGTGGTTCGGCAATTTTCCTACGTCCACAGAATTGCAGGGATTTCACTATTATCAAGGAAAAATACAAACTGCGGCAGTACAATGTTTTAGTCTCTTAAGAATGACAACAACAACAAAAAACCCTAATCATCAAAATTGCGTTTTCTACGTCTTGCGCACAGGATACACAATGGGTTACAAAACGAGTCAAAAATCTTTCATCAATGCTACGACTTAGGCCTGTTGGCTCAAGCCTCCGCTCTATGGACTAAGCGTTAGAAAATCTCCCATTAAAAACCACACAACATTATTCGGGTCAGGTCGGATCGTCAATTAGATCAAATATAACTTGGCTCCACAAAGCTCAACACTTGGAGACTAATTCAATCATTAACATCAACCGCAACCCTCCAAAAATAAACCCTTATCCCTGTAACTCATCCTCATGTCCCCAAACTAGAAGACCAACTGAAACTGCACACAGTTTTAGTTTCTCAATAGTGACACCCTTAGTCAGCATGTCTGCTGGGTTCTTAGATCAACAAATCTTCTCAAGTATTACCAACTTATCTTCAATAAGGTAACAGATAAAGTGGTATTTTGTCTGTGTATGCTTTGATTTTGAATGAAAAGCCAAATTTTTAGCAAGAAAAATTGTACTCTGACTGTTACTGTATAGAATGCCCATCTCCTGCTTCTTGCCCAATTCATCTAAGAAGACATATAGCCAAATCATCTCATTTCCAACTCCAGTTGCTGCAACATACTCAGTTTCTGTAGTAGACAAAATAACAATCTTTTGTAAATTTGAAGTCCACGATATAGCTGTACCACCCAGAGTAAATACAAACCCAATAGTACTCTTTCTACTATAAATATCACCAGCAAAATCAGCACTATATAATCTTGCAGTTTCAAACTTGCACCTGTGAAGCAAAGACATATATCTGATGAACCCTTCAGATATCTCAAAATCCACTTGATTGCTTCTCAATACTGCTTTCCTGGCCTACTCATGAATCTACTCACAACTCCTACTATATGTGCAATGTCTGGCCTTGTACACACCATAGCATACATCAAGCTGCCAATAGCTGAGGCATAGGGCACCTTGCTCATATGGTCACTTTCTTCTTCTGTCTTTGGTGACTATTCTTTGCTTAGTTTAAAATGACTACCTAAGGGTGTACGTACTAGTTTAGCTTCATTCATGTTGAACCTGTTTAGAACTTTCTTCACATACTCTGATTGTGAAAGTTTCAATTTACCATTAGCCTTGTCTCTAATGATTCTCATACCAAGGATTTGCTTTGCAGCTCCCAAATCCTTCATTGCAAACTGTTGACAATTGCTTTTTTAGATTATTAATCTCCTCAATGCTAGACCCTGCAATGAGCATATCATCCACATTCAACAGTAAAATGATATAAGAATTGTCAAAGAACTTAACATAGCAACAGTGATCAGCTTCACATCTCTTGAACTCAATTCTATGCATAAAACTGTCAAATTTCTTATACCACTGTCTTGGAGCTTGTTTTAGGCCATACAAGTTCTTTCTCAGTTTGCAGACTAGATTCTCTTGTCCCTGAACAATGAACCCTTCTAGCTGAATTATGTAAATGTCTTCCTTCAAGTCACTATCAAGGAATGTCGTCTTCACATCTAACTGCTCAAGATGTAAGTTTTCTGCAGCCACCATTCCCAGTACCAGTCTAATGGTTGACATATTCACAACTGGAGAAAATATCTCTGAGTAGTAAATGCCTTTCTTCTACTGGAACCCTTTGACAACTAATCTGGCATTGTAACGCTTGCTGCCATCATGCTCATTATTTATTCTGTATAGCCACTTGTTGTACAAAACCTTCTTTACTACTGGCAATTCAGTCAATTCCCATGTTTCATTCCCTCCATCCCATCCTTTATGGCTAACTCCCACTTGCTTGAATTTTCATCCTGTAAGGCTTCTTCATAACACTCTTCCTCACCACCATCAGTCAACAGGAGATAATTTAGAGTGGATGAATAACGTTGTGGAGGTCTGATGGTCCTGGAAGATCTACAGACTTCAGTTACAGGTGTACTCTGATCTACCTGTGAATCTACATTCTCCTTATCTTTTTCACCCCTTTTCTGGACAGTGCTTTCAGTAATCTCATTTAAGTTGACAAACTTAGATTTCTTTTGATCTATCTCTATAATATCTGACACTACAGTTGATTGTCATTGTACATAACCTGTTCATTAAATATTACATTTCTATTTCTGATGATTTTCCTGTTTTGTTCATCCAAAAACCTATAGCCAAATTTCTTATCACCATAGCCAATGAAAAAATATATTTTAGACTTTGCATCAAGTTTACTATGAGCATCAAAATCAATATGAACATAAGAAACACAACCAAAAACTTTTAAATGTGAAAACTTTATCTCTTTTCCGCTCCAAATCTCCTTAGGAAGTCTGAACTCCATGAGAACTGATAGTCCTCGATTTATCAAGTAAGCTGTAGTGCTAACAGCATCAGCCCAGAAAGTTTTTGGTAGTCCAACATGCAACCTTATACTCCTAGCACGCTCATTGAGAGTTCTGTTCGTACGCCTAGCCACACCATTCTGCTGTGGTGTCTTAGGAATGGTCTTTTCCATCCTAATTTCTTATGCAGTACAATTCTCACTGAACCCTCCATCTATGTACTCTCCTCCATTATCTGGCTTCAAACATTTTACTTTCAAACATGTTTCTGTCTCAACCAGGGCCTTCCACTTCTTAAAAGTTTCAAATACATCAGATTTATTTTCAGAAAATAAACTCATACCTTTCTGCTTGAGTCGTAAATGAAAGTGATGCAGTACCTTGAACCTCCAAGGGATGCAATTGGAGAAGGCTCCCACAAATCAGTGTGTACTAACTCCAATTTTTTAGCCTTCGATGTCATGCCAGTTTTTAAGAAGCTCACATTTTTCTGCTTTCCTAAGATATGGCTTTCACTCATGTCAAAATCAATGGACTTCAATTTTAGTAGTTTTCCTCTTAGCAGCAACATTTTCATCCCTTTCTCACTCATGTGACCAAGTCTACGATACCATAGGCTTGTATCAGTACTTGCTTCAGTAACTGCAATTATGTCTTTTGGACTTAAGGTCATATATAGAGTACCGGTCTTCTTTCCACGAGCCAATACTTTGACTCTCTTTGTAACCTTCCAAGTACCACTAACAAATAGTATTGCATGCCCTTTATCATCAAGTTGTTCAACAGAAATCAGATTCCCCCTCAGGTCAGGAATATGTCGAACCTTCTCTAGTAACCAAACAGACTCATTAGGCAACAATATACGAACATCTCCCATACTTATAACTTCTAAGGTTGTACCATCAACCAAATACATCTTACTAAAATCACCTGTAGTATAGTTCTGTATGATTTCTCGGTGGGGAGTGGTATGAAATGAAGCTCTTGAGTCCAAAACCAAATCATCAAGTAGACTATCTACTGCAAGAAGTAATGCATCATATACCTCTTCTATTACAGTATTAGCAGAATCATCTTCATTCTTCTTCTTAGGACTTTTGCATTGCCTCCTAAAGTGACCCATTTTCCCATAGTTCTAGCATTGTACTTGTTGGCCTAATCTAGATTTACTTCTGTTCTGATTAGAATTTTTGGATTTTGATATACCCCGATTTGAATTTCTATCATTACCTCTGCCTCTTGTCTCAAGGTTTAGGGTAAAACCAAATTCTGAGGTTTCACCTGCATCTCTTTTGCGAATCTCCTCAGCCAGAATTAAATTTTGTATGTCATTGTACTTCATCTTTCCTTTCCTATAAAATTACTTACTGCCATTCTCATTGCCTCCCAACTGTTTGGCAAAGAAGCCAAAACGATCAGTGCACGGATCTCATCATCAAAATCAATTTCTATAGACGACAATTGATTTGTGATAGTGTTAAATTCATTCAGATGTTGTGCTACTGATGCGTTCACTGCCATCTTCAGATTGAACAGTTTCCTCATCAAATGCACTTATTGTTTGTTGCAGCTTTTCATACATACCAGACAAAGCCTTCATCAAATTTATTGTGGTTTTTTCTTTTACAACACTGTGTGCAACAGACCTAGACAGAGTTAACCTGATAACTCCCAGTGCCTGTCTGTCAAGAAAAGCCCATTCCTTAGCCTTCATAGTCTCAGGTTTTGTCCCCCAAAAAGAGGCAGATGCAATTTCTTCCCATAAAAATAATCTTCAATCTGCATCCTCCAATACGCGAAGTCTGTGCCATCGAACTTTTCTATTCCAGATGCCTTTCTTGCTTCCTTTGAAACCAAAAAAAAAAAACAAAAAAACAAAAAAACAAACAAACAAACAAACAAAAAAAAAAAAGAAGAGAAAACACACGCCAAAGAAAAACAATCACACGCATAAGACAATATTTACGTGATTTGGCAATTTGCCTACGTCCACAGAGTTGCAAGGATTTCACTATTATCAAAGAAAAATACAAAGTACAACAGTACAGTGTTTTAGTCTCTCAAGAACAACAACAACAATAAGAAGAAACCCTAATCACCAAAACTGCATTTTCTATATCCTGCATACAGGATACAACAAGAGAGAGTGTGGTGCTTTGTTGAGACAAGTTGGTCGGTGCTGGTATTCCTCTGATATTATTTGAAATGGACAATTAAAAGAAATTAAAACAAAAATAAAAGTCAATCATCAATGAAGAGTGCTGTACGTGGTGGTAGAACTCTAAGGAGACTTTTAAAAACATTAAAAATAAAATAAAAAACCTCATCAAATGCGGTGTTGGTATAACAACAGGAAAACTAAGGGTGGGGGAAAGCTCATCAATTAAGACAAGAACAAATCCTTAAAAAATTACAGCAAAGAATAAACGAAGCTACCATAAAAATATTCTTGTTAGCAATAAAGAGATAATGAAGATGGATCAAGGATATGGAGAAAAGGTATGGCAAAAAAGTATTTTGTATCAAAATGATACTAAATCACCCATATTAAAATTATATAAATAAAAGACATTTTTGTAAAAAATAACTATCTCACTAATAAATGTCTCTCACTTATTAGATTTTGATACTGTTGAACAACAAAGCAGTTGCAATTTGAACAACACAAAGCCACAACAAACTTATCCCACCTAGCAAGAGCCACTAGAGGCAAGAAAAATTCAATTAGCTAAAGCCTCCTATACAAATAGAAGCATTAAGCCTAATTCAATTGTTAGGAGTGTGTGGTGTGTGTGTGTTGTATGCTAATGCTACTAGGCTGTTGTGATGCAACTGCATGCGTATGGTGCTGATGATGGATGCATGTGGTGCTGATGAGGTGTGCATGTGGTGCTGCTGAGGGGGTGTTATGTCAGTACTGCTAGAAGTACACAATGTGGCTGTGTCATAGACTGTATTGTAATTGCTTAGCTAGCATTTTATACCTATACTATAGTGTATATGTACTAGTACTAGAAGTGTATCTACATTAGCACTGTATTGTATCAGAGTTAGTTAATGGAGTTAGTTAGTTAGGGATGAGTAGGATTGGATAGGATAGTTGGCAAGGTAGTTATATAGCTAGCTTGAGAAGGCAGTTAGGAAGTTAGTTACTGCTGAGCTATTGAGGGTATTAAACTGGTAGAATGGTTGTACAAAAGATATAGGTAAGATTGTTGTTTTTCTTACCTACATTTTCCTCTCTGTTCTTCCTATCTCTCATTTTCTTCCTTCTCAGTTCTAGGAGGCCTAGTTGTCCTCGAATTTAGCTACCCCAAACTCCTCAAATCCTAGCAAATACTGAGTTACAACTGCACTTTTTACTCTCCATTCTTTCTTTGACATCCTTGCATATGTAATTGCATTCCTTTGACGCCATATGTGATATGTGGTAGACAGCAGCCCACCAAGCTAGCTTACACAAAGTGGTTCTAAATCCTTATCCTTTTAATTAATTGAGCAGCACCCCCATTTCACTAACTCCTTCCTATTGGTTTTGGCATCTGTCACTGAAAACTCACTTAGTATATAAAAAACTTGGGAATGTTTAGACCCCTAAAAACAAATTTTCCAATACAAGCTTATATCCAAAAATATATATGCAAAATATGAAATATAAGCAACACCCAAAATAGCAAACTACTCTAAGCCATTAATTAATAACAATCAGCAGAAATTAGAAGCTAATAGTAAGGGAAAGAGAGATGCAAACACAAGCTAACACCGACACGTGTTATCGAAGAGGAAACCGAAGAACTCGGCGAAAAACCTCCTTGCTGCCTCCAAGTGGTAAATGATTAACTAGAAAATCAGTGGGGATTCATGAATAACAATAGACCCTCCAAGCCTAATCTACCCAATGCACCTAAGCTCTCAAAACTTTTTGCTCCAACAAGGTTACGCTGAACTATGTCTTCTCTAACTTTCCGGATCTCGCAATTAGCTCATTGCATCAATCAATATGAATTGGTTTTCTCTTGAACTGCTTCCCAAACACCAAGAACCTTCTCACTGCTCTGAATTTGGTGAGGTAATGATTTGGTTTATGATCCTCTCATGGGTATGATAATGGAGAAGGTGAGAATAGAGAAATTTGGAGAATCAAATATATAAGATTGTGGATGAATAAATCTTGTTTTTCTCTAAAGTTTCTCTCAAAATTCTCTCTAGAAGCTCTCTACATTTTGTGGGTATAAGGGTATTTATAGTAAGGTATGAGATAGAATGTGAAAAGTCACTTTTCAGCAAAATAGGGTGCATTGGCGAGTCACTCGCGATTGGGATGAGTTGCGAGTTCCAGTCGCTAGTTACCAGACTAGGCCAAATTGTACTTTTTGTCCTGTAGTGATCCAGTTGGCCTGACTTTTCATCTTCCTGCATGCTTCACACATGTGCTTCATTTTGGTGAGTCACCACTCGCAAGTCAGTTGCGAGTCTAGTCGTGAGTCACCTTCTTATTGCACACTCTTGATCAATTCTTCACACTCTCTCATTCACAACCCTTACATTATTCCCACCTAAATACAAGATTTCTAAATGTTGAATTACAAACAAATTTGGCACGGAATAAAGCCAATACATAATTGAATAAATTCAACTTTACAGTCACTAAGCAAAGCCCTATGATATTATCCCAGATTGTCTTAGTGAAGGCACATTAAAGAAAGAGAGGGTCTCTATCTTCAATACTGGACCTGCAGAAACTGCACATATTGTCCGCAGCAAGTCCCCCATTGTACCAATCTGTCCTTAGCTGGGAGCTTGGTTAGGATAGTCATCCAATTAATCCAACCAACAAAGAAGTGCCTAGGGATATCTAGATTAAACCACACCAGAAACCACCACTCTACCTTATTAGCTTTAGTTCTTATTTCAGTCAGCACAATGAAACTTGTGAGAGGTGGACCATAATTATTACTCCTAATAAAAACAAAACCAAACAATTGAATGGTTTTTTCTAATAAGTAGTTATTCTATTATGGAAAAATATAATAGATGCTCTAAAGGTATTGGATTAAGAAATATTTTATAATTTTTGGTTTAAGAAATATTTTATGAAACCTATTATAGGAAAAGAAAAAAAAATTACATTTTTTTTTTTTAAATTTCCCATGAAGGTGATATCAAAATTTTCTTAAAATAATTCATTAATAAATGTCCTAAAAACATTTGTTAACTGGACCCTTATATCATATGGAGTTTAATACAATGCATAAATCGTACCTAACATACAATGTATCAAACGTACGTGCTTAACATTTAAGGCATGAATCATGTAAAATTCAAGCACCATAAAAGGTGTACAATAGAAAGAAGTTTCCATTTCCTAAACTCTTTCCTCAGTTATTGGACCAAACCAAATGGGGAATAGCATTTATTACGTAAAACAAAAGAAAACGAATATGAGGCCAAATTGAAGCCATGTCGTTAAACTTAGAGCTCGTGAGAGGAGCCAAAAAGGGAAAAATCACACAAATTGTGATAAAATTACAATGGCTGCCATTCCATTCGACTTCTATAAATGCAAACCATGCGTATGGATTCTTGAACCATCGGAGTGAAGCAACATATATAATATTGTGGCAAGGATAACCAGCAAGAGAGTAAGAGAAACAAAGATGGCTAACAGTGGGGCCTTGATCGGTGAGGAGGCTCTAAGTCCCGCAGCTCAGTTGTTTCAGTCGCCAAGTCTGAACTGTTATATTGTTACAATGATAGGGTTCAAGACAAAGATCAATCCTAACTTCGTCAAAGCTGGTTTGGAGCAAACTTTGCTTAAGCATCCTTTGTTCTCTAGCAAGATAGTAAGAAAAATTTCTTTCCACAAATTTAGAAAAAAAACCATTGTTTGGTTCCCTACTCCTTTATTCCATTTCAATTATGTTCAGTTCAAAATGTCTCATACCAGTCTTTAAACCAGTACAATATCATCCATTATTTCATTTCACTTAAAATTCAAGTTTTTTTTTTTTTTAATAATAAACTTACAATTTAAATTTATTTTGATCTACTTTGGTCTATTTTGAGTATTTTAATTAGTATCGCATTTCAGCCCAATATATACCTACTTGTTAGGTATATATGTCTTTTGGTAGTAACTTAATAAGATTTTAATGTTGTAATGACTTTTTTTATTTTTCAATGATGATATAGTGATTCATCATTTTTTTTTTTATTATTATCTTGCTTCACCATTTGTTTAAATATTAATCATGAAAAATGTTTATATGAACTTCTTGATTTATTGTTTGAGAAGCTATTTTAGTCAATAAATTCATATACTTATATATATATATATATATATGTGTGTGTGTGTATTAAAAATTTCTAACACCTAAAATTTAGGTCCATACTAAAAATTTAAAATAGATTCCTATATTTCCCACTTTTTGCAATATATAAATATGAAGAAAAAAAAAATTCTTATGACTATGTGTTTTTTTAATTAAAAGAAAATTATTATATGTACTTTAAACTATTTAGATAAAGGATAGGAATAAAGAAGTGTTTATAACTTCTTAAAATTTTCTAATTTAAAAAAAGAAACCCTCTAAACACTCCTATAGCTCACGTGAAGATGCAAATATAATATATTTTGATATATATATATATATATATAAGAATGTCAATAATTATATTATTTTTTGTACATGCTCAACAACTTTTATGCACTTATTGTAATTTAAAAGATGAGAAAATTTTTATTTATGAGGGAATAAGATTTGAATCATGAATGTCTCAATTAGAAATACCAGAAAATATTAGTTGACCTAAAGTTCATGATGTTATATATATATATATATATATATTGAGTTATAGCTCACTTCTTTTTCTGTCATTTTTTGGAGAAACAAGTTACAACTTACTTTAATATTAGAAAATTAAGAATTTATATTCTTATTCATACACACACACATATATATATATATATATATATAATTTTATGAATTTTTCTTGACTGGTTTAATATTGAAGTTTCAACCCCTAAGTAAAAAAAATGGTTATACCATTGGGCTTAAAATGGGTCATTTCTTGATTTTTTTTTTTTTTTATACGAATTCTTGATTTCTTTTAAATATATATAAATCCAAAAGTATATCTAATCTCACATAGTTTAAAATTTAAATAACTCTTACCTAAGAAAATATAATCTTTTTTTTTTTAACAACTAAGAAAATATAATCTTTTTTTTTTTTAACAACTAAGAAAATATAATCTTAAATTTTATTTATCTATATATTATTAATAGCTTGTTGTTGTTATTCAATTTATGGCAAAAGGTGGGCAGCAAGGAGGGCAGGAATATGAAATGGACTCCAACTACGGTAAAATTAGAGAACCATGTTTTTGTTCCGAATTTGGATCCAAACATAGATCATCCAGACCAGTTTGTTGAAGACTATGTTTCAAATCTGACCAAAACCCCCATGGACCTGTCCAAACCATTATGGGAAATCCACCTCCTCAACGTCAAAACCTCTGATGCAGAGGCTGTCGGAGTATTTCGAATCCACCACTCAATTGGTGATGGTGCATCTCTCACTTCACTTCTCATTGCATCTACTCGAAAAACCTCGGACCCAGAAGCATTGCCTACTGTTCCCATAAAGAAACGAGCTGGTTCAACCAATTCCAACACTACATTTTGGAGGATATTATCCATTTGGTTTGTTTTGAGGTTGATTTGGAACACTTGTGTGGATTTTATGTTGTTCCTGGCAACTTTTTTGTTTCTGAAAGATACAGAGAGTCCCATCAAAGGTGCACCCAGGTGTGATATGACTACAAAGCGGTTCGCTTATCGTATAGTTAGTTTGGATGACATCAAGCTCGTGAAGAACTTGATGAATATGGTATGTTGACTCTCTTCGAGCTCGTTTGGACCATAAACGACCTCAAATTCTATGAACTGACATTAATGATTATGGCCCTTATCTGTGGTGCACATGCAATTTATAAGCCATTCATTCCTAGAAATGCTTTTATGAGTAGTCCTACTTTCCATCTGTTTTTCTTTATTTTTGGAGAAACATTCCTATATAGTATTTAGTATTTTCCATCTTCACATTTTACAAAATGGGTTTGCAAGATGATTTTTTTTTTTTTTTTTTTTTGGTTGGCCTTGTGTGGATCATTTATCAGACAATCAATGATGTTGTACTGGGAGCAACACAAGCTGGTCTTTCGCGATATCTAGACAGGAGATACGGTAAGTTTTCTATAATTTACTTTTTTATTTTTTTATGTCAATTTGGATAAAGCTTTCATCTAGTACTCCAATGCATATTGCGAAAGATATATTGAGATATATTGTCAATCTTGATTACATGTTGCATCTGTTTATTACAACCATTTTCATTTCCTATCAATTTATCTCATAATGTTTACAACCATTTTCATTTCCTAAATTTGAAAAGAATGTCATGTCCTTCAATGCGGACTTCAAGAAAAGAAAAGAAAAAAATAATAATAATTCCATTGGGACATTTTTGTAATAAGTTTCCAAATTATGTTCGATTTTTTTAGTAATTGCTCAATTTGTAGGTAACAATTGAGTCAAACATGATTCTACAGAAATTATCATTTGATATATTTGTTCTCTCTCTCTCTCTCTCTGGAAACTTAACTATATTTGCTTGTATACTGTTGACTAAAGTCAATTGTTTTTGGGTCCCGCCCAACTACTTTATTAATTTCCGTTGACAATCAAAGAAGAAAAACCTTTTTTTCTTAGTATAAACATTTAATAATCTCAAGAATTCGATGTTTCACTCAGCAGCTGAGGATGAGAAAGATGGGGATATTAGTAATACTAATAATCTTCCAGAAAGTCTCCGCCTAAGAGCAATCGTTTTCGCAAATATAAGAGCAACTGCAGGGATTCAGGTTCATTACTTATCTCTTATTTTAAATACTGTCCATTAGAGTTCTAGTTATGTATTCGATTTCAAACAAAAAAGAATTGTGCACAGAAATTGTAGTGGAGATTATCACTTTCGAAATTTTGGACGCTTTTTAAAAATATTTCTTGCATTTTGATTTGATTTAATAGATAATGAACTTGCGTCCTCTATGATTTGGATAAAATGCTTCCTCTCTGAATGTATTCGTTAAACAGGATATGGCTGAAATGATGACAAAGGGATCCAAGGACAAGTGGGGAAATGAGATCGGTTATGTAATCTTCCCTCTCACAATTGCTTTACATGGTGACCCATTGGAACATATTGGGGAAGTTAAAGCCAAGATGGAACGAAAAAAGCTCTCACTTGAAGCTCAATGCACATTACCATTTTCTTGTCGTGTACTTGAAACATTTGGAGTTAAGGTGATTAATCTCCCTACGCCTTCTCAAACAAACAATGAGAAATTTAAGGCTAAATTGGACTGTGGTTAGGATCTGTTATCACTTATCACTGTGAAAAAACTCAATTCCCAAACTCTATACAACTCAAGCTCAAGTGTGTTTCGTAAGGATTCTAATATTGTACATCATTGGCACACATCAATTATTTCACTTTTTAAAATGTAGACATCACATGTAAAATTATGAATGTTGCATATACGGTACTGAGTAATAATTTCAATTCTTTCATAACTAGTGTTAAATACCTGAACGTGCTTAACCTTGACATTTTAAAAATTAAGTGAAACTCATTTAGTTTTGCTTAATTTAAAATTTATGTGAGAACAAATTCCTATTGTAATTAAGTTCTTTTCGATTAAATCAACTTAATCTTGTTATCAAGTTATCAATTGCTTTAATTTCTTTTACTAGGCTGTGCACTTTTTATGTAAAGAAGTTTACAAGTTTAGCATAGATATAGATAACTAAAGATTAAAAGTGTAACCTTTTATGTTAATCTATAGTATTGTCTTTATTGGAGGTATAAGAATAAGATGCTGAATTCTTGCTTTGAGTAAAATTCTTTTTACATTGATGACAGGCAGCTGCTGCTCTGACACACACAGTTTTTACAAATACTACAGTGGCCTTTTCAAACGTGTGTGGTCCGCTAGAAGAAATTAGCTTCTTTGGCCATTCAATAGCTTTCCTCGCTCCTAGTATTTACGGGTTCCCTCATGTAAGTATAATTCAATAACTCCGATAATTTTCAGTATTAACCAATTTAACAAGCATGCTTATGCTTTGCACTTGACATAGAAACAGGTTTTTCATGTTCACATATTTCATGCTCACCACGATGGCATAGGACATTTTACTGATTTTTTGCTCTTCATCTCTCTTTCTAATTCCTTAACAATTTTATTTGTGATTTCTTTTGCAGGCAATAACAATCCATTGCCAAAGTTATGCTGATAAGATGACCATTATTCTTGCAGTTGACCCGAATGTGGTTCCCGATCCTCACCGGCTACTTGATGATCTAGAGGTATCACTGCAACTCATCAAAGATGCTGCATTGAAAAAGGGTTCATCAATACTACTATCTGAAAAGGAGGATTAGTTCTTAAGGAACATGATCTGTTAAGAATGCATCTATAGTTTTTAGGTGTTATGTAATATGTGGATTAGAATGTTATGTAATTTGTGGAACATTTCGTTTTCTGTCTTTAGTAGTGTTTTGATGTTGCAGCTCTGCTTCTTGTATTAAAGTTTGGTCCTGGTGTTGTTCTAAAATTAAGATGCTTGTAAGCTTGTTGTACTAATAGTCTGGTGAATGAATATTTTCATTCATAAAATAAAAAAGTGTGCTTGTGTAGTTTCAATGATTGTTGTTTCAATAGCATTTAATTTACATATTTAGTTAACATTATTTGGTTTCCTTATTAGTCTTACGTACCCACCATTTCATTGCAGTATATATCTTTGTTTTTCTCCAAGTGATAATACACAATTCCTCCAAGGGAATGGAAATTTTCTTTTTGTGCGTCAAAATATAAATTACATATCTCGTGTCTTAGTCCTAGTGTAGGCGCACTTAACAGGAATATGAATATTGGGATTAATGATTAATGTTACATGACACTAAACAAATGACATTAGTGATTAATGTTATAAACAATTGATATCACTCTTCTGCTACTTAGCAAAAAAAAGATATCATTCTTCCCATTGAAGGATTTTAACCAGAGACTTGTGCTTTATAGTTGTTGAAACATATCCCACCAGCAATTGGCTTGACTTTCCTTTGGGGGAAAAATTTTCAAAAAAAAAAAATAAATAAACAGCAATCTACCACTTTTAAACCACCTCCAAGAAAGCATTTAGTATTAAATGATACCACATTAGCTATATCAAAATCCAATAAATAAGAGACACGTGTACTTTAAAAAAAAAAAAAAAACTACCCTACTTACACCCTTGAAAGTAGTGGTGAAAAGGCAAGAAAGGTGAAATAATTAGTTTACATGCATGTTTCTCAATTGTTGAATTTTAATATAGCTAACATGATATTATCAGATACTAAATACTCTTTAAAAAAAAAATTGTAAGCTTTTTAAGAGCTCTTTATTGTAATTCAAAATGTTTCCGAAAGGCCCATCAAAGATAATTTGGATGAGCCCAGGTTAGTACAAAATGAACCTCCTAACCTCAAGGTCCAGGCCACATCTCCTCATTTTCCCATGTGTTGGTCTTACCTTTGTTGCGTATGAGCTTGGTCCATGCAGCGAAAGGAAGATGGAAATAACATAAAAGGTGGATCAGCCGAAGCTTCTTTTGTAGATCAGAATTGGGCTTTATCCTTGGGCTGAATCACTAGTTCCATTTTACCTTTTGACACACATAAAACAAGTTTTCTTTCAAATGGGCTGCCGAGTGGGCCTTCAATCTTGTTATTTCTTTGCGTACTGATTTGTCCTGGTCTTTGTTGACAAATGGAGCTCATGGCCCATGGGCCTTGGGTCTCACTTTACTTATTGTGACAAAAATGCCCCTCGCACAAATTAAAAGCTATCTCAAGCAGCCAGCCATAGTTGAGCACTTGAGCTTGATTTAGAGTGTGTTTAGATACCGTTTATTATTGAAAACTAAAAATATTCTAAAAATATTATAACAAAATAATTTTTAAATGTGTGAATAATACCGTGGGACCCAATTTTGAAGTTATTATAAAGATAAAAGGTACTTACAGATCCCATGAACAATACACGGGACTCACTGGAAAACATGGGATGCAGCTGGAAAGTGTTTTTCAGCACTATCCAAACATACATTTAGACTAAGAGATGTTCTCCATTATACAACTTGTGTTTACACAATTACCGTTACATAGTGTGGGGGTAAAAGCCCAATGTCATGTGTTGGGCTTAATGCCCAACTCAAATATCACTATGTGTCCGAAGAAAAAAAAAGGAATTAGAAAGGAGTCCTGGTGGAAGAAATGTACCTGGAAATGAACGAGAGTAGTAGTCTGAAAAGAACCCTATTGGTTCGAAGAGATCATTCTCCTCGGATTCTAAGGGAACTAGATCAAGCAAATATACTGAAGGTCTGGGTGACCTTCCCAACTATTTCCACGATAAGGACAAGTTTTGGGCATGCTTAGAGATGATAAGAATAAAGAAATATCTAAAAGGAAAAGCTGCTACCACCGCATTTAATGCACTGCAGCAACTCTCCTGGCCGTATTTATGTGGAGAAGACTCCTGAACAGTGTAATCTCAGCTACCATCACCCACGGAAAACTAAAACAGATGTCTGATGTGACATGTACTCAAGTGAATGCTTAGATGAAGAACAGGTGTACGGTAAAGATGAAGGAGAAGAAGAATATATAAATGTAATGGGCCTCTAAATGAGGGGCAGAAAAAAGAGAGAGAAAAAAAAAACTGGAAGAATTGTATTCACCTTTCCATGAATAACAAGCCTCTTCGGATTTGAGTTTATTCAGTTTTCAAATGTTTTTACTTCAGTTCATCCTAATTCGCCAAGTGAACCGTTGCTAAATTCATAACCAGCCCAGCTTTTTCACCCACTCTCTACAAATTTATTGTTCCGGATTCGTTGGGCTCACAATCCAAATCTTTAAGGCTTGAGCTACAAAATTTGGACCCTACACATACTATGACTTGGAAGTATCATTTTTGTACTCTATATATATATATATATATATGTGGCAAATATTAACAAGCACCGCATCAATGTTTATTAAGGTTATACTAGGATAAGTCTCTTTTAATAAAAAAATTAGATAAATAAAAGAAAAGACATAAATGATAAAACTAGTACTACAGATTATTTTAATATTTTTTTCTCTCCATAAAGTTGGTCTTACACCGGTAAAAATAAAAAATAAATAAAAAAACTGTAAAAATATATTTAAAAAAAAAAAGTCAAAAAATTTCTGTCAACGGGCAGTTACGTGTGCCTTAACACAACCCTATATATTTTGAGTTCATATACGAAGAAGACGTGGAAAAAGTTCTTTAAAAGTATCGCAGAAACTTCCTTTTTTATCCAAATCATTAAAATTTTATTTCAATAATGTATGAGGTTCAGAAACATTAATTTGTAAGGCTGAGAAAAGAAAGGCACAGAAGTTTTGTTTTGTTCTATTTAAGTTCCTTCTACGCATTTTCTCCGTATGATTCTGTTTAATTGGCAAACCGGTGACGATCTTGACTGACTAATAAAATACAAAGTTGTTTCCTCTAACAAAGAAAACAAAGTTGACTTGACTGACCAAAATAGAGAGAGTAATTACTCTTTACGTGTGGGTCATAGTACTTGATCTTCACTAGCAAATTATGGGAACTGCTCAGCACTTGCCTTCTTTGTTAATTGCATCTTCCTCACATTGCCATTATAAAAATCCTATCAGAACTCATTGTGAAACTCCCGCTTAGGCTGAGCTCTA
The DNA here is from genome assembly GCA_023736055.1 of Quercus glauca. Taxonomy (NCBI): domain Eukaryota; kingdom Viridiplantae; phylum Streptophyta; class Magnoliopsida; order Fagales; family Fagaceae; genus Quercus; species Quercus glauca. The sequence goes on along the minus strand of CM043323.1, from coordinate 12,920,220 downwards.
CAAGTTTCAGGCTTCACTGTAAGTAGATTCACTTCTCTCTCCTCTCTGATAGTATATGCACATGTGTAAAGTACTGTAATTTTGTCTTGTTTGGTTATATCATGCTGAAACAACAATCAAACTGTTTTTTTTTTTTTTTTTAACGATTGAGATCTGTGTCTCTTTCAAGGACTGATAGTAAAAGTTCATTTTTAACCTCAACCATTATATCTATCTTTTTCTTTTTCTTTTTTCTTTTTAATTTTTACTTTTTTTTACCATATATTTTTGTGCCACAACTATGCAACAATTGTGATACCTCAAGTTATGAGTGGTAAAAAAATCTGTAAGAATTTTGCGAAAACGACGTACAATTAATTATAGCATATTACATAAAATAATTGTGATAAATTCTGTGATTTTAGAATTTACTCCAATAAAGAATGAGGGTCTATTTTTTTGGTTAAAAAGGTAGAAAAATGAGGGTCCTTTTGAAAATAAAAGTGTCAATGGGGCCCATTTGAGAAGTATATGTGAAATTTATTATAAAAACTGTTGTATCATAGCATTGCTCTGCCTACCATCTCATGCATGATCATCTTAAAATAATCCTTACTAAATATTAATAAAAAGATAAATAAAAAATTGTTCTTCTTAATAAAATATTCTTTACTTTCAATAAACTTTTTTAAAAAGTTTCATAATCTTTAATTAATATAAGAATCTTATTGGTTTCTTGAACAGTCAATACATTTTACTTTTATTTTTTAACTTTTTCATTTCACATTCTAGCACGACCAAACGTTACATTTTATAAATTCTGTAGTTTTGATATTATATATTTTAAACTATCAATTGTTTCAAAAAAATAAATTTTCAAAAAAAAAAAAAGTAGATTTAATCATATGCTTCCAAGTTTTAGCACTTCTCCACCTTTAGATTGAGAATAACCAGTTAATTGACCACATCCTAAATTTTATCTTTATTTGGACAAATTTTACCTTTGGAAAAAAGAAATTTGAGATGTTTATATAATTTTGTATTCAAAAAAAATTTTAAGTAAAAGTTATGATTTATGGACCTTTTTTAAAAATAAAGTCAACAGTCAAGGTCTTCTCTCATTATTGTTAGCTGTCATGCATTCCACTTTTATAATTTACCATTTATATTAAATTGAGTGGTTGTAGTTAAAGTTGAAAGTTGGAGACCTACAAAGAGAATGGTGTTGGTGACAATGTGACATGGTTATTTGATTTATAAGTTAACCATACAAAATTTTGGTTTGGATTTACCCAAAAAAATAAATTTGGTTTGGTGTAAAAGAAATATGGGATTTGTAAAAAAATAAATAAAATAAAATAAATCGATTATACTGTGTAAAAAACCGACGAATTTTATTTTTAATATTAAGTTATTTTGATCAAATAATCATAATTTCTTTTAATTTTGTATTTTTATTTATGGGTTTTTCAGTCTTTTGCCTAGAAATTTAAGGGAAGAAGTCAATCGATGGTTTCAATTCTCTAGTACTTTGTGTGCAAGTTTTTGTTTGCATGTGCATCTAGCTCATAAATTTTGCCGCTAAAGTGAAAGAACAATATTAGTTCTCCCAATTAGGTAGCATGGTCTTGGGAGGTTGCACTTTAATGCAAATGAATAATGAAATTTCTATAATCTGTTTCGCATTTTTCAGGGATCAAAATTTGTACTTTGTGGTAAGATTTGTTACGTCTATACATAAATCAGAGGTCAATCTTTATTTTTGGACATTGCCTAGCTCGTTGAGAAGCTTTAAGTATGAGCTTCCATGTGAATCGGATACAGAATGGTGAAAGCTTTAGGTATGATTCATCATGCTTAGTTTATTCTTCTTTTCTTCCTTTTATTTTCTGTTTCTACCTATAATCCTATGTGCAAACAATAGCATATATATTTCTTTGTTGGCCAGTTGTGAATCTTCTGATCGTTTATAATTTATTTACAACTTTAATTTCTTTTATCAGTGTAAACATTTTTTTACACAAACTGAAAGACATTTTTTTCTTCTTTCTTTACGGATGAGAGAAATCATCTTCTTCACAACAAACAGAATATACTCAGAACAGAAATGAATGGTTGCAAACAGAACAAGAAGCAGCAACTAATTACACAAAGCAGGCAACACTAAACAAGCAACATGAACATCTATCAATAGAATACATAAATAGCATAAGGTCCTGTTTAGAACAAAATTCTTAACATTCTTACACCGAAACAGATGATATCAAACATCAACTCCAAATGTTCTTCCTTTGCCTCGAAAAATTAACGCATTACGATCAAGCCAGATGTGATAAATAGTAACACCAAGAGCCAGCTTGCATATAGTCTTCTTAAAACTCTTCCCGTTTAGTTTCCTCAAAGCCCAAATGCCCAATTAACTTTGTCAAAGTTCTAAGTCAGAAAAGAAGAAGAGAAGCACCTGCACATGAAGTCTAACACTAAAACGACAGTAGTATATATATATATATAACTACTGTAGTTTAGTTGTTTTAATTGTTCTCACATGTAAACCACGTGTCTCTATCACACTTGCTTTTAACTGACTTTAGCTGATAGTTTGGAAAGGAGGGAATGTATGGCAATTTGGATTTGAAGGACCCGATGTTAAAAAAATAAAACAAGGAAATAGAACAATGTCATATTTGTTGGTGGTGCCACTCATGTCATGAGATGCAAGTCAATTTCAACTATTAATCCAATATTTAGAGGACTAAATTAATGATCTAACCAAGAAAAATATATACGGCTTTGGTTCTTCAACTTCAATGGTGTTATATAGTGCCTATGACATTTTTCTTCATTGTACGTTTTTCATGTTCTAGTTACACCATACATAGAAGTTTCACTAACTAATTTCAAGTTGCTATGTTTTTGTTCAGTAATGTGGGGCAACACTTGCATAATGTATTTGACATTGAAGGGCAACATTCCAGGACACGCAAAAATCCTGACCCGCATCACCGGTTCTCTCAAACGTGGAGTATAATATTTAGACTGTCGTGTGTGATTGCAGTGTCATTAGATCCTCTGTTCTTTTATGTTCCTGTGATCAACGAAGAAAAGAAGTGCATTGAGTTAGACAAAAAGTTGAGGACCTTAGCTCCTATATTACGAACTTTCACTGATATCATTTGCATTATAAATATTGCATTGCAATTTTATAATGGTTATATAGATGAAACCTCCGGAAAAGCTACATTAATTAAAGATCCTAGGAAAATAGCAAGGAGGTATTTGTGGCCATACTTGGTAATAGACATTCTTGTTCTTCTTCCTATCCCACAGGTAAGGCAGAGCTTTTTCTCGTACCAATAATGATTGTTTTGTTTATACTAACATTGACCTTTACTATTAGATTCCATGCCTTGACTCTAAACTTTGCTGTAATCTGTACAGGTGGCAATTTTAATTCTTTTCCGAGAAGTGAGAGGTTCAAAAGCTTTGGGTATAAGAAAGTATTTGACTGCTGTTCTTCTCTTCCAATATGTGCCAAGAATTATTCAAATCTACCTATCCTGGAAAGATCCAATGAGGAAAGCCAACAGATATGCTAAATTCCCCATATGGTTTAAAGCTGCATTCAATTTCGCGCTGTACATTATTGCCAGTCATGTAAGTTTGATTATGTCCTGATTTCTTAATTTTTTTTTGGATAATTTGATAATTGGAGAGGGGGATTTGAACACTGGATGTTTTAGTTAGAAATAACATAAGGTGTCAACCATTTGAGTTATAAGGTTTTTGGTGATACCTTGACGACTAGTATTAATTTTTTTACCGAGGATTTCTTGAAAAGATTATGGAGTTCAGAAGTACCAATATTAGTGAATCAAAGCATTTATCGTCACTGACTCTAACTAGTCTTTTGAGGATCCAACCTAAATTTTACGATTAGGTCTTGTTATTGTGTTATGGATTTAACATCTTATACAAATGCCTGTAGAATTCTCACACTCCTTGAGGGTGCTCAAAAAAGAAAACAATAGGTGTATAATATAGTTGGTAAGAAAGCCACTTCACATGGGGAAATGTAAGCAAACATTAAGCAAAACCTCTGCTTTGGCATCCAACAATAGGGGTACATAACCGACCATATGATCCCACCACCAAAGCCTTACTAATTCCTTAAGAAATAATGGATGCATTCTTCCAGTAAATTAATTGGATGCCTTTATGACTAATCTATACAAGGTAAGTATTTTTTCTGCAATAAATTTGATGCCCCTGCATAACTTCCTAAGTATTTTTCCATTGGTCGCAAAAGTTTTAAATAAATTTGAGAATAAATAACTCGATATATACAATAAAATTCAGCTTCAAAAAAAGATATATACAATAAAATTATGAGCCCTGAGCATTAATAATCACGTTATAAGAATGATTTATTATTGATACTTTTTATAGTTTTTATTCTTTTAGAGAAACTAGAGAAGAAGTTTCTTATCTGCATAATTATATTTTCCCTTGTTATTATTATTATTATTGTTATTATTATTTTTTTTTCTTCTGAATAGAATAATTTTGCTGTTACAATTGTTATTATCTGATTCATGAAAAAATAATTGATGTTCAATGCTCGCTGGTGTTTAATTCCAGGTCTTGGGAGCCCTTTGGTATTTGCTTTCTATTGAGAGAGAGACGGCTTGTTGGCACATAGCCTGTCAAAAACAACCTGAATGTGTTGGTAGTTCTTTTAACTGTGATGATCACAGTTTAGGAAATCACGCATTTCTAACAGATTCTTGCCCCATAAATAAACCAAATACAACGGATATGCCCTTTGATTTTGGAATATTTCATGACGCCCTTCAATCTGGTGTTGTGCACTCCAAAGATTTCCCACAAAAATTCTTTCAGTGTTTCTGGTGGGGCCTGCGAAACCTAAGGTTTGTTCATATTAGACTCTTTAAAATTTTCATTTTGTCATTTCAGAATAGTTTTGAGGAAAATTATTCGTTTACACGAACACATATAGTATGCTCTTCATACACTTTACATGGTATTGTTCATGTAAACTAATAATTTTCGTAGTTTTTATTAAAAATTAACTAATTATATTCAATGCACATTGAGTATGCTCTTCATAAAGAATATAAGTTTTTAGGACTTAGTAATGTGTATAGAATAACTTGTCATACTTTCCTTTAAAAGTTACTATGACTTTTAAGTGAGTTTGTGATATGCCTTTACAAAATTTTATTAGGAGAAATACATGAGTAAGAAAATATGAAAGGCTTGAGGAACTACTCACTCAAGGAGATTGAAGGACACACTCAACCTCTTTGATGATATATATATATTGAGAGAGACTTGGTCAACTTTTTTTAACATTCTACTTTAAGGCAGAGTTGCCCTCCAAAAAAAAAAAACCTTTAAGGCAAAGACTACTTATTTATTTTATACTCACCTGAAAGAATCATATTCTATCATTATATTCATATTTGTATACTAATATAGTATTCAAGATCAGGTTGAAGGATCAAGTTTAGCTCTTACATAGAGAAACCATATGTCATTTTTATCAACTTCAAGATATAAAGATAATAAATAGGTACTTTGGTGCATTTCAGTCCATATCAGTCCATTTTAGTCTAATTAGGTTCACTTCGGTCCATTCTGTCCACTTTCTTTCATTTTGGTCCACTTTGGTCCAATTTTGTCCATTTGGTCCACTTTTGTCCATTTCGGTCCGTTCTATTCATTTTAGCCCACTTCGTTCCATTTTTGTCCAATATGGTCCACTTTAATTCATTTCGGATGAGTTTAAATTAAAAATAAATAAAGTTGTTATCTTTTTATTCTTTGATTCTTACATGCAATCCTATTTTATTATAAATATAATATATAATATATAATGATTTAATGGTATTCTATTACATAATATGATTAGGATAATTTAGTGTTTACAATTATACTTTTCATTTTGAATATTCTTCTCATTATATTTTATTTTATAAATTTGCTATTCTTTCCCATGATTACAAATTTCAAAATCACGAGGGAAAGTATACTTTTAATTTTTGCCTTTTTTTTTATAGATAGTCACCGCTCGCTATCACTCTCTAGACAATTTTGGATTTCATATAATGAATGTTAGATTTTCCCTAGACACAGATTATCTTGAAGAAGAAGACAAAGGCATTTTTTTTTTTTTTTTGACAAAGGCATAATTTTGATATAACTTAAGCTCAATAATGGTCATACATATGATAATCTTCTCACTTTTGACCTATAATTTTGCTATTTCATCTTTGGAAAATGCTAAAATTATAAACTATTTTACTACAATTTTCTTTTTCTTTTTTTGGAAAAATTTACTCATACACCTAAGGTCCCAAACAGACTCAAACCCACGATCTCGACCACTAATTATCACTGTTTTTTGTTTCCTTACCTAGAGCCCAAGTATAGATGTTTATATCCTGTCTTAACTTATTCTTTTCCACGGAAAGCTCATAATTAAATTTCTAGTTTATGTATAGTAGGTAAAAAAAATTTCTTCTTTGATAGTATAGTTATAATTTCTAAGATTAGTATATCTCTAATATATTATAGTGCAACGTTTTTGCAGTACTCTTGGTCAAGGTCTCCAAACAAGTAACTATGTCTGGGAAAGCTGCTTTACAATTCTTATTTGTATCTTTGGATTGCTATTATTTTCATATTTCATTGGAAATTTGCAGGTTAGTCACAATTTTTTTCTTTTCTTTTTAAAGCTTAGGACTTTCAATTATACAAATACGAATTGAGACCTTTTCTTTACTGGTTGAAATACTGGGCTGTTACCACATATATTGGCCAATTTCAATATACTGGATTGTATCAGTCAATACCAAGTATAAACTAGTTCAGATGATGATTGGCATTTTAATTTTTTGTTAAGGAAAATGATAACGGATGTCTTTAAAGCAGTGGTTAATAATCTATTTAATGAAAGTTTTTATGGGAAATTTTTTTTTAAAAAAAATTAATGTTTTGACAACTTTTTCCATTTCTCATAAAAGTGGTATCAAAACTTTCCTAAAATAAATTGTTAATCATTGACCTAAAGACACTCATTAGCAAGATCCTTTTGTTAATGATAATTTTTATAAAAAAATTCTGTTAATGATGATATTTTTATTCTCTTTTGATGAAATGTTATAATCCTTTAATATATTTAGTTTTAAAGAGATTGTATGAACTTATCATATTTATGAGGAGTTGTTATTTTGTATTGTTAAATACACACACATATAGTGTGTGTGATTTGTTGGAATACTAAATATCTCAATATCTCATTCTAATCTCAGGAATAGTTTTTGAAACTTAATTTTGATTTAATTCTACGAATTCCAAACCTACAGGCTATAATTAAGGTTATGAAACATAAACCTTTTGTCACCAAGCTATAAGGTCGGTATTAGATTAACTCTCTCTTATGGCAATGAATTTGTCACCATGAGTCATTCTCAAAAAAATAAAAAATAAAATGTCACAGTGAACACAGTAACATACACACAAGCAAATACATACTTTTTTGTCAATCTGATATAAGATTTGACAAATTGAACTTAACGGTAGAAGTGGGGCACAGTTATACATGCAGTTGGAAACTGCAAGATCGGAGAAGAAAAGAAAGAAGATGAAGCAGGAAAGAGAGAAGAAGGAAGAGGAAGAAATAATGAAGCTGGAGGAGAAGTTGGAGATGGAGGAGAAAAAACAAACAATAGGAATATGGATGTTCAAATACAGGCTTCCTGGAGAAATGAAAAAACAGATTATGCAGAACATAATACCCAGATTGGAAAGAAAAAAAGATGTTTGTGTGGAGAACCTGTTTTGTTATCTTCCTGAAGATATAAGCAATGCAGTAAAACGCTACCTCTGCTTGGATCTACTGAAAAAAGTGAGTTCATATAACTTGATCCCAAGTTCCCCACACACTCTCTCTCTGTCTCTCTCTCTGTCTCTCTCTCTCTCTCTCTCTCTATATATATATATATTCCTTTTTTATACTAGTAGCTATTAGGTGTACTATATTCTACCCTCAATTATGGCATGATTCAAGGAATAATTCTTAGGTATTTTCAAAGTACGGAGAATGATGCTCTCTCCTCTCACATTCATGGTGGGTCTACCATGAATATGAGAGAATGAAAGCACCATTCCTTCGCACCTAAGAATTTTCCTAGATACAAGACATCAATCAACCTTAATTCAAGAAATAATCAAGATTATAACAACCCTTTCCAATGTAAATTACATTATTATATTGTGTATAGATAATACATTATAGATTTGCTCAGTGTGTTTGTAAATCTCCAAGCATTATTCATCTTGATTGTTTTTACTCTTTGGGGTAGGTGCCAGTGCTTCAAAACATTGATGAAAAATTATTGAAAAATATATGCGATTCTCTCAAGCCAGTCTACTACAAAGAGCGCAGCTACATTGTTCGGGAGGGAGATCCAATTGATGCAACGTTTTTCATTACAGATGGCATTGCATGGGCCTATACATCCAGTAATGGTGAAGCAAGTAGCTCCTCCTCACACGCTGAGCGTCTTGGAAAAGGTCACTTCTTTGGAGAAGAACTTCTTGAACTGGGTTTGTCTAAACTATCCAGACTCCCCCTATCTCCAAGAACCGTCAAAACTCATGGACCAATTGAAGCCTTTGCTCTAATGGATGAGGACTTGAAGAAAATAATCTCCAAGAACTGGATGCATGTAGGTAAAGAGCAATTGGAACCCTTTGCAGCTTATGTGGTACAAGCAGCCTGGCGCCGGCATCGTGAAAATAAGAATCTTGAAAGGTCCTCCCATGGCGGCAGATAATTGCTGAGTTTAGGTACACAAGGCAATTGAACTGCTCGTTCAAGAGGTCCATGAATCATGCATGTTGTGTAAAGGAAATTCTCAACTGGATCTTTTAGTGATTGTAGACTTGCTAGTTGTTTAGATTATTTGGGAAAATAAATCTCTCTTAGAATCTAGCAAGTATTGATCATATAAGGATGATTTGCTTTTATTTAATTTCTTTGCTGAAAAATGAGGCTTGTATCTTCAACCGTGGTTTTATTAGAAACCAAGCAGAGCAGTAGAGTAAGTTTAGATCAAAATGTAGTCAGAACAAAAAGTTTATGCTTTTCCTATATGCTTCACTTCTTGAAAAAAATTACACAATTTGTTACAAGAATTATTTGGGCAAGATTATAGGTAAGCTGAGATATACTAGTAAGAGTTCAAGTAGTTATTACTTGAAGGGTATATTCTTGCGACTAGTACCTACATATATATTAAATTATGGACCCCACTTAGTCACATGTATAGCTCAAATCAAATTTGTACCTACGTACGAAAGTAGTTACAATTGGAGTTCTCCATAATGATTGACGTTGTACAGGTCTAATGTGTATTTAATATACCCACACAATACATAATTATACAATTTAATGAAATACAAATGACACATATTCCATAAAAGAGAAAAACATTGAGAAAATATCCTTTTCACTTCTTTTTTTTTTTTTTATTGTTTATAAGAAACTTTTTTCAATATCGTCCAACAATACTTGCCTATCTCTTCATATTTTTGACAATAATGGAACCGGGGTTTAATTTTTTTGAGGACCAAAGCATAGATTTTAAAAACTTTCATCATTCAATAATTAATGAAATTATACTAAAGATTCAATACTAAAGTAATGCATTAAAATTGATAAAATTTAAAAAATAAAATCCGAAGTATCTATTTCTTAAATGGAATTCAACCATCTATCAAAATGAAACTCATTTTGATTATTCTTTTTAACCGTTAACGACACTCAGTGTCATCAATTTTTTGAAGGTTTTTTACATAGTAGTTTCCAATTCCAGGTAAAATAGTTTGGCCTTCTAAAATATTTAGTAGGCATTGAAGTTACTTGCTCTAAACATTAATTGGATTTATTCGTCTCAATGCAAATATGCGTTGGAAATTCTACATGATACAAAGCCTCATCTTTAATGTGGCATATTTGAAGTATGCTCCAACCAAGGTATTCTATTGTGTTTCACGCCCGCCCATCTTGCAGCCTATTGTGATTTTGATAAGGGTACTTGTCCATGCAAGTACTCTTTGATCTATCACTGGCTATTGTGTATCCCTTAGTAATATTCCCAACTCTTGGAAGAACAAGAAGGAAACTATTGTCCATTGCTCATATGCTGAAGCCAAATATTGTACCATAACTTTTACTAGATATAAACTCATTAGGCTTCGGCTGCTTATTACCAACCTTGGCATCATCCACAATGGCCCTATGCGACTTTACTATGACAACAAAGGCACTCCACATTACTGCTAATCTCATCTTTTACGAGCACACCAAACATATTGAGTTAGATTAGCTCCTCATCTGTGAAGAGATTCAAACCATACTAATATCAACTTCTCATGATGCTTCTTGAAAAATGATGGTTAGAGTTTAGACCCTTGCAATAGCTTACTACCAATTTTAATGAATAATTTAAGACTTAAAATAAGTAGTTATTTAGTCAAGATTCAAATCAAGGGGGTTGCATGGCTAAAAATATTGAAAGTAATAAATAACCAATTCATTCACACGGGAACAATGATTTGTTCACGAAGTGAAAACCCAACAATAAAGACAATCCATGGTAAAGCCCAACAAAACAAGTCCATTGTTCAAGATTGTTGTGGTATATACATCATTCATGGGACTTTCTTATACGTAGTCAAACTGAGTACCCAAGCTCCTCACTCTTACTAGCCAACAACTACAGACTCCTTTCTTCTACCTCCAAAGTTACTTATTGCTGCAAGTCAATCCGTCAATTGCCAAATCAATCTCTTAGTTACTCTAATAGCATGTTTGGATGTTTAAAAAAGGAGGGGGAGTAGAGTAGAGGGAGGGAGAGTAATCCAATTACCTTATTTAGAAGTATTTTAAGGAAGGAGGGAGAGGGGTTTGGAGGGATTTAGAGGGGTTCCAACTACCTCTAACCCCTCATTTTTAATTCTCCAAAATTGGAGAGATTTGGAGGGAGAGTAGAGTAGATAAATTATTGTCCAAATAAATTTCCTAATTTACCATTTCTAACAAATTAATCATAGACTAATATTGCAAGTCTATTTTCCAATAGGGGTAAATTTGTCTATTTTAATCATTTCCTCTCCTCTTCATCCTAATTTTTAAAACATCCAAACAAGGGGAAGGGTTAATTACTCCCTTCCCCCCTACTAATTTTAAAAATATCCAAACAAGGTGGAGGGGAATCATTCCCCTCTACTTTCCTCCCCACTACTCTCCTCTACTCTCCTCCCTCTCTAAACTTTCAAACAGGCCATAAGGCTTCTTGAAGATTTGATAGACATTGTGGTTTTAACCTTTTGATCATGTTTATGGGTACAAACTAGAAGTATTTTCTCATGAATGCTCTCTTATGTACTCACAGAATGGAATCATGAAGAAACGGAAACTAAGATCTTTTTAGCTGAAGTATAGCTTTATTTTTTGCCTCTAAAGTCTTGCATAAGGTGCTTAATCTAAAGTGCAAAGTAGGGTTAAAATAGAGCCCAAACTATTTTCTAATTAAAGTAGGATTTTTTCGCACCGCTATTTTGTTCAACTGAAGTTTATTTTATTCTCGCTTAAGTGAGATTCTCATATTCAACATAACTATGTAATCTTCAAAAGATCATATCTCACTTATTTTAAACTCAAATTAAGTCAAATTTGTGTTCGTTTGAAGTCTCAAGTATCTACTTTTCAATAAAATAAATTTCACTCTTTTTGGTTGGAGAGATATGGGAAAAAGAGCATCAAATTTTCGTCTTTTAAGTATTATTTTTACTAAAAATTCAAAAATTTTGGAGAGTCATCTCCATGTGACTGTCGCTATTAAAAAAAAAAAAGTCATTTGACCTCCATGTAATTGGCGATCACCATTTAAGGTTTTAGTTCGTTAGCAATTAGCAAATTACAATTACTTTTGGCTAAACTTCTTTTTTCATTTTTTGTTTCTTGAGTTGTTGCATGTAATTACAAATATTTTATGTTCCCTTACTTTTTTTCTTTTTTTTAATCCTTCTAATATTTTTCGACACTTCTACTTTTCTTAGACTCAGCCAAACATTATCTTAAGAATTTAATTCTGGTTGTGTGGTTGGGTGGCTAAATTGACTCGGGAAAAAAAGTCTTCCTCTGTCATTCATAGCTTGGCAGCTAGTATTAGGAAAAAGACATGATCAATGTGACTGTCAGTACTTCACTAAAAATTATGAGAACCGAAATAATTGCACTGTTTTGTTTCTTACATTGTCCTCACATATTAAAAATCCTATCCCAACTCAACGTTTTCCACGCTTTTGTTCTGTAAATCCTCGGTGTCTCTTGCAGTCTTGCTCGACCTTGTAAAACGCCCACTGGACTGTGTTCTACAGGGTTCAACCTCACTGTAAGTAGACACACCACCTCTCTCTCTCCTAGTGTTTGCTTTTGTCACAACTTGCTAATTTGTGCAATTGTGAGTGATTGACAACTCTTCATGTTTGTTCATGTCATAACTTGCCGATTTATGTAATTGTGAGTGATGAACGAAAAGTGATAGGTTCATATGAGCGTAAACTGTTCAGTACTCACAAAAAGTCAACAAGTTAGAAATTGAGTTTCTTTACTTAATTATTCTAAAAATGTTTTTTGTAAAGCTTTTCAATTCACTGTGCCTGATATCTTTAAAATAGTGGAGATATTCATCTCAAAAAATAGAAGCAAGACATTTAAATTGATTTAAGGAAAAAAAGGAATATAATCAATGGTCTTATCGTCTTGTAATATTTCTTCTCTTTAATAGGTAAAGATATTGGAGTTTAATCTATCTATAATAGGTATACCCAATGGACTTGTAACGTAGCTATATTTCTTCACCATATTAAGGTGGAGTTTTGGGGATCATATATAGAATGAATTTATGAAATATAATTCTCAGCCAATTGTACTATTTCGGGAGGTTAATTAATGTATACCCGTTCTTACAATTTTGAAACAATGAATTTCTTACTAAAATCTTCTTGAACTCTCTGCAAATGAGCTTTTTATCAACATCTATATTAAACTAATGAACGAAATCGAACAAATTTTCACCATTGCTGCAAACTTGAAGTTTATAACCATCACTATGGTGTGCCCTCTTTTCTTCCTTGAGTTTGTGAAGCAAGGCACTACTTTATCTATTTGCATACAGTGCATATTATAATCTATTTACATAAAATTTCATTTCTCTTTTATCAGTTTCATTTTATATGTGTGTGTGTGTTAGAATTATGATTAAATGATCAAATTAATCATTTCTTAATAGTTTAAAATTTTAGGATAATCGGTAATTTATCATTGTATTAGAGATTTTGAGACTATTGGTAATTTTTCAATATATATAATTTAGTTATAAGTTTTTTTTTTCTTTGACAATTTGTCCTGATTGACTGATTCTAATGCTTCTGAAATTTTCTTCTTCTTGATAATGTCTTATGGTGTTCAGTTCACCTGGCGATTTTGTATTTGGATACATGAAAAATGCTATCTACATCTCTAATCTCACCAGTTGGTATCAATATTCCGAAGTTTGTGGCGCATAAAGAAGTTCATTCAGGCCTACTAATAGTTTAGAGTTGCTTGCACTGTATCATACATAAACTCTAGTTATGAATAACTCACCAAACTACGTTTGTTGGAGGTTAGTTCCATTCCATCACCTCTTGATATATATATATATATATATATATAACAATGGGAAAAATGGATTCGAACCTTGATATATAAATAATAGTTGTGAGCTTGCGCCTTTGAGTTATATATTACTGTTTTTTCTTCTGTTTTATGTAGGAGTCCGGATTGCCTGATAGAAACTAAGGAGGAGCACTTTCCGGCTAATAATGGATTACATTCCCAGGAAAAGGCATTACTGAAAACTCTTCACCCACGGGATTCATTCCTTCTTTGGTGGAACAAAATATTTGTAGTGTCGTGTGTAATTGCAGTATCATTGGATCCTTTGTTCTTTTACATTCCTGTGACCAATGAAGATAACAAGTGCGTTCGGTTAGACAAAAAGTTGAGGGCCACAGCTATTGTTTTGAGATCGATGACCGATATCATTCACATAGTTCACATGATTTTGCAATTTCGCACTGGTTTTATAGACAAGGCCTCTCGGAAATTTGGAAAACCTGTGTTAGTTAAAGATGCTAGGAAAATAGCTAGGAGGTATTTCTGGCCATATTTCCTGATTGACATTCTCATTATTCTTCCCATCCCACAGGTACATAAGGAAGACTTACTTTTTCCAATAATTTGATAGTTGGGAACAAAAGATTCAAACATTGAATATCTCCGTTAGAAATATCATGAGATGTCAATTAATTATAAGATGCTTAATGTTTAGAAATTTGGCTATGCTCACACTCATAATGATCTTATTCTTAAAATTAACATTGTCATTTATCTTGTCAGGTGGTTGTTTCAGTTATCTTTTCAGCGAGAGGCGTGAAATATTTGAATACAAGAAAGTTGATGAACTCTATTCTTCTCTTTCAATATGTGCCAAGAATTCTTCGAATCTACCTATCCTGGAGGGAACTTATGAGGAGTGCCAGAAAGTTCGCTAAAACCCCTGTATGGGTTAAAGGTTTATTCAATTTTTTTCTGTACATCCTTGCCAGCCATGTAAGTTTGATTAAATTCTGATTTCTTTTTTTTCTTTTTCTTTTTAAGAAAATCATATGATTTCATTGAAACTCAATAAATTATTACATCATGTGACCTTAGTTTTAGACATGCCTTTTCTTCTCAATTTCTTCAACCTATGCATGTACAAACAAAATGCTTGTCCAGTAAAATGGTTTGGATGTCCTTATGCCTAATTTATGAAAATTTACTGATGTGTAATTACTTTTCTGATCATATAGGTATTGGGAGCCTTTTGGTATTTCTTTTCAATTCAAAGAGAAATGGCTTGTTGGGACATAGCCTGTGAAAATCATCCAAGATGTGTCCACAGTTCTTTAAACTGTGATCACAGTTTAGGAAACTACACATTCCTAGATGATTTTTGCCCTATAAAAACACCAAATACGACACTATTTGATTTTGGAATATATCTTGATGCCCTTCAGTCAGGTGTTGCAGAGTCCACAGACTTTCCACAAAAATTCTTTCAGTGTTTTTGGTGGGGCCTGCGAAATCTAAGGTTTGCAATTGCACATGTTAGAAACTTAACTATTCCCTGTTGAGCTAATTTAAGATGTGGTAGTTTTTAATTTTTATTAGTGATTGCATACATATATCTTACTATTAAGTTTTCAAGTAGGGTTTCAGTCTGCCTCAACATTTGCATATTCCCTTTTTCTAATCAAGTCACATATCAAATGTGTAACATATTATTATGTGTAGTGAAAAGAACTTGATTATGACGTAGTGCCTGGTTGATCCCATGTCATAAGTCATAACACAATGCGGGGAATTTAAGTGGTGCAGGGTAGTGATCAAACCTGCAAATTTTCTTTATAATAAAATAAATAAAAATCTTGTCGTTTCATCCAAAAGTTTTTAGATTCTGATTTAGTTGGGCAATTTTTGCAGTTCTCTTGGTCAAAACCTCCAAACAAGTAACTATATTTGGGAAGGCTGCTTCGCAATTTTTATTTCTGTTGCTGGCTTGCTACTATTTTTATATCTCATTGGAAATGTGCAGGTTAGTATCCAATTCTTCTCTTTTCACTTCTCTATTTTTTTTTTTTTTTCCTTTTTTCAAATATTTACAGCTCCTAGTTATTAAATCATGTTGACTAAGCTCATTCACTCAAATCGGACACAACTACAATATGTCATGGAAAAAAAAATGACTCTGACAAAATTTGACCAGATTTGACCAAAAATCAAACCAAATGCGTTTGTATATATATATATATATATATATATAACAATGGGATTAAGCTCAAATATGGGTTTGGACAAATATAACAATGACAGGTTTAAATATTAGTAAGTCTTTAATAGATTCTAATTCTAATATCAATTTTAAAGGTTTGATGAGATACTCTGGATATGTAGAAAACAATGCTTTCATGATACCTATATTATATAGGATTAGATGTCTGAATGAACTTTGTTGTGAAACAGACATATATGCAGTTGGCAACTACAAGGTCGGAGGAGATAAGAAGGAAGATGACATTGAAAGAAATAGATATAGAATTATGGATCTCAAGGAATGATCTCCCTCTGAATGTAAATGAAGAGATCATGCAAAGTGTAAAAGACATACTAGAAGGTGACAAAGATGCTAATGTAGAAAGTCTGCTTCTTAATGTTCGCAAGAAATCTAATATAAAGCGCCATCTATGCTTGGATATGCTAAAGAGAGTAAGTTAATCAGCTTCTCTGAAATTGTTTTCTTGATTATATATTTTCTGAATCAACAAATGAGATCATGAACAGAGACTAAGGGTTAATCCTGATGATATTCTTGTTCATATTATGTGATTTGCATGTACCTTCTGTTTTTATTTTAAGTGATAGATCAATTCCTGGCATTAATATGTAATCTTCTACGTGATAAAACAAATTTCTAATCCTATTATCTCAAATATCTGCCAAATTGATCCCAAAACTTTAAATTTGAAAAGAAGAAGAAACTTTTCCCCCCTAAGTTGAGCAATTGCACCATTTCTCTACAAATTAGACATTCTCTTTGCATGCTGACCTTTCTCAACAACTTGTTGCAAGGTACCTATTTTGATGGTTCAAACTTCAATGACTTCGGTAGCATGCATTATATGAATAATAAAAAAATTGACTCGTGCCTTTGGTTCAGATGGTTAAGGGAAGAGTTGAAATAGATCTTGAGTTCACTATCAGGGGAGGGAGGGAGGGAGAGAGAGCATTGCTGGATTTATGCAGAGAAACCATTGGTTTAGTATGTGATTTTTCATAGGGCAAAACTTAGGTACAAATTACGAAGTGCAATGACTTAGGTTCCCATTTAAACTTATTCATGTGGCTATATTGAGTCAATGAAGTACAAAATGTGTCATCCTTCTACGAAGACAGTCATGTTACTAGCTTGGCCTTTACAATTTATTAATTAGTTCTATATATTGAATTCCTGTTTAAACTTATATAATCAATCATTTGGATTTCATATTTAAACTTTTCTCATTATTCTTGTTGAATGTGTTTAAGCCAGGTTCCCAGGTTTCAAAACATAAATAATCAACTTTTGCACGTGTTTCTCGACCATCTCAAGCCAGTGCACCACAGTGAGTGCAGCTATATTTTTCGAGAGGGAGAACCACTTGATGCAATGCTCTTTGTCACACAAGGCATTGCATGGACCTATACAAGTAGTGATGGTAATAAAAGTGAGTGTCTTGGTAAAGGTCAATTCTATGGTGAAGAAATTCTAGAATGGGGTTTCAAAGCCCTCTCCTTAACTGACCTATCCAACCTCCCCATCTCGCCCAAGACTGTTAGATGCCATACAAAAGTTGAAGCTTTTGCTTTAAGGGCTAGTGACCTCAAGACTATACTCGCTCAAAACTGGTGGCAGCTTAGCAAGATGCTCAGCCACATCACTGGATCTAACTTGGAGAGGTGGAAACCTTTGGCAGCTTCATCTATACTAGCAGCCTGGCGCCGCAGCCCACGCTATCGTGCCTGGCAACGAAGCCACCGCCATCATGAAGATGTGCTTATAAAGTCTACCCAGTGGCTTACGGGACGGGAACTCACCAAGTTTGTGTAAGACCACTTACGCCTCAATATGTGGTACTAATTCCCTTTCATGCTGAATAAAAATCCTACGCCCCTCTGGGCTCTGACTATTCTATTTTGGTGCGTAGCCTTGTAAATTGTAATGATTGACAATTGAATACACTACTGGTTTTCAAGTGATTGGCTTGCTACTGTTTTAAGGGAATGACTAGAGTAGGAAACAAAAAATTAAACTTATTAAATAATATAAGTGCTGATACTGTCGATTATTTGTGAAATGTATGATTTTGATTTTTTCCCCCTTCAATGTTGTTTGCTGCTCTGTGAAACTTCTAAAACGGTTTTCAGAGAATGAAACAAAAGCTGCAGTAGATGCCTTCATATGTGTACAAATGGGATCGGGCAGCTCATCAAAGAGAAACACAACGTAACAACCAACATAATCCAAGATTGCTAGACAACAGATTCTTATTTCTTAAGCTTACTTGAATGGATGCAAACAGACCAAGTCCAAGCCACTACAAGAAAGATTACTTTTAGCCACAAAAGCTTTGGATTGCCTTAAATTAATTTTCCAAAAAGCTATATGGAGTGGCAGCCTATAATCAGAAATGTTCTGAACATATGGATAATCAACCCAAACTAAAAGCACAGAAACTATACCAATGTAAAGGAATTTTTTATACAGAATCAATCCAAACGATCCAGGCAATTCATCTTGTTCACACAAATGATCTCGTGATATAATTAACAAGTCTCCAACTCTCAATCTTAAAAATGGCTCTATGAAAGGTACATCCACCACTTTTCCAATTGGGTACTTCAATTTTTTTCTCTTAATATACAATTCCGTTCCTGACTCAACATAAGCAGTCCTAGAACACTCAGCCACATACCCAGTGCCAGAAAATACATCCAGCCTCCTACAAATCTTAATCATCCTTTTTCTTCCTGTAATGTCATGAAATCTCACAGCATTGCCTACATTGATCTTGCTGAGAAATTCTTGGTCATCTATGAAAAGAACTGCATCAGGAGTGAAGTGAGCAGGAGGAGGACCAGCTCCTTTATGACAGAGCCAAACTTGAGCAGGGAAGATCACATTTCCAGTAGCATTTTTCTTGGGCGATATTTTCATCACACATTCACCTGGCTTCAGTTTGCCTGTTCGGAGCTTAGGTCCAGCTAAATCCATGAGAATTCGACATGGTTTCTCCAGCAACTGAGAACTTCTTTTCACTCTTCTGATTATCTCACGCCAATCACTTGGGTTTCCATGTGCAAAATTAATCTGTATAATGGAGGCCCCGTCTTGATAAGGTCAGTTATAAGCATTTCACTCCCAAGGGCTTCTTGGCCAACTGTGACCATAATATGAGTAGTTCTGTCATGTTGAAGTGGACCCAATAGTAACTCCCCATCAGAGAATGCCTTCTTCATTGTATGTATTGTGAACTTCTCATTCTTTAGTTGGTCTATTCTATTTTGGGTGTCAATTCCTGAACCAATATTCTCCTTCGTGTTCAAAGAGTTTAATGTCAAAGTTTCTAGCAATCGGATGGCTGCAGGAAGACTTGCAAGGATATGAGAATTGACGGTCTCCAAATTCAAAAGACCAACAGAAGAAAGATCTTCATTGAGCATCTCTAGATCAAGGCATTTCAGTGCCAAAAAATGTACTAAGTTTGTTGCACTTACCAAGTAATTTCTGCTAGGACAAAGTATTCATTGATTAGAATGTGATTACTATATAACAACTTGAGTATAGGGGGGAAGAATAAACTTCAAGAAGATTAAAAAAGTGGATTTATTTCAAAAAAGATAGCATAATTTTTACCCTGTTCAGCAATTTAGTGCTTCACAAAATAAAATAGTTTTACCAAATTTGAAAAGTAGACACTAAACCTGTTATTGCATAGCATTATCAAAAAGTAAGTAAAAAATTATTATTGCAGGGACGATCATGACATCAATGAACATGTTCCTATCAATATAAAATTCAAACAATCAGTTTGGTTGCTTAAATTATTTAGTTGCAGGAGTAAGAAATGGTCTGGGAATGGGGACATCATTAGAGATGTACTCAATCTAAGGTTGAATTTTGGCCACAGTGCATTGATATAAAGGATCATTTGTAAAACTTTTTTTATTTTTGGGAAACTAACATGCAACTAGATTAACAAGAGGGGAAGTATAAAATTTTGACACATCCTATTGGAGAGGGGGGGGGGGGGGGGGGGGGGGGGGGGGGGTGAGTTTCAAGTACTAAATGTAAGAAGAATTCAACAAAAAGTTCAAAGTGCATCTTTGATGGTTCATTAACATGACATTATTGAGTGGTGGCATATTATAGGATCAGCTGCCAGACAACATATTACTCAAGAACTTAAACAGAATAACAGATTTGCCTTCTTTTTTTTTTTTTTGGGGGGGGGGGGGGGGGGGGGGGGGGGGCATTACAAACTGTATCTGGAAAGTCACTATATGTACCTGTGACATAATTTAAGTAGAGAAGCATTCCATTGTTCAGATGCTAATACATGTAAGTGAACTGCCTTTAGCTTGTCAAGAAGTGTTCCTTGGCTTCCTGGCTGCTCAGAATTTGGACAAAAGTTGGCTTGTGATTGTGAACTGGATGCAACAGCTTCCACATCTGGATCCTTGGAACGCCTAATATTTTTAGACAGCACAAGCACCATGTGAACTGCCCATTTCAGCCTTCTTATTTCCATCTGGAACAGCAAAAGCTGACATCCTTGGCTTTTGGTTCCTTCCATGTGTGGCTAATATTTGAAAAACATGAGTTGGCTGTTTCACATGAAATCTACATGGCAGATGTTGGAGCTCCCGTCTCAAGTTGGAGGTTGGAAGTTGTAAGATATCAGCTGTTTGAATTGCCTGCAGACCAGAAAATTCATTTAGCCTTGGATGGTTTCTTTAATCAATAAAACAGTCAAAGCTCAAACGACACTTAAATGCTACAGTTCTTAAGCACTTCAAACTGTAAAAGGAGAAGAAACAAGAAGTTCACCGGAAGGTGCAGGCTAAAGCAATCAATAACTCCAATTTACATTACTTACAAAAAGGTGACAATCTGCTAAAATATGCATAAAAGGATCAGCAAATCAAATGTTGCTCAATCTAGCTGATACACACAGATCACCATCCAGTGAATCACAAGTTACATCATTACCATCGAACATCTATCTCCATCAGTTCAAGTAGCCTTTTTACATCAATGCATCATCATAAACTAAAGAAAATAATTGGTCTTCAATTCATATAAGCAGTCGAATTAAAAACAAATAGAAGTGACCAGCAGCACACTAGGACAATCATTTATTCATGGTTGCTCAAATCATCCAAAAAATATGTAACTAATTGACAACATTTTGTATCACTCTATTTTTTTTTTATAAGTAAAATTTTTATTAGAAGAGGAACAGAGAATGACGCATGATAAAATGTGCACAAACCTTTTTCAGAGAATGCACTCACAAACGAAGAGAATCAACAAAAGAAATCAAATGGATGCCTCCTACAGCATGCATCCAATCAAACAAGGGCCGTAAGAGTTACTATTTGATAGCATGAGCTTGTCGCTCAATGGCTCAACGCCATCAAAGACCCGTCTATTTCTTACTTTCTTTCGTATCACACTATATAAACATGCGTAGCTAGCTACAAATACATTCATACATCCATACATACACATAAAAAGCATTAAATTACTCTCATTTGTATTGAATTATTAAGGTGAATGAGAAAATTACATGGTTACCGATACTCACCTCACCTAGTTAGCAACTACATAAGCTGATAGTGCACCCAGCGTCGTCATCTATATCGGCCAAAATCAGCGCCACACAAATCGTGGGCTTGCAAGATCACCTAAAACAAACAAAATTATACACCATTGTAGTATTGAACTAAACAAGGTAAAAACTTGATTAGAAAAAAATAGTGATTTGGAGCGAAAAAGAAATGCGATAGAAGGAGAGATTTGTAATGATAATCTTATCATAAAGCACAAACAAATGAAATTAAAAGAAACCAACTTTAACTTCAAAATTCAGAAAATTTAGAAAATCTCTGTTTGTTTCGACTCCCAAAAAAAAAAAAAAATCCCGCGAAAGTTTTTACAGTTTACGTTGAGAGAGACGGAAATGTGTACCTTAGGAGAATTTTTGGGTGAACAAGAAAGTGTGGTTGTGAAGCTGAGGCGCCTGTTTGTTTCTCGAGAAAGTGAGAGGGAAAACATGTGATACGAATAAAGAGGGGATGAGAGTGAGTAGAGCGTGTGCTAGATTCGGTTAAGATTCAACACGTGGCAGAAATATTTACTAGGCTCTGGCCTGTTTGGTAGGCATTTCATTTAACATTTTTAGCATTTTAAACCCACTAACATACTTTTTCACTAACGCGTAGGTCAAAAACACCAAAATAATTACTCAAACTCCTCTACCAAACACCATTACTCTAAACATTGGATTTATTTGTCTCAATCCAAATATGCCTCGGAAATTCTACATTATAATAAGTTACTTGTTCTTATATAATTGTGAATTGAAAAATTAATTAAAGTATTTTCAATTTTTCATATCTCATTGGATTTAAGGTGAAACACTTGCTTCTTCTTTTTTGAGATAATTATAATATTTTGTTAATCTCATAGCTCGATTCAAGGTTAAGACTTGCCTCAATTAAATAAAAGGAAAAAATTTCTTATATTTTTCTAAGGAACCATATTTACTTCGATATCAGATTTTTGGTTAACCCAACTTTGTCAATCTCCATTAAATTTAGTCAAAATGGTTCAAGAACATAAGGTTTAATAATAAATTTGTGAAATCTATATCTATTTATATCTAAAAATTAAAGTATAGTATTTATTATTACTACGTTCCTATTAAGCCACCTCATCTTCCACGTTATTGCCACATCATTATTATTTTTTATATTTATTTTTTACCTTTAATTTTTTTGACAATATTAATCTATATCTATATTATATATATATATATATATATATATATAACCGAAACTTCTGAAACTCTCACAATTTTTCACATCATCATTTTAATTTTTAATTTTTTTTAATTTTTTAAATCAAATAGTGAGGAGTCTCTCTCTCTTTTTCCTTAATCCTGAAATTTTTTTCTATGTGAGTCTTTTTTTTTTTTTTTTTGAAACCTAAAGTGAGTCCTTTAAAAAAATATATTCTAATGTGTGATCTTTTTTAAAATTAAATAGTAAGAGAGTCCTAAAATGAGTCTCTCTCTCTTTTTTCCTTAATCCTAAATTTTTTTTTTTTTTAACGTGAATCTTTCTTCTTCTTTTCTTTTTTTTTTTTTTTTTTTTTTTGAAACCTAAAGTGAGTCATTTAAAAAAAATAAATAAATTTCTGATGTGCGGTATAATTAAAAAAAATTATAATTATTTTTTTAATCCTAATTCTAACGTATGTCACTCAAAAAGTCAAAAATTTTGGTTTTATATTATATATAAATAATAATAATGACGTAGTAAGCTCTAAGCATATGAGAATGCAATTTGTAGATCTACTATCAAGATAACATAAAACAGATTGGTGGTGGATAGTAGATTTAATTGCAGTTAAGTATTATGTGAAGTCATCACCATAGAATAGCTCACGCCAAAATGTGTTATGTGAAACCAATGATATAAAAGAAAAATAATTTTTCTAAACCATTATATTGAACAAAAAATTACTTATTTTCATTCATTTTCAAGTTATACATTTTTTAAAGTTAAGTCAAAAATCTTTAAGCAAAATAAGTACTTTTAATTTTTATTTAACTATTTCGTGTATCGCACAGGTTAGCGACTAGTATATCTAAAAACTGAAGCGTAATATTTACTATTGTTATGCTCTTATTAAGCCCCCTCATCCTCCACATCATTATCACATCATTATTGCTTTTCATATTTATTTTTTACCTTTAAATTTTTTTGACAATATTAAATACATAAATACATTGGCTTTACAAATTCATTTTAAGCGGTTTTAACTTTACATATTCACCTACTTTAATTTTGATGTTATAACTAAGTATTGTCTATACATATTTCTCTTAGACGGTTTTAACTTTACATATAATTTTGTTTCTTTATCTTTCTTTATTTTGGCTCTTCCTATTCTCATCCCCTTATAAATTTTTCACTCTCTCTCATTTTATGCGTATTTTCCCACACAAAAAGGTTATTTCTCGCCCTCTCTCATTTTTTTATTCATTTTTTGTTGGATTTTTTTATGAGGCTTGTACTCCTATTATCTTATTATTGACTAATTTATATGTGTTACTTGATGCAAGTATTTTTTTTTATCATTTTATTTATAACACAAAATAGTTTTAATGTTGTTGACCAGATTTAAGGAAAAATCATATTATAATATGTCCATATTTTGTGTTGTTATCAAGTTTTAGTTTATTTATAAAACAGCAGGATAGTCTGGACAATACGATGAAGAACAGTTAATGCAACTGAAGAAGATGATATTTGTGCAATTTCCTTTCACTATTTGTAAATATTTTTTTTTAACAAATTAGCAGCAAATTGTTATGTCTTTATTAATTATATAATATTTTTAGATGCTTGAGTAATTGTTTTAAGCATTTATGAATATTTTGTATTGCTCTTATTCCTTATCTCATCTGTGTATTCTTTGAGATTTTTAAGAAAACAAATTTAATTTTGTATTTAAAATTATTTATTTATCTATTCATTTTTCATATGTTAGATTAGATTATGATCGTATTAACACAGTACTTCTTATTTTTACAATAAATAAATAAATAAATAAATAAAAAATCTCTAAATTTCCCCTTTATACTCTTGGTTACAATCATTATATAAAGTAATAACCAACACTTTCTTTTCTTGGGAATAATGACATAATTCTATTGCGTTAGTTCAAAATCTTATTAAAAAATTTGAATTTGATTATGCATTGAATATTTGGTTTGATCACATCACGTTTGAAATGTTTTACCTATTCGGAAGAGGAAGTTTGACTTTGATGTGATTTTTATTTTTCCCTTCTTTTTTTGAATTGTAGTTTTTGTTGATTTTTTTTTAATGCATTTTTTGGTGTTTTTAATTGTACGGTAGATACAATTGGATTTTAACATTTTTGTTTAAAACTAAAAAAAAAAAATTCAAATTTTATATACTTTTTAATGATACACAAAATGTTATAAATAATTTTTATTAAAAAATTAATATTTTTACGACCTTTTGAATTCTTGAGAAGAATTGTATTGTTTTCATTTTGGTATGATTAAAATTATATATATTACATTTGTGATTGTTCCTATAATAAATGAAAATATGATTATGAAATGTATTATTATTTATTAAATTAGTCCAAACTGCAAAAAATAAATTTAATGAAATCATTCTAAAATATTATCACCTGCAACGCGCTGGTTCGTAACTAATTTATTTTAATGTCTGAAAATGAATATACAAACTCAATATAACTTTGATCAATTTGGTAAAAATAGAACTTTTTTTAAGACGTCTGAGTTGCATGAAATGTTCGAAAAATTCCACCTCCCCCAGAAGGAACAAGAAGAATGCTAAAATATATGGATTTATCTACGAGTACGGTTCTCGAGACTCATGTCCTTGATATGAAGAGATTTGGAGTTTATGTAAATCGTTATACAATATTTCCCATGAAGAACTCATGGTTTACCTCGTTGTTATAAGAAAATGATAAAAAAATAATTTCGTTTACTTGTCGGTCTTTCTTTACAAATGAAGAGAAATTGATTGTTATTTCTAAAACAAGTTGGCTGCCGGAGCTTCCGGACAAACAATACAATCTTACCAGTAATAAAATGATCTCGTGGAGAGTGATTGAACTTGGATTGTCACATGCAATCTTAATAACATGAATGTTTCTAAGGTCAACCAGGAATCTCAAGCTTTTATACGTATCTTTTATCTTTTCGTTTTCTTGCTTTTTATATCTTGAGTTCCCACTTGCAATTGCAATGTCGAGGTTATAGTCAATTTGCAAGTTGACTATAATAATCCGGAGTGTGGGATGGGGGAATTGCATATGTCTAAGGGATTAGTCAAATATTTAAAGAGGTCTTGATACTCTTATTTATCAATATATATATATATATATATTTCTTACTATTTTTATTTTGCATGGACTTTGCAAAGTCATGTCTAGCTGGCTTAGATAAGTTCGCTATGTAAGAAAAACAATACTATCATATAAAGAAAGACTATAGGATAGACTATTGTTAAGTGGTTGCATTACTAGAAAATATTTATGAGAACAGTAAGAGTTGTCCTTGTTTATAAATTTCCTCAGTTTTTTTTTTTTACTAAATTCCAAATCAAGTTTAGTCTCTTTCGCTCAGTCAGACTAGAAGTAAGCCTGCGCATATAGTTTATCAGGTTGTAATGCTTGTGAAATTTTCTTCTTCTTGATATATAATGTCTTATATGGTGTTCAGTTCACCCGGCCATTTTGCACTTGGATACATGAAAAATGCTATCTACATCTTTAAATCTCTCCAGTTGGTATCAATATTCTGAATTGTGTGGTGCATAAAGAAGTTCTTTCAGGCCTACTAATAGTTTAGAGTTGATTGCACTGTATCATACATAAACTCTAGTTATGAATAACTCGCCAAACTACGTTTGTTGGAGGTTAGTTCCATTCCATCACCTATATATATAATTCGATAGTTATAACAGTGGGAAAAATGGATTCGAAACTTGATATATAAACAATAGTTGTGAGCTTGAGCCTTGAGTTATATATCACTGTTATTTTCTTTTTCTTTTTTTATGTAGGAGTCCGGATTGCCTGATAGACACTAAGGAGGAGCACTTTCCCGCTAATAATGGATTACATTCACAGGAAAAGGCATTACTGAAAATTCTTCACCCACAGGATTTGTTCCTTTGTTGGTGGAACAAAATATTTGTAGTGTTGTGTGTGATTGCAGTATCACTGGATCCTTTGTTCTTTTACATTCCTATGACCAGTGAAGATAACAAGTGCGTTAGGTTAGACAAAAAGTTGAGGACCACAGCTATTGTTTTGAGATCAATCTCCGATATCATTCACATAGTTCATATGATTTTGCAATTTCGCACTGGTTTTATAGATGAGGCCTCTCGGAAACTTGGAAAACCATTGTTAATTAAAGATGCTAGGACAATAGCTAGGAGGTATTTATGGCCATATTTCCTGATCGACATTCTCGTTATTCTTCCCATCCCACAGGTACATAAGGAAGACTCACTTTTTCCGACAATTTGATAGTTGGGAACAAAAGATTCGAACATTGAATATCTCCGTTAGAAATATCATAAGATGTCAATTGAATTAATAGATTCTTAATGTTTAGAAATTTGGCTAGACTCACACTCATAATGATCTTATTCTTAAAATTAACATTGTTCTTTATCTTGTCAGGTGGTTGTTTCAGTTATCTTTTCAGCGAGAGGCGCAAAATATTTGAATACAAGAAAGTTGATGAACTCTATTCTTCTCTTTCAATATGTACCAAGAGTTCTTCGAATCTACCTATCATGGAGGGAACTTATGAGGAGTGCCAGAAAGTTTGCTAAAACCCCTGTATGGGTTAAGGGTTTATTCAACTTCTTTCTGTACATCCTTGCCAGCCATGTAAGTTTGATTAAATTCTGATTTCTTCTTTTTGGTTAGAAAATTATATGATTTCATTGAAACTCGAGAAATTGTTACATCATGTGACCTTAATTTCAGACATGCCTTTTCTTCTCAATTTCTTCAACCTATGCATGTACAAACAAAATTCTTATCCAGTAAAATGATTTGGATGTCCTTATGCCTAATTTATGAAAATTTACTGATGTGTAATTACTTTCTGATCATATAGGTATTGGGAGCCTTTTGGTATTTCTTTTCAATTCAAAGAGAAATGGCTTGTTGGGACATAGCCTGTGAAAATCATCCAAGATGTGTCCACAGTTCTTTAAACTGTGATCACAGTTCAGGAAACTACACATTCCTAAATGATTTTTGCCCTATAAAAACACCAAATACGACACTATTTGATTTTGGACTATATCTTGAAGCCCTTCAGTCGGGTGTTGCAGAGTCCACAGACTTTCCACAAAAATTCTTTCAGTGTTTTTGGTGGGGCCTGCAAAATCTAAGGTTTGCACACGTTAGAAACTTCACTATTCCCTGTTGAGCTAATTTATGATGTGGTAGTTTTTAATTTTTATTAGTGATTGCATACATATATCTTACTATTAAGTTTTCAAGTAGGGTTTCAGCCTGCCACAACATTTGCATATTCCCTTTTTCTAATCAATTCACATATCAAATGTGCAACATAATATTATGTGTAGTGAGAAGAACTTGATTATGACTTAATGCCTGGTTGATCCCATGTCATAAGTCATAACACAATGCAGGAATATAAGTGGTACGGGGTAGTGATCACACTTACAAATTTTCTTTATAATAAAATAAATAAAAATAATGTACTTTCAACCAAAAGTTTTTAGATTCTGATTTAGTTGGACTATTTTTGCAGTTCTCTTGGTCAAAACCTCCAAACAAGTAACTATATTTGGGAAGGCTGCTTTGCAATTTTTATTTCTATCGTGGGCTTGCTACTATTTTTATATCTCATTGGAAATGTGCAGGTTAGTATCCAATTCTTCTCCTTTCACTTCTCCTTTTTTTTTTTCTTCAAATATTTACAGCTCCTAGTTATCCAATCAAGTTGATCGAGCTCATTCACTCAAATCGGACACAACTACAATATGTCATGGCAAAAAAAAAATGACTTTGACAAAATTTGACTAAATTTGACCAGATTTGACCAAAAATTAAACCAAATGCGCTTGTATATGTATATAACAATGAGATTAAGCTCACATACGGGTTTGGACTATTATAACTATGACAGGTTTAAATATTAGTAAGTCTTTAATAGATTCTAATTCTAATATCAATTTTAAATGTTTGATGAGATACTCTGGATATGCAGAAAACAAAGCTTTCATGATACCTATATTATATAGGATTAGATGTCTGAATGAACTTTGTTTTGAGACAGACATATATGCAGTTGGCAACTACAAGGTCAGAGGAGATAAGAAGGAAGATGACATTGAAAGAAATAGATATAGAATTATGGATCTCAAAGAATGATCTCCCTCAGAATATAAATGAAGAGATCATGCAGAGTGTAAAAGACATACTAGAAGGTGACAAAGATGCTAATGTTGAAAGTCTGCTTCTTAATGTTCGCAAGAAATCTAATATAAAGCGCCATCTATGCTTGGATATGCTAAAGAGAGTAAGTTTATCAGCTTCTCTGAAATTGTTTTCTTGATAATATATTTTCTGAATCAATAAACGAAATCATGAACAGAGACTAAGGGTTAATCTTGATGATATTCTTGATCATATTATGTGATTTGCATGTACCTTCTGTTTTTATTTTAAGTGGTAGATCAATTCCTAGCACTAATATGTAATCTTCTAAGTAATAAAACAAATTTCTAATCCTATTATCCCAAATATCTGCCAAATTGATCCCAAAACTTTAAATTTGAAAAGAAAGAAGAAACTTTCCCCCCTAAGTTGAGCAATTGCACCATTTCTCTACAAATTAGATATTCTCTTTGCATGCTGACCTTTCTCAACAACTTGTTGCAAGGTACCTATTTTGATGGTTCAAACTTCAATGACTTTGGTAGCATGCATTATATGAATAATAAAAAAATTGACTCGTGCCTTTGGTTCAGATGGTTAAGGGAAGGGTCGAAATAGATCATGAGTTCATCACTATCAGCTATCAGGGGAGGGAGGGAGAGAGAGAGAGTGAGAGAGAGCATTGCTGGATTTATGCAGAGAAACCATTGGTGTAGTATGTGATTTTTCATAGGGAAAAACTTAGGTACAAATTCCTAAGTGCAATGACTTAGGTTCCCAATTAAACTCATTCATGTGGCTATATTGAGTCAATGAAGTACAAAATGTGACATCTTTCTACAAAGACAGTCATATTACTAGCTTGGCCTTTACAATTTATTAATTAGTTCTTTATATTGAATTCCCGTTAAACTTATATAATCAATCATTTGGATTTGATATTTAAACTTTTCTCATTATTCTTGTTGAATGTGTTTAAGCCAGGTTCCCAGGTTTCGAAACATAAATAATCAACTTTTGCAAGTGTTTCTCGACCATCTCAAGCCAGTGCACCACAGTGAGTGCAGCTATATTTTTCGAGAGGGAGAACCACTCGATGCAATGCTCTTTGTCACACAAGGCATTGCATGGACCTATACAAGTAGTGATGGTAATAAAAGTGAGTGTCTTGGTAAAGGTCAATTCTATGGTGAAGAAATTCTAGAATGGGGTTTCAAAGCCATCTCCTTAACCGACCTATCCAACCTCCCCATCTCGCCAAGGACTGTTAGATGCCATACAAAAGTTGAAGCTTTTGCTTTAAGGGCTAGTGACCTCAAGACTATACTCACTCAAAACTGGTGGCTGCTTAGCAAGATGCTCAGCCACATCACTGGATCTAACTTGGAGAGGTGGAAACCTTTGGCAGCTTCATCTATACTAGCAGCCTGGCGCCGCAGCCCCCGATATCGTGCCTGGCAACGAAGCCACCGCCATCATGAAGATGTGCTTATAAAGTCTGCCCAGTGGCTTACGGGACGGGAACTCACCAAGTTTGTGTAAGACCACTTACGCCTCAATATGTGGTACTAATTCCCTTTCATGCTGAATAAAAATCCAACGCCCCTCTGGGCTCTGACTATTCTATTTTGGTGCCTAACCTTGTAAATTGTAATGATTGGCAATTGAATACACTACTGCTTTTCCAGTGATTGGCTTGCTAGTGTTTTCAGTGAATGACTAGAGTAGGAAACAAAAAATTAAACTTCTTAAATAATGTATGATACTGTCGATTATTTGTGAAATGTATGATTTTGATTTTTTCCCCCTTCAATGTTGTTTGCTGCTCTTTGAAACTTCTAAAACGGTTTTCAGAGAATGAAACCAAAGCTGCAGTAGATGCCTTCATATGTGTACAAATGGGATCGGGCAGCTCATCAAAGAGAGAAACACAACATAACAACCAACATAATCCAAGATTGCTAGACAACAGATTCTTATTTCTTAAGCTTACTTAAATGGATGCAAACAGACCAAGTCCAAGTCACTACAAGAAAGATTACTTTTAGCCACAAAAGCTTTGGATTGCCTTAAATTAATTTTCCAAAAAGCTATATGGAGTGGCAGCCTATAATCAGAAATGTTCTGAACATATGGATGATCAACCCAAACTAAAAGCACAGAAACTATACCAATGTAAAGGAATTTTATATACAGAATCAATCCAAGCACAGAATTGATCCTCATCTTCACACACTGAATGCAGGTTCAAATTACCACGGCAGTAAAATGTGAAAAAGTTAAATGATTGCTTTGATGAAAGTGGGAAGTATTTACAGATTGAAACCCCTCTAATGTCCTAAATTCAAATGGAAACCTCTCGCTGCACATAAACAAGGAGATTTATATACCTCGCACGATAAGCAGATGAGCTTGCACTGAAACAAGTGGCTGAAGAGTACAATAGGCTTAAGTGCTGCTTACATCTTTATGGAGCTTCCATCTAAGATGCCATCCAAGAATTTAACAGCCTCTACAATGTGTTTTCCTTTGTTCAACATGATGCAACCTGCCCTGCGTAAACAAATCATAAACCTATTAGTCCTACTTGGCAATTATCATTCATGCACTTATTTTCCCATCAAAAAGGAGAGGGGAAAACAAAATAGAATCACATGCACGCACGCACGCACACATACAAATATATTATTAAAGGGCTTTAAAAACTACACAGAAAACTGCTATGAGCATATTGAAATAATTATTTCCCGGAATTCAAATAAGGAGTAGGTGATTCATAGGGCTATTGGACTTGAAAGTTTGAATGTCAACATATGCTTTGAAACTATCAAAACTACATTTCATCATCAAACCAAAGATATGGAATTGAAGAATAAGTTGCAAATGTCTTCATTCATATAAGTAGCAAAACTACAATAAGTTGCAAATGTCTTCATTCATATAAGTAGCAAAACTACAATAAGTTGCAAATGTCTTCATTCATATACATGTATAGGTGACAAATAACAATACCAACACAAACCATGCATTCACGAAGGAAAAAAAATTAATAATATTCATGCATCTTAAACAAGTCATTAATCAATCAATGAAATAGTAAGTAACAAATTGAATCTTACCTCCTTCCATTGGCTACATCAGTTAGCTCAGCTCTGGTAGGCATCCCAGACTTGACAAGTGACTCCAGCACTTGAGTTGCCCAAATGACTGGTATGTGGGCAGCATTACAGACAGATAGAAATTCATCTTGCACATCAGCCAACTTTTCCCACCCACACTCCACCGCAAGATCTCCTCTTGTGATCATCACCCCTAGAGGATTTGAAGACTTCATTGCCTCCAACAACATCAGAGGCAACTTCTCAAATGCATTCTTTGTCTCGATCTTTAGAACAACTCCTAGATTTTGAAGTTTCCGCTTCTCTAATTCTTGGCGGAGAACTACTATATCACGAACATCTCAGACAAATGAAACTCCTACCATGTCAGCATTAGCAGAAACAAAGTCAAGATCCATAAGATCCTTTGAAGTTAGGCCTTCAAACCATATATTGCTCTCTGGGATGTTGATGGATTTTTCAGATCCAAGCTTAGTACCTTTTGGACCAGCATGAGTGATTGAAACAATAATCTCTGAGATACTAGTTCCTTGAACTACTCCCCAAATCTATCCATCATCAAAAGCAATGGGATCTCCTGGTTTGACAGAATCAAATAGAAGGCCAGAAGAACAAGCTAGTGTAGGAGCAGAACTAGTGGGTCCAGGCAATTCATCTTGTTCACACAAACGATCTCGTGATATAATTAACAAGTCTCCAACTCTCAATCTTAAAAATGGTTCTATGGAAGGTACATCCACCACTTTTCCAATTGGGTACTTCAATTTTTTTCTCTTAACATACAATTCCGTTCCCGACTCAACATAAGCAGTCCTAGAACACTCGGCCACATACCCAGTGCCAGAAAATACATCCAGCCTCCTACAAATCTTAAGCATCCTTTTTCTTCCTCTAATGTCATGAAATCTCACAGTATCACCTACATTGATCTTGCTGAGAAATTCTTGGTCATCTATGAAAAGAACTGCATCAGGAGTGAAGTGAGCAGGAGGACCAGCTCCTTTATGACACAGCCAAACTTGAGCAGGGAAGATCACATTTCCAGTAGCATTTTTCTTAGGCGATATTTTCATCACACATTCACCTGGCTTCAGTTTGCCTGTTCGGAGCTTAGGTCCAGCTAAATCCATGAGAATTCGACATGGTTTCTCCAGCAACTGAGAACTTCTTTTCACTATTCTGATTATCTCACTCCAATCACCTGGGTTTCCATGTGCACAATTAATCCGTATAATGGAGGCCCCCATCTTGATAAGGTCAGTTATAAGCGTTTCACTCCCAAGGGCTTCTTGGCCAAATGTGACCATAATATGAGTAGTTCTGTCATGTTGAAGCGGACCCAATAGTAACTCCCCATCAGAGAATGCCTTCTTCATTGTATGTATTGTGAACTTCTCATTCTTTAGTTGGTCTATTCTATTTTGGGTGTCAATTCCTGGACCAATATTCTCCTTCGTGTTCAAAGAGTTTAATTTCAAAGTTTCTAGCAATCGGATGGCTGCAGTAAGACTTGCAAGGATATGAGAATTGACGGTCTCCAAATTCAAAAGACCATCAGAAGAAAGATCTTCATTGAGCTGCTCCAGATCAAGGCATTTCAGTGCCAGATAATGTACTACGTTTGTTGCACTTACCAAGTAATTTCTGCTAGGACAAAGTATTCATTGATTAGAATGTGATTACTATATAACAACTTGAGTATAGTGGGGAAGAATAAACTTCAAGAAGACTAAAAAAGTGGATTTACTTCGAAAAAGATAGCATAATTTTTACTCTGTTCAGCAATTTAGTGCTTCACAAAATAAAATTGTTTTACCAAATTTGAAAAGTAGACACTAAACCTGTTATTGCATAGCATTATAAAAAAAAAAAGTAAAAAATTATTACTGCAGGGACAATCATGACATCAATGAACATGTTTCTATCAATATAAAATTCAAACAATCAGTTTGGGTGCTTAAATTATTTAGTTGCAGGAGTAAGAAATGGTCTGGGAATGGGGACATCATTAGAGATGTAATCAATCTATGGTTGAATTTTGGCCACAGTGCATTTATATAAAGGATCATTTGTAAAACTTTTTATTTTTGGGAAACTAACATGCAACTAGATTAACAAGAACAGAAGTATAAAATTTTGACACATCCTATATGCACCTGTGACATAATTTAAGTAGAGAAGCATTCCATTGTTCAGATGCTAATATATGTAAGTGAACTGCCTTTAGCTTGTCAAGAAGTGTTCCTTGGCTTCCTGGCTGCTCAGAATTTGGACAAAAGTTGGCTAGCGAGTGTGAACTAGATGCAACAACTTTCACATCTGGATCCTTGGAACTCTTATTACTCTTAGAAAGCACAAGCACTGGATCGTCATGTGAACTGCCCATTTCAGCTTTATTATTTCCATCTGGAACAGCAAAAGCTGACATCCTTGGCTTTTGGTTCCTTCCATGTGTGGCTAATATTTGAAAAACATGAGTTGGCTGTTTCACATGAAATCTACATGGCAGATGTTGGAGCTCCCGTCTCAAGTTGGAGGGTGGAAGTTGTAAGATATCAGCTGTTTGAATTGCCTGCAAACCAGAAAATTCATTTAGCCTTGGATAGTTTCTTTAATCAATAAAACAGTCAAAGCTCAAATGACACTTAAATGGTACACTTCTTAAGCACTTCAAACTTTATAGGGAGAAGAAACAAGAAGTTCACCGGAAGGTGCAGGCTAAAGCATTCAATAGCACCAATTTACATTATTTACAAAAAGGTGACT
Source organism: Quercus glauca (assembly GCA_023736055.1). Classification (NCBI taxonomy): domain Eukaryota; kingdom Viridiplantae; phylum Streptophyta; class Magnoliopsida; order Fagales; family Fagaceae; genus Quercus; species Quercus glauca. Next base: position 12,885,347 of record CM043323.1, on the reverse strand, counting down.
GTCAGCTAAAATATGCATAAAAGCTCAGCATAGCTCAATTTAGCTGATGCACACGGATCACCATCCACTCATCCAGTGAATCACCAGTTACATCATCGCCATCTAGCATCTATCTCCATCAATTCAAGTAGCTTTTTTACATCAATGCATCATCATAAACTAAAGAAAATAATTGGTCTTCAATTCATATAAGCGGTCAGATTAAAAACTAATAGAAGTGACCAGCAGCACACTAGGACAATCATCTATTCATGGTTGCTCAAATCATCCAAGAAATAAGTAACTAATTGAGAAAGGTTTTGTGTCACTCTATATTTTTTTTTTATGGGAAATATTAACAAGCGTGCTGGTTAAGGTGGGACTAATGTAGGTCCCATTTAATAAAAAAATTGGATAAATAAAAGTAAAAGACATAAAAATAGTCTCACAATTTATTTTAATATTCTTTTTTTCTCTACGAAGCTGACCCCACAGCTTATAAAGCTGAAAAAATTACATAAAACTACAAAAAATTACAACAAAAAAGTCAAAAAAGCTGCTATTTACTGTGCCGATTAACACAACCTCTTTTTTTTATTAGAAAGTATTTTATTAGAAGAGGAACAGAGAATGACACGAGATAAAATGTGCACAAACCTTTTTCAGAGAATGCACTCACAAACGAAGAGAATCAACAAAAGAAATCAAATGGATGCCTCCTACAGCATGCATCCAATCAAACAAGGGCTGTAAGAGTTGTTATTTGATAGCATGAGCTTTGCGCTCAATGGCTCAACGCCATCGGTGACCCGCCTGTTTTTTTTCGTATCACTCTATATAAATGGTCGTAGCTAGCTACAAATACATACATACATCCATACATACACATACAAAGCATTAAATTACTCTCATTTGTATTGAATTATTAAGGTGAATGAGAAAATTACATGGTTACCGATACTCACCTCACCTGGTTAGCAACTACATAAGCTGATAGTGCACCCAGCGTCGTCGTCTATATCGGCCAAAATCAGCTCACAAACACATATCATGGACTTGCAAGACCACCTAAAACAAACAAAATTATACACCTTTATAATATTGAATTAAACAATGTAAAAACTTTAATTAAAAAAAATAGTAATTTAACATTTCCTCAGAAAGAATGCACCTGAAAAATCTAAATACAAATATTTAGTTTTCTGATAATTTCACGGAAATCACAAGAATTCATGAGACTTAACAAAATTCCGAAAATCCGTTTGTTTTGACTCCCAAAAATATTTTCCGCGAAAGTTTTTACAGTTTACTTTGAGAGTGACAGAAATTTGTACCTTAGGAGAATTTTTAGGGAACAAGAAAGTGTAGTTGTGAAGCTGAGGCGCCTGTTTGTTTCTCGAGAAAGTGAGAAGGAAAACTATTATAGTCCATGTGATACGAATAAGAGGGGATGAGAGTGTGGAGAGCGCGTGCCAGATTCAGTAAAGATTCAACACGTGGTAGAATCTACTTCTTTTTAGTATAGGTCACATTTTTAAGGTTGTTATCATTGGTCCTCACTTAATTACGAGATATCTCATTCGCATGTGTGGTAACTGGTAAGTACACATGCATGCCTAGGTAGCAAAGAGAGAATAAGGCATTGCAAAGATAGAATTATTTAAAATTATTACTACCATAATATAATTTGAATGAGGATAAGATGTGTTATTTGTAGTATAGAAGGGCTAAATTTACAGTTTTTGGAGCTATCTTCAATTTTCGGACAGCCTATGCAAAGACAGATGACATTGATTTTAAAAAATCATACCATCATATATGGATGTCTCGGAATTATCCAATTTCATAATTTGTTGAAATAAATTGAGTGGTGAAAAAAATTGTGAATATATGTTAAAAAAGGACAGAAACTGTCTATAACTTACAATCGACCACTCCAGGCTCCAACCTATGATTGTGAATTTAGATGTGTCACTATATTTGTCTTAATTGAATTGTAGACTTACAGCAACTACTTTAAAAGTTTGATTGGCCATAGAAAAGATTTTTATGGGCTAATACAGCTTGCCATAAGAATGGATCATTCACCAAACAAATGGAAACACTTTCCATTTATTTTTCTTGGGGCACCAAAAATCCACATTCCACAAATAGGCCAGTCACAGCCATTAACATTGACCTGCAACATCTCCCAGTACGTGACTTCAACCATGTTACGGCTTGAAAAACTACATATGAACAAGGAAATTTTGAACCATCAATTCCCAATTAAGCAGATCAACCACTTGGCTAAATGAACAAGGAAAAGTCAACATTCACAAAATATGATAATTTCAGTGGCACAAATATAATAAAAGTAGCCATCCACAAATTGATTATTGGCAGAGATGATATTACACGCTAGAATTAACATCCTCACTAATTCCTGAAACAGAGCTCATGGTCCCATCTACAATTGTGCAATAATCACCTACAGTCTACTTTCAATGTTACTAATTCCATATATCTGAAAAACCAAACTAGGACTGGTATGAATTAACTAGGAAACACTGATTCGTTGTGCTGCCGGGGTTGGAGAATCACAAAGCGAGCTCACCTCCCTTTTCAGAAAGGATGGCAAGGCAAAGGCAGCTGAATGCATCTGTCAAAAGAATAATGCCAATTAGTTTCAGGTCACCTTGTGTGTGCAATACAACAACAACAACCAAGCCTTAATTCCGAAATTTTGAGGTTAGCTATGAATCCTCTGTTTCTTTTTCTTTGGCCAAAGAGCAAATAAGTATTTCTTTTTTCTTTTCTTTTCTTACAAATAAGGATTTCAATCGCGCACACACACACACCAAAAAAAAAAAAAGGGGTACTCCAGCATCATAATTCAAGCATGAAGGGATTATTGTATGTTTCCTAATGATACCAGATTATAAAGGAATGAAATTGACAATCTTCACCTAAGAGCTTTACCAGCAAACGTTAAGAAAGCCTCATTCCTCAGTGTATGTCATCACATCATTGACCATTTCAGGTCTAGTGTATCAAAATATTCAGCTTTGCTAGCTATATAATGTTAATGATTTTCTATAGCTCACTCAATTCTCAAGGGAAAAAAGTAAAATGCAGCATAGGCTGCACAGCAATGTCAATTTAAGCTGAATATATGTGTGTGAGCGTGCATGAGAGAGAGAGAGAGAGAGAGAGAGAGATCTTACCCATGAGAAATAGAACCTTAGCTCTCTTCTATGCTTGAGAGCTAAGGTTCTGTAACTCAGAGATCAAGGAAAAAAGATAAGTTGCAGCGAAGGCTGTATACCAATGTCAATTTATGCTGAATGCGGTGTGTGTGTGTGTGAGAGAGAGATCTTACCTCTGAGTTATAGAATCTTAGCTCTCTTTTATGCTTCAGAGCTCCTTCTAACTTCTCAATAGGATTAATGGGATTTAGAAAATCAACATGTGGCCCCTCAGTTGAGCATATGAGAAATCCTATCACTCCACTGCTTGGCATGGAAAAATTTTACAAAAACCACATTATGAAACCAAAGAAAATTCTAAAATTCCAATACTTAATTGATAGGATATAATAATGTATGGGTGATATCCTATTTATAGTTGCACTTATTATAATGTCCAACTGATTTAAAACAACAAATTTGTAGCAGGCAGCTCTAAAATTCATTAAGCAACAAGCTCAAAGTTCAGACAGTGTTAGGCCAAAAAAGACAACCTATTTTCAGTAATTCTCTACATTTTGAAAACATACAAAGCAGAACAAGCAATAAACAGGCAGCAAAATGTAAAATGCTAAAATAAATTTTTCTACCATGAAATTCGAGAAACAATAGGAAACATCAATACCTTGGATATGTTGGCACACTAGTCCAGGCATAGTGAACAGAACCCTTAAATGTTTCACGGCAAATAGAGATCATATCTTGAATTAGATGCGTATGGAGCCACATGCTTTCTGCCATGTTACAGAGGACACCACCAGGCCTTAATGCTCTGGCTGCTGTGTCAAAAAAAGGTTTCTCTACAAGCTCCTGAGCAGGCCCTATATCAGGCAAAAGAACCCTATGAGTGAGGTTTTGGCATCACAAACCTTATAAGAACAAGTTTCGAACTACAAAATAAGATAAAAGAAAAAGAAATCTAAGCTTTCAGTATTTCCTAAACAATTAGACTGCATGTTTCAGATTTCAGGCAAACCTCACAATTTTTAACCAAATTCATAAAATAATTAAGAAAGAGGAGAGGATAAGTTTATAAAAGAAAAAGAATAGATTATAAACCAAGCCCAGAAACTAATATGCAGAAGCACACCACTCTGAATATCTGAAATGAATAATTACCCCCCCCCCCCCCCCCCCCCGGGGGGTCTTTTTTCCCCCCAAAAACAATACGTACCAACAGGATCTGATGAATCCACAATAATTGCATCATATTTCCCCTCAGGTGCATTCCGAAGAAATTCAACAGCTGTCCAAAAATAATAGTAAGATCAACTAAGGGCTACAGCGTTGTAAATCAACAGAAACCCAGTGAAAAAAAGAGAACCAATGACACTTTTTGAACATACCATCACCAACATAGAGGTGGACACGAGGGTCCTCAAATCCAACAGCTAACTCAGGAAAAAACTTTTTAGAGACCTAAATAAAAGAAATCAAGACAATTGAGTTGATTAACTCCACCCAAAAAGCGAAAAGAAAAAGAAAACTCTACTGAACAGGTAATTAAATTAAAGAAGACACATCACAACATCCACTTACATCAATGACCATCTTATCTATCTCACATATATCAATTTGCTCCACAGAGCTATGGCGAGCTATTTCTCTAAGAACACCACCATCTCCACCGCCAACAACAAGAACCTGTGAAATTAATGTTAGTAAAGTTCAAAATCATACCAACACTGAAGAGGAAAACCAACATGCAAAGTCATGCAGAAGTAGAAGCTGGTCACAGAGTATGACTGCCCCTGGTCCGCAATCTTCATAGGGCAACCAGATCCTCTTATCAGGTTCACAGCTCAAAGAACTTAAACATCACCAAGCTAACTAAAACTTGCTTCCTATTATAGAGAACTTTGAGCACCATGCGCATGCTGTAATATTAAGTTACAAACACACTGATAAGCCTTGAACCCACAACCTCACCTCCCACTCCATTCCATACCAAGGGAGAAAGTTCCAGTTGAGCTAGAGCTCATTGGCTATATTTTTAAATTACTTTACTGGAGGCATAACGTCAATTGAACATAAGAGCAAAACTAAATTCAATTATGCATCCAAAGACATGTAGCAAATCTTAATGACCAAGACAAAATGAAGAAGATAAGACAAACTAACTGGATTTGCTCACCGTACTCATATTTTCTCTGGACCAACTATTGCACTACAATTTTCACTAGTCTTGTTACCATATTGGTTTCAATTATATTAAGCAACCACCAAAAGTCACTTCGTTGGCACAAAACTACAGAAATATCACAATAGCACATTTATTATATCCTAAAATACATGCAGCAATAGCTTGTCTTAAATTGAAATTAAGAACACGAGTTTGGGTTTTGGTCCAGTTAGAGCACTGCAAGAAACAACACATGTTGTGTTCTATGATGTAACAAATAAAATTACAATTACATACATGCGATAGAGAGAAAATATTGAAAATTTGCTGAGTTTACTGTTGTTTCCTCTAAAAAATGTCGTATTTTTAGCAGAGCAGTAATTCCAGAAATATACCTACCAATCCCCTGCAAAGTAAAATTTATAAGGCCACCATCACGACCAGCTCCGGATAGAAACTAATAACTGTCAGCATTGCACCACTGCAACCTCCCTAAAAATAAAACCACTGCCACACAACTCATCATGCAACCACCAAATCATCACTGCAACTATCAGTCACTACAAGCCATGCCAACATACCGACCAAGGGCTACCAGCATCACCAACTCTTCTATCAATGGCACCACCACCGTATTGAGAATAAATCAATTACCAGAACTTAATTAGCCTTTTTTGCATTTAGAACTGTGTGTGGGTGTGTTTGAGTCTATCTAAATTTTAGATAGTCTCAAACACACCCACACACAGTTCAGCAATATTATAAGGTCAAAATGGAAAAATTATTGGTTGGAAAAAAGATTAAAATCTATATTGTGTGTGTGTGGATAAATACTAGATAAAAAAAATAAAGTAGCGTTACAGCAAATGAAATGATGGCTACCAATTCTTGCTCAGTATAGATGGAAGGATCAAACTTTGCCATCCATCTGATGCACATCAAAGTTCCATTACATTCTCTTTTTATCAAGATTATATTTATTTTTCTTACTCAATAGAAAACCCATAATCAATTGGCTAAATGGAAGAACTCATAACATCTTTATTTTCAACATTTTCCCTTAAAGTTCTAGGAAGCAGTACAGTTTAGACCATTTTATTTCTAAATGATACAAGAGCGTCAAATTACAAGCTTCAATTACCAAAAACGTAAATGCTTTCTTTTTTCAATAAAAATTACATCCCTACAATATAAAAGGGAAAAAAAGATTAGCAGCATTATGTAATACAATCAAACTAGACCAACCATTATCTTCAAACAAACATGAAGTATAAGAATTTTACAACCCCCATTGTCCAATGACAAATAATGCGAAGGATAAGAGAAAAGAAAATATGACACAAGCAAAGCTACAGCAAATGTAAATTATAAACAGGAGGGACTTAAATACAGATGAACTTACAGTTTTGGGGGATGGAATTGAACAGAGAGGAAGATGAACAATCATCTCCTGGTAGCTACATTCATCTTTCTCTGTCAGCTGAACAATGCCATCAAGTACGAGCACTTTCCCATATGTTAAGGACTGCAGACAAAGAATTAACATTAACCAACTCAATGAAACAATTATAAGGTATGTGAAGGTCACACAAACAACAGAAAGCAACTCCATACCTCAAAAACAAGGACCTCTTGATACTCTGACTTTGCCTTAAACAAAACTTTTTCTACCACTAGGGAATGGGCTTCTCCTAAATATGATAAATAAAAAAACATCATCTATACCTATTTATATTGAATAAAAGATCCATATTCACTAAATGAGTTAGGTTTAAGAATTTTTATTTTTTTATTTTAAAGAAAAATTCATAGCATAAGAAAGGATGTTTGACTAGCAAGAAAAACATTGAGCCCCCACCTTGGGGTATATTTTTCATCAGGTTAATCTAATGAGCAATGTTTTTATAATTATTATAACAGTAAGAAAGGTCACATAATGATATGTATATCACTACGATACAATAAAAAGTGATACAATAACCACAATAAAGCCATAATCCCAAAATTTTGGGGCAGCGATGGATCCTGAACAGATCAGTCACGTGCATTCTTTACCTCCATTCTATTCTACCCAAAGTCATACCAAAAAAAAAAAAAAAAAAAAAAAAAAAAGAAAACCTCTATCTATACATATGTAAGATTACAATATCAAGATGTATGAGAAGACTATTAAATTGAGATCATGTAATGCATAACATGTATAAAAAAATGCGTACCAGGCCACATTGGATTGTTAAAATAAACCCTTTTGCTGGCTTTCCCTGTAAAAAACAAAGCAACAAAATGGGGTTAGCAATATAAAACTATTTAGACCAACTATTGTACCTAAATATCGTGGAGTACCATGTACAACACAAATAAATGAATATTTGGGGAAAAAAATCATAGATAATGACCAGAGCAAGAGTGAGATTCTGAAAACCACCCAGAAACAACAGTAGAATGGCATTTTGCCTCAAGCTCTGGGGCTGAAGCCATGGCCTTCAAGCAACAAGAAGGGATAGCCTTCTCTGAGCCATTCCCGTTACTCCCCTTCCCATCCATAGTCTTCTGGCATTCCAAACCTTTTCCTGCGCCGCCCTCCATATATTATCTTTTTCTTCTCCAGCTCCAGCCTCTACATATGAAAGTATATCCATTAAAAAACACAACTTTAACAAAGAAAAAACAGAATTATATTTAATCTCTCTCACAAACACACTGAAACCTATCTCTTTAAGTTCAAGCATTCATCTCCCATTACTGTAGTTCATAAATTAAACTGAAAACAATCTAAACAATGATTTTTTTTTTTTTAAGCGTACATCCATTCAATGAAATTAAAACTTCAAGAAAAGAGAAAGAAGAAAGAAGAATACCAAGCAAACTCTCAAATATACAATAACAAGCAAAAGGGACTCGTTTATATAACCAAACCCACCAACAAAAACGGGCTGTTTTACTTTTTAAAAAAAGTATCTTCAGTGGAAAAGGAAATGCACATTTTAATTTTGACAAAAAAAATACACAAATATTTTTTTCAAAAGAAAAATACAAATATCAATAAAATCAATCCCAATATTTCCAATTTAGTCTTTATTTCACCAAATAAAGAATCAACAAACATAATTAATGCGTCAATCACGCAATCAAGAAAAACCCCAAGCTCCATTTCACCCAAACATAAAATAAAATCACTTGGACCTTATTAAGAAGATGCTACATGATTTCCTTGGCTTGTACTTAACATTCTCTTAACAAAAAAAGAATCTACTTTTGCGCAGAGAACGATGAACACTACTACACAGTTTTCTTTTGGTCTAATGCTGAAAAAGTAAAGTCCTTAAAAGCCATACAAACTACACACGTAACAACAAAAATTCTCCACGGAAAGAATCAAAAAATCCCAGAATCTCAACTTCAAATTCCACTTCCCTATTGCTTTAATTTAACATTATCACTAAAAAAAATCCGCATTTGGCACCAAGAAACCCAAACAACAATCAAGAACCCAGTTTTCCCTGGAAACAAACGGAGCCACTAGGGTTTAACGCAAAACAAAAATAGCCCATTTATTTATTTTTGAAGAAAACATGGTCCAAAGCCCAATAGCAACAATATATCAATCCAAAAAAAAAAAAAAAAAAAAACAGCTACAACATAATCTACAAATAGATTATACAAAAAGCAAATAGCAGAAAGTAGAAAACTTTAGATAACAGAGAGAGAGAGAAAGAGAGAAATCTTGCCTGGCGTTAATGGTGGTGATATTGCTGTATTGCTCTTAATACTCTGTTTGTTTGTTTTCCGTTTCTTATTTTTGGGTTTAATCTGTTATTGCTGAGAGAGCAAAACTACAAAAAGAGTGAGCGGGAAAGAGAAACAGATGATCTGGGTTTAATCTCTCTCAGCTCTCACTCTCACAGTCTCAATTTTTTGAGGCTTTGTTTGGACGGAAATGGTGTGTGTGTGTGTGTGTATAATATGCTTATTTATACACAAGAAGAGATTTACTTCTTCTTCTTCTTTTTTTTCTTTTCTTTTTTTAACAGTGTTTGAAAAATTATTTATATGTGTTTTTTTTTATTATTGAATTTGTTTTCCGTTTTGCTTTGTACATTGGTGAAATAGTTGGAAGTACATTTTGTTTTTGACTTTTTTTTTTCTATAATAAGAATTTGGAGTTGTGAGTGGCAATTGTCCCAACTCCGAAGAGGGAGGTGAAAGCAATGTGAAGAATGAAGATGGACGGTAGGTGATTGTTAAAAAATGAAAATTGACGGTAGGTGGGGAGGGGTGGGGAGGGGAAATATCCACACAATCATACACAAGATTGAGACGAGAGAAAAAAGTGGGTGCTTTTTTTTTTCTTTTTCTTTTTTCTCAGCCTGAATTGAATCAGTGGGTACTTGATTGTTTTTTGGATCAACTGGTGGGTACCTGATTGTGATTTGAGGCTGGCTACTTTTCATGAATGCAATCTTTTTTCCTCTGCTGTTTCTTTTTAATATTTCCTTTGTTAATCTTATCTAGTATTATTTTTAAGAGTTGGTCTTGTGTCTAGTGGCTAGTTTTATTGAACATATTAAAACGTAAATACATGTTCAATTTTGAATATGTGCTTATATCCTAGCGTGTATGGTGAAATTAACCACTAATCTGAAGCCTCTCCCTATTTTCAATTATCATATTTCTATTAAACTAGTTTGAATTGGGTTAATAGTTAGCAAGGACAAAATGTTCAATAACATAACAATTCATTTATAAAAGTAGGTGTATATATACTGCCATTATGAACAAATAATTTCAATCATAAATGAAAAATTATGTTTAGACCTTTTTTTTTTTAATAGGGTGACTCCTCCGTTTGGCAATCCCTTTTGTTTAAGAATTTTTCTATTAAAAAATTATTCTTTTAATAGTTTAGTTAGCGGGATGCAAACGTAGCATGGTTGAAACCTTATATTAAAAGAGAAATGAAGCCTCTCCCTCTTTTCAATTATCATATTTCTATTAAACTAGTTTGAATTGGGTTAATAGTTAGCATGAACAAAATGTTCAATAACATAACAATTCATTTATAAAAGTAGGTGTATATATACCGACTGCCATTATGAACAAATAATTTCAATCATAAATGAAAAATTATGTTTAGACTTTTTTTTTTTAATGGGGTGACTCCTTCATTTGGCAATCCCTTTTGTTTAAGAATTTTTCTATTAAAAAATTATTCTTTTAATAGTTTAGTTAGTGGAATGTAGACATAATATGGTTGAAACCTTATATTAAAAGGGATATATTAAAAGAGAAATGTTAGAATTTTAAGAACGCTATATAATAGAATTTACTAGAAAATCTTGAAGATCTAAATCTTATTAAGCAAGTTATCAAATATAAGGCAATAAGCAATCATACAAATAAAACACGATATGGTGGCAAAGTGAAAATTTCAAGAAAAATTACCTAAAAGAAAGGTCATTGCGGAGGTTAGCCACCAACCCAAAGGAAAATTCACTATTTATGATATGCCTATAATTAATCAACCATAAATTTGGTCATCTAAAACTTATATGGAAATAAAATATATAAATAAATTTCTATATATTTTGCCTATATTCAAAATTTTCCAAAGAAGGAAACAATTTAATAGCTGAGCAAATTAGAGGACCTCGTGGAATTTTATAAAAATGGGTTTCTATTGGAGGTGTTCGTCGGCTGATGTGGTCAATTTTAGGAGGGATTTTTGGGCCACACTGAAGTCGTTGATCAGTTGATCTCCAAAAAATGTAAATCGCCACTGCAACTTTGAATCCATTTTTTGGAAACATCAACAACAATTTTCGTCAATGCAGTAGTCAGTTGTCATCGGGCACTGTAACATGAAAGAGAGAGAGAGAGAGAGAGAGAGAGAGAGAGAGGATCTTAGATATGTCCTGAAGATGATCACAAATCTAACTGGGGTTATGCATGTTGATATATATATATATATATACACACACACACGCTCACACAATTGACTTAGTTAATGATGAAATTTTAAAATTGCTGCCAACAACTATACCAATCGATAATTAGAATTAGTAGTGGGTGATCATTGGAATATGTGCCATTGGCAACTCCCTCCAACAAAGTGAGCGGCTCAGTGGTGGTCTAGGGAGTTGGTGCAGATTGGTGTGTAAACACCTTTTCTTCTTCTTCTTCTTCTTTTAGATGCAATAGGATTTCAACTTATGACATACGTGTTATGATGATTACTTTTTATTATCAAACCTAAAAAAACAATCAATTTTCCTTTAGTTTTTACATTACATAAAAGGTACACAAGAAATTAACCCAAAAAAAAAAAATTTATGTGATACAATAGTCCAATTCGTTGCTGACCTAGGCATAATAGAATCCCTCACCAGCTCCCTTCACAACCTTTCCGATGTACTCATTCCTTTTTGCAGGTGCTCGTCATTAGATTGTATATGCAAAATCTATGCATATCAACAATTTAAAATCAAAGCTTATACTAGAAATAAACCCTTACTTTTAAAGCTTATAGCACAACCCCCCGATACTCCAAGTGCCTTCGATTTTTCTACCATGAATTTCCCTCCACGAACTTCGTCCATTACTCTGAGCCCTGAGGACATTCCTGAAGATTCCTTCAAATCAACTTAATGCAATGACTTTGACTTTCTGGTTTCAACAAACTACCACCAATTTTCAAGGTATTGTCTTCATATTAACTTTCTAGATTTGTGATATGATGGTGGCAGAGAGAGAATTAGACTTTTTAGACTTTTTTTTTTTTTTTTTTTCTCTCGACTTTTTAGACTTTTTGGCATGACACAAACATTTTTTCTTCTCGATTTTATCAACAAAATTGGCTCTTATATAGTTTTTCATATAGGGCTAGAAATCCCACTTATTTATCGACTTAAAAGGCCTTTAAGAGAATTAAGATTTCCAGTTGTCAATCAACTAAAAGTCTACTGAAGGTTAATCTTTTTTTTTTTAAGAAACAAACACACACACACAAGGGAGAGAGAAAGGAGTTCTAACTTAAAAGTACACCACAACTCCACTCAAAAGTCATAGTAACTTTTAAAGGAGACTGAGGCAAGTTATATTACACATAACACACTCTTTTAAGTAATGTGGGACAATCAAGTGATGTATTAAGCTCTTTCAGAAAAATTTCTTTTCTTGAACTAGTCTTAGATCTTCGTCTTGGACTAGAGTTAAACATTTTTTTTTGTTGAAGAAACTAGAATTAAACATTCGACAAGAATTAAACATTACAACTTAACAAGACTTACAATTTGTTAAATTGTTAAGATTTAAATTGCTGACACTAACCTATTATATCCAACAATAGGTATCGTATTTCACAACAAAACGAAAGATGATATTCTACCAAACTCTCTGACTTGTATATTAAAAGGAAAATTCCTACTAAGTAAGAAATCAAAATAATAAATGTTTGAGATTAAAAAGAACATAAAAAAGATAATATATGATTGGGTTGAAATGTATTAGGAAATTATTATATATTATTATTTAGCATCTTTTTTTTTTTAATACTAGCTACTTTTATTTTTTATATATTAATTATTTTTGAATTTTAGTATACCTTTTATTATTAACCGGTCAAAAAATTTATTAATGTTTTGCCTCCCAAAGGTAACCTCCCAATTGGCTTGAGGATTATCTGACTTTTCTCCTCTCTTTTTTTTTATTTTATTTTTTTTAAAGAAAAATCCTCTCAATTGAATACTCTAATTCATTATAAATGAATTGCTATGACTCTTTATTAAAAAACAAACAAACAAAACTGTATCTTTATATTAATAATCAAAACAAGCAATTTATTTTTTAGAAAGAAAAAAAAAAGGCAAATGAACATTATCCATAATAATAATAATAATAATAATAATAATAAGCTTACGAAACGTGCAACACGCTTTTGAGTTTTGGCATCAGCCCCAATGAAACCTCCCCCACTGCCAGTCCTCAGTCCTCTCGGAAAAACATTATTATCAGGCAAGAAAGAAAAGAACGTTACAAAAAAATAAAAAATAAAAAAGGGAACTCCGCTGTTCATCAGTCGGCAAAAGTACAAAGCATATGGGAAAATTAGGGAACAGGATATATATACTGTGCGTTTTGAAAGAACAAAAATTATAAATTATTTTACTATTTAATTTATTTTTTTATTATTTAAAAATTTTATTATATTTTTTGGTACTATTTATAGGTTTGATTGTACTATTTTAACTAATTTTTTTCTTTACCTATCGTCCTATCAGCAATAAATTTTCAGTTTCAACAAAATAAATTATATTTAAACAGATCCACAGTGAGATGCATCTTCAATCATCATCACACAAAATGCCCAATTTTGCTCCAAAAAAAGAAAAGAAAAAGAAAAGCCCCATACCCAAGCTGTGTTAGCAAAATTAACATCCCTTGCAGCTTTCTCTTATAACAAAATATAAGAGATCTAATATTAATTAACAATTGCAGAATGAATATTTCATTAGACTCGAGTCAAAGCTATGGATAAGAAATTTCAATACAGCGATTTTTGTGTGTGTAAATTTATTGATATAATATTTTAGGATTTCACTTTTAATTATAAGTCAATGAACTTGGGTTCATTAATATCATATTAATCACTCATTTTTTAATATGAGACTTTTTCTTTTTTGAGAAATAAACGTGCAGCACACACATAGAAGAAGAATCACTTGTTAATACAAAGATACACCATAAACTTCATTTAAAAGTCATGAGGTACAGTAAACTATACTACAAACTACATACTCTTTTAATTAAGTAATGTGAGACAATTCTCCATATATTTTTGAAAACAAACACACACACACACTTCCGAATATGAGACTTAAACAATGCAATTAGGAAAGTAGGTGATTCATCAAGAGTCCTATAATTCCACAGATCGATTAGTATCTCTTATCTTTTAATGTTTCTAACAAAAACATTCCGAATTTAATCTCCTCCCAACTATTGAATTAAGAATTTAAAAAAAAAAAAAAACATGTTATTCAGGAAGGCTAATAATTGAATTTCAATACCTTTAAAAGTTGAGGACACACAAAAGAAAGCAATACAACTTGTTTTCCACAAATAATAGATACGCGGAAACCACTTTTTGTTCCCCACACGCAATGGTATTGATGCGTTAGATACCATACATTTAGAAGGGAAGATTAGTTGTCATAGGGGTGTGCAGTCAAACCGCTAAAACCAACCTAACCCAACCTAAGGGTCAGTTTTTAGGACTTGGTGGGTTGGGTTGGGTTACAAATTTTTTTTTTAATGGCTGGTCGGGTTGGATTTGGGTCATAAAATTCTAAACCTGCTAAACCCGACCCAACCCACTCATATATTTAAAATATATTATATGATTAATAAAATTTTTTTAAAATAACCAGTTCTTCCTATCCTATATAAAAGTCAATTAATTCACACAAACACTAATAAATTACTATTATTGTTTAGTCATTAGTGTTATTTGCCTTTAAAGAGTTACATTGATACTAATCTTTGAGTTTTTTTAATATATTTATATTTATATTTTTTGGCTTAATTTAATAATAATAGTAATAAAAAAATCGTCCAACCCATGGGTTCAACCCGACCCATATGAGTTGGGTTGGGTTGGACTTATGTGATAAGTTGGGTTGGATTGAATTTTTTTTAATCCATCATGGTGGGTTGGGAAAAAAAATCTCCTTAACCTAACCCAACTCGACTCATGCACACCTTAAGTGATTCTTTTTACTCTTGGAAATTCTCATTCACTGCGCTGCAATGCTATTGTTTATCCATGCTTGGTGATTTTAAAGCCTTTGCAAGCCTTTCACATCACTATTCTAATAAACAAAAAATGGATTATTCCATGCTTTAATTTGTCGGTTGTGCATCTTTTGAATGCCATATAGCATACGTGGTGTCCATAATCCTGAAAATTTGAGCACGTGGTTGGGTCCTGGATGTGAGGAATTCGAATCTATCTTTGCATGGGAACAAACCTAAAGGCCAAAACGGATGACAGGATAAGTAAGATAATTTTCCTACACAAACTAAAAATTTGTGAACTTCAGCACTGTTCCAACCTATGGCTCTAGACGAAGGTTAGCAGTGGCATGTCAGATTTTAGATAAGTGCTTTCATTTCCATAACTTTGTTTTCGTTGTTGTGGACCTTGTGGTCCCTAAGCTGATTAAAACAAAAGTGCATCATCTTGATAGCATTTTCACAACATTTATGATGGAGACAAGGTGGGTCAATCATCAAGCATGTATTTAGTGGAAGAGTCATTAGTGTTGATGTTCCAATTTTATTTTTAACACATTTCACAGTAAACCTCATAGAAGTTTGCGGCAACAATCTACCAGATTGGGATCCTATGGCAATTAAGGAGATCATATCAAGCTCCAGCAAAAGTCTAAATTAAATGAAAGCAACAAATTACGTGCTTTAATTTAATTTAATTTTTCTTATTATTAATTTAGTTCACTTAATTAGGAGTCTTCTTTAAATTAGAATTTTGAATTAGGATTTAGATTTATTTTCATTCCTAGTTTCTCTCTATCTTTGTTATATTTCCAAGTTTGATAAGAAGTCCTAGCAGGTGATGTTTCATTATCAAAAGATTGTAAGGGGCTGTGGCAGAAATGAATCATCTGTAACTTTGAATTTTCTCTTTGATTATTATAATGAAACATATGTGTTTTTATCAAGAGCTGCTTTAGCACTCTTTTACCTGCTCTTCGTCTTAATCATTGCTTGACTATCCATAGATCAAAGTAAAGTCGTATCGCTAAAGACACTGACTCTAGTTTCACATATCTTTCCACTGCATCATTGTGCAGTAGCCACGAGAGCCATACTAGCCCGTAACATCAATTTCATTAATAACAATTAACAACTTTTAATTATGAGTTAAACCAACAAATATTCACGTAATAAAATCCAAGTTCATATTGACAATCACTTGTAGTGTCAAAATGGATGCAACGACTACAACCAGCAAGTTGGGTATGTAAGATTGATCAGTTATCTCTCATTTCATATAACTATACTCAAGGACGGATTTAAGATTTTAAGTTGAGGGTGAAGTATACGTAAAAAACCAAATTTCAAATAAGCATTCATATAGACAGTGACAAAGTCAAAAATATTTTATAGGAGGCCAAGCCAAAGATAATAAAAATTTTTAACTTAAAAAAAATCATGACAAAAAAATATTTTATTCTACAAAATTAGTAAACAAGCCCATAAGAATGAGTGAATGGCTTAATTTAATTGCTCAAGCAAATACTATTATTATAGAAGCACTATTATTAATTTAAAATATAGGAAAATTCTTCTTTTACATAGGACGATATAATATAAAATTATATTGTATACACAAAAAAAGTGACAAATAATATATACATTTGTAAAAAATATACAATATTTACTATTTCTTTACAAATATGTACAATATTTATTACTTTTTGTAGGTTTGTCACGTAAGTTTACATTGAAATTGTAATGTAGACATAAAAATTACTTTGAATATAAAGCAAATTGATGATCAGTCACAAGTTAACAATATAGCTACTAGTCCTTTACTTTACTATAGAATGATCTTATTTTGCTTGATTGAACTACACGTATCAACATATCAACCTATATTCATCAATGAAAATATCAATCAATAAAATAATAATATAATTAACTTTTATGAGTTACTATAGTTTTCCATCACTTTACTAAAACAAAGAGCAGCTGAGTCTTAAACTTAAAGTGAAACATTTGAATATACAAACAGAGAGAAGGATTCAAAGAGAGATAAATCCATAGTCGTAGAGGGCTTGGAGGCTAGATTTGTGTCGATCGTCCCTAGTTGGCTGGTCAAATCTTCAACTTGATGGAGCTCTTTGCAGCAAGTAGTGATGGGTGAAGGATGGGATTGTTTGTTTGATATATATATATATATAGATGAGTTTTTTTTTTCCCATTTTTATTAGGAGTCG
The DNA here is from genome assembly GCA_023736055.1 of Quercus glauca. NCBI lineage: Eukaryota > Viridiplantae > Streptophyta > Magnoliopsida > Fagales > Fagaceae > Quercus > Quercus glauca. The sequence continues at coordinate 12,868,002 of CM043323.1, read as the reverse complement.
TCTTGAATCTCTTGATTTAAGAGTCCTAAATAGAAAAGATTTGGGTTTATTTTTTCTATTTATCCTTTTGTGATTGTTTGAATTTATTAAAATTATTTTGTTGCTTATTTTGGAGGAGCTAAGCGTCAACAACTCAATGAATGGCCAAATTTCATTTTTGATTCTGGGTTCTTTATATCAAAATTTTCTCTTTGGGTTGAAAGTGTGAAACTATTCGAGATCTAAAGTTATTTTTTTCCAAAATTCCAAGGAGGCCAGTAAGTAAAACACTCTTAAATTTTAAGATAATTTTTGGGCTTATACCTACTATTTTATTTTTTCACATATGGACAGGAGCCCGGGCCCCTACTAGTTCTGTCCGTGGCTATACGACTTGCAGTGTTGCTGTGTATTCTGACTTTTATATTAAAAAAAGTAAAAAACGTGGGAATCATGTGGTTAATTAAACTTTAGTTGATTTTCTCCCTTATGCTTTATATTATTGGTATATAAACAGAGGTCAATGTAATATTTGATTAATCTCAATTTCTGATAACTTGGGTTGAAAATATTTGAAACTTTGAACCTCTGTTTGGTCTAGGTTAAGCACATCAAATTCGCATCTTTTTGCCCTATTTCCACTGAAATGAGCTCAGAGTTTTGCTATGCCAGACATTTGGAAAATTCTAAGCATTAGTCAAGTATGAAAAAGAGAAACATCTCACAGGTTGCACAGATTCAATTAAAGGATTTACCTAAGACTATGTATACCTCTTCTATATTTTCCTTCCTTTATAATTAGGTTTAACTATAATTCTATGATTATCTTAGGCATTCAAAGAGGACTTTCTGTCATGGTTTGGAAGAAAACCTAATTCGACGTTTATCTTTCACAACTACCATCATTGTAGGTTGAATAATACCATGATAATGGTGTTAGTTGTTGATTTTGTGACACTTTCACACTTGCATACTTTTTAGGTGTTTGAAACAACATTTTGGATAGATAAAACAGCTTTTAGAGCCTTTCTAAAGTCGCATATTTCAACTTAATTAGCCACGTCCTTTCAATTTGAAAAAAGGTCTCATTCATAGCATCATATGGGGTTAGTAGTCCAACCAAATGTGGTGACAAAGTCATCAAGAATGGTAATTAATTATAAAACTATTGTTAAATAAGTATCGTTAAAAACGATATTAGTGTTATATATCCATGCAGAGTCTGAAAAGAGACTGAACTGATTGGCAAAGCAAAAGCATAGTCTCTCTCTTTTCACAAGAGAATGACCTGAGAATCAAAGAAGTTATCATGGCAGCAATGAAGTAGCAGTCACATTATTGTAAAGCATGCCATAAACATTGAAAACTTACGGACCAATGATCATTACTTAGTAAATTAACATAAAGGTGTGGACGGAATTAAACTTAAAGGGGGATTCAAAAAGAACAACACACAATAATTATATTATAGACATAGGGCGGAGCTAGGGGGGGCCATATGCCCCCTAGTTTTTGAAAATTTTCATTATTATTATTTTTTTTTTTACATTTGATAATAAATCTAAAAATTACACAAAAATGTATTCACTGGCCCATCAGAAATAATTTCTTGGCTTGCTACTGATTATAGAAATCATGTACCAAGAACCATAATAGATTAATTCATTAATACTTCATTATAATTATTAGTAGTACAACTAAAGCAAAAGAATGTTCATAAAATAAAAATAAATAAAATCAAAAGAATGGTTGGACACAAATCCAGGAAGACACGCTTATGTTTTTTGGGTTTGTGTGAACGCCCTTTATCCTGTTAATTTAAAGGGCACGTGGACTACTTTTTTTTTTTTTTTTTTTGAGGCACAGGTGGATTATACTTTTTAAGATTTTGTTAATGTGTATCAATAAATTTTTTTTTTAATTTCTTGATAATTGAAAATGTTGTCGTTACTTTTTCAATTCCTAAAAAAATATTTCTAAAAATAGATGATTTAACGTGTACATTTCTTTCTATTCCCTTCTTTTTAAGCGGACCTTACTTTTTATACCTTTCTTATCTATGCTTTTAATTTATGGGCCTTGCTAACGAGGACACTGGTTAAGTATCAATTTTTAAAAAGTTTTAACATCATCTTTATGAGAAATGAAAAAAGCTGTCAAAATATTAATTATTTTTTTTCTTTTTCCATAAAAACTTTCTTTAATTAGATTCTTAACCAGTACCCTAAGAGCACTGGTTAGCATTTCCTTTCATTTATCTTTTAGCAACATTTTTTATAATGACACATGATTTGTCTTACCAAAAAATGACACATGTTTAATTTTGGAGTGACAAATTATCACCTCCACTTTTTTTGGGGCCGACAAGACAAAGTTATTCCTATTTCCTAGCATGTGACATACCCATGCCTTCCACGTTTCCTTGTCATTATTTGTTCGTTTGTTTTTTTCTTTTGTTTGGACGTTTCTTATGCAAGGCATGGATTTGACTGCAATATATATAGTTTACTCTTAGTAGGAAGGGTTAACGGATGCACGATATTGATTTAAGAAAAATTTTATAAATTTTTATGAAAAAAGAAAAAAAAAAAAAAAACAGTTAACTAGTTTGACAAATTAAAATTTTTTTTTTCATAAAAATAGTATTAAAAGTTTTTTAAAATGATTCATTAACAAATACCTTAAAAGAATTAATTAACATATATGGAAATGGATAAAAGATTATTTTAGCTCAATTGACATTTTTTAGTATTTTTAATAGAGATATTCAAGATTCAAACTCTCCAATTTCCTTGCAACTATCAAATTTATAAATAAAAAAAAGTAGAATAATGATTGAGACAAGAAAATAATTTTATTCAAACAATTTAAATGTGGCGTAGCCTTTTTAATTGAGTGAAGATCAAATAAAATAAAATATTTTACTAACTCATGCCATGGATGTGGAATCCACGAAATCGTTCTGGTGGCTGCTTTTAAATGAGTGAAGATTAAATTAATTAAATATTTTGCTAACTCATGCAATGCATGCGGAATACGAAAGTTATTCTGGTGGCCTGTAAAAATACTAAAGAGCACCTAAAACTAAAACCTATAATTTTTTTAATGATAAATTAAAGTATGAAACACATATATCAAAAGCTATCAAAAGCTCAGATCATAAAGAAAGACGCTCATATTCCATGGTCTTCGAAATGCATCACTTTTGGAAAAGTAAAGAAACTCAAATCCATGCCATGGTTGGTCTTCATCGCCAGATATGCCAGAGCAAGTTATATATATATATTATCATTGGAATGTGAATCTGAATGGCATTCACCCCGAAAACAAAGGTGGAAGTTGCAACTCCATTTTTAAAGCTCATAAGTTGGAACTCCATTTAAAGGCTCTTTGTAACCTATAGTAATAACATGGTTCACACGAACATTTTATATAGCTTTTTTTGAGAGAACGAACATATATAGCTGGTTAACCTGTTAAAGTGATTAATTTACTATTGAAATATAAATAAGTTGGAACAATTCCTAATTAATAACATCTTAGTTTTTATAAAAAAAAGTCATTCACTTTTTTTGTATAGTATCAAGCTTAATTCCAAATGACAAAGTTTAGCTCAAAAGTAGTTGGACATATCTTATTCCCACCCATTGCATTATTTGTTCACCATTTTAAAAGAAAGGTAGAGATTAAAGAAGTCTACCACGTAAACTAGGAATTCTAAGGTTTTTTTTTTTTGTTAAAATGATGGAAAAGTAAAGAAATAAAAAATGGTAGGAAGGTAGAAAATATTTTAATTTTCCATCATTTGTATTTAGTTGGGAGGGAATGAAAAATTAAAGAGATGAAAAACTAACAGTTTGAATTTTCTGTGTTTTTTCTTTTTAATATCAAAAAAATGATAAGATGGAAAAATTAGTTTGTAGAAATTATTAAATTTACTTTTATGCTCTTTTTAAATAGTATATAATGTTGGGTGCACATGCACCATAGTCCAGCCCAAGAAGAATAAAAGTCCAAGTGATGGCCCGTTTGGTAAACAATTTTAAATACATATTTTCAGTTTTTAAACAACATTTCACACATTTCTATATACTTTTTCATCTATGCATATTTCAAAAAACTATAAACAATATTACTCAAACTCTTCTACTAAACGGGCCCAAATACTCCTATATCAAGTTAAAATAAGAGATCACGGTCGGTTGGTACTTTGTGTGTTTCTAGGAGTCCAGCCGCATCTAATTCTACTCTTTAATGAGCTTTTGCGATAGGCTTGAATGGCAAAGAGTCTTAATTCCTTGGAAAGTACTGTAGATGGTGTTCCAAGAGATCATGGTCAAACTCTTCTATCAAACGGGCCCAAATACTCCTATATCAAGTTGAAATAAGAGATCATGGTCAGTTTGTACTTTGTGTGTCCAGCCGCATCTAATATCTACTCTTTAATGAGTTTTGTGATAGGCTTGAATAGCACAGAGTCTTAATTCTTTGCAAACTACTGTACGTGGTGTTCCAAGATTCCTATTCCATTCATCCAAAAAAAAAAAAAAAAAAGATTCCTATTCCTAATTGATGAGTGCGAGGGCATGCTTTTATACATAAAAGGCATCCGCGTGGTGTGCTAAAAAAATAAATAAATAAATAAAAAGTAGAACACAAACCATAAAAAAAGAGGTGCCGTACAGTGAAAAAAAAAAAGGTGGGTGTGCCGCATAGCGAAAAGAGGAAAGAAAAAAGAATTTTCCTTCTCATAAAGATAATTTGTGAGTGAGAGTAAAGAAAAATAAATGAGTTTTTTTTTTTTTTTTTTTTAGTCGTAAGGTATACACAAAAATTATTATAATTAATTTGATAATAGTGAAATTATTCGGAGTTTGTCTCGTGATTTTTTTCTCTTCAAGAGAAAGAGTTTTTCACGTAAATATTTATGTTCTGGGGTGTGATTATTATTTTGAATTGCTAATATTATTGATAATATTATTTAGGACTCAACATATAAGAAGTAAGGACCCATTTGGTATGTATATTTAAATAACAGTTTTCAATTTTTTTAAAAATATGTGTGGGTGAAAAAATATGTAAAAATACATGTAATATTATTTAAAAACTGAAAACATATATTTAAATGTATGCACCAAACAGAGTCTTAAGTTTTTTGAAGTTGGGTAAATTATACCCAAAACCACCTGTATTCTTCTCACATTTCATCTCTCAGCTAAAATAAAAGAAAATTATGTTTTCTTCCCACCTTTTTTCGATCATCTTTTTTTATTCTCTCACTTATAACCCCAACCAAACGCGGGGTAAAGGATTTGAATCCCTGATATTGTACGCAAAGTCTCAAGGTCACGGGCTCAAGCTTGCACAAGGGGAGTGGTTCCATCTCAAATACAATAATTCCCGTCAGCTTTCAATCAGTGTCTCGTGCAAATTTGAAGCTCGTCTTGTTTTCATAGGCCTTTTTCAAATATTAACGTGTGGGAAAGGTTACTCATCAGTTAAAAAAACCATCGCATTCACGTCTACATATTGTGTTTCATGTGCCTCAACTGAAAAAGAAGGTCGGACAAGTGGTACGAGTTATAACGAATTAACTTTGCCCAAAGGTCGACAATAATGAAGTTTCCGTGGTCTCTTAAAAAGTTAAAACCCAAATGGATTACAAACTTTCATTGGATTATATGTCTCGCCAGAAAGTTGTTATAGAAGCCTTGGTACAATGGCATGGACGACTTCCAGTTGAGGATGCAATATATGTAGCCTCCGTTTGAAGCTTTGCAACGATAATTTTCCTACCTAAATCTCGAGGACCAGATTTGTCTCTAAACTCTAAAGGGAAGGAAATGCTATTACTCATCACGTTGCATGATTGTGCGTTGACAAATTGTGTGTGATAAGAGCAGACAATAGATAGCAGTTGGTTGATAGGGAGCGGTTTTTGATGCATTATTAATTTCTTACTGAATTGATTAGGCTTATCAAATAATACATAATATTTTCTCTATAAAGAAAAAATAATAATACATCATATTTCTGAGTTTATGTAGTGGTGGCTCTAGAATTTTTTTTTAGGGTGATCATTAAGAAATTTAATTTATATAAAATTTAATAAAAAGACAATTTGAATAAATCAATGTCACAAAAAAAAAAAAAAACACGCAAATACATGAAATAATACAATTTTTTTGTACTAACAAAGAGAATAATTAAGAAAAAAAAATATAAACTAATAAAAGATAAAGTGCAAATTAAAAATGTTGATATGAGAATAATAAAGTGACCAAAATAATTTCATAATAAATTTTATGCAACAAATTGTTAGCCTGATATTGGTGGGTAAAACATGTCAATATTAAATCCGAATTAGAATTAGAAACAACTTACCACATAAGATTTATTGTGAAATATTGAAATTTGTAAAAATATTGTACATGTAGCATTACTCTTATATTTACTGAACTCAAATTCTTATGATTTTCAGGTAAAGGTATTCAACATTTTTATTAGAGTAGTCAAAATAGGTTAATTTAGAATATAATATTTTTTTAAAAGTATATATATACATTTTTTTTCAATTCAAGGTGGCCACATAACAAATTAAATTAAAATAACTATTTATATAAAAAAAATTTGCATGTATAAAATATTTTTTGACAAGTGAGGATGGTCCTACGGCCACTCTCACATACAAGTAGAGATGGTCCTACGGCCACTCTCGCGTACAACTAGAGCTGCCAGTGAGTTTATGATTCGGTGGATACCTTCTTCTTTTTCTTTCTTTTTTTTTTTTGGTAAGAGATTAGGTGGATACCTTTTTTTGCTGAATGAGATTAGGTGAATACCTATTTCTTAGAAGTTGATGTTTTTTAATATATTATAATAGATGAACTGTTAAAATAAATTAGGTATGATACCTATCAAAATGTAAGTATAGTAGTAAAATCAATAATGACCCATTTTTGATATATTTTTCTCATTCTTTTTCAAATCGAATACGACCATGCTGATCAGCTGTTTAAGGCCAAAGAATTGCATTTGATGACTATGGTAAGAATTTCAAGTTTAAACCCAATAACCCCTCCTCTCTCTCTTCCTGTTCTTCAGGAGAATTTGGTCACCTTCAAATCTGACCATTGTCATTCAATTCTGTCCTACACCATTATATGATTAGAACTTTCAGGAAAGTGGAAACCATAGGCATAAGCCCATCACAGTGTTACAGATACTTAACATAACCAGGTAGTTCTTCATTTTCTTTTTTTAAGAAAATAAAATTATAAGATAATTTTACCACACACAAAAATATAAAAATAAATAATAAAAAAAACAAACGTGGGAGAGAGAGTTCCCTCTCTTACATGCATCTTAATGCTTGGAGAGATGAGTGAAAAATAGCTAGTTCTCAAAGCTGGGCAGAAGAGTTAAAAAGCATTGTTAATTACGAGTAAATATTATAAACTGGAAAAACCTCTGGGTTTCCTTAGCTCAACTACTATCACGCTGATATTATCTTTGCTCCCTCGAGCCATTGCTAGCTCAGTTAACACTGCTGCGGCCTCGGCAGCGCGACTCTCATTCTCAACTTCCACTTCCAGGGATTTCCTCCTCAGTCTTCCTTCAAGACATCTCTTCACAATCTGGCATGCAACTTCATTTGATATAACGTCCCACAAGCCATCACTGGCTAGGATAAGGAATTCATCATTATTGCTTCGTTTGGTCACTGTGACTTCTGGCTTGGATATCACATAGGGTCTGAGGTAGTGATCACCTGCATGCAATAAGTAAAGAGAATGATTGGTGGTGATGACATTTCAGATAATATATTACCAAAAAAAACAAAAAGACATTTCAGATAATATAAGCAGTGGAAGCTATGGATTTTTTTTAAGGGGCCAAGCTCTCTCTCTCTCTCTCTCTCTCACATTAAGTTATTCCTTATAAATGTTAGTCAAAACAATTTTTTAATAGTCAGTTTGTAAATGGTAAACCATCTAATTGCTGTTTTTCGCCCAAAAAAAGTCCATATCCTTAATTCTCCAAATATAAAATATTAATGTAAATAAATTTTTTTTTAAAAAAAGAAGACTTTTGAGAAACTTATTAAAACAAAGAAGACTTCTATTTATTAAGAAACTTAGTTATTTTATATTTAAACTCTCCATAAGAATCTTAGCCCATCATAATTTCTTTAAATATTAAAATATATAGTTTCATATGCTAACGAAACCATAATAAATGACTAATTTTATAATATATAATTTCATATAGAAACCTAATAAATGCCTAATTGTATGTATGATTTGGTGATTATGTAACATGACATCATGCTTAACATCCCGAATTGGTACACCCCCTCCCTTGTCTCTTTTGTGTAATTTTGAGAGAAAGATCCCTATCTCCTCCCATTTTTGCCTAGGGAATCAGGAGAGAGAGGGGACTAGTTCCCTATTTTGTAGTCTGGATACTTTCTCTTTGTTTCAATGAAAAATTGAAAAGTCTTATTCAGGGAAAAAAAATTGAAAAACCCCCTCAAAAAAAAAAAAAAAAAAAAAATTTATGGCACTAAGTTATCTTTATTTAACAACTCATTGCGAAAGCTAAGTTGATTCAGGAACAACCCTATAAATCTTACCACAAAGAAGAGTAAGGCAAAAAGATCCAACCCTGTTTCCTTTCTTTGCTTGTAGTTCTTATTGGCAAGCATATGCATAAAAACCAGATATCCATTTATAAGCAAAATTCTTGGGGATGTAATGAGGGAACTCCTTAACAACAAATGATAAGAACTTTCCATCTTTTAGTTTTTGATAATTTAATAGTTATAAGTGGGGAAGGTTGGTATTGAACGTGGTTCTCATGTTAAGATGCTTACTTTTCCAAGGGCTGCTTTAATAATCGATAGTGATGTCCTTGCAAATCTAATGGTAAATTGACTGATTGGTGATGGGTCATTCTCAACTCTAATGGCCACTTGTGCTTAAAGCTTAATAGCTACCATCACCATTTAATTTTCTATATGCCACTAGCATTTTTTGTTTTTGAGTGAAGAACGCCACACTAGCATTTGAGTAGTCACGAGCATATTAAACCATCATTATTCTATGAAGAACATTAGTGGTATAAGAAGTACATAGAGGATTACTACATACCTATTGATCTAGAAGTGGTAAGAACTCCTAGAACGCGATGTCCATTCCAGTTTATGACCTTTCCACCAGCGGCTTCAATTCTCTTCAACTCATCTGGTCTGTCAGGCTATTAACACAAATGATGCACCAATCATGATTTAGATATTGTCATAAAGCTGAGTTCTTATAACCAAAGGATATCAACAATGAATTTGTGTGATACATGTAAAGAAGACACTGAAAATATAAATGTGATCTAAAATATGCAACCCTCTCACCAGTCACCACGAAACTAAGTTCAATGATAAGCGGATAAAGCAAAAAATTAATGATTAAAAAAACATTGCTAAAAATACATGGAGTATGCATACCTTGCTACTACTAGTCAAAGATAATTCAACATGCAATTATATAATTCTCTGGAAGTATAATAACAACATACTCTCTTCTTTCGTATAATATTAATTGTGGATCTTACTAATTGAATTCATAGTAGGATCAATTATTCATGTGAAAGATGAGAATAAGCAAGCAGCGAATAAATTAAAGCCCAGAAACTAGCCGTATGACAAATTTAAACACCACTTCTGGTATTCTTATTTAATACCTCTATAAATTACCATAACAAAGAATCAGAAATTTGATGTTCACGAACTTCTTGAAGATTGTCTGGCAATCACAGTGGACGAGAGTTGCCCCAATGACCGGTGGGTAAGAGACTGAAGGAGTATCCTGGAATTCATAAGGGATTTATACTTGACAAATATTTTCACTTCAAGCACCCACAGACATAGTTCTTCTAAAATAAGTAACAGCAAATTGAAGATAAGTGCTCCCTAGTGAAAAAAATTGTGCCTAACAGAAGAAGTTGATTATCAATCACACTGTAATTTACTCGAAACATCCTCAAATGATCCATTAGCTCACCATCATGACCCTTACAACGTGGAATCAATAGAGTTGGTGTCCTAATTAAATTACTAATTTTACAACATGGCGTTGAACTATTTGTCACCTGTAAAGTCGCAAATGAACTTTATTTTTAAATGAATATTTTATAAAAGGCAAAGTTTAGCTTTAAACTAGTTTAAACTTTCTTTTCCTATGACGATTTATTACACTATAATGTGAATTATTTAAACAAGTTATGTGATTAAAACTAGACACAGATAATCACTTCAATTTACACATAGTAGATTGGGGCTAAACTTTTTCCTTCCGTAAATTAGAGTTGGGATTTTTTTTTTCCCAACTGTCTAATTTTCAATAATGTAGTGTTAAATTTTTTTTTTTTTTAATTACAACAGTGGAGTGTGATGTTCAAACCTAGTTCTCTTGGTAAAGAATGGCTGGTTAAAATTACCACCACCAGCAACTACAACATATCCATAGGTATTTACAAAATAAAAACTTGAAATAAACCGAAGCGGATGAAAGCAATAAATTGGGTTGTAAATGAAAATGTTTCCTAATAAAATTAAAATTTTAAAATGAGTTCAAAAATTTGTGTCTTGTCTTGATAATAAATTGTTGATAATAAAATATTAATTATCGTAGGGCGGACATTGAAAATTAAATTCTATGTGTGTATGGCATATATTAAAAGTTTTCAAAAAATTATTTCTTATTATTAATCAGTTGTTAATGTTCTAGGCTTGCTGAACTGAGAATTTGGTCACTAATCACAATATTGTATTATTAGAACAGTCAATTATTGCTGTGCAAGTGCAATTTGGTAATTCCCACTTATAAGTTAGAATAGAAACGAACCTTCTGTTTCTCAAAAAGGAAAAAGAAAAAAAAGAATCGAACCTTCTGATTCTGAATCTTTTATACGCAACCATAATCTACGATCTATGGACTATGATACTAGAAATTGAAAAAGCTATTAGCAGCACTGGCAAAAGCGATTCCTCTCTCTATCTCGCTAGAAGTCGAAGGCGCTGTTTTGAACAACGTTTTTATATCATGTATTCATATAAATCAAGCCAGAAACCGAACCTTCAAATAGCGTTTTTAAAAAAAGAAAACCAAGCAAACTAGAAAAAACTAACACACTTTGGCGGCAAGACAAGGCAATGACATTGAGAATGAGAATCAAATATTCAAAAAATTAAGAACCGTACCTTATGATCACGAGACAAGGCCAAAGCCACACCACCACTAAACAAGACAGCCCTACAATCCCCACAGTTAGCAACCACAAGCTCCTCCTCTCCCACCACCGCCACAACCGCCGTGGACCCCACCGTCCTCCCCACACCACCACCCACCACCTCCTCATCCATTTTACCAAAACAAGCTTCCATCACTCTCTCCCAATTATACTCCGATAACCCTTCTAACTCTTCACTGCTACTCTCACCCTCCTCCACCAAAATCCCATGCAACCTTTCACTACAAGCCCTCGCCACGTGGCACCCTCCATGCCCATCGTACACTCCGAAAAAATCGTACTTTCCTCCAACACCACCACCACCGCCACCTTTTTTGTTCATAATTCCTAGTTCAGCTCTCACAGCATCTTCCATCTCTCTCCTCCTCCCCATAACAGAAACCGAACCGTACGACAATACCACCTCGTCTTTCTCCGAAGAAGACACAGACAATGACACCTTCACCGAATCACCAACATCCTCCTCCTCCGATGATGATGATGTTTTCTTCGTACGACACGTGTACTTCAGCCGCCGGACTTTGATTCTTCTCCTCGTCACCGTGATCTGACTCATCTCCCCGGAATCCGACGTCGTTCTCTGGAGATTCATTCCCACTGGCCCATCAACGTGAGGCTTTGAAGCCTCTATCAACCTCATTTTTTTTTTTATAGCGTAAAGTGGAATGCAAAGGTAGTAACTGGCTAATCTGTGTGTTATATAAAAAAGAATGAAATCTCAGCCGTTGAATTTTTCATAACCCCGTTGGATTTGAAACAGATGGGCTTTGAAATCTTTTGATGGACCAGTGGCTTGGATTTTTCAAAGAGAGACGTGGGTGACTGAGATTGGGTTGGTGGACACGTGTAATATAGATTTTGAGGTTAGTGATTCGGTCCCGTAAAAGACTATCGTGGTTCTGGGTCCCACGTAAAAAAAATAAAAAAAAGGTTGTGTTGTGTCTCTAGACAAGTCATTACGTGGCGTCTCGTGTGTCGAGGGGCCGATTCTGCTTTTTTGATGAGTCATTGGAGTCTTCGTTCTCTGACAGTGAACTGGGTTTTTTTTTTTTCAACTTTTTGGAAAATCAAATCAAGTCGCATTCAGAAGTGGTGGGAGAGTACACGTGTCGTGTTAACCGGGGGGTCGCGTGCCGGAGCTGCACCTCGTACCTTGTGTCTCTGCCGATATTTCGTGTCGAGGTTCTTTTACTATGATTCTATGAATAATGTTTTTTTTAATCTCGTTTTATTTAATTTAAATATTATTGTGTTGGTTTTGTGTCGAAAAATAGGTATATTATATTGTTTTGGATGGATGAAAATATCCCAAGAGGTATGATTGGGTCAACCGTTGCGGACGTGACTCACTTGTGAAAGTTGATTGGGTGTTAGTATGGGGTTCTTCTTTTTGTGTGGGTTTTAGACTTTTAGTATGTAACTTTAAAAAAAAATAAACTTATTTAAAGGATTTATCTTTTTATTTTTGAGAAAAGGTTAGAAATTAACGTAAACTTTAACAAACACAAAACTCCTAAGTTAAAAGAATATTGTTACAAACAAAATAACTTTACAATAAATTTCTCTATTATTGAGTTGGTTAGTTATTATTAATTTTCATATGTATCTATTATTTTTAACTTTTCTTTCACTATTAATAACTTGTCATCTAATAAAATTGTGAATTTTATCATGCCTCTAAATTTATTGAACTTAAAAAGAATGCTTCATGCTCGTAGGATTGAGTTGGACTTGCTCAACTTGGAGGAATTCTAGAAAAACACATAATACAAGTAATGGGTTAAAACTTGATCTTTGTGGGTCAAGTGATAAGGTTCTTGTTTAAAAACATAGTCTAACATACTTGTTTGAAACCCTATGTTGTTTCACCTCTTTGCCGCCCTTCACCATTTGAGCTTTTGAGGTAATTTGTCAGATCGGGGAAAAATCTCATTAGATCTTGCTAGATCTCCATCAAATTCAATGAGATATTCATTGGATTAGGCAAGATCTACTCTAGATACAATGGAGATCTCATAATCTTTGCCATGACACTACCATGGACGAGAAGATTGAAGATTTCTATAGATCCAAAACACTGGAATTCCCACAACTTGCTAGTCAACAACTTGTATGCCAAAAATTGGAATTTTTTGTGGGGTTTTTGAAACCATCTTTAGTCAAGTCAAGTGATCGATTGGTAGGGAATTCAATTGAACTCAACTTGTGGACACACTAGGATAAATCATCTTACATAACCCTACAACCAATATTTTAAAAAAATAATGCAAAAAAGCAAAAAAAAGAAAAAAAAGAAAAAAGGTTTGAACTCTAAAGTTTTAAAATTAGAGCAAAGTTCAACCATATATTGAGCCTTTATAATGTCATAAATAATTAAAGGAAATATAAGTATCACTTTAAAAAAAAAATGAATGAAAAAGTTTTAAAAATAAGTATTACAATTCACACATTCAAAGAATAAAGAAAGATATTATGATCCAAGATAACGGCAGAATTGATGATGGTGTGCAAAGTGTAACATAGGTTATAATTTGAGATACTAATTATGCATTTTGAAAGTTTAGAGTGAAAAATGTAATTTAAAATATGGTTTAAATTGGTAAAGTGTAATTATCCCAAAAATATATGGTCAAACTTAGTTTTGGTTCCTGATTTTGATCGATTTATTTTTACCAAAATTTAAATTGTCTTATTTTTAGCTTGGACAGGACATGTTGATGCATTCAGTCTAGTTAGAGTTGTAAAACCATGGTTGCAAATTTGCAATAGATATAGGTAATTCTACTCCCAAAATGGTTATAAAGTTCACTAATATGTAAAAGTATTAACAACTTATATAAAAGATCATCTCTTCATATACACTTTAAAGAGAATGGTTGTCAAAAGTTTTATTGCTCAAATTAGTACATAACTTTTGGTGTTTTCAATATAGACATTCTGAGTTCAAATTCTCATTCCTTATTACCACTATCTAAAAAATTAAAAGAGAATTGACAACATAATTATTTGTGATAAACAAAAATAACTTTCTAAAAGCAGAAGAGTTAGAAAATTGTGTCCTATTATTGTCAAATTCATAATGGACATTCGTATTATTTTTTACAGTATTTTTATTGGGGTTGATCAAGTTCTTAAAAGTCCTCTTCTCAAAAAAGAAAAAAGTTTTTAAAACTTAAAAGCCCAACCCATCCCATCAAAAAAAGAAAAAGAAAAAAAGAAGCCCAACCCACATAACCAATCCAGCATGACCCGAAGGGTTGTAAACAGTTTTGATTGAGTGGGAGACTGGGAGTTGACAATGAGTTCGACAATATTAGTAAAAATCGGATGGGTTGACGTTTTGGGTTGATCAAATGGGCTTTGGCAAAAGGGGGTGAGCTAGACTTCGGCTTGTGTGGGTTTTTATAAATTATGGACTTATGGACAAGAGTATGACACGAGACAAGACAACATGGTGGGAATAAAAAATTAATTAGTTAAATAATTTTTATTTTTAAGTATATTTTACTTATTTATCAGAATATTTTATGTTTATTTATAAGTTTTCAATATATATATATATATATATATGTGGGGACAGGTGATTCCAGCACATTTTTGAGCTACAGGCCCTGTCCGAGGATGATCAAATACCCAAGGACGGTTAAAAGATCCATGCATACATAGGCCGGAAGGCCGAGGAGGAAAGGGGAAATTGGCGTGGTAATTGAGGTTCTCGAGGAACAAAGGCACCTTGGGAATGCTTTAGGAAGTCAACCACTTTGGAAAAATGAGCTCCAAGGGAAGTAGCAGAGCCGTTTCAGCAATGGAAAGAACCTTGGGAATGCTTTAAGAAGTCAACCACTTTGGAAAAATGAGCTCCAAGGGAAGTAGCAGAGCCGTATTAGCAATGGAAAGAAGAAATATTTGGGAAGGTGATTGCCACCACCACATTAAATGCTCTGCACCAACTGAACTAGTCATATTTATGGAAGAATGACACCTAAACAGTGTCTTCCTAGCTCACAGCCCTTCCTATTACCTCCAGAAGGGCTATGATGTATTGGGGGGATTATATAAGGAAATTGTCTTCATAAAAACGGGCATGCAATACTAAAGATGAAGGAGGGAAGAACACTTTGTAAACAGAAAAACTTGATTAATATAAGAGCACTTTGTTCTCGGATTGGTCCAAGGAAAGAAATTATGTTGAATTTTTGCGTCTAATCCTTTTAATTTGAACCCAATCTATCTTGAGCCTGAACTTACGTGGTTTAGTAGTTTGCTTGAAAAACCCACTCTCTAACAAATTTATTGTTTTGGGCTTATTGGGCTGACTTCCACCGTTCTCGGTGAGTTTAGGCTACAATACCAGTCCTTATATATATATATAATTAAAGGAATTATTTTTCAATAAAATTTTTTTTTTCAACCCAATTTAATGTGGACGCACAAGCAGGTGTCCCTGGCCACACAGACTTCAGAATTTGTGGGAGAATTTTAAAGAACAGGCAATATGTGCAAAGGGAGAAAATGCATAAAGTTTTTGTAAATTAAGTGATGTTACAAATTCCTAGTTGTACAAAGAGCTGCAAATATGAACTATACAGATACAAATTACACAAATCTGAAAATATGAATTAGAATAGTTACAGCTAGTAGAACAAGTGATGCATCAAACCTGAAAGAATTAACGACAAATGTGCATGGCAACTTAAGATTATTTGCAGCTGGCAGTAGTGCGTTCTCATTTATAGGATCTGTATCGAAAGCAAGCTGCTGCCAGTCAAAAAAAGAAAAGAAAAAGAAAGAAAGGACGAAAAAGAAAGAAACAAAGAAAGAAAAGATAAATTTTTCAACATCACCAGTAATCATTGCAAGAACATGTCCCATTTTTGAAGTGATGAAACCGATTTGAGTCTCTCACCACTATTTCTCTACCTCTAGCCATTGAAATAAATTTGATTGCAGTGTGACAGTCTCCACAAACACGAAGATTCTTAAATACTCTAATAGGCTTTGGTTGGGATACGCTTATAAGACCAAATGCAACAGCTATTTTCTCACTGTGCTGAAACAAATATTGCTCCTTTAGTTCATCCTCTACATCATGAAGAACAAAATCTGTATCGGGTACATAGCCCAATTCCTTTATTTTTGAAGCCAATTGGTTCAGTTCATAATAAATATCTTGTGCTAGGGGGTGTGAAGTGTCCCCAACGTGGAACTTGTGCACCATATTTTCCACCTCTATCCAGCTATAACCAGCTTCTTTGATCAAGTTTCTCTCTTTCAAATTTTTTCTAATTATTGCCACATTGTCCCATTGACCTGAGGAAGCATACAAGTTTGATAGTAAGATATATGCTGCTGGATCATATGGGTCTTGCTCAAGAATCATCTTTGCAGCATGTTCCCCAAGTTCTTTGTTGCCATGAACCTGACAGGCAGCAAGAAATGTACGCCAAACTAGTGCATCAGCCTTGAAAGGCATTGAAATAATGAATTCAAATGCTTCTATAAGGGATCCTGATCGGCCCAATAAATCAACCATACATGCGTAATGTTCCATTCTCGGAACAATCCCATGTTCTCTGTACATTGAGTTGAAGAGTTTCCAGCCCTCAGAAATTAGCCCCGCATGGCTACAAGCTGATAAAACAGCAACATAGGTGATCTCATTTGGTCTAACACCATCCTCAAGCATTTTGCGGAACATTTCCATAGCTTTAGAGGCGAATCCATGTTTTGCAAAACCAGTAATCATTGAAGTCCAAGATATAACATTTCGACCTCCCATATCATTAAAAACTTGAAATGCAGCTTCTATATTTCCACACCTAGAATACATGGAGATCAAAGCATTACAGATGCTTTGATTTGACGCAAACCCTGATTTTAGTAACCGTGCATGAATTTGCTCACCCTTACCAACTGCACCGATACTAGCAGCTCCACTCAAGAGGCTAGCAAATGTGAAAGCACTAGTACCAATTCCTATATCCTCGATTTCATGAAAAAGTTCAAAGGCTTTTTCAGAATTCAAATTTTTGGCATACGCATCAACAATCGTGTTGTAAGAAATTAAATTCTTCTCAAACAGCATATCAAAAGCTTTATGAGCATCTTCCATCATGCCAGACCTTGCATACATGCTAATAAGAGAATTTCCCACACAATTAACTGATGCAAGACCAAGTTTCACAGCATGCGTGTAAACTTGCTCTCCCATATGGGGATCAGAAAGATTTGCACATGCCTTAAGGACACTAGAAAAGGTGAAATGATTTGGTGAAACATGACCCTTGATCATTTCACAAAAAAGTTCCACAGCTTCCTTATCACACCCTCCACTTTGCACGTATCCTGTGATAATTGCTGTCCAAGACATGACATTACGATCTACCATCAGGTCAAAAACTTTCCTTGCATCATCCACCGATCCAGCCGCTGCACACTTAGCATACATGTCTACCAAACAGCACGCTACACAAACATCTAAAGCCAACCCAGTCCGTATGACCCAAGAATGCAATTGCTGCCCAAGATTTAACAATTCTAGCTCTGCACAAGCTGAAATAACTCCACCAAAGGTAAATTGATCCGGTACATACTCACTCAAAAGCATATCCAAAAACAAATCTACTGCCTCCATTGGGTACCCAAATTGCATAAACCTAGTTATCATCAAAGTCCAAGTAACCGCATTCTTCTCAGGCATTTTCTCAAACACCTTATAGGCTAAATCCACAGCACCACCACCCTTCACAAACATATCAATCAACGCACACCCAACACACACATCAGACTCAAAATATCCACTTTTTATAACAAACCCAAAAATCATTTTCCCAATGGGAACGTTTTCCACATTCGAACACGCCCGAATCACTGCGGAAAAGCAATACTCATTTGGGCAGAGCCCATTTTCAAGCATTTGAAGAAACGTGACAATGGCTTCAGTTCCCATATCATTATTTGCAAAACAAGAAACCATAGCAGTCCATGAAACCAAGTCTCTCAAATCCCCCATATCATCAAAAATGGATTTTGCTTTAGCCCAATCCCCACTTTTTGAGTACAAGCTGATGAGAGAATTGAGAATGAGAGAGTTGAGGTGGAGTTGGGAGTGAGTCAAGTAGTGGGTGTGAACGAGTTTGCCGAGTTGGAAGTTCCGGGACCTTATACAGGACTTGAGGAAGAGAGAGTAGGTGGTGAGGTCTGGGTGGGTACCCTTTTGGGCCATGAGATCAAGGGTGGACATTGCTTTGTGGAGGTGGCCCACATTGAGGTAGTGGATCAGACGGTGGTTAAGGGGTTCACAGTTTGGATTTTGTGGTGATGATAATTGAAGGTTACGGCGGGACCGATTTGAGGGTTTGATAGAAGGTAATAAAGGTAGTTTGGAGGCAGACGAAACAGAGAGGCCTAGCATGTTTCTTCCAACGGGCTAGAACCATACAAGAGGCCGGGCATGTTGCATTTTATAGGTTTGGGTTTTGGTTTGTTTGTTTTGTTATTTTATTTGTTATATAATAATTTTTTTTTTTTTTGGATTTCGTAGGGAACTTTACTTAGATTAGTTGCATATCACAGAATATACTGTACAACAATCTTTACTGTTAATTAAACTCCTACGGACAATTGACTCTACCCGCTAGAACTAGTAACCAAGTAATCTAGGAGTTTTTCACTTTTAACGGGTTAAACAGTTTACCCTCATGTCCAAGAGGTTATATAATAAAAAATTGTGAATATCCATATATTTAAGGGACAATATTCGATGCGACCCGCGAACATGACACGGGCATAATACAATGTTTGTAAATTAGGGTTGTGTTTTAGCGGGTTCGTGCTAGATTTAGGTTGATACGAATTGACTCATATAATAATCTTGTCATTTCGAGTCAAATACACGCGAAACTCGTTTTGACCAATTTAACTGCTTCATCTACAGTGTAGATATATCAGCTATATATAGCGATATCTATGAGTGTTTGGTTTGTACACCATTCACTTTTTTAGCGATATCTATGAATATTTGGTTTGTACACCATTCGGTTTTATAGTGTCTTGATATCTATGAATGTTTGGAAGTTTTTATAAAACTTTTTTCTTATTAAATTATTTTTTTCTTGTATATAACAATGTATATAGTGTCACATCATTTCAAAATTTTGGTTAAAATCCAAAAGCTTTATATTTGAGCAAATTTTTTATTTTTGTATTAAAAGTTTTTTGTTTTTGTTATTGTAGTCCTTATCCTTTTGTCTATTGTCAACTATAAATCTGATACTACTTGCATATGTGATGGAATGTCATTTTATCATAACCAATGACAATTTTATAGATAGTAAAATTAAATAAAAATAATTATTTATGGATGAAAATGATAATTTACTAAAACAAAAGGTTATAATTTGGATTTCGACTTAAAATTTTAGATAACATGATAATAGATCAAATATATATATATATATTATGATTCAATGATTTATAGCATTTAAATCTAAATATTTGGACCAGCTACAGTAAGAGCACGTGACTTCCTAGTGCCCTTTATCTACTTCTCTCCTTCTCATTTCTTAGCGGAAAAAAGAAGAAGTTTACAATGCCCTTTACCACACCACGTAGTTTAAACAAGGTCTCATAGTCATATTCTTCACTATATCACAATATAAAATCATTGACTCTATAATAGTAAAAATGGATATCATGTAACCACCCTCTCGCATGTGTGAGAGAGCGGTTAAATGCGTTTGGGTACATGTTGATGGTATGCATACCAGCTCCATATGTCAGGAACATTTTCATTCAATGGGACAACTCTAATTCAGCAGCCTAGTTGATTAAGGAAGTATTAATTAGCTGTTTGATCTATTCCAGAGCTAAACCTCGAACGATTCTGCACAACAATACTTGGAAGGATTCCTTCTCTGTTGTAGGCAGGGCAGCCACTGAATTATTGTAGACTTTGTAGTTCACATGAATTGATTGCTTAACCATGCATATGAATACTGAAAGCAATTTCTACACTGGGCTATTGCCACTCCAATATATATTGCCCGGTTTTTCAGCATTGACTTAATCAATTACACATTCACAAATCACAATTATAAAATTATAAATTTTTTTTCCACTTAAAAAGACTTTAACAAATAAATATACCACGTACTAAGCAAAAAAAAAAAAAAAAAAAAAAAAAAAAATTGCTTTAGGTATGGATAGCTATCATAAATCAAGGGACCAATTATTTGTCACACAAAAATAGGAAGTGTCTTTATGTATGTGAAAACTAATTGCCCTAGTTTTGTGGTGGTGTTAGCTTTTCCTTACATTTAAAGTTTAGCCGATTGACTTGATTCACCTGATTGAAATGATGAACTAGTTGAATTTAAGTTGTCTCCTACATCCCCTGTTGGTCTCGCTGGTGATGATGATAGGAAAGGCTTGGAAGGCATTTGTAAGCATTCAATTTCTCCTTCAAGCATTTCTACAACTTTGTTCATTGAAGGTCGGTCACTAGGCTTCATCTGTATGCACCATAATGCGACTATGATCATCTTCTTAACAATTTTCTTCTCCTCCTCTGTGGCATCTTCTATTTCTATGTCATTTCCTTCGCTAAATTGGCCATACACCCAAGTTGGGAAGTAAATTTGGCTTGAATGGTCTGTAAATGCATTCACGTTCTGTCTTCTGTTAGCCATTTCCAACAATAACATGCCAAAACTATAAACATCAGCTTTATAGGAGACCCCTCCAATATTTTTATAGAACAACTCTGGAGCTATATATCCTAGTGTTCCCCTTGCAGCAGTCAAAGACACTATGCTATCATTTGCTGGATAAAGTTTTGCAAGCCCAAAATCAGAAACTTTGGGAATGAAGTTCTCATCGAGAAGAATGTTATGAGGCTTGATATCAAAATGCAGAATTTGCATGTCACATCCTTGATGTAGATATTCAATCCCACGAGCCACTCCAAGAGAAATCTTATATGTTTTCTCAATACTTAAGGGTATACTTCCTTCTCGAGAAAAAATGTATTTTTCAAGAGAACCATTAGGCATGAATTCATATATAAGACCACGCTTTGATCCCTCAGCATAGAAGCCAATGAGTTGCACCACATTCATGTGGTGAATCCTTCCAATTGTTGCAACTTCGCTAATAAAATCTTGGCCATTGGCTTTGGAGTTACCCAACATCTTTATAGCTACAAGAGGGCCACTTTCAAGCTTTCCTTTAAATACAGAGCCATAGCCTCCTTCGCCCAATTTGTCCTTGAAACCTTTGGACATCTTCCTAATTTCTGAGTAAGAGTACCTAATTGGCATGAGGTTAATTTGGCTTTGCAGAAATTCTTCAATAGCATCATACATTGACAAATGTCTCTTACACCACTTATATATCAAAAATGCCACCACGCATGGAATCCCCAAGACAGTCTTTATTTCAAGGTGAAATATTACTGTGCAGAAACATCACCAAAATAACTATAAGAAACAAAATTGTTGTTGCACCTGTCACCTTTTTTAATTTTTAGTTGCAATTATAGTTGGACTTACTACTACATACCTTCTTCATCCTAGTAATTAAGCACAACATATTTTGTTTCATGTTAATGTAACTAATATTAATTTACGTCTTGTTTGCATGCATGGTAAACTATTTTTAATCACAAACTTAAGGAATGATATGCTAAAAAAATTAAAGTTGAAGAAGAGATTCAGGTTATTACCAATTTCCAGCAGTATGGCCCAAGCTGCAAGAACCATGAACAAGAGAAGAAGGTGACATTACTTTTTGCTAAACGAAAAGTGAATTGCTAATTAGTAAAACAAGTGGCCCGAATAACTTGAAAAGTCTAAGGCCTAATAAAACTACAGTGAGATCTTACATTGGGCCATGCTCGGCAAGAAATATTTCCTATTAACTTAATCTTTTAGGAGAATTAATAATTTATTATGGTAATAGAGCGGGACATCCTAAATTTGATCCCTTGTCAATTTTGCTTTTTATTCCACTAATTACCATGTACGTGTTTGACTTTTCTTACAAAATAACCAAAGTTTAAAATGATAAAAATCAAACACATGACATCCTATTTTTACTAAAAAGTAAAACAAAATATTTGTGTTAATGTATTCGAGATCAACCAATTAATTACCTAAGTACATGGTTATTTCTCTACCCGCGTCATCAGCACACATCAGGCGCTATTACTCAAGTAATTCTGTTTCCTTGTTCATTCTGTGTATTAATTACTATCCTTCAAAAAGCCTTTTTTTGAGATAGAAATCTCACCAGCGTTTGAATAATATGATATTGCGTCCCACCAGTGTGCACTTTCACCGAAGACATATACCAAACCTGCATTTTTGACAAAGAAAAAAAAATCAACGCTGAGAACTTTAAAATTGAATTTAGTCATTATACGACTACAATAACTATTCCCTAACATGTTTATTACATTGGAATGGCTGGGGGTACGCACTATTAAGCTATCTTCTTAAAAAATTTGATTATTATTACTTTTCATTTCCTAAAGCACAAATGTTTAAGATAGACCAATTGATTGCCCAAGTACTACATGGTTATTCCTCTACTTGTGTCATCATCACATCAGGAACCATTACTCATACAATTCTATTTAATTGTCCATTCTATATTACTCTTCAAACAACTTTTTGAGATAGAAACCTCACCGCTGAGTATATCTAGGATCAGGTCAAGCACTTGCTGCACTCCTGCCATCACAAATAATAGAAAAACATATTAGCGATTGGAAACCTTAAAATTAAATCCAGTCATTGTACTGAGACTTGAATAAAAATATCCTAATATGTCTATTACATTGGTATGGAATTATGGATATGGTGTATGCACCGGAAGTTTGGCCTTGTAGAAGTTTAATAGAATAAATAGATGAATGGTTAGTGAATAGTGACAGTGGAAAAATGCAAGAGTTCAGAAAAGAAAGAATCTTGCAAAGGGAAAATAATGCACAAAATATAAATTAGAGAATGTAAAGTTTTATGGCCTTATTTACCAAAAGTACTGCTTTTTTTGCATTGAAGATGGTTCGCGTCATCGAGGTAGCAAAAATCTCCTCTGCAATAACTGTAACATATACCATCGAGCCATGAAAGCTCAAAACCATATACCAATTCATTGTGGACGTCTGTACAGGAGATATTTGGGTCATCATTATTTCTTGGCCACGAAGTCAGAAACATCTTCTCTACTTGGCACGAGTCCTCCACTTGGGATACGTTGGTTATACCAACTGTAACATATCTATACCTCTTGGAATCAGATATAGAAGAAGAGTTGTCATTATAATTGCAAGTAGAAGTGTCCAAATACAATGGAGAATTCACTGGTTTTTCACAGCTCATCCAAACCAAACTCCGTGATAGTTCGTGATACCGCTCCGGCACCGTCCCCTTTGGCTGATACGTGGAATAATATAGCGAACTAAAATTGTATGGGTATAAAGAATAATTGGGAGTGGAGAAGTAATTGTTCTTCTGTATACCTGAGTCCACGATCCAGATTGTGTAGTTGTTGTAACTGATTTCCTCTACGTAGTATTTTCTCCCAAATAAGTACAGCACCGTACGATTGTTCTCACACGAAAGGTTAAACCTGTAACTGCAGTTTTCTGGGTCGGTCTTCAATCGAAAAGGAAAGCTTATGTTGTGGATATTCCCACAAGAAGAAGCGGTACAGTTAAGATTAACCATAGCAGTAGCATTAGTAGCACAGCAAGTTGGATGGACTAATACAAGAGCAATGAGGACAGTGAGTCCTACAGCAGTGAACGTCAATCCTCTTGCCATTGAGGTAGGTTGAGAGAGAGGGGAATAAGGTAGGTACAGAGAAAGAGAGGAATATTTCCAATAGTAAATACTAAAAACCTTCCACAGCTATAGACAAACACAATTAAAAATAGTCTTCTTTCTGATTCAGCATCTTCAACAAGAAAGTGGAGTTTCCGGTCCAACTGTCCAAGAAAGATGAAGCGCAAGTTCGTGGTACTGGTAGTGGAAAATATCAACATCAATATCACATGCGCGTCAGCACATACGTCATCTTGATTAATTATTTGACAGTTATTATTTATTTATTTTTAATTCTTATAAATATTTATTTATTTATTTATTTTTTTGGCTGAAGGAAAATTTAGTTAAAGTAATCTTTTTACTACTAAATGTGTCAATAATAATAATACTAACCACTCACTCACTCACTAGCACACTCGTTATTAATTATGCCTAAGTTTTATTAGAGAACGGGGATTGGAAGTTGTAAAAATCCCCATTGCTATTTTACAACCCAAAAGCATAAAAAGCCCACTATGTCCGGGTGGGTATACTCAAATTGTTTTGCAACCTTGCTACAATGGGTTCTTATAAATAAGAACCCACAGTAGCAGGTTGAAAAAATTCTTTATTATAAAAACATCCTCTCGTTTCTCTGTTATTTGAGTTAAATTTAAAAATTGAGATGTAGCGTATATTGTAAAGTGAGTTGATACAACAGATAAAGTAGATTTTAAAATGGTAAATATCAATTTTTATCAATACTAGTACTCTTTAGTAATAAAAAATGCTAGTAACAAGTAAGAACAAATTAATTGCTCATGTAGCAGTAAGAAAGAAATGTGAAGGCAAATGTAACCGAATTCTCTCCCAAAATCTTCTTTAAAAAAAAAAGAAGAATTCTCTCCCAAAATTTGTAAAATAAAATATTTAAGTGTGTAGCACATAGCAACTTGTATATATATATATATATATATATATTTCTAAATTAGTATATGCATAGTTACTAATTTTTGCAATTTTGTTTTATAAAATTATATTTTACTCTTTTAATAATATTGTTGATTCTTTTAAGAGTAACGTTATAACTATAAACTTTTCTACAATATTTTTACAAACGGTTTAGATAATAAATTCTAATTAGTTTACATTTGGACCCACCACTTATACTAGTTTTTTACTTACCAATGACTAGTAACCATATTATAGATTTGTAAAAAAGTTTGTATTTCAAGCATTTTTCTCATTTTGAAGACCATAAAAAAAATCTATAGATCTAAAATTTAAAACAAGATATACAAACCCAAAAAACTTAGCCCAAAAACAAAAATTATCAATAGTAAAGTTTTTTTTTTTATTTTTAAATTAAGCTTAATTAAACAATTTTACCCAAATTAAGCTCAATAAACCAATTTGTCCTTACCCAGTAGCAGACGCATGCATCACACACACACACACACACACACACACACACACACATAGATATATATAAACCTCAACGATTAAGCAGCAATAGAGCTGGAGGCTAGAGCCACTGCAAACAACGAGCAACAGAGCCACTCCACTAACTCTTCATTTCTGCTATTTTGACAATTATGAATGTGATGCCTCATATTTAACTGGATATTGACTAATTGTGTGTTGTGTGATAAGTCTCACATCAAGCACATACTAAGTTGATAGTTGATATGGACTTTATTAACAACTACCATGATTTTGAAACCTGAACCGATCAAAGAACTGAAAAAGAGAGGGTTTCAACCTCTTTAAGGTTGGACTGGGGTTCAACTAAGATCAAACCATGATGTGTCCTTTCATTTTTTAATTAAATTTAATTCATAAATTGTATTTATATATAATAGTTTTCTATATCTTACTAATAAATTTAATTCATAAATTGTGTTTAAATATAATAATGTTCTATATCTTACCAAATTAATCATCATTGACATGCTAGACATGCATATGTCAACCTATAAAAACCAGGTTCAAATCTTGGTGCTGACTAATTTCAACAAACATCATATGGTCTAAATCGTAACCCAAAAAATCGGCCTTTAGGATAGTTCATAGTTAACTGGGTTAGACCACCAATCCAGTCCGGGCTTGGCAACACTAGACAACTATAATGACCCTTAATTTGATTAGTTTTTTTAAGATATAGAGCAAATGTGATTAGCATTTTTCTTATGTCCTTACAAGGAATACATAATATTTAAAATTGAAGAACACCCCAAAACTTTTTTATTTATTATAATCATAATAATGGGGGAGGGGAATTTGAACCTTGATTCTCCTAATTAAGAAGATGGATTTTGTCACTAAATTAGACAAAGACAAAACTTATCTACAGTACTTTAGATGCTGTTCCTTAGGTTCACATCTTAAAATTTTGTCATGTGGCTACTTAACTTAAAAAATACAATTCCATTCATGAGAAAATAGCTATATGACAGAAACGCCCCTAAGTATTGTACTTAAGTCTTGCTCATTAGACAAAACGCCCCTAACTTTAGTTTTATAATATCATACAATATTTATGTACCAACTATCAGTAACATAACATTAACTTTATTCGCCATCTAGAAATATAATCCTGCTTACAACAAAATAAGTTATATATTGGCACAAGAGGAGGTTTTATTATGCTGCAGGTTGCTCGAATTTCAACCAATCCTTCAAGTGATTCGGTATCAAATAGCTTTAATCAATTAATTCTTGAAACTTTATCCAAAGAAAAAAAAAATCTTGAAACATGTATGATGAAAATGGCGTTAAAGACAGAATCTTAAGAGAGAAGCCTAAGAAATAACACCTAAGTATTGTACTTAAGTCTTGCTCATTAGACAAAACACCCCTAACTTTAGTTTTATAATATCATAAAATATTTATGTACCAACTATCAGTAACATAACATTAACTTTATTCGCCATCTAGAAATATAATCCTGCTTACAACAAAATAAGTTATATATTGGCACAAGAGGAGGTTTTATTATGCTGCAGGTTGCTCGAATTTCAACCAATCCTTCAAGTGATTCGGTATCAAATAGCTTTAATCAATTAATTCTTGAAACTTTATCCAAAAAAAAAAAAATTCTTGAAACATGTATGATGAAAATGGCGTTAAAGATTGAATGTATTAGAGCATTTTCACTGGTATATGGCATATGTTAGTATATTTTACAATCATTGCACAAAAAACCCACTCCATCCGGTCTCTGAAACTTGTAAACTTTTTTACAATACTGCTACAGTACCATCTTATATGTAAGATGGCACTGTAGCGGTAATGTATAATTATTATATTATTTCTCTTTCTCTCTCTCTCTCTCTCTCTTTTTTTCTCTGATTCTCTCTTTCTTTCATCCTCAGTTCTCACTTTATCTGACTCTCTCTCTCTCTCTGTCTCTGGGTCTAGGTCGATAATCGGGTCATGGAAGAGGAAGATCTCGGTGGTGGTGGAAAGGCTTGTTCTTGCAGTTGGGGTTTTGGATTGAAGTGGCTGATCCCAGTGAAGACGGCAATGAATCCCGAGGATGAAGAAGAAGAAGAAGGGTTTTGTTGGTTAACGGGTTTGAAGGAGAAAGAGTAGAAGGAGATGAAGAGGGTCATGCAAGGTCTGGCCGTCGCTGATATTGTTGCC
Organism: Quercus glauca; assembly: GCA_023736055.1. Taxonomy (NCBI): domain Eukaryota; kingdom Viridiplantae; phylum Streptophyta; class Magnoliopsida; order Fagales; family Fagaceae; genus Quercus; species Quercus glauca. The sequence continues at coordinate 12,840,262 of CM043323.1, read as the reverse complement.
ACCGATAGGATTAGAAGTTGGACCAGGATGACACGATGAATCAGTGATGCCATGGCCATGGAGGTGAGGCTGGGGAAGTCGTGGGTTGTGGGTCCGTTAACGCTGTGTTGGGCCAATTCGAACATTGCTTGGTCTCCCTCACTCTTTCCGGTGCCCTTTTTTAGGGATTTTTTATGGCAAGATCGGCATGGTATGGTGGTTTGCGGCAGCGTGTTCATGAGTTTCTGGTGTGGTTTGCAGCGACGAGATCAGCATGGGTATGGTGATGGATTTGGTTGTGGGTTTCTATATATTTACTGTTCGTGGTGGTGGGGATGGGTGATGTAGGCATGGTGGTGGTTGATGTGGGTTTGTTTGATTATTTTTTAATGAGTTTATAGCTGGGTTTGTGGGTGTTTTTTGGTTGGTTTGTGCCTAGATATTTGGTGGGTTTTTGGTCATGGTGGTTGCTGTGTGGTGTGGGTTTGGTGTCATGGTGGTTGCTTTGTGGTGGTGACTGGGTTTTTTGATAATTTTTTTAATGGGTTGTGGCTGGTTTGTGGTTGGTTTGTGAGTTGGTATTTGCTGGGATTGTGGTGGGTTTGGGGTCACGGTGGTTGGTGTGTGGAGGTGGTGTGGATGAGAGGGTGGTTGTGTGGAGGTGTGGTAGGCAGAATGATAGAGAGATAGAAATTAGAAATAAGCGATAGATAATTTTATATTATTTTATTGTATAATTTATATTATTTTGACATGTAAGATTGTAAAATAAAAGTTGGGATTATGGGAATATTGTAAAATGATATCATATAATTGATAAAGTAACTTTTTGAGAAGGTAAAATAGATAGGATAGAATTTTGGGATGTGAATGTGTATGGAAGAGCCCGTGTAAGCACTTCGAACAATCCACTTTAGGTAAAACAGTGAATGGTATAGGTTGATTAATTCCACAAAAGAGCCCTGGCTACTTGAGCATTTGGATTTATTCTCTTGACTACTCACTTGATGCAAGCACAGACAGCCTTCTTATTAGCAAAGGATGATGCAAGCTGTTGATTATTGCCTCGAATTTGGTGGTAAAGTCAGAAATTTTTTCAAAATTAAATTGATCAATAATTTTCAAGCACACAAAATAATATACATATATTCTTTCCCAAAAAAAAAAAAAAAAAAAAAAGCTTATTGAAAGTTCAAATAGCGCATAAAACACTATGAACGTTTAGACCCTTAAATTACAAATTACCAATTCAAGCTTAATATTAAACAATAAATGTGTAGAACATGAACATAAATTAATAACAGAATTGATAAACAATCTAAACTAATTAAAATCACATCCACAGCAGAAATTAAATGGCAAAGATTAAGGGAAGAGAGATGCAAACACAAGGACAACACAGTGATGTGTTATCAAAGAGGAAACCGAAGCCCTCAGCATAAAACCTCTCCGCCGCCCCTCCAAGCGGTCAACAATCCACTAGAAAATGTAGTTGGGATACATGAATAGCAATAGACCCTCCAAGCCTAATCTACCGAGTGTACCTAAGCCCTCCAAGTTTCTTGCTCCAATGAGGTTGCGCCAAACTTTTTCTTTTCTAACTTACTGGATTCCGCTATAGCCCATAGCATCAACCGATAACCATTGGTCCCTTCCTAAATGCTTCCCAAAGTACCAAACGACCTTCTCACAGATGTGGGTATGGTGGGAAAATGATTTGGTTAAGAACTTCTCAAGGATGTAACAATGGAGAGGGTGAGAGTAGAGGAATTTGAAGAGTCTCTATGTAAAGATTGTGGATGAATCAATCTTGTTTTTCTCTAGGGTTTCTCTCTCAAAATTCTCTCTGGAAGCTCTCTACATTTCGTGGGTATAAGAGGTATTTATACTGGGGTGAGAAAGGAATGCAGAGAGTCAGTTTTTCCCAAATAAGGTGGTCTGGCGACTTGGCCTCGCGATTGGACTGAGTCGCGAGCTAACGGCCTAGTCAGCCTGGGATTTTTGTCCTGTAGTGTAACAGTTGGTGTGACTCTTCAGCTTCCCTACATGCTTCACACGTGTGCTGCAGTTGGCGGCTTGCCAGTCGTGAGTCACCCACGAGTTCCAGCCGTGAGTCTCTACATCCTTGCACAATCTTGAGCATTTCTTCACACTCTCTCGCACACTACCCTTACATGAATTCCACATAAATATAGGGTTTTTAAATGTTGAAATACAAGAAAATTGGCACGGAATAAAGTCAACAAGATGGTTGATTAAATTCAACCTTACACTTATACTTAAAACATGTCTTCAAAATAATTTATTCTAAGGACCAAAAAAAATGATATGTTATTTTCTCAAATATAACAAAATTTCATCAAGTCAGTTTTATATAATTCAAGAAAAATATTATTTATGCTTATGCCTCACATAAGTATTCATAATAGTGGTGCTAAATAGTTATATTGCTATTTTTAGCACCACCAATCACAAAAGTGAGCTGCAGCAGTGGAGTTATAGCCATAAAAATTGGCTTTTTAGCTATAGTGCACGGCTATCTTTAGCTGTGCATTGTAGCTCAAAGGTAAAAAAAAAAAAATATATATATATATATATATATTATTTTGTGTTCACACTGATGGTTAGAATATTTTAAATTTTTTCTTTCTTTTTCCTCCTTCCCATTTCTACCCGTTGCTCCTCTCTCCCCTCAAATGGTCCTCACACTCTTCATTTCTTGTTGCTGCAAGCTTCAATTCCTCTACTCGCCGCCGACCCAAGCCCTTGCCCTGCGCTGACCCCAGCCCCTGCCCAGTGCCAATAATGCCAATTGATCTCTTCGTTCTCCGCCCCTATCTCTCTGCTATGTCATTTTTCCTACACTTTGTCTCTCAATCTTTCTCTGTCTCAAACACCAAGACCCATGATTGCCGGTGTTGGGTTTTGATTTTGTCGTCGTGATTGACAAAATGGCGTTGTTGCCGTGACTAGGTTTTATGTTGGTGGGTTCTATTTTTATTTTGATGAATGGGTTTTGATTTTGTTGATAGTTGATGAATGGTGGTTGGGTTTCTCTGGATTCGTGGTGGCTTTTGTCTAACTTGATGGTTGATAATGGGTTCTATTTTTATTTTGATGAATGGGTTTTGATTTTGTTGATGGTTGATGAATGGGGTTTGTTGATGGTTGATGAATGGTGGCTGGGTTTCTCTGGTTTCATGGCTAATGGTTTCGTGGGTTTCTTCATCTCTATGTTGATGGTTGATGGTTGATTTGTGTGGTGGTTTTTGGCTAATTTGGATTTTTGGCAGTGGTTGTTCTTGGCTTGTTAGTTGTTGTTGGGTGGTTGTGGGTAGTTGTTCTTGGTTGGCAATGGTTGTGGATTATGCGTTTGATAGGTTTGTGGTATTTTTTTTTTTTTTTGTAGTGGGATGTATTATTTTATTGCAATAGATATATTATTTTATTATGATATTTATATTATTTTATTGTGTTGAAAGTTAAAATAAATTCACTGTTACGGAATGTTTTGTAAAATAAATAAGTAAAATAGATAAAATAATTTTTTGTAATGTCAAATAACTAAAAATATAGTTTCACGGGAGTGATGCTCTTGTCTTTGTATCTCTCTCCTTTTAGTAGCTAACTTCCACGAAGCTGCACTTGCATCACAATCAGATGATGGAACACCACTTTGCCAGTGCTGAGAAAATTGATCACATCACTTTGTACTAGTTCTCTCACTAGCATCGTTGCTTTCTCAATGTGGACAGACTACCATAGACAACACGGTCATACCGCGTAATACTGACAGAAAGGAACACGGGTTTACGAGTGCTGAACGGCATCATTTCAATCCCATGAAAGGTTATTCTTTCATAGGCATGGTACGCGTAGTCTTTGAGTTGAAGTTGAGCTATAGAAGAATTTTAATCATTTCTCTGTTTTTTTGTGGCATAGTTGTGGTACTTGTGGACTTCTGGTGTTCCCCCGTTAGCATTTTCCTAGCAATCTGGTGGCAAGTATAATTTAGTTTCCAAGGGAAAAAGTTGTGACTAATGTTCGTGTAACTTCTCTTTGGAATTAGATATCTAGATGATGTACCAATTCTTTTCTTCAAAAAGTAATTCTTGACAAACTTCATTGGCAAATATCAAGATATGTTGTTAAAAGAAAGGAAGCAAAGGCAAACATGCGATCAAAATATGATTACGTTTTTGACATGGGATCATCCAAGCTGATTTTCTTATGCAAATTTTGTAAGATGCATTTGTAAAATAAGAAATGATCATTCAATTCGAAAATAAATAAAAGTTGTCACCATCATAATATTAGTTATAAATATATTAATCTATATTTTTATTTTAGCTTTAACCATCTGGAGACTATTGCGGAGAATTGTCCTGAAAGTGTGATGTTGTAATATGCAAGGGTTATTGGATTTTTTAATACCTATATTGTTGAAATAGTCAAGCCGATTGTGAGTGGTGATATTGGTTAGGTAGTGAAAACCCGCATTAGTGCTAATGATAAAAATGAGTAGTTAATATAATATAATTGGAGCCAAAGTCATAGCTTTAAGTGTGCGTTTGGAAAAAATTAAAAAGTCAACTTCTGTTACTATTTAACTTATTTTTGTTACAATAACTACAATAAGATCACCATCATAAATATTTATCAAAATTAGGTTTTACAACAAAAAGAAAGATGTCCTAAAGGACTCTTTGATTCTATATATTGAAAGGGAAATTAATGTCAGTTTACTCAAAATTAGGGTTTTTTTTTTTTTTTGGTTGTGTGTGTGTGGTTATCTATGAGATTTTTCAATTCCTCCCCACCAACTTTCAAATGAGAGAGAGAGAGAGAGAGAGAGAGTATTCATCCGCACAACAATTGATTAGTTAGTACAAGGAGTCAATACCGTACCAATAGTCATTTCAGCTTAGTCAAGGAAACAAAAAATTTTGATATCGACTAATACCGGTATACCATTTTGAGATTATTACTAATTTGATATATTTATATATATACATAGATCAATAGATATAGAGATTTATTTATATGTTAATTAGTCAATGGTTATATAATTTGTAAGAAATATTTAAAATTATAAATCTAGAATTCACCTAATACGTTAACCTTTAGTTAATGTGTGAGCTAAATGATAATATTAGGTCATTGATGTATTTACTATTTAGTTAAAAATAATAATAATACAAGGAAAAAAAGAAGTTTTATACATGGGACTGATAGGAGCTCCTATGAGTCCCATGTGTAAAACTTCTTTTTTTCCTTGAAACTTCAGGTTTTAAAATTTTTTTAATTAAAAAAAAAGTGTTTAATTCGAAACTTTGAATGACCAGGTCATGTGGTATATAATAACATTATTTTATTATTCATGTGTATATTTAACATTTTTTTTTTCCCGAGGATAACATCCCTTATTTAAGAAAAATAAAAAACAATTGGACATATGAGGTCCCCCCGAAACAACGGTTGACCCAAATCTATAAGTTTTCACACACCCAAATAATACTTGGTTGGACAGGATCCTCTTTGCATTATATCAAGGGCCAAAAATGTGCCACGTCATAACTTAACTCAAATCACACTTAACTAAGGTTAAAGAGTGACTGATAATACTAGGTTGCTCAGGAATAGGTGAGGATTCCATAATAATCCATATAGTCTAGTGTGAGAAGCCTTTCCGGTTCACAGATATGGAAATGTCCCCTAGAATGGTTATCCCAACCTTACTGTTGTTCGTGCTTTTCATTGGAGAAGGCCACAATGGTTGTCCCGAATTACAGTGTGGAAACGGTCCACGCATCCGATTTCCTTTCCGACTCAAAGACAGGCAGCCAGACCAGCACTGTGGCTATCCTGGCTTTGATCTCTACTGCTCTCATAATAATGATACGGTGCTCGAGCTTGCAACTTCAGTAAAAGCCTTCGTCAATTCCATTGATTACGAATCTCAGTTAATTAAAGTAACTGACTCAGATAATTGCTTTCCACGGAAAATTCCGGGACTCCATTTATCTTCCCCTCTTTTCCAATTCAAAAAGTCTCTTTATAACTATTCCATTTTCAATTGTACGGCAGATACATATACTGATTATCCGATCCCTTGTTTTAGTAGCAGTCGCCACCCAGTTTATGCTATTCCTTCGGATAAAAACATCAACGGCTTGCCCATATTATCATGTACAAAGATGTATAGCGTTCCATCAGTTCCAGTTGATATATGGGATTCTTCTCTTGAATTGACATGGTCAGAACCGGCCAAGTGCGGACGCTGTGAAAGTAAAGGCAAGAAATGCAGATTCCAGAATAATAGCACTGATTTGAAAACTGAGTGCTTTGACCCCTACAAAAAGAAAGACAAAGGTACGTATTGTATTATTTCTACCCAATTTCCACTTCTATAATCACACAAGTTCTGTTTCATGCCAACATATATTGATTTTATCAAGCTTAGTTTATTAGTGCTCTGCAACGGTAATTCCTGTAACCAGTCATGAGTTTTTTTTTTTTTTTTTTTTCAACCAAAGGAACATTATTTTAGAACTAGGCTTGTAGTGTCCGTATCCATTCTAGAAGTAATATTTTTCCTTCCATTCAAAACAACATTATTTTAGAAGTGGGCTTGTGCAAGAAGAAAAATAATTAGGTATTGTTAGAATAGAGCATAGAGCAAGTTAGTGCTTCATTCTTTTACATAAATTATGGAATTTATTATAAATTTAATTAGTAAGACTCATTATTACATAATAAAAGAGGGTTTAAATTTTACTTTCGTAGTACTAAATAATTATGAATGTGTCAAAAGCCCTTGAATAGGCAGGTAGCTCATTAGTTGAAACTAAACCTTGCAATATCAATATAAAATTTACCTAAAAAGTTTAGCACAAGTGTGGTAATTGATTAATTGAGGAAAACTCATGGCTTATCACATTAAACAAGAACACAATTTCTGAGTGCAACACTACCTTGCTAATAAGATTAATTATTCAACATCTTAGGAGTACAATGACTTGATAATTCTCATCACATAATAACTTATTCTACTAATTAAGTGGTATCCACTATTTGTATTAGAGAAGGGACTATCATGTTTATGTACACATGAATTGCCTAAATATTGTTCAGCTAATAGTGATCAACTTTTACACAATTATCTTTTGTTTATTGATTAGTGTAATTAGAAGCTGATCATGTTAAAATATTTGACAGGCAAATCAAGAAAAATAGTGACCACTGGTGAGTTGTCCGTTGGCCATTTGAAAATTCAAAGTAAATTACCTTTTGTTTTCTTGACTCACGAATATTTAACATGTAGGTTCCATCTTGGGTTCATTTCTTTTGGTACTAGTAGTCTATGCACTCTACTGTTTCTATCACTATGACAAAGCAGAAAAAGAAAATCAAGCTAGGATTGAAAAGTTTTTGGAGGATTACAAAGCTTTCAAGCCCACAAGGTACTCATATAACGATGTTAAAAGAATTACAAATCAATTTACTGAGAAGTTAGGGCAAGGAGCCTATGGAACAGTGTTCAAAGGAAAGTTTTCGAATGAAATCCATGTAGCTGTGAAGATCCTGAATAGTTCCAAGGGCAATGGAGAAGAATTCATAAATGAAGTGGGAACAATGGGTAGAATCCACCATGTTAATGTGGTTCGCTTGGTTGGCTTCTGTGCTGATGGATTTAGAAGAGCTCTAGTTTATGAGTTCTTACCAAATGATTCACTAGAGAAGTTCATTTCCTCAGTAGATTCTAAACGTTTCCTTGGTTGGGAAAAGCTACAAGACATTGCTCTCGGCATAGCAAAAGGAATTGAATATCTTCACCAAGGATGTGATCAACGAATCCTCCATTTTGATATTAAACCTCATAATATTTTGCTAGACCAAAATTTCAATCCAAAAATTTCTGATTTTGGTTTGGCCAAGTTGTGTGCAAAGGATCAAAGCGTAGTGTCCATGACCACGGCTAGGGGGACCATGGGTTACATTGCACCCGAAGTGTTCTCTAGGAACTTTGGAAGCGTGTCTTACAAATCAGATGTTTATAGTTTTGGAATATTGTTGCTTGAAATGGTTGGAGGTAGGAAAAATGTTGATGTAACTGTGGAGAACACTAGCCAAATATATTTCCCAGAATGGATATACAATTTGTTAGAGCAAAAAGAAGACCTACGAGTCTATGTTGAGGATAATGGAGAAGCTAAAATTGCAAAGAAACTCGCAATTGTGGGACTGTGGTGCATCCAGTGGCACCCAGTGGATCGTCCTTCTATGAAAGTTGTGGTCCAAATGTTGGAGGGAGAAGGAGATAAGTTAGCCATGCCCCCTAATCCATTTGCGTCTACAAACCCCACAAGAATCAATGTAAGTATGCCTGCAAGGCGTCCAAACCAGGAGTTAGAAGTCATCCTAGAAACAGAGTAGGTATATAAAGTAGGAGTCCTTGACAATCATAAAAATTGCAATCATGTTGTACTCAAGGATTGAAATTATTAATTTTATGGTCAATGTAGGCACTTCAATTTTTTATTTTTATTTTTATTTTATATGAAGTATGAGGGAGATAATGCTCATAAAAATCTCTTAATTTCTTGTTGAGGTAGGAAAGAATAAAAGGTTTATTTATTTATTTATTTATTTTTATGTTTATTAAATTTTTATATTTTATTTTTATAATTTTCACAATTTTTTTAGAATAAGGCTTTATTTCCTTATTTTAGAGACTTTTTAAGAGTATTTAGTTAAAATTGAGCCCTATATGGAATTGTATAAATTAAGATATGTTTTAGAAAAACAAATTTGGGGCAAAATTTCTTATTTTAGCCTAATTTTGTGCAATGAAGTATCCTAGTTGCTCTAGGAGACTAGGACTTGGTGATTTCCGATATAATTTAGTGGTTGTAGCCTTCAGGCATTCATACTATTTAGTAATAAAAAATTTCAAAGAGTGTTTATTGCTTTTTTCCGATGGATGCTAGAGGACTCTTTGCTCACAGCATGAAATTTGCTTGTAATCAAAGTAAATTCTTAATCTATATTATTTGATGTAAAATGTGTTAATTTTTGTTAAGAAGAGCTAGAAGAATTGTTGTTGGAAGAAGCCTACTCAAACCGTGTGCCAAACAACACATGTCACCTTCACAAAGTGCCCATGTTAATGTACAACACCCACTACCCCAAAAAAAAAAAAAAAAAATTGTTATTTTTCAAGGGTCAAACCCTTGAAAAACGTATGAAAAACTCTCGAAAAAGAAATTATATTTTAGAGTCTGCCCCATGTTGACCTTTGAAAAATATCGAAAGACTTCGTGAACCTCAAAACAAGTGTTTTATCTTTATTGAGGATTGCCAATCCTTGAAAAAGGTAAAAATAACTAAAGGTCAAAAGATTTGAAATTACAACCCTCGATAAATGAGGTTCTTGAAGGGTCTCCCAACCCTCAAAATAAGGATTTTCACTTTTTTCTTAAAAAAAAAAAAAACCCACAACAATGCCCATATACTTTAAAGAACTATATATTACAAAATTTATATTATATCAAAACACAATATTATGGGCCCATTTGGTAAGGAAACTTGAAAACTGTTTTGTGTTGTTTAAATGCCAAATACTTGGGGCCCACTTTTAAGTAATTTGTTTGGCAAGGGTACTCAAATGAGGGTTTTTAGATAATAGTTCTTAGTTTAGGTGATTGAAAACATGTATTTTGTATGTTTGGTATGTATATGTATTTTTTTTTTTTTTAAGAAATGAAAAATTTGTTATTTTATTGAAGGAGAGAGAAAAAGATAGAAAAAAAAAAAAAGGAGAGAAGACAAAGTGGTGGGCCTGCAAGAAAAAAAGAAAAAAGAGTTTAGTCTTGTCAATAGATCCCACGATTTTCAACTTATTTAGAAAAAAACCACTTAACAATGTTACTTGAAAACTAAAAACTAGCATGATGAGTTTTCAAAATACATGTTTTAAACACCATAAATTGAGAACTATTACTCAAAATCTTTTCATAAAAAAACTCCTACCAAACACAATTTTCTTTTTCGGCCCAGAGCTTTCAATGTTTAAACATAGAAAAATGTTGTTTGAGTTTACTTACATACCAAACAAGCCCCAAATCTCCTTAATGTGTACTCCAAGTCTTCAACCACACATACATCAAATTAAAATACCGCATATTACAAACTCCACAATAGTTCTAAAATTGTAACAGGATAACCGGAATACATCAAAATGAAATAACAAAAGTTCACATATCCTTACATGCCTCAAGGTTGTACCTGCCATTAATGAGGGAAGAAATCAATAACTTTATCATTATGATATCTCCTAGTTTTGAAAAGCCACATCAAAAAGTTATTTATTTAAGTAACTTTGCAATTAGTAAAACTTTAAATAAATAAATAAATAATATATATATATATATACATATATATTTATATTTATATTTATATTTAAAGCGTGTTTTAACTTATTCCAAGGGAATTAATAACATTTGAGATAAAATTGAGTTATATAACCACGCAACTTTGTAGTTTACTAGCTAATTGTATTGACAGATTAAGTGAACCCAAACAAAGTGGATTGAAATAATTAAGTTTAGTTTTTTTATGTAGGACTCATTTGCAACATTAATTAGCATATCTGTCGAGTCAAAAACTTCTTGCTACATTAGTATTGAATTGGGTTACCCAACCTAATCCAACCCACAACCTAAACTACAAATTAGATCAGTCTGATCTAGAGCACGAAATGAACCAAATTGGATTGTTCATCAGTGACTAGGAGTTGATTTTGATCATTTACCTTGACTTCAGGGGTTGATTTTTTCAATTCAACTAATTTTTACACAATATTTTGTGTTGATTCTATGTTTATAGTTTATTAGTTCATATTTTGTGTCTTAATGGTTCATACTTAGATTTCTCACGCTATCCATGTTACCTTAGATGGCATCAACTATTCGAAGTACTAATGTCAAATTGCAATATTTCGAATTTGGATTTCAAAGAAAAGATGTATAGGAAAGAAGATTTATGTTCTAGTTGACCAAGACTAGTAAAGGTTCAAAAACAAGATATAAAATCTGGCATCTAGTTCGCACTAATAACCAAAACAAAATGGTAGGAAAACACGTAGATGATGAGTAGTTTCACTTGCTAGTTGACTGATGAAGAAATGGTCCTTAGTGACGGCAATGACAAAAAGAAAAAAAATCCTGTCTTAAAAGCTATCATGTATCCAATAATTAATTTACACAAAAGACTAATTGATTAGAAATGACCACAGTCCAAATGGGGAAGAATGATTATTTGTTAAGAAAAAAAATCAGTACTGGCCACTTTATAATGTTCAATCAATTTCATACCAGCTCTTTTTGAACAAGAATTTGTTGACTATTTGAAAAGCTCTATTTGTATGATAAAGTGGCACTATG